>OV656868.1:73465383-74131523 GCA_927399465.1 Sarcophaga caerulescens | reverse complement strand
ACATAAACACAATAAAAAGCACTCAAAAATTTAATTTACTATGGAAAAATTATAAATAAGTCATGTGTATCTATTATTATGATCAACAATTTGTATGGATTCATCGAAATTTTGCTTTTTATATTATTTAAATAAATGCATATACTTGTCAAATTTTTCGTTTTAAAGATGTAGTCAGATGGAACTATAATAAGAAAATAGTTTTCGATTCGTTTTACAGTTTTACAGTTAACGTTTCTTGAATATTTTAGAATAAGGTGTATCTATTATTTTGAGCAGGTGTGTATCTCCTTCAACCTCAATTTTCGCTTTAGTTCTGTCCGTATAGACCTCGGTTCGATCCGTCTCGTTATAAACTAAGTCCTGTATAGAATTTTCCTTATTTCTAGGTCTTCCTCTTCTTCTTCTTCTTTAGAAGCTACATACATATATTACAACCTAATCGTCTTTAATCTGTATTATAATAGAGTGTCAAGCGTCTGAATATTATGCGGCTTTTACCATACTTTTTCTAATGCGTAGTATTGTCAGATCGTCTTGAATTTAATCATTTACTAGAGATTCGGTCATCCTCTTCTGCGCTTGCTCTCTAATGTGTGTTATTTGATAAAGCAAGGAATCATACCTACATAATTGGCCATTACAACCCTTCAGTCAGGATTACGGCCTAGCTTCTCACACCACCCATGTTGTGTGCGTTAATTTTATACATGAGTGGCGGGACCTACAGTTTAACGTCGGCTCCGAACGACAGATTTTTGAGAAACTTTTTCATGGAAATTTTATTTTCACTCCGATTTCGATTTGACCATGGGTTTGAACTTTGGCTTCACGTCTAATAAGCCAACACATTACCTACTAAACTACAACGACTGTCACCTACATATAATAGATAAAGGCTGCCCTTGACCTCAATGGACTCATATGTAATTCGATTTGATATGTTACGTGTATCACTTGACCCTTTGCCTGTAGTTTCTTTCAAGAGAAGTTAATCGTTTGAAAAAATACTCGATGTTATAAGGCTCCCTTCAGTCGGATTTGATCGTTTAAAAATAATTTTCTTGCTTCACTTTTCTTAAGAAAATAAAACGAACACATTGTCGAGTATTAAATACTTGGCACGGAATTATCTCTGGGCATACATATGTATGTGTGTGCATGTGTATGTAAATGTATACCTAAGTCTAGGCTATGAACACAGTTGATGATGATGCACTCAGGTCACATTAACTTATCTTTGAAGCGTTTTCTCTTAACATGAGAGAAACATAAACGAAAACAACCTGAAATTACAACCAATAGGATACAAAACTATAACAACAGCAAAAATAATACAAAAATTAAAAACGGTAACACTATAGTGTTAAATGCAGCGATGGGAATAATAATAGCAGCAATAATAAAGTAAAGCTTTTCCTTTCAAACTTCCCTCCTTCCACAAGCTATTTTCCTAGCTCCAAGACAATGCACTGTATGAGTAAGAGTTATTTTCTGAGCGTTGGTTGTATCCCAAGAGGAATTTCCGAACTTTGACAGCCACATCTGTCAAATTAATTGTCATTTATTCAGTCTCTTTTGCCTAATCACCAATCACTTGTTGAATGGGCTCTGGAGCAGCTGGTTACTGACCCCACTGTGGCCCGCCCCTGGATGAATTGTCGAATTTGAGTCGATATTATTCCACATGAGATCCAAGATCGTTCAATGTATCCCGAAAAACTCACTTTTATTAATGGATTTTGGGCAGACGGTGTCATTCGTGCATATTTCTTTGTGAACAACATTAGCAAGGTCATCCCTGTCAACGACGGCCGATGGTTTCATTTGATCGATGATTATCAATTTCGTTTGGCTTGAATTAGATAAATAAAAATAAATTTGTGTTTAGTTTCAATTAAACTCTTTATTGTTCGTACAATTTTGCCACTATTTACAACCTGATGTATACAACAATAATTTGCTTGTTCGTTATTTTTCTCACACAATTATTCGCTATTCTGCTTACGACGGAAATCTTCAAACCACGACTGTTTTCTTCACACGCAAAGCGACGCAAGGCTGACTGAATTCTTAATACTCGTTGCCTGCTTTGTCTTGCCTTTTTATATGCCCATGTAAACAGTCTGACGACCATTCTTGAAGTAGAATGTTCCTGTTTTTGCTTTCTCGAGAATTCTTTTGCGACTACATTGTTGTTTGTGTATTTTGTACACATTGCTTGTTGTTGCGTTCGCTTACTTGTCTATCCCTTTTTCTCTCATACTTGTTGTTGTTGATTTACTTGTAACAAGTTCGTTGTATTGGTTTGTGTAGCTTTTGTTTTTCATTTTAATGTTAAACGATAGTACACCGTTTCCATTTTCGTAACAATACTTTTCTTAAATTGCAGATGTATGTAAACAAGCCACAAATCACAGTGGTCTTCAAAGACATCTGAGCGGATGCCATCCATCAAATACAGCCTGATTTACAAGGCGGAGTCATGGAAAATACTCAGAGAAGCAGCGACAGGCATTTGAATGATGTTAATTCCTAATCATAATTCTCTGCTATTTTTGTGTTCTCATCTATGTCGCATACAATATCTCGCCATTTGAATCTGAACAAAAATTCGCTTTCCCTTGTTTAGTTTGATTCCTTTTTTTTCGTTCGTTTTTTGGGAAACTTGAGATTTGAGACTTTTGCTTACACGTTACATTTACGAAACGCGCTAATACTGCGTTCGTTGTTGTCATTATTGTATCAAAAGGCCATTATGATTATCCTGCTGACTGCATTTAACATCCTGTTGTTATCCACTAATGCCGTCAACCTCTTCTCACCTTGCTTTCACACTCTCTTTATCTCACTCTCTTGCTCAAATGCCATTAACCATCACATGAAATTTGGTAGAAAATTTCTTCAGTTATCGCTGGATACGTGAGCCAAACGGTGGTGGTGGTATAATGGCAGGCTAAAAAGTGTCAATACCGGCGCATAGATGAATATGAATAGAATTTCTACGTTTCCCTCTCTCTCTCTCTCTCTGGTGGATTTTTGTTGTTTAGTTTTCTTCATTTGGTATTTGTAGCTTAAGTTACTTGTACTTCCTGTTATTTGAAACTAGTTTTTGGAAGACTATGCTTGCTTGAGTGTTTGATTTCTGGTATCATTGGTATTTGCATGGATTTGAAAGCACAGCAGAGAGAAAGTATCTCTTGATGGGAGAATTTAAATCTTGAAGTATAAAAAATTAAAGGAACATAGAAGAGAAATACATATGGATTAAAAATGTTCAAATTTTTGAACAAAAAAATTATGATTGATGCGAAAATTCGGTAATACATTGTGTAAATGGAGGGTACAAATTCAAATGCAAAATATGCTGTAATATAGGCTCAATTGCTGAAAACATCATAGACTCGGATTAGCTGTCATACTTTCTCTAACAGAAACAATATTTTCGGCTAATAGATCGTGTGTTGGTTTATTAGACGGAAGGCCACGGTTAAAACCCCAGATCAGATGCCTTCAACAAAACGATATACGCAAAAATATTTCTGCGGCGACTCCCCCTCGTAAATTACTACGTATTTGATACTGTGTACCATATGATGTGTGTATTTTGTTGTTGTCTGTTTGTCTTATTTACTTATTTTCCATCAGTTTGTTTTTGTTCGCGTTATTATGTGAAACTCGTCCCAATTGATTGAAGTCGCCATAGTCTAGTGGGTACTGTTGTTTGACTTATCAGATGTGAGGCCACGGTTCAAACCTCTGGTCAGACATGTCCAACAAAACAGCAGATTTCTGGTGAAATGAAATTGCCGTGAAAAGGTTTCTCTAAAAGTCTGTGGTTCAAAGCCGACTTTTATGTATACAAAAATTAGCACACACAACATAAGTGGTGTGAGAAGCTAGTTTGTCATCCTTACTGAAGGATTGTAATGATATATTATGTATGTATTTATGTAAGTTGCACTTAATATGGATACAGGTCCAAATTCAAATGTGAAATGCATCAAAGATATGTTGTAATATAGGACCAATTGCTGAAAACAAACCGCCTTGATTTCACCAACAGAAAGAATTGCAATGATGCACAGGGCTGTCTACAACCATAATTATTCCAATCATTCATTAAGAAGTTCGTTAAGAAAATTATTACACCGGTTTGTGTTTGGGTTAAAACCTTAAAAATATGTCTCAAAAAGGACGCTAAAGGTCTAACAGCTACTCTTTATTTCTAATTTTTCTTATACTGGGAAACAGTTGTTCATTGTCCTCTTTTAAGAAACGTGCATACCATCAGCAGGTGGTCGGTAGAGTGAAGGAGTCTCATGTCTAAGTGTCTTATGACAATTGTAGGCTCAGTCATCATGTAGTCTGTTCGAGCTCTCACCATTAGCAATACCACATTACTCTCTGTAGGAAGCTTGTATCTTGCCTTGGGTAATCATTAGGTTAGGTTAGGTTAGGTCAGAGGACGTGTACTTGCCAACTGTGATAAGTACTCGGACAGTACCCGGAGGTCGAATTGACCCATTCTACAACGTCCTAGCTTCTCACACCACTCGTGTTGTGTGCGTTAATTTTATAAATGATTGGCCGGACCTACAGTTTAAAGTTAACTCTGAACTACAGATTTTAGAGAAGCTTTTCATGGCAATTTTTATTCTCAGAGTTTTTGCCGGATATTTACTGAGTGGAAGTCGCCGAAGAAATATTTTTTTGATATTTTGTTCTGTTGGAAATGTCTGACCTGAGGTTTGTACCATGGCCTCATATGTCTAATAAGACAACACCCTACTTACTAGACTTCTTTGCATACACCTGCTGCTAAAGAAAAATCCACAAGAAGAAGTCTAAAGTGGTCAAATCGCATGATCTCGGGGTCCAGTTCACATCGCCTTTACCTAAGATGACCATGCCCTCAAATCGTTCGATGGGAAATGTTACAGCGTCCATCACATAACGTGGACCATGTCTGAAAGTAGACTGCCGTTTATTTCGATCGCTGCAGAACTCTCTTAATGATGTAAATTTTTAACTCTTTAGAGGTTTACAGAATGCAATTGTAATAGTTTTACACTCAGAAAACCTTAAAGTCGAGTAGGCAATGTGTTGGCTTATTAGAAGTAAGGCCACGGTTCGAAACCCAGGTCCAGTGTTGCCAACTCGTGGTGACTAAAAATGGCTAAAATCGTGTAAAAAAATGGCTAAAAAATGGCTGAAAAATGGCTGAAAAATAGCTAAACAATTTTAGTTAATAAAACACATATATTTAATTAAAAACAACGAAAACTATTAACTTTTTTATTTTTTACAACTATGTTGTAATAATGAGATCATTTTTATTACAATAAAATATTTGTAAAAAAAATTTAGTGTTTAAAGAAATAAATCATCTATAAAATGTGGGTCATTATTGTTTTTATCATAAGACTCATTAGTACCAACTAGTTTTAAATAATTTTTCTGTACGTCGAATTCAAAACAGCATTTATCGATTCTTTTAAGTCGAAACCTGCAAAATAAATAAAAAATTAATCAAAATGGAGATTGATTAGTTTTAGCACTCTTACCTGATAGACAAAATCGAAGTGACAGTCGATAGATGCATTTTATTTCTTAAATTAGTTTTCACCAGATTTATTTGGCTAAAAACCCTTTCAACTGCTGCATTTGACCAGGGTAAAGAAAGTAGTTTGAGCACAAATTCCGAAAATTCGTGAAACTTTTTATTTCCGCCAGCATCTCTATATTTAAATACCACTGCCCAAAATAAAATAGTGTTATTTGTGTTATTCCATTTTATATAATGGATATTTGAGTATTGCTCCTGAATTTTGAATGATATTTCGTCATCAACATTAAATAAATTTAAGATTGATAAAATATCATCTTTGGTAGATTTTAAGGCGTTATCTACAGAGAAATATTCAATATTTTGAAGTATTTCAATATTATCTAGCAACCTGAAAAATAATGTGTGTAATAAAAATTTGAATTTAAAATAATATTTATGAATTTAAATATGTTTACAAACCTCTGTTTCAATTTATTTATGAAATCAACAACAAATTTAACACAATTTCGCCTAATTTCACGTTCTGTCTTCTTTTTCATGTTTCCGCTTTTTTAATTTCCTTTAGATAAGTTTCAAATTCATAACCTAGGCTGCATGTGTATAAAATAAATTCGTCAAAATCTGAATATATAAGACGTCTACACAGTCGTCACCAACTACTTTTCATTTCACAAAATTTATAAGCAATAATAGTTCCTTTAATAGGCGAGTTGGATCATTTTCATGGCCTTGAAAAATTTTGTTGACTAGTTGGACTTCATGTAAAATGGGTTTCAAAAATAACAAATATAAATGAATATTGTCGTCGTTGTACAATTCAGAAAAGATTTTAACCTTAAGACATTTTTATGTATCATTTTAGTAAAGTTGCTGTAAAAATATGAATATGGCTAAAAATGGCCAAAAGAAAATAAAAATGGCTAAAAAAATGGCTAATGGCAAAATTTATTTTTTGATGGCTAAACATGATTGAAATGTGCTAAATTTAGCCATGAAATGGCTAAATTGGCAACACTGCCCAGGTCAGACATTTCAAACAAAACGAAACAAGAAAAAATATTTCTTCGACGACTTTCTCTCAGCAGATTTTTGGCAAAAATTCTGAGAATAAACAGTAGGTGCCGCCATGCATGTACAAAATTAACATACACAACAGAAGTGGTGTGAAAAACTAGGTCGTAATCCTGACTGGAGGGTTGTAATGACTAACTATGTACGTATATATGTTAACCCTAAAATGGCAAAATGTTATTGCTTAAATTGGTACATATTAGGTTCATTAAAATAAGTTGTAATCGAACTTTTTGTATTCCCAATATATGTATATATTTTGTTTGCTTTGTGGTGCATGAACTGCAGTGGACGCAATAAGTAGATTTATGTGGCTGTTTAGGTACAACAAGTTTAAATCAACAATTTTTTCTTTAGAATCAATTTAATTCTACACATTAATATTGCCAAAACTGGGTATATCGTGATACACCAACATAGACGACATTCCAATGGACCTCCTTAGCTTTCTAAGCATCCCCTAAGTTTGCTTATGTTGTTAATCTAATACTTCCTTTAAAAACTTCATCAGCACTCTATGCACTCCTACTCTTCAACCGTAGAAAAAATTATTTTCTTTCTCTCTTTTTTCTCTCCTTTATTTTTTTTGCGTTTTTTGTGTTACTCGAAGTTGTTGCCACAATTTGACCACATAAACACGTTTATAATAATTTTATCCATTTTAACCATAAAGGGGCTCAGATGTTTACCAGTGTGTGGCATAAACTAAAATAATAAAACAACAACAACTCGTTGCCAATATGAGTGTGTGTGTGTGTGTGTGTGTGGCATCAACATAAACATTCAACTAATAAAGTTAACAAAACCATATGTTTGCCTGAATGCCCGTCCGTCCGCCTGCTTGTATTCCGCTGTGATGCGATGTGATGTGCCAGTCAGTCAGTCAGTCATTTCGGACATGCAACATACGGATACGTTTTCTAAAAGCAGCATAATTTTCCACAACCAACCAACAAACATTTGGAATTGAGATTAGCAAGAGCAAGAGCACGAGCTTGTGGCTGTGTATAGGAGCCTGGCGTGTATGATAGTTGGAGTAATACATTCGAGACATCCTCGTCATCATAATCATCGCCATCGCCATCGTTAATATCATCGATGTATTAGGACATGTTCTAGAGCAAGTAGTGTAGCAGCAGTGTTGGCAGTAGCAGTAGCTGTAGCTCTTCTATATATGTGCTGTGAAAGCAACATTCAATGAATTACGTGACTTTTGATATGTTTTTGGAACATTGTGCCTCCTTCATTCTCTATCCTCCTCCTCTTCATATTTGTCTCTTTAAAAAGGAAAACAAAACTTTTAAAATAATAAAGAAAACAAATTTCTTTCGTGTTCCTTAAAAAAAAACAAAGATAAAGGCACCGTTACAGACACCATTACATGCAAAGTAATTACGGGCCTATAACCGGAAGTGAAATGTTCATTGAAACGGTTAGTTAGTGTTGCTCATTTTTTCATTTTGCATATCCTGACAAGAATAATATTTAAAGAAAAATACTTTTTTATGAATATTCGCTGCCTAAAGATATCGGATTCTTATTAAATATTTGTAAAGAATATCTGGAATAAATCTACCATCTTGAAGTCGCCGTAGTCTAGTAGGTAGTGTGTTGGCTTATTAGACGAAAGGCCCGAGTTCAAATCCCAGGTCAGAAAATATGAAAATATTTCTTCAGCGACTTCCTCTCAGCAGATTTCTGGCAAAAAACTCTGAGAGTAAAAATTGCCATGAAAAGCTTCTCAAAAATCTGTCGTTCAGAGTCGACTTGAAACTGTATGTTCCGCCACTCATGTATAAAATTAACGCACACAACACGAGTGGTGTGAGAAGCTAGGACGTTGTACAATGGGTCAATTCGACCTCCGGGTACTTTACTTGTCACAGTTGACAAGTACACGTTCTCTAACCTAACCTAATCTACCATCTTTTGGAGGTATTTTCTGATAAGAGACAATACCTTTGTTTTCATCGGATTTATTTTTTGAACCTCAGATCTGTCCCAGATGTCGTACGTCAACGATTATAACGAGCGTATTGGTCATAAAATGTTGTGAAGCAGCCCATCTTGAAAACACGCAATTGGGACTCAGTGTATTGTGTTAATTTATTTGTGTTGTGAACTAGGCAAATCAGAAGAGGGGATAAATGTATCTCTGCAGGAATACTTTTCCAAATTGAAAAAAGTAGCATGGATCTCAACAAATCGTGGGTAGTCCAATATATCTGGTTAACGAATTTCAAAACTGCTGTGTCTAGCAGTGGACAGCAGGAAAATCAAGGAACTACTGTAGTTCGACAAAAGAAAGGTTCGTTCTCTACCTCGAAATCTAATGGAACACTGCGCTATTGACAGATTCTCTGACAAGCATGATCTGTTCCACTAGGATTTCTGGTGAAAACGGTGCAACATCTTTTATGCGAGTGCCCTACACTTCAGAAGAGACGTCATCATTTTTTTTGGTCACAGAATGTTTGAAGATCTAAGTATGCTGGCGAACCTGCTATTAAGGATACTGGACGGTTTCATCCGGAGCTTAGGGTGGTTCAAACCCACCACTAACGGATCATGACAAGGGGGTTTACCTCACAATGGGTAACACAATGGGCCATATGGCCATCGAGTGAAATTAACTGTGAACTGTAAGCTACTTGCTAATCTAACGTAACCTAGACAGATTACGATTCATGGAAAGCTTGTGTACAAATTAAATCACGTTTTAAACTACGGGAATGATTTTATGTTTAAGAAATGTAATGAAAACGGACACAAACATGAAATGTTTCGGATATCTTTATAATTTTAATTCTGATTACCTTAAGACTTTATTTTCATTCATATTTTTATATGAGAAACCATGACCCCCATGTCCACAATAAATGTAAAATTATTAGTAAATACGGCACACAACGACATAAAACTAGCATCACTATACTGCCACTATACCATACATACATACATACATACGTACACTACAAGGCATATAAAAGTAAATTAAAGCGTGCTTTACAGTTTCGTAAGGTTTACTATACAGGCAGATGGAAAATTTCATGTACAAACACACAATCACGGGTAAAAACAAGAAAGAAAGTGGAAAAGAAATTGTGGAAAAATAATACAAATACAAATACACAACCATACCTATAATCATAGAATTATACTCTCATACATCCTCCTTTAATAAATAGAAAAACAACATTGGAAAAAGCAAAGAAAACAGTGAGAAAGAGAAGAAGAGAATAGAGAGAAGACGTAAATGAAAATCATCAACATAATTTGTAATTTGAAAATTTGTTTCGTGTCCGAGCATAAGAAATGAGATTGACACTGACAATCGCATATTCACATACACAGACACATACACAAACATAACACAACATCCTGTCATCCCTTTTGAAACAGTGAATGTTGAATGCCTGCCCATTCTATACACACTCATCAAGAAAACTTCATAAACAACCATTCATAATGGTTGGATGTGAATGTGTATGTGTATGAGTGTATGCTTCAAAGTGTATTGTTATTGTAGAATATTTAACGGCTGCATTGCCATCGTTTATATTATTTTCTGTGAATAAAAATTTACGATTTAATGTTCGTTTAATGTTCGTAATGTCACCATGAAATAATATGTATGAAATTGTACATAAACAAACACAATAACATTAACAGAAACAGTGGACACTTTAAAAGCAGAGAATTTATGAAATGACACTGCATTTTAAGCAACAAGAGCATAGGGCGGAGTGATCTACGAACACACAGCCCTTTCAGAAGTGAAACCTTTCTTTGAAGTGGAAAAAAATGACTTGAAATGGTAGATGAGATGAGAGAGAATAAAAATCTTCTTACACCAAACGTACTTGGGACAATCTAAATTCCTACCTGGTAATTACTTACATACATATATTAGAATAGATTTGAGATTTGCTTCAGATTGTATTGGACTAGCCAGAGCATAGTTTGAAGGACTATATAGTGATAGTATTAGTCGTCGTAGTTTGGCTTCTGTAAGACCACATGAGCTTCATACAAAAAAATTACTCTTTTTGTTTTAGCAAAATCGACATCATTGTGCCGATTCTCATTGGCCCATTTAGCGAAGCGATAACGAAGCGAATGGTCATGCAATTTCAACTCTTGAATCAATTGAACTTTGTAAAGCATCATACCGAGATCTTTTTGCAAAATTCGACGTAAACTGGTGCGTGAAATGTTCAATTCTTGAGAACGACGACGAGGAGATGTTGTTGGACTTGCACGAACACTCCCAGCCAGAGCTTCGGTATTCTCGAGTGTACGCACTGTACGAGCGCGTTCACGTCTTTTTTTTTTTAATTAATTAAGGATTTCAACTATTTATTTATTTATTTTGCCTATGGAAATGCACCTTGCAGGCAATTAAGTTACATTACAATATTAAAATACTAAAAAACTATGAATTTAAATACTTAATTACATTATTTGATAATGAAAAATCAATTATCATATACAGTTTATTAAATTCAGAACACATTCTCCTTAATGGATCAGCACCAGCATAGTTGGATCTAAAAAATTGAATTGATAATGAGGAAAAATGACGTGACGGACGTTGAGGAACATTAAATGAGATGTTATGAATTAAAAAACTGGAGCCAATATCACCAGTAATTATATTGAATCTGAACGAGATATTTAACATAGTTCTGCGGCTTTTAAGTGTCGGAAGTTTGATTAATGCAAGTCTGGCAGAATAAGATGGTAAACTTGTGAGATTAAAATTCAGTCCTCGCAGACAAAACAACAGAAATTGCTTTTGTACATATTCGATGACGTCGGAATATTTTTTATATAGAGGATCCCATATTATGGATCCATACTCGAGTATAGGCCTTACAAGAGATGTGTAGAGCGACTTAGTAACATAAGGATCGTTAAATTCTTTTGCCCACCGTTTTATAAAACTAAGTACACTCCTAGCTTTATTTACTGTCATAGCTATGTGCGGAATAAAATTTAGTTTCGGATCAAGTAGAACTCCTAGATCCAGTAAGTTATCTACAAGCTCAAGCTCATATCCATCAAATGCATAGTTTGCAGGAATCGGATTCTTTCTTACAAATCTCATGTATTTACATTTTTTGAGATTAAGCAGCATTAAATTTAAATTACACCATAAATGAAACGAATTTAGGTCTTTTTGAAGAAGTTTTTGATCGGAAATTTGGCGATAACTTAGGAAAATTTTTACGTCATCAGCGTACATTAGGATGTTGGAATAGTAAATAATATCAGGTAAGTCGTTAATAAACAATGAAAACAGAAGCGGTCCAAGATGACTACCCTGTGGTACACCAGAAAGGACTTCAATACTTCTGGAGCTGCAGTTTTTGAAAAGTACGGTTTGTTTTCTGTTGGTTAAATATGAGTAAATCCATTTTAAACTAAGATCAGTAAAATCCATTAAAAAAAGTTTCCTCCTCAAAAGTACATGATTGACTTTATCAAAAGCCTTGCTGAAATCCGTGTAGATAACGTCTGTTTGTTGTTGATGAAAAAATCCTCGATAAACAACTGTTGAAAGATGAAGCAGGTTTGTTGTTGTAGAACACTTCTTTCTGAAACCGTGCTTATAAGGAGATAGCAAGGTAGAAACTTGATAACATAAATCATCAGTAATCCTTTTCTCAAATAATTTTGGAATTATGCTCAGTTTTGCAATACCACGATAATTTGTAACATCGGATTTATTTCCTGATTTGAACAACGGAATAATGAGTGAATCCTTCCAAACGTTAGGAAAATAACCACATTTAATCGATTTGTTAAATAAGTATGATAGTGGAACAGCTATGGCGTCGGCGCAATTAATTAAAATGCTAATAGGAATGTTATCAGGCCCAAAGTTATAGGAGAACTTCAGTTTTCTTAATTCCATAGAAATAGCAGGAACGTTGATTAAAGATATTGACACAGTGGAATTTGTATTTATTTTAAAGGGATACTCAATGGAATCATTATAAGTTGCATCCGAATAAGTTGTGGAAAAAAAATCAGCAAATAAATTGCTTATAATGCTGTCATCGCAGGATTCAATCTGCTGAAATCTCATGGATGATGGAAAACCAGTTACTTTTTTCTTTGAATTAACAAATTTAAAAAATGATTTCGGATTACGCTTAAAGTTGGACTTCATTGTATTTACGTATTTATCGTAACATGATTTATTAAGTATTGTGTATTCCGCACGGGTAATAGAATATCTTATATAATCGATATAACAACCAGATTGTTGTCTTGGCGCATCAACAATGAAAACTGTTTCACGAACGTAAGCAATAAACTTGCGTATACCGGGCACTTTGGGTCCTTCTCTGCGACCAAATTTTGTACAACATTTGAGTGAAATATCTGATCAATTTTTGTTTGTATTCGCAAATAAATTTCCAATAAATACCAACGTTGCTCAAGCGTAAATCGATTCATTACGTTCAGTGAGCATAATATTACTGAATTTTTGTGACAGAATAGTATGACATTGTAAGTATTGTCAAATTCGAAATAACCGTTGAGTCAAATTTAAACAGATAGATGGCCCAACCGATACTTAAAGATCATTTATCATAGGAAAGTAATTGCTTCATGCCTAAGATGTAAATTCTGTGTTGAAGGAAAATAATCACTAAAGCACATACATGAAATCTAAGCAATCTTAATGAAACTTAACCCTGGGCGCTTATCGAGTATGTACTAGCCAAGGAATTATAATAGCATCCTGAAATGTGTTGTGGCAGCAATGCTGAAGTATAGGGTGGGCCATTTAAAAGTTTAAATTTAAAAATTTGAAATGGAATATTATTTCATTCATATGGCTGCAGCGGCTGGCCTTACAGTACGTACCTCATTCGATCGCAGCAATTTTCGGGCACTTTTTCGAGTGTATGGGATTGTATCTCGACAATGGCATCCTGAATGTTGGCCATCCAATGCTTAACTGTCTCTGGTTTGTCAGCATAACAATTTTCTTTAACGGCCCGCCACAGAAAATAGTGCCAATTCGCTGCTTTTTGGCGGCTAATTGCTATCACCATTTCGGCTAATTAAACGGCCATCAAACGTTTGACGCAATTAATCGATTGTGGCAAGGGATGCGTGGCAAGTTACACCATCGTGTTGAAACCAAACATCGTTCATATCAACACCATGAAGAGCGCGGGTACAAAAAAATCGGTTATCATGGTGCGATAGGTCTCTCAATTGACCGTGTTGGTTGCACTGTCCTCAGTTTCAAACAAATATTGGCTAATAATGCCTCCGCTCCCCAAGCCGCAAACTCGAATCTGAATCATGTTAAATAAAGCTTTCTTAAGCTTCTAAAAAGATCTTAAAAACTTATAAAAGAGTAGGCAATACAACGTGTACATATCGTGTTTTTAAAGTGTCTACTGTTATGCCCAGCATATACAGAAAATCAATGTTTTCTTCAATGCACATCACTATTGCTGTTGCATAGATGTGTTGCCCTGTGGAAGGAACATAAAAATATTGTTTTTTTTTTTCATTTTTGTTGTTGTAATTTTTACTACAATATTAAGTTATTATTGTTGTTGTTATTGTTGTGACTAATACATATTTATGTATATTATTAATAAAAAAAAAAAACTACAACAACAAAACAAATCCATGTATCCCAATAAACCATACACGATAATTGCAAAGAAATCTTTTCATATTCATATCGTTGAGTTTGTTTAATTCCGTTTAGTTGAGTCTGTCTTCCCCTAATTCGATCACATTTTATGGTGGAGTATTTTTATGGACTCGTTTAATGATCGAAATTAAAATAAAAAAATTGAATTGCTTAGATTTTATGCAGCAATTTGTTGCATATGGCATTAAAAGTAGTCTTAAATACTCGTACTGCATGATACACTGAATGAATGGCCATAAGAATGGATGGATGGTTGTGATTGGTAGGGATTGAATATGTCATAACAGAAATCTCTGGCGGGGTGTTAATAAAATTTGTTAGTCACTGTATTATTGCCGGAGTAATTTGCAAAGTGCATAATCCGCTCATTTTAAAGGCATTAACAATAATGGAAACGTCTGAAGGTAACTCGTAATTAATGTCAGGCATAGGCTGTTAAAAATCGAATATTTTTTAAATACTTATTAGTGGAAAATAAATTTTATAATGTACTGTAGTCATTAACAAATGGTATTTGTTATGTTTTTACCTTGCAAATAAAATAAAAATAAATTTGTGTTTAGTTTTAATTAAAATTCTTTATTGTTCGCACAATTTTGTGTGCCACTATTCACCACTTGATGTAAACAACAACAATTGATGTGTTTGTTATTCCTCTTTGCACTGTTTTGCATAAACAATAACAATTCCTAGACAATTGTTCGACAGATCTTTGTAACGGAGATCATCAAACCACGATTACTTTCTTCAAACACACCGCGTCTTCACACTGATTGAACTTTTTTCATGTTTCCTATTCATAAAGGTGCATACACCAGCTGAGCACCTGCTAATGTGAAAAGAGTTTCGGGTTCTGATGTGCCTCTATAGGAATATTTTTCCAAATTGAAAAAAGGCGGCATGAAATTCAACAAAACGTGGGTTAACGAATTTCAAGACTGCTGTGTTCAGCAGTGGACAGCAGGAAAACCAAATAACCACTTGAGTTCGACAAGAGTACGTTTCGTACTCTAATAAGAATGGGACACTGCGTTATTGACAATTTCGCTGACAAGCTCGGTCTGCCCAACCAGGACTATTCCAGAAGCTGCCTTGATGTGCATGAAATGGAATCGATGCAACACCTCTTATGCAAATGCCCTGCATTTCAGAACAAATGTCATCGGATTTTGGGTGATAGAACGTCTGAAGATCTGGGCATGGTGGCGAACGTGCCACTAAGGGAACTGGCCGGTTACATCCGGAGCTCGGGATGATTCAAACCCATCGCTTATCCCACACTGGGTAACACAATGGGCCATACGGCCACCGAATAAACTTAACTGTAAACGGCAAGCTACCAGCTAACCAAACCTAACCTATATTCCTGATACTACAACATCCAATCGAAGGCAATTTCTGTACCTTTGTTTCCATTCCAGTGATTTTAAAGATATGCTCTGTAGTGTAACAAAAACCCATTGAATTCAAGTGTTATTTAAGCATGGATTTTTCATTCAAAACATTCGCTTGCAAACAATTCCTCTTCGATTTTGAATTTTTCGCTCAACAATGAGTTTCAGCAGTTGATATTTTTAATGCCCACGTTATTTATGTCACACAATTTACTACCAAAACGCTTCCCATTCTAGCTTTCCCACTTCCTTTTCCTTTTCCAATCCCCTCTATTATCCTTCCCATTTAAGGACGTTGCGCCTCCGGGTACTGTACTTGTCTCAGTTGACAAGCACACGTCCTCTAACCTAACCTACCTTACTACCAAAAACTTTTCTGATTTAAATTTCTATCTGCCAACCGCTATTGTATCGTAACAAAATCGAACCATTTCTAAAGCTAATCGCTAAGAGAAGTAGGTCACTTATGTATATCTAGCTGAAGAGAGCACGCTAGAATACCGTATACATTAATTTTTCTCCCCAGCAGAATTTAAGCAAACGAAAGAAGATGAGCTCAATTCAATATGAAAATAGAGTCACCAGGTTATGTGAGGTTTCAAAGTAATGAGCCGAAAGATGAATTTACTATGCGGGTATCTATTACTCTGCTTTCAGTACTTTCTATGGAATAAAAAGAGTTCTTTGGAAAGGTCTACTTGATCAAAAGCGAAGTTAAAGATATGCGGACAAGCTTCTCAATCTAGGCGAGGTTAAAACAATCGGTATGCTATGCACCTATATTGCGTAGAGGTTTGTGTCTTTCATCACATTATCGGAAAACATTTGAGTATACTTAGGGGTTTTCTGATCCTTCATTGTTGACTCAAAGAAGATTTGTACAGAAGTGGAACCGCTTCAAGTACACATGGTTAGGAATTATTTAAGAGGTTAAGTTAGGTAGATGAGGCCTCCTACTTCGACCTAAAGTACTGAGTCACTGATCAAACAGTGATGTATGTTGTCAACTCCACTTCATTTAAGTGACAATGTAGAAAATCAATATAGACTGAGATCATGAAATCGATTTGAAATATTTGCTAAAATAATCCTTAATGAGGCTATGTATACGAAGTATGTATCTTGTCAACGAAAACTGTTTTCAGGTTGGCCCATTGTAACAGTTACAGAATTACTAAAGGATTTATGGTAACAATGCTAGATTTCCAGCACTTACAAGCAATATAAGGTTAGGGATGGTGGCGTACCACTTTATCAGCAGCAATAAGACTTGACCCGGAGGTCCATTGATTAATTTTGAAAAGGAATTTCAGATAAAAAAAAAATTGGAACGGAAAACAGTTTCAGATATGGATAGAAGGAGAGGAAAATAAAGAAAGAGAGGTACAAGATAAGAAGAAAAAAGCAAAAAAAGAAAAGAAAAGTGAAATGTCTCATATACAACATGCACAAGTTGACATAGTGGTCTGTACACAACTACCGACTACCTATCTATTCCTGCCTATGTAACTGCTTGCCTCCGCACTTGCTTCTACACATAACCTACTGAAATCAAAGATATCTCACAGTTCCCTAAAGCTGTTATGTTACAATATATGGCTCTCAACCCCCTCTTACTATCAGTTAAGGTTTGTTTCGTACCTGAGGGATTGAGCCTTGGCCACAAAGCCCTTGGGATCCTCTCTAAGTGTCCATCCATGATGAGTGAATAGAACCCATCCTCTATAATTCCAAAGTATAAGACTATTTGGTGGTTTTATCGACCCAGCTTCTAAAGGTCATTCCGATTTTGTCAGTTCATCTACAACGTCATTGCCAGTAACATTACACTGACCACTGATGGTACGCCATAAGAACGATTGACAAATATTTACACTTCCAGACAGGACGTGATGAAAAGTATGTCCCTTCAAAGTCTTTAGCGCTGCCTTATTATCCACACAAATTGCTGCTCTTAAGCTCTTCGGAATAAGGTTTTGTTCAGTCACCTGGCTTTAACAATTTCCAAATTTCCACATAAAATCACTATATTCCGCTGGAAGACTATACGATTTCCATTTCTCTGTGCTTTGCCTCTGTGCTTGTCTAAATTTCGGAACTTGAGAAAACAGCTCTGCCATCGAAAATCTTATGCGAACAGATCCACTGTTCCCTACTGTATCACTGTTCACTGAGTGCATCAAATCACTGTGCTGTTTTATAATTCAAAGAAAATGTTTTAAAAAACCCAACAATTTAAGCATACTTTTAGGCTGAAAATATTTTTTTCAAAATTCTTACGCTACTGCTTACAACATGTATGTTGTTCATCTTCATACTCTATACGACAACAACAAACATAAAATAACGCCAAGCACGCTAGACATATGTTTGTAACGAACTGCAACAAAATGTTGTTGTTCATACAGAACAGAAACCAAATGAAATGAGCGCATTTCCGGTTGAAAAACCAACAATAGTTAGCCGCATACAAACAATGTTATTCTGTGTATGTGTGTGTGTGCGTGAGCACGAAAAATAGGGGTATGCAACCCCTAACGAATAAGCACCTAAAAAGGCAAATAAAAGAACAAAAGCACCACAACGACGTCACAAAAACGAAGTGCATTTAAACGAAAACGAAACGAAAAAAAACAAACTGGCACAGGAAAACAAAAGCTTAGCAAAAGCATTCGACGAATGAACGAACAGCATTTGGTAAACGCCTTACTACGTGACTAGTGCAATGTAGGGAAAGGCATTATGAAATACACACACGAACATACACACTTACACTCACGTATTGAAGTAGTGACAGAAAGCAGAGAGTGCCCGAATAAATTGTTTTTTTTTGTTTTTAGAAAAAGAGCACAAAATAAGAAAGAATGAGAAGAGAAGAGAAGTTTACGAGACTAACGAGTGAGTACATCATCATCAAATGAAATTTAAACGAATTGTTTGCTATTATTGTTGTTATTGCTGTTGTAGTTGTAGTTCTCCTGCTGGTTTATGGGGTTTTTTGTTTCTCTCTTTTTCTTTTCCGTTGCTGGCTGACGAACTGTAGGTTTGCAGTTGTAAGAGAGTGTCAGTGTAAATACAAGTGTTGACAGTAATGCATTTATTACACACACACACATATACATTGTAACAACAATAACAACAACAACAACTGAAAATATTAATAAAAATGCAGAAGAAACACATACAAATACAAATACATTCATACAAATAAAAAAGAAAACAATAATAAAAAGTAGTAAATTGGCAGGAAAAGAAATAGAAGTAGAAGAAGAAGAACAAGTCAAAGACATGAACAAGAACATGAACATGCATGTCTTGCCATTAAAACCCTTTAAAAGAAATGAAAAAAAAGTTTTTTATTTTATTTGTATTCGTATTAAATTGAACATTTTTAGGCCACCTGGGGGCTCTCCTCCCTGCATGTAAATGTTTGCTTGGCAGCAAAGTCGGCCTATTTTTCTTTTTTTTTTCTCAACAGAATTAAAGTTTTTAAAGCAGCAAGAAACCAACAACAGAAGGAACAAAAGCACGGTTGCCTTGTTTTAATTATTCCGTAGCACTTTGTGAGAGAGGGAGAGACAGTGTATGAACAGTTGTTCCATTACAAATTCACTGACCTCTTTTAAATCACACACACACACACCACACACACATACTTATATACTCACTTATGCACTTGTACTCCTATATTTGACTTCTTTTCCAAACGGAAAATGATTTCGGTTTTAATTTGTGGTCGAAAATTATTGGCTTTTTTTTAAATGAAAATTGGTGTTGAAAGGGGTTTTTAATTTTAAAACATTCGGAATTTAAGTTCCTTATAGGGTGGGCCATTACATACTTAATTGGTCATTACAACCCTTCAGTCAGGATTACGATCTAGTCTCTCACACCACTCATGTTGTGTGCGTTTATTTTATACGTGAGTGGCGGGACCTATAGTTTAAAGTCGACTCCCAATAACAGATTTTTGAGAAACTTTTCAGGGCAGTTTCACTTACACTCATAGCTGCCAGATAAATGAAGCATCAAATCGTCAAATATTTTAGAAAAAATCGTCAAAATCGTCAAAGACGTTCATTGAAATCGTAAAAAAATCGTTAGAAAAAATAAATTGAAGGGTTTTAAATATAAAAACATACATATAAAGACAATGTTAAGCAGCAATAATATTGCATCATCTATACCCATGTGTGGTGTAAATTTTAGGGAGTCAGAAGATCATGACGTTATGGGCATGAAAATTCAGTGCGATGCTCGCTAGAACTGACACATTTTTCAGTGCCTTGGTTTCTTAAGACGCTGCAATAAATACTTCACTTCCTCTGATTTACTTACCATTTACACCAATTATAACCGACCGAGAATGGAATACAACTTTCATGTATGAGTTGGCCTGAACAGGGGAGGCCATAGTAGCTTGTTAATCACGATAGTATGACAACTCCATTGATTCTTTGGAGCATCGTTTCAATGTGGCTTGCGTTTCACTGTTCTATCGCTACTACAACGGATACTGCTCGAGCGAAATAAAGGGACATGTTTATGAAAATCATGTATTACTAGGTAACACTCGTCTTTCTCGGCCAGCACATCCATATGTGGTCGATTGGCCAGTGTATCGCATACTGTATTACAGACAAAGTTCATTTGTTAGACGGTCTATTCGTATGTGGAACTCCCTTCCTGCAGAGATCTTTCCTGTTACTTATGGTATAAAAATATTCATAAACACTGCTCCCTCTTTCCTCCTTCCTGTAATATATTTTCCTAGTTCCATACACAATGTCATCCCCTGAGTGTTGGTCATGTGAATAAAAATAATGGCACTTGTCTTTGTTCTTCCGATGGTAATATTAGAAGCTATAATCGAATTTTTAAAATTGTCTGAAACGGCATATTATAATTTATTTAATTTAGGAGTTGAAATTTTTGACTTTTAAGAGATACATATAAAATGCAGAAAAATCATCACAGGTATTTGAAAATAACTTAAAAATATAATACTTTACTCCTTATTATTACTGGCATAAATTTCCAACAGTAACAACTGCGAAACAAATACAAAGCTTAAGGAGGTTTTTAATCTACAAAAGTAAAGAAAATGATGTAAATTTTTAATTTCTAAAAATCGTCAAAATAAGGGCATAAATCGTCATGTCGTCAATATGATATTTTTGGAGCACAAAATCGTCAAAATGACGATAAACCGTCAAATCTGGCAGCTATGCATACACTCCGGGTTTTTGCCAGAAATCTGGTGAGAGGAATTCGCCGCAAAACAATTTTTTTTATGTATTTATATTTTGATGTCTGACCTGGGGTTTGAACCGTGGCCTTACGTCTAATAAGGCAACACACTACCTACTAGACTACGGCGACTTCAAAGGTGGGCAATTTAAAAGTTTAAATTACAATAGTTCCGATTAGAAATGGAATATTATTTCGCACGGCTATTCTCACAGTACCTCATTCGATCGCAGCAATTTTCGTGCACTTTTTCGAGTGTATGGTTTCATATATCGGCAATGGCATCGTGAATGTTGGCTTTCAAATGCTCAATTCACTCTGGTGGTCGGCATAACACTTTTCTTTAACGACGCTCCACAGAAAATAGTCCAACAGTGTCAAATTGCAGCTTCTTGACAGCCAAATGACATCACCATTTCGGCTAATTAAACGGCCATCAAACGTTTGACGCAATAAATCGATTGTGGCATAAGATGCGTGGCAAATTGCGCCATTCTGTTAAAACCAAACATCGTTCACATCAATACCAGGAAGTGCCCAGGTTCCAATAAAATCGGTTATCATGGTGCGATAGGTGTCTCCATTGACCATAATGGTAGCACTGTCCTCATTTTCAAAGAATTATGGGCCAAAGATGCCTCCACTAAACAAGCCGCATTAAACAGTCACTCGTAATGGGTGCATTGGCTTCAGTAAGACCACGTATGGGTTTTCTGAGCCCCAAATACGGCAGTTTTATTTATTAACGTGCCCACTAAGGGCATCAGAAAAGATGATTTTTTTTTATTGCAAAAACGTCCTCATCATGCAGTTTTTCGTTGACCCAATAAATCTCAATGTTGCTCAAATGTAAATCGATTTATTACGTTCATTGGAGATAAAAACTGAAGTTTGTGACAGAATAGAAAGACATAAGTATTGTCAGATTCTAAATAATCGATGCTTCAAATTTAAACCGATAGATGACCCACCATATATTTAAATTTTTATACCTTAAATATGTTTCACTGCGTTACCCTATGTAGGTTTGTATTAAAAGAAAACGGAAGTGAATCTAAGCTTCTAAGCATGAGACCATTCCATTCCAAATGATTTCATTTTAATTTTGTGGTTCTAAGGCTGAAGACAGATGGTAATATAAGGTATTGGGGTACAATTTGATTCCTTTAAGTGCCATGTAAGCATTTTACAGAAATTCTATAATTCGGAAAGCTAGATAGGCAATCTTTTTGACAACAAATCACATCAGTTATACGTAGATTTTTATCATAATTTCTCAACAAATTGCGATGACCCTGTTTCGAATCGAATTTGTGGAAGAAAACGAAAAAAAAAATTATATCTTCAGCGACTTACTCTAAGCAGACTTCTGGCAAAAAGTCTGAAAGTAAATAAAATCTGTTGTGGGATAACATATGTACATACATAATTGGTCATTACAACCCTCCACTTATGTTGTGTGTGTTAATTTTAATACGTGAGTGGCAGGACCTACGCAGTTTAAAGTCGACTTTGAAGGACAGATTCTTTGAGGAACTCTTTCATGACAATTTTATTTTGACGTTCAGAAGGGGGTAGTTGCCGAAGAAATATTTTTTTTCATAATTTCGTTTTGATATCTGACCTGGGGTTTGAACCGTGGCCTCACGTCTAATAAGTCGACACACTATCTACTAGACTACGGCGAATAAGCCGAACGAACCATTGCAGTATGCTGCGGGCAGTAGTACTAGGCATACAGACCACTATGATAAAGGGCAATAAAGACAACCTTTGCTGGCAAAGATTGGATCATGTGTGCAGGGCAAGCTTTCTTACCGCTAATTCTATTACACACTTTCTATGGAATGAGAAGAGGAGTTTGAATAGCTTTACCAAGCAGAAGGGAAGTAGCAAGTAAAAGTTATCAAATAGTAGGTAATCATCGACTTATAGAGCTCTTCGTTGACAGTGATGGCTTAGCCAACGTCATGCTCAAAGATATATGGACCGATGTATCCATACCAAACAGTCAGTTTTTTGGAAAGAAGTATGAGGGATTTCTTGTTTAATGAAGACTATTTTTAATGTAACAATTGAACTGAAAGCTCATAGGCTAACATAGCAAGAAGAAAAAACTCTTCAATATCGTCGTGGTGTTATTCATTGGGATTTTTTCTGATGGAGCTACTTTAATTCTGTACGGGATCATCAATTCGTTGTAGTTTTTGGCAGATCATCAGCACTTATTTCAAACAGACCCGTCGCATTTACAAATATTCAGGCACGATATAGTAGCCAACACGTTCCTTTAATATCTTAACAGTTTTTCAGCAATTTCGATCAATTTCAATCTGTATTTTCTTTAAGATTTCGTAGGTAACAAAGAAGGGACTCCTGCTGCCTGCATTACGAGTATCCTTGATGAACCTCTCATTTCGTTTAAACTTAGAAAACCATATTCATGAGATTGTCGAACTCTAGAGAGTCCATGGTTTAAACAGAAAGAAAAAAATATCTCTTTCGTCGTCTACATCTAGGTAGTCTTCTCTGGAAAAAAAACTCTGTAATAGTAAATAGAAATTTCCATGAAAAGTTTCTTAAAAATCTGTCGTTTGGTGTCGACTGTAGGTGCCGTCATTCATGGATACAAATTTAACACACACCACACGGTTAGCGTAACAACTTAGGTTGTTAACCTCACTCGAGTGCTGTAATGATCAATTAAAAAGCTACGGTTAGCCAAACGTTCACGAAACTTAATCGAGCGTACCTTCGTTTTTAGCATATGAACAGCAATGTAAATGCTTACCGAAATTCCATTACGGTTCGTTAATTGCCCGCATTGCTTTCTGTATTCTAAAAACGAAAGTACGCTCCGTTACGTTCCTAGAACGTTCTGCTAACCAAGGCTTAAGTCTGTGGGGTAATCATTTCAATGTGTATGTTGGTAGGGGTAGGGTATTATACAATCGTTTTAAGCTGAAGAAAACTTTGTAGCATCAATAATTGGTTTATTTCTCTTGTTTTTCTTTGGCTTACATTGATTTGATTTGTCCTGTAGCCCTGACGAGTACGATAGACTACTTCACCAACTTCAACAACAACAACAACAACAACTGCCATGAGTAGTTGTTGTTGTTTGAATAAAATTTTCAAGTGTAAAATTTTCTTAAGTATGTGGTAAAACAAACAGACCCCAAAAACTATTATTTCTTTCAACTCTCTCCCTCTCTCTCTTTCTTTCTCTCTCTCTCTCTCTCTCTCTTTCTTATTTCCTGCTCTTCAAGTGGGGTTTTTTGTTTTTTTATGCCGTAATTCTAACAGAACTTTGCCGCCACTTGCGTCATAATTTGGAAAAATTTTTCTTCAACTTTTCCACTTTTCAATTCAATTTCAATGTCCTCTCCCCTGCCCTTTTAGTCTTCCACCACAAACTTCTTTCATGCTGATGGTGCAAATTTAAAGAATAAAAATCTCTATGAGAAGAAGAAGAGTTCATGTGGAAATATTTTTCCCCCACAAAAGGAAAAAAAAATTTTCATATTCTGTGTGCTCTTCTAAGGAAATTTTCTTCAAACAAACCAAATCAGGCAAATGCTTAAAACAAACAAAGAAATTTTGAAAACCAAAAAAAAAAAAATATGAATTGTGGGTGAATAAGCAAAGGCTAGAGAGAGCGAGAGAGAGAGAGTGAGTGGGAGATAGGAAGTAGAGAGTCTTGCAACAAAATTTTCTAATAAAAACTTAAATAGAATTCAAGTTGCAAGTGCACTAGAAGAAGCAACAACTACAACAATAAGTAACAAACCAATTTGTGTTTTAAAAAATTTATTTTTCTTGGGTTTTTTTTCCTATTCTTGGCCAAGAAATTGTACTACAGGGTTCAAATAAAACAAAAGTAAATTGAAAGAGTGAATGAATAAATAAAAGGGAAAGAAATGAATTCTTATGCTAATCAGAGTTGTAAAATGAATGAATGACTGAATGACTGAACAAAAAAAACAAAAAGTTAACAAAGTCTTCTTTTGAGTGTTTTACAAGAATATTAAATTATTAATAGCTTCAAACACAAAAACAAAAACAAAAAAATAAAGTTTAAGACAGACATCCCTTCAACAAAACTTATTAACAAGATATTGACTAGATATGTAGTAAGCTTCCGCATCCTTAGTAAGGTTAAGTAAGAATAAAATTTTGCTGTAACGCACTACTTCAGACACCATTTTATATTGTTACGAAAACATCGTTTAACATTAAAATGATAAACAAAAGCTACAAAAACAATAACTATGGACTTGTTTACATGATCAACAAATAAACAAAAATATAGCAACAACATCAGTATAAAAAAAGGGATAAACAAGTAAACAAATAGGCAACAACAACAGTGCAAGGACAAACTTAAACAAAATATGTACACAAACAACATTATTATTATGTTTACATTTATAGAGATTTCGCGAAAGCAAAGTCATTCTCCATCAAGAGTATTCAACAGACTATTTACCCTGCGATATAAAAAGCAAGACAAAGCAGTCAACGGGATCAGTAAAAATTCAGTCAAATATTATCATGATAATTATTCATAAAGCTGAGTGAGAGCAATGGGATAGTCTCCCTGCAAGCAAATTACTGGCAATAGAAAAGCCCCAGTTTGAATACCAAGAACGCTTTGGTGTGCATGATAATGAAATGGCCGGCAAGCGTGATAAAACTGAATCGTCTTTGGAATTGGTTTACAGTGTCACACAGATGTCAAGTATCCCATTTCGAGGTCATCCTAAATGTACACAATAACTGGGCACAGAAGAAACAGAAACAGAAGTGTTTAGTAAAGGGATCTCTAAGACTTTGTAATCAAGACTGGCTTTTAAAAATCCCAATGAACTTCTAAATTTTTACGAGTGTTGTGCGTCATATCATGGAACTTCAAGATGGTAGTCTAATAAGTAAAAGCTTAATAGCAACCAAACGATGCTTAAACTCTCTCCTCTTTGAATTGTCAAATCTTTCATTTGAGATTTGAGCTTCGAGTCGTCGTCGTAGTCTAGTAAATAGTGTTGGCTTGTTAGACGTGTGGTTCCTCGTTTCAAACCGCAGATCAGACATCTCCAACAAAGCGAAATATGAAACAAAAAATTTCTTCGGCGACTTCCTCTCAACAAAATTCTGGCAAAAACTCCGAGAGTAAAAATAAAATTGCCATGAAATGTTTCTCAAAAAATCAAGTTGTTCGGAGGCGTCTTTAAACTGGAGCTCCCGCCACTCATGTATAAAATTAACACACATGAAGCTTCTCACACAACATGGTGTGAGAAGCTAGGTCATCGTAATCCTCACTGAAGAGCTGTAACGACCAATATTTATGTATGCATGTGTCTTGACCTATTAGACGAGAACTCGTGGACTAATCCCTGGTTCAGATATCTCGATAATATACAAATATACAAATTATTACTTTCTTCGCCTTCGTTTTTGCCATATGACTGCTGAGAATCTGGCGAAAACTTTTCGAGTAAATAAAATTGATTTTTTGAATATGTCGTTCGTACAATAATAGAGTTTGCCAGCGGTGTCCACTATGGGAAATTCGACCTGAACATTTACCTCCTACTGCCTGATTCTTTCAGCCGTATCTCAATTTTCTCTAATAGTCAAGCCGCTATTAGATCTTTGTTAAGCCTTGCGTTCAACTCGGAACTCGTTAAAGTGTGTCGCCGTTGTCTCGACCTTGTCTCAGGGCGATTCAGTGCCCTCTCACTTGTCTGGGCTCCTAGGCACAGGAACATTCTAGGCATCTGTAGGGCCAATGAGCACACCCGAGCAGATACACTTCTTCCAGAACCCTCAAAATTCGAACCTCGTATGCCACTTGTTAAATTAATTCTGTATTACATATGTACTTCCTATTAATAAACCAAGGCAAAATCGGCCACTCTGTGTATGTATTAACCAAACTGAAACCCATAATATTCGCATGACTTCACACTTAACTCATAAGCATTGAATACATTTGCTTTGCGCATGCAGTCATTGCAGATCTTTACAGGTCTGGATGAGCAGACTCATTCATATCAAATATCCCAGTAAAGCCAGTTTATTTAGTGTTTGTCTTTAGTGAGACAGCTCTTATCGTATACATTATCAGATAAAATTAGAATTTATCAGATAACTTTTGCAGAAGCTATGCTTCAACCAACCGATAACTATACTTTCGATATAGTCAAGGAGTCTGTTACCGCTACCATCAAAAATGTTGTCAAACTGGAGATCAAGCGCAGGAACACTCTTGCCAACAGGTGCTGCTATGGTCTCAATAGGCAATTGAGTAGCACAGATCTCTCTCGTACAACAAAACTAATTCTCTACAAGATGCTCATCCTGCCCGTGCTTCTTTATTGCGCAGAGGCATGGACACTATTAAGCACTGATACAGCAGCCTTGAGAGTATTCGAGAGAAAAGTACTACGTAAGATCTTCGGTTAAGTGGGAGTTGGCGATGATTTCCTTATACGATCCAACAATGAACTGTATGAGCTTCTCAACGACGTGGACATTGTGTAGCGTATTAATATCCAGCGGCTGCCTGGCTCGGCCATGTAGTTCGAATAGAGAAGAGACGGGTATTTGATGCAGGGGATCTGCGAAAGTCGGTGAAGAGGCCGAACTTGTTTTCGTTGGAGAGACCAAATCGAGGAAGCCCTGTCGTCGATTGGTGTGACCAACAAGCAGAGAAAGTGTTAAGGCTGGCCGAAATCAATTAATCGTTTTCTTAATGGCCAATGAAGTAAGTAAGTAATGCTTCAAGCAAATATATACGACAGTTAAGCTACATGTATAGTAAAACGAAGCAATTGTTTTTCCCATAAATTACTGGCTTATCCACCAAAAGTACGCGTATCGTTCAAATTGTATTTTGAATTCAAAGTTCAATTTATTAAAAAAAGATTAGAAACAAAATTTAAATCCCACAAATGTTTAAAGCTCTCCCAATGGATTATCCAACCAGGGATAGACTTCTGGACATCTATCACAGACCGTCATATAGCGTGTCTCTCCAGTGGATTGCTTTTGTAAGGCACAAGTTACCGGCCTACATGTTGTTTGAGGCTTTTTAAAACAGCCTTTAAAAGGTTTGCCTAAAGTGGGATGCCTGAGGTATTGTACAACCGACGTAGGCGTGGTTATATAAACATCGGGTAGAGAATTGGCATATTCTAGGAATCTGAAAGAATGGAAACAAATTAACAAAAATTTAAACCACAGAAAAAAAAAGATTCAAACATACTTTCTAAAGGCCTTGATATAATTTGGACTTCTGCCAAACCACGCTGCATGTAAATACATTCCAAATGGTGCCCTATTATTGTCATAATGCCGATGAAAATTCTCCTTCATCCATTCAAACATGCTGTCCACTTTGTCTTCCGGCAAATAAATGCAACCATCCAACATGGAACAACTGTAGCCTTCCATATCCACCCACGTAACCATAGGATTTACCCATAGACCCGGTAAAGATGCCGTAGGGCAAGGTGGTATTTGACAATCCTGCACTGAGAGATAATCTAGCGTATAAGGCCACATGGCTGGATTGCGATACTGTTGTGTAGGCCAAGAACTATCGTATAACAGACCCAAACGTTTAGCAACCACATACGAATTATTACCCGATATTTGCAAGAAAGGCAAACGCATGCCCCTGATGTGTTTGCGATTAATTTTCGCGAATCTTTCCAAAATATCAATTTGATTGCCAAACTCACGCATTAGCAGGTCTACATCGGCCTGACGCCAATATTCTGTGCCAGCACCATGTGTTATCGAATGCAATGCGATTTCATGGCCCTCATTGTAAAGAGCATTCAGTTTCGTGTAGTCAGTGTATTCGTGGGAAACGTAAAAAGTGGCTTTCACCTCACAATGATCCGGGTTCTTGAGATTGTTAAAGAGTTCCTGGTACTGTAAGTAGTTGAGACCCGTAACGGCATCATCGAATGTGACCGTAATGAACTGGAAGGAGAAGAATGGAAGGGAATATGGGTTATCTAATGAATAATGATGGAAGCCATAATCATAATGTTTAGGTACAGGTCGAGATAATTGCATTGCTCTGACACCCACTCGACTGTCTTTGGCCTCTAAAAATCCCTCAAAACCCTCAGATTTCTTTTTTATCAAACTCACCTGCGGTATTTCTTTTTCATGGCCTTTAAATTCCGTTTTTGGCAGCGTCATTCCCGAGCAACGACAATTAGGCGGCTGACATTTTTCTTGGTTGCATGGCTCGGCCTGTTTCAATTCAATATCCAATGGTTTGCGCCAGGCTGCTTCAATATTCCCGAGTATCACAATCGAAATTAAAATCTTATAAAACGTCCTCATTATTCCACGAATCTTTTACTATAAAATCAAGTTCTACAATCTGGTAGGCATTTATAATATTTTTTCTTTCTTTCTTTTCATTCTAGAGCATCCCAGTAAATTTATCTACGATATCTTATCAGACAACGCTCGTAGATAAAAAAATGTTTTTCAATTGAAAATATTTTTTTTTTACAAACCCATTGACTTGTGTTACTTATTAAATTTTAATTGTTAATCAATTAACAATCAATCAAACAATTTGTCATTGATTTCGAGAGCATTTTTAGAACGTTTTTCAAAGTTTTTCTAGTCATGTAAAGCCTCTCCCTCCACCTTAAAAACTTTACGTTTTACAAGTTTACGGAAATCGGTAGTCAAGTGCTTGACACTTTAAACGTTTCAACTACTTGAGACGTTTTAGAGGTCGAGGAAGTAAATTTGTAGGTGGTTTGTGTTGAATAGCCATAGTCTCAAGGATTCCTAAACAGGTCTCCTTACCGTCTCCATATAAACCGGGCAATATTGTCGGTTTCTTGCATTTTTTTTGTAGATGACTTGCAGTTTTTGTCGAAAGCTTTCATATCCTTGGGCGATGACTTGTATTTTTTGAGTGACTTGCATTTTTTGGTTGTTGAAGTGCATTTTTTAATAGATGACTTACACTCTTTGGGTGGCGACTTGCATTTTTCTGGTCAATGATTTGCATTTATTTCGATGACTTGCATTTTTTGGGTGGGCGTTGACTTGCATTTTTTGGTTGTTGAAGTGCATTTTTTAATAGATGACTTGCACTCTTTGGGTGGTGACTTCCATTTTACTGGTCAATGATTTGCATTTTTTTCGATGACTTGCATTTTTTGGTTGAAGACTTGTATTTCTTTGGTAGAAGGCATGCATTTTTTGGTCGATGACTTGAATTTTTCGTCAATAATTTTCATTTCTTTGGACGATAACTAGTCGTTTTTGGTAAATGACGTGCATTTTTCTGATCGATGACTTGAATTTTTTGGTCTGCATATTTGTGTCAATAACTTGCATTTTTTAGGTCGATGATAGAGATATTATCTTCAGCGCCTACGTTAGCTTCGTCGACTATATCTCCGATTTGGTGAAATAAAATGAATAAATGACAACTAGTGTGATGGATGTAGGGTTATAGGGCATAAGACGACCCCCCCCCCCCTACCGCTAGATTTTATATACTTTTTATTACAAAAAGGCATCACTGGCAGCGGTGGGATTCGAACCCACGCCTCCGAGGAGACTGGTGCCTTAAACCAGCGCCTTAGACCGCTCGGCCACGCTACCCTATGCTTTTGTCGGTAGTAATTGTTGAATATAACGCTTTAATCAATAAAAGATTATTCTTTTTCAATAAAATAAAATAAATTTATCTGCCGTCAAGCTTTAGGGACACAATCCTGGAGTTGGATAAAGTACTTGTACTCGTATTTTCCTTCCCGCTAGCAAAAAAAGGACAACTTCTTGGCAGCGGTGGGATTCGAACCCACGCCTCCGAGGAGACTGGTGCCTTAAACCAGCGCCTTAGACCGCTCGGCCACGCTACCATGTAATTTGCCCCTGATTTTCTTTGCCATTTTAACAAATATCTTTAAAGGCCACCTCCAAGGAATATAAATAAATTTAAAATATTCTAAAGGACCATTGTTCAAAAGATCTTTGAAGGTCTAAAAGTCGAAAGTTAGCTAAAGTCGAAACATTTTTATTGGCAAAATATTTTCAATTGAAATTGATGGGTGGCGTGGTCTAGATGTCTAAGGCGCCAATATCTTCGAAGATATGAGGGTTCGAATCTCCGTGCTGTTACAATAAAAATACTTATTTTTGTTATACACCTCAACATGGATTCATAATAATAGAGGGGGAAGTGAATGACCGGATCAGATCATACTTTACTTAAAAGGGAAACTGAACCATTCACGAGGAAATGAATTCTCAGTAAGATTTTGACAGTTAAGGGACGATCGACTTTGGCAAATACCAAAGAAAATTGATCTGCCTCACTCTCTCTCTCTCTCTCTTTTTTCTCTCTACATACTTTTAATCTCTTTTAAAAGTGAGTATCTTCGCAAGAGAATTTGATTACTCTGGGAAATTATCTCGATCTGGTGAGAGGCATTAAATATCTACATGCTCGATCGACATTGTGGCTATTAGAAGAAGAAAAATTTATTTTATCACAAGAGAAAATGTGACTCGAAAATACGTAAGACTACCGTAGACTACAGTAGGCCTATTATTTTCCATCAAGACTATTTTAAACAAATTTATTTTTAATCAGCCATTGAATATTATTCTGCGCTTCTCATCTGGATTCAATATGTAACATGTCTGTCAATAGCGCCGAGGCGTTTGCCATTAAACACACTCGATATATAATTCGGAACCCCATATTTACCTCCTCACGATATATTCCTTTAAAACTATGATCACTTCCTGCATTTAGGTTAGAAACCGAATTGTCTACCATGGGCCAGTTTTCAGGGCTTTGGAGAGCTTTTGTTCTTGTGAGGATATTGCAGTCTGTTAAGGGGAGAGGACCCTATCTCATGTAGGTAGCGTGGCCGAGCGGTCTAAGGCGCTGGTTTAAGGCACCAGTCTCTTCGGAGGCGTGGGTTCGAATCCCACCGCTGCCAAAGGAGTTTTTTTAGTTTTTAAATAAAAATTGACAAATAAAATTTGACCGCAATGACTCAAATTTAACCCTAAGTGTAGTAGTTTTTCGATTCAACGAACATTCGATTCAGTGAACCTTGCATTTAAACTGGTTTCTGTATTGTCGAGCGTTACTTAAGACCGGAGATATAGGTGACGAAGCTAACTTTTTTCAATTTATCGGAAATTCTAAATAAATCGGGCAAAATCGGATTTAAAATGGACCTAGTGAGGGAAAAGAACCTAGTGGGCTGTATAGCCATAGTCTCAAAGATATCGAAACGGGTTTTCTTAAAGTCGGGCGTTACTTGTACCAGGGATATAGGCGTATAAGCCCAAAGAAATTCTCTATATAAACCCGGCAATAATGTCGATGTTCTATGTTTTTCGGCGATGATTTGCACTTTTTGTCAATGGCTTCTATTTCTTTGGTCAATAACTTGCATTTTTTTGGGCGATAACTTGTATTTTTTGGTTGATAACTTGCATTCTTTTGGTCAATGACTTGCATGTTTTGTTCGATGATTTGCATTTCACTCAAGATTTTGGTCGATGACTTGCAGTTTTTGTCGATCGTTTAAATTTTTTGAAACGATGGCTTGCATTTTTTTATTGATGACTTGCATTTTCTTTGGTAGATGACTGGCAATTTTTTTGGGCGATTACTTACACTTTTCTGGTCAATGACTTGCATTTTTTGTGGTGATGACTTGTATTTTTGGTCGATGACATGGATGTTTTTGGCAATGGCTTGCATTTTTTTGATCAATGACTTGCACTATTCTGACTGATGACTTGCATTTTATTTGTGTTTTGGATATGAATTCTACGTGTACTGGTTTACTTTTTGATCTCAGGGTTAAAGTTGGCATACTTCATACGCTCAGGTTTAGTCATATTACCGCTGTTAATCAGATGCATAGAGGGCTTTTGTCTCAAGTTTAATTTGAGCGGAATGGATGCGCTTTTTCGAGGGAGTTCCCATGGTTTATTCCTGCAGTCTTTACATGTTGAATAATTGACAAAATGATTCCAAGAAGGATAATGTGGAAAACAAGCATACAATAGTCAGTAGCCGTGATAATTTCACTTGCAGCCTTATCTGATTTTCATAACATAACCTCCAGTCAGTTATTTTTCTACTGAGATTCGTGTAATAGACGTTAGCATTAATCGTACTTCGCGAATGTATTTTTCTTAGCCTTTTGTTTAATTTTTTAAGAATTTAAAGACATGAAATAAAACATTTTTTTAACAGCTTTTAGTGGATTTTGAAATGACTTTTTTTATATACCAGAATTCCTCTTTAAGCCTTTATGTATGCAACACTTCATTAATATTTTCAATCGCCTATAAATATGTGAACATTTATTTTCAATTTTTTCATCTTTTACCATTATTGTGGTAGAAAACAAATCCTTTTAACTACTTAGTATGTGTGTGTACGTGTGTGTGTGTTAGACAAGGAAATAACAAACGAAAGGACCCAGACAAATTAAATTTAGAAATTTTTTTTATTCTCTTTTTAGTTTTCTTTTTATAGATTTGCAACTATGCATAGCATGTCCAGCTTCAATTGCTTCTTATTCTTAAGCGCATGGTATTCGTTTTTTTTTTTGTTTTTGTCTTTGCAAAGCTAAACATCCCCTTCAATCAGGACGTGCCCGTGTGCTGAACAATTTATAAGAAAACTAAATAAATATCCATAAAAAGAAAAGGACGAGACAAATTGAAATTTAAAATTTATAAAAATTGTTTTTTCTTACTCTTGAATAAATAACAGCCAGGCCAAGGCAAGCAGCAGTGCAACGAAAGAAAGGACTTACGGTCACGTTTGGGAGAGATGTTAAGGCAAGAGCAACGCCACCACTACCACAGCACTACTTTGGGGGGGAGGCACAATAATTTATTGGAAATTATTGGTGGCAGAGAACAAGAGAATAAAATTGCAAGAAGCGTTATTAAACTAGAATTCTATGCATGGAAATTAAACAAAAGGATTCCATTCATTTAAAAGCCGGTTTTCCTAAATAAAAACATCCTCATTGTGGCAATACATGAGCTCTCGATTTAATTTCCTGGCCAAACTAACACGTCGAATATAATTACACAGCACCAGTACCAGTAACCACACCAGCAACAGCTTTCACATCCGCAAGACATTGATGGATTACGGCATGCCAACATTCTTTCCGAACACTCTAAAGGCTTCTTTTTGAAAAACACATTTCATTAGTGGCATCAGTTTTAATAGGGAGAACGAGAGAGGCAACGAGAGGGAGAGCGAGAGAGCATTGGTGGTTGTAATAATACCTGACCAAACTATGTGCCGCCTCCCAAGCTTCCACCTGCCATACCAACATGCTTAATAGGCTCTTTCATTACAAGGACATGATGCATCCTTTTTTTGCACACATTATTGAAAGGTATGCCAAGAAAGAATACCAACCAACTGATTTTACATTTGAATGTCTCTTAATTAAGAATGTTTTCGAATTCTTTTTTTTCTTCTTTTTTTCCTATACAACATGGCAAAGTTTTAAGGTGAGGTTTGTATGTTGCATATAGTACAAGAGCAGCATCGTTAAAAGCCAAAAATATTAACCCTACGGCCCAGACATAATTTAAACTCATTTATCAAGTGACATAAAGTGACGCTATCTTAACGCAAATATCAAAATGCTTCCGGTTATGGTCTAGCAAGCTAACGCGCTTAAATGCATACACACTATAGGTGTAATAGGATGGAATGGTCACAACAATATTAGGGCAACACCAATTCAAGAAAATCATATTCTTTCTGGCACATAGAAAAGGTAGTCGCGTAGCTTAGTAGGTAGCGTGTTGGCTTATTAGACGTAAAGCCCGGGGTCGTATCCCAGGTCAGGCATCAAAACGAAATATGAAAGAAAAATATTTCTTCGGCGATTTCCTCTCAGCAGATTTCTGGCAAAAACTCTGAGAGTAAAAATAAAATTGCCATGAAAAGCTTCTCAAAAATCTGTCGTTCGGAGTCGACTTTAAACTGTAGATCCCGCCAATCATGTATAAAAGTAACGCACACAACATAAGTGGTGTGAGAAGCTAGGTCGAAATCCTGACTGAGGGGTTGTAATGACCAATTATGTATGTATGTACATGGAAAAGATTTTTCACGCTATAAATCTAGAGAAGTGACTACCGATACCCTAGTCCGTCATAAGTTTTAGAAATGTCTACAGCTTACAAAGTGACTGGATGTACAGGGACCATCTTTTGGAGTGTAGCATCAACACAATACCTGTTGAATGGCCCATTGTCAAATAAGATCAAACAAAAATGCATTTTATTACACGAAAATGGAACCTTCTGTAGTTCTGAGAATGAAAAGGAGGAGAAGGAGGTGCAATGTTCCAGGATCATGAGAGGTGCCCGAACCTTCACTTCATACTCTTCAGAGTGTACAATGAAGAAAAGTTTGAGCGTGTTATTGTGGTGTCCTTCACCACATTCATTAGTTGCGCAAGGTGGTTTTTCAGTTAGGCCAAGAATGACCCGCTCAGATCACACGGACTTTAATTTCCCTTAGTTCTGGAACCATTCGCAGCTTCCGATGAAGGCACTTAGATTCCTTAAGTTCATCATCTATAGGTTAGCGAGTCATTAGCCACCAGTCGCCAGCTACGAACTACAACCAATTCAGTCTCGAACCAGCAATGGAGATCTGTTCGGAGTCATTTACAACTAACATCAACCATTTTCCGTGTATCCTCTATAGCTCAAAGAGTAATATCATGCAAACAATATCCGTGACTGGTCCCAGTTCCGTCAGGGTCCTCGAGTACTCAGTATTAATTTCAAGCTACTGTTCACTAGCCTTTACAATGAAGTTCTGGCGGAAGTAACTGTAGTACACACTTTTATGCTTCGCATATCACGACTGACAGTGTTTTATGTTTCGTAACTGAACAAGAAAGTGAGTTTTTTTGAAGGAATAGAACAGTTGAATCTGAAACAGCTCTCAGGCATGCAAATGTCCGACGAACATTATGTAAATAATAATTAATATTCTCGCCTGCTCCTACATTTAAGGATGGTAATTACTCTTTGGGCTAAAACCAGTGGTTGCGTGATAAATACAAAAATCTGTGGAAGAAAATTTGATTGGATTGGCTATGCCTTTTGTAGGTATACTGACGAAGTATATAATTAAGTCCTGGTACGCAAACCGGAAAGTAATAGACAAAGAGGGCGTTCAAAAACAACTTGAAGACTTTCTACACTATAAGAAGTAAATTTGGCAGTGCTTAGCCTACTTGAAATATTTAAGGACAGTAATACTATGTTCAGACAGGCACTTTATTGCGTAAATCGCAATAAACTACATTATTGAGCTCAATATTTCATATAAAGTTTCAATTAATTATTGCGCAATAAATACGCAAATTGTTATAATATTGAGTAAAACTTAAAATACAGCACTGTCATAAGTACGTTCAGTGAGCATATTACAATTTTCCGAACACTTTCAATTGATATTTGACAACTCAAATGTCAACAACTACAAACAAAACCAAAAAAAAAAAAAACAACATAACAAAAAAACAAAATAAAAACAATGTTGTTGAAACAACCAGCTGTTTTGTTTACTGCTGTCAAATAAATATTGCGTAATTTATGTGTCTGAACACTTAAAATATTGTACTCTAATAAACGAATATTGACTCAATAAAAGTGCCTGTTTGAACATAGTATAAGGAGCTGAAGCAATATGTTGAAAACTTATTTCCAGCAGAGAAGTGGCTGCTTACTCGATACAATACAATACAAACAAACAGGTAACAACAACAAAACACACACATCGTACGGTATACAGAATTATACAAACAACCACATAATGTTGATTACGACAGTATATGCGAAGTTACCAAAACAAATATTAAAAATCCAACAGCTTACTTAAAATATTCAAGAACACTTTTTTCAGCATGGAAGCGGCTGATACTTGAAAGATAAGAAAAATAAGCAAACAATATAAACAGACAACAACAAAACACACATATCGAACGGTACACAGACAGACTTTATTCTGCAACACATTTTTTTCTCTTAAAACTATATGCCACCCTAATAATAATCGTTTTTAATGTTCATCTATTTAAAATGTGAAACGTTATTTGAATCGTGGCTAAAATAGAATATTTATTGGTTGTCGTTATTGGTTCAAGTTAAAAGGTATTCATTCAAATCCAAAGATAAATATTCAATAGAGGAAATCAAATAAATCATGAACGCTGCAGTCAATGCCTTTGCATTTCCATTAAATTGGAAATTTAATAAAGATATCTTTGAAGAATAAAATGTTCTTTAAAGATGTCATAGAGTGGTAATTTTATGTTAAAAAATGCTTGGGTTGCTGATAACTTGAAATTTAAAATGTTTCCCTATCTTGGGAAAGGGTCCCCCCTTAATTGAAAAACATAAATTTTTTTATTTGTTTTAATTTTTTCTAAATAGTTTAAGATTTGTTATGTTTAACCATAAATTTTCTTTTTTTGTTTTTCGTTTTTATTTTCGGTAATAATTTTTCTTTCAATTATACTTCCATTAAAAATGTTCAAAACATTACTCGACTACAATAAAAATCCGCACTTTATGACCCCCTAAGTTAACATGTTTCGTTTTAAAAATGGAAAAAAAAACAACAAAAAAAAATAAAAATAAATTTATCAACAGCAGCAATAATAACAACAACAACTTTCTGTACAACTTTATTATTATTGTTTATTTGTTGTTGTTGTTGTTGTTGTAGTTATTGTTGTTTGTGGTTTGTACATTTGTATCTCAAGTCTTGAATCTTTTAAGTTTTTTGTTCTTTTTTTCTTCATTCTGTATTTTACACTCTCATATGTAAACATTATTCATTGAATAACTAAGTAGCAGGGTTGCCAGATTACATTTTTATAAGTGCTTTAATTCCCAAGAAATTTGAAAAAGAGCACGAATTAAAATAACATTCGGAATAAGATTATGTCTTTGAAAAATTTAATTAAAATTTAAACAAAACTGGCATCTTGTTTCTCTTCCAATAAAGGCTCATACGAGTAACAGCTCTTATAAATCACATGATCTCCATGATAATAGGCAAGGAACCATGACAATGTTTCCTTTTATTCTCTACTCTATTTCGGATTAGATTAGCCGTCTACCGTCTCTTTCTTTCACTGTCTCACAAAGCGTGACACTTTAGCAGCTTAGCTAGCTTTATCGCCTCTTAGTTTAGGTTAGCTGGCGGGCCACCTTAAACAAAGAGACCTCAGTTAGGTCAACATTTAGGCCTTTTGTGATACCACAATCAATTCTACCGGGGGTTCAACCTTTGTCTAGAGAAAACCATACCGAGTCCAAAATGAATCTTGTGATTGCAGCAATCCTTATACTCGATAGCTCGGCCATATATGTTTGAACGTGAGAGATCAAAAACCTCCGTCTTTTTATGACAAGAATGGGGGACTGACACATGAGATGAAAGACAGTCTCCTCCTTTTCCTCAGAGCCACAGGTTATGGAGAAGTTATTATCCGGAATGCCTACCAAAAAAACAGTGGTTCATAAGAATCGCTATTGTGCGAAGAATACCCATGCGATATGAGAATAGAAGCGGCTCTGTTCTCTTTTTATCCTACAGGTCTAGCAGAGGCTGTCACTTCGCAGTTACCTTCCTGCTGCCAATGAGATTGAGCTTCCTTGTAAAGCGGGTGAATAATATCTAAATTAACTGAACAATCTGAATACCTTTGACCTGCAACATGCCAGAGATTACGAGCTTAGTATAAGCCCTGGCCAGATCATTAGCCCGATAACATGTCATTAGCAATACAATTCCCAAGAATATCCCAAAATTCCGGAGTCCATATAAGGGTGACCTTTTACTGATCCAAAGTTTCTCTGAGAAATCCTCGGCATTCTTGAACAAGGACAGATGTTGAAACTACGTTCGTTAGGAACTTATTTGCAAATTGGCTGTTCTAGTAAATCAAGGGATATCGCGCTACTCAACAAGCATTACAACGCTTTCAAAATTGCTATGACCTCTGCTTGGAAAATACTGCAATGGGTCTTCATGTAGATCACGCTAAATTCATCCAGAAATGGGGCTCATAGCTGAAAACGATTTTTCTATGAGAATTAGGGTCAGAAGGAACACCCATTGTAATAAAATCGTGGTGAGTTGGCTAAACAGACTGAATAACAGATGACAGATGAAGTTTCAACAAGGTGACCTTTATTAACTATAACTGGGAGTAAGTTTGTCTGACAAATCCTCGGCATTCATGAACAAAGACGGATGTTGAAACTACGTTAGTTAGGGACTTAATAGCAGATTGGCTGTTCGAGTAAATCATGGGATATCGCACTACTCAACAATACTCAATATAGCCATGACCTCTGCTTGGACAATACTGCAGTGGATCTTTCCAAATATGACTATTTTGTTTTTTGTTCACGCACTCCTTCATCTAGAAATGGTGCTCATCGCTGAACAGCGTTTTTGGATGCAAATTTGGGGTCAGAAAGGCTACCTATTTTGATACAATCAAGGTGAGTTGACTAGATAAACTGAATAAATGACGACTAATTTGGTGGATGTAACTTCAATAAGATACCGCCATCAAGTGTCAAAGTTCATCAGTCCCTGTCGGTAGAGAGGTGCTAATGAAAGCATTATACTTCCGAGTTTGTTTTAAAAAAATCTTATCCAGCTAAAGTAAAATAAGCAAACACAACAAATAGACAACAACAAAACGGACATATCGTAAGGTACACGGAATTCAGCTCTTACTGTGGGCAGAGAGGTGATAATGAAAGCATTATACTTCCGAGTTTGTTTTAAAAAAATCTTATCCAGTTAAAGTAAGTACCTGTTGGCAGAGAGGTGATAGTGAAAGAATTGTACTCGGTTTTTTTTTTAATTCGTATCCAGCTAAAGTAAAATAAGCAAACAAGACAAATAGACAACAACATAATGCACACATCGTACGGTACACGGATTTCAGCTGTTCCTGTTGGAAGAGGTGATAGTGAAAGCATTATACTCCCTAGTTTATTTCAAAAAAATCTTATACAGCTAAAGTAAAATAAGCAAACAAGACAAATAGACAACAACAAAATGCACATATCGTACTCGAATTTCAGTTGTTCCTGTTGACAGAGAGGTGATAATGAAAGCATTATACTCCCTAGTTTGTTTAAAAAAATCTTATCCAGCTAAAGAAAAATAAGCAAACAAGACAACAACACGACGCAAACATTGTACGGTACACGGAATTCAGCAGTTTCTGTTGACAGAGAGGTGACAGCGAAAGCATTATACTCCGTAGTTTGTTTTAAAAAAATCCTATCTAGTTAAAGTAAAACAATCAACCAAGTCAAATAGACAACAACAAAATGCACATATTGTACGGTACACGGAATTCAGCAGTTCCTGTTGGCAGAGAAACTCCCTAGTTTGTTTTAAAAAAATCTTATCCAACTAAAGTAATTTTAATCTGGCAACTTAATTTAGTAACGTGCCATAGCGACATCAATCCAAGCAACCAACATGAGACACTTAAACTGTCTCCGAATAATTTTACTTGCGGAGTAACCAGCTTTCAAGACAAGAATATTATTTTTCTTCTTCTTCTGCTTCTTCTGTTCCTAGTTTTTTGTTTTTTCTGTGACGTGTGTTTTTTCGTTGGAAACATCATTTGTCATAATGATTATTTTCTTGTGACATTTAAGTAAAAAATCATGCTAAAGTCATCAACCAAAGAAGAAAAATAAAGTCATGCATACGAGGGACAACAAACAATCAACCAACCAACCCAACCATTCATGCAATCGTTGAAAATGTTCATTCATTTCACCACAGCAAAGTGTTTATAGGGGATTAGAAGTAAAGGAAATATAAAAATGTATGGAAACAGTACAATATGAAGCAGATAAATGCTACCAAAGGGAGAGAGAGATAAGAAAGAGAAAGAAAAAAAAATAAAAAAAATTCTCGAATTCATTAAAAAAAAAAAATAAAAAATTTAAACTCGCCCGAGCAGGGACTTGAACCCTGGACCCTTGGATTAAAAGTCCAATGCTCTACCGACTGAGCTACCCGGGCTGTTGATTAGCTCTAGACAAATGCCATTTATTAATAGTAAGAATGCCTAGCTAAGCAAAAACGCTTATGATTCACACAATGAATCTCAACGAAGCCATATAATTTCATTGAAAGTTTATTGAGAATTTCTTTGTTTTTTATTTTTCTTAAATTGTTTCTATTTTTGTTTAAAAAATAGTTTTTTTTTTTCCTGTAATTACAAATATTGCTGTTGTTGTTCCATTTTAATCTTTTAAATCGTGACCTTAGCCAAGCACATTGAAAAATTGTTTTTATTTTTAGCCGGAAAATCCAAACCAAATTAATTAAAAAAATTGTATTTAAAAATGTGGAAAAATTTTCAATAATTCTCCACTAGAATATCCCAACCCAGGGAAATAACTAAACTAAGGGAAATTATTATTTGGCTTACACGTACATATACTTATGCAGTGGCGGACAAAATAGTTTTTATATGAATTTTTCCATCGTACCTATTCCTGTTATTGTCAAGAATTCATAAATAATTGTTCTTTTATTAAGTTCAAAAGTTCGAGTATAGGGTCTCTTTTAAAGCGCTGTCTTGTATCTTTAAATGTAAATAAAACAAGGTGAGTGTAAAACATAATCGAAATATATTTTATTCGTTTGAAAGACCTACTGATGCCATTATTTGTGGAATATAACATCGTTTAAATGCCCGTCACAAATTCTCAGGGTGGCGCACAGTCAAAATGTACAATTTTCCATGATTCTAACGCAAATTAAAGCAATACGTTGAGAACTTATTTCCAACATAGAAGCGGCTGCTTACTCGAAAGAGGATGATCAACGTAAGTGTACACTGAAACGAAAATAAGCAAACAATATAAACAGATAACAACAAAACACACACATCGTACGGTACACAGAATTATACAAACGACCACATAATGTTGATTACGATAATACACCGCGAAGTGAGCGAAACAAATTTTAAAAATCCAAACGCCTACTTAAAATATTCAAGAACAGTAAAGAGCTGAAGCAAGCCGTGCATTTATTTCCAGCATAGAAGCGGCTGATACTTGAAAGAGAATGATCAAGGCATATGTGAACTAAAACGAAAATAAGCAAACAATGCGAATAGACAACAACAAAACACACATATTGTACGGTGCACAGACTAAATAAAACAAAGTGTGTGCGAGACATAATCGAAATATATTTTTTCTTTTGAAAGACCTTCGGATGCCATTATTTGTGGAAAATAACATCGTTTAAATGCCCGCCACAAATTCTAAGGGTGGCGCACAGTCAAAATGTCCAATTCGCCATGATTCTAGCACATAATTAAAGGGCTTTGGAGACCGCTGTGGTTTGTTGCTTATTTACATACACTTACGATTTGAAAAAATCCCACAACAAAATGCGTTATTGGATCACATCGCACGATTTCGGTGGCCAGTTCCCACCACCTCTACGTGAGATGACTATGCCCCACAAATCGCTCATGCAGCATATCCAATGCGACATGAGCTGTGTGACACGTAATGTTGAGGTTCAGACCATCCAATTCCTTCCGAAAGAAGTTCGAAATCGTCCAACAATAGTGCTCAAGTGGCAGTGATGGCCAATCCAATGTCGTTCTAAAGAAAATTATTTGCACATTGAAATATTAACCGAGATGCCGCCAGCCCAAAATGTACACAATGCTTATGGACCTTATGTGCATTGGCATCATCCCATATTCGACAATTTTGTTTGTCCAGAAGTGGAAATTAACGCTGAAGATCTTTTTTCGATGAAAGTAGAGGTCAATTGCTAACTGCCATGGAGTCCATTCAACAAATACATGGTTTTCCATGGTGATTTGGCGAAACAGAATAAATAAATGGCAACTAATTTTGCCCGATGTAGGTTTAGCAAGGTGGCCTTTCTCAATTGTCAAAGTTGAAAAGTCCCTGTTGGATGACCCCATGTTATAAATAACATCATCCACAAAACAGAAGACACAGTGTAAATTTTACTTTCAAACATCTTGGCGATCTTGATTGACGTTATAAGACCATCGCCTCCTTGAGTTGACTAATGTTGGATTGGATCACAACGCTAAGGCAACATGACAAAGACACAAACAATTCGCAATAATCTTTACAATCCAACGGAGCTGGTCTTGGAATGGATTGTATGGTAGATTAATTTCTTATTAAGATTTGTTTTACTGCGTAGAAAAAGGCCCTCGTGAATCTGTGGAAAGTTTGGAGAGATACAGGGAGTACTGTATAGGGTTCAGGGACACGGCGATGTGTATGAGACTGCTAATGAGTTGCCAAGGGAACATGTGGTGAAAGTCGTAAACTTACTAGGGGGACTCTCTCCTGGAGGACTTCTTTTAGTTAATCGATCAGGTGAATAGACAGAGGAGTGAGAGTTGACCTCTGCTAGAAAGTTGAGAATATTATCTCTGGCATTAGCTGATGTGTGAGATAATCCTAATTCTCTCACTTTTTCTTCCATTTTCCTGTCTTCTTCACTTTTTTATCACCTATCTTTAGTATGTTTTATCTCTTCCCTCGACCTGTTTATTTCTCAAATCTGAAGGTAACCTAAATAAAACGTTTCTGGTCTACGGACGGTGATGTCTTTATCATCATCAACTACCTTTCTAACCTAACTTAACACTTACTAACCTTTATATTCAGGGTGGGTGCTATATTATCGTGGGATTTCGAACACGTTATAATAACAGACAAGTCTACAGATTCAAATCCAAGTAAAGCCCTCAGTTGAAACCACACGCCAAAAGTCTTTCTTTTTCCCTTTTTTATCCCCTATCTTTAGCGTGTTTTATTCCACTCCTTGACCTTTTCCTAAGGTTATCTTTCATTTCAAATCTGAAGTTAACATAAGTAAACCGTTTCTAGTCTCCGGGCGGTAAAGTTATCACGATCATTATCAATAATACCTTGAATTTTCTGTCTGTCGTACGCTCAGTAGATTGGTTACCTACTCGATATACATAGATGTTGTATCAAATAACAGTCAATCTTTATGTCTAACAAATTAGGATCCTCAAATGATATGTCAAGACAAGTGCTTAGCTTAGAACAGATTTTTTTCTTGGAAGTAAATTGAAATGAATTTTGAATTCTTTTTCTATCTGCGTTAGTTAACGGATGAGTAGATAGGTGGCTAGGTTGGAGTGGTAAGTTTGATATCAAAGCTCACTTGAGCACACATAGCGGCCCATTGTGACGGCACAGGTGAGCGCAATCCCTATGCTGACTGAATTCGACCAAATTCTTAGCAGAAGTTGGCTAGCACAGGGGCTGCACATTTAAATGTTGAATGTCCTTCAAACTGGAATTTTTTAAAAATTATTTCTTATCAGAATTTTTCATAATGAAGGCCAATGCAGTGTATGAACTGTGCGTTAGTGAATCTATAGCACAGACAGCCACCAGTTCAGTGTTTTTGATGTGCTTGGATTTATACCGTACGGCATGTATACTTGGTAACTGCGGTAACTTAATTTTTTTTTTGGATTTCAAAAGAGCAACACAATTTGAATTTTGTTTTTTTCCATTTTTATTTAATTTTTTATTTTTTTCAAATTATTTTCGAAATACAACCGACATGTACATTAAATTCGAACATTAAATATTTAAATGTATCCAGCATAGAGTTTAGTGGCATACTTGACTTGCTTGTGACAATGATTGTTTGCCAGAATGTAACCAATTGGACACAGGATAACTGAATCGAATATATTATATGGCTGAATGATTAACGGCCGCGACTCCACAATCGTATTGTCAGCAGCAGTTGCAGCAGATTCATTATCCAACAAATAATATTGGCCACCTGTTGCTGCTGTTGCTATCGTGGGTACTGTTGCTTGTGTTGCCGGTATTGCCGTCAATTGGTATGCATTCCTGCCCGGAATTTGATTAATATTTCCCACTACAACCGATGATAACGACGACATCGATGTCGACAATGATGATGTGGATGGGGATGTGTATGGTGTAGGTGAAGGTGATGATGCCACTATACCCGGGATAGTTACAATCGTAGCTGCAATAGCTTGGCTTTGGAGTGTTGAAATTAAAATTAAATATTTAATGACGTTGAATATCATTTTGACTGTATTTGCTGTTGTTTTTTATATTTTTTTTAAAATTTTTTTTTTATAAATTTCTACACCAGATTTTGTGTTTTTAAACTGAATGTTATTCGTTGGAATGTAAATTGTCTACTGATGGCATTGCCATGGATTTATTTTGTTTATTAAATTTTTTAATTCTTTATTTATTTATTGTCGTCCATACTTTTACTTCTTGTTTCTGCTTTTTTTCTTTCTTTTTTTTCAATAATTATTTCAAATGAATTGCTGTTTTTTCCAATTCAATCATTCAAATCGTTTTAAGCATTTTTAAGAATTTTTGAGAAACTTTTCATAGCAATTTTATTAATGGAAATATTTTTTCATATTTTATTTTGTTGGAGACGTCTGACCAGGCATTTGAATCGCGGCCTTACATCTAATAAGCCAACACACTACCTAGTAGACAACGGCGACTTTAAACTTGAATGGTCAGTTCGCAATACCTTTACGTGACATGAACATACGTTTAAATTGCTTGCGCAGAATATCCATGCTTGTCAGTAGAATATCCAAGCCAGTACTGTCGTGCCGAAACCACAAGTCTGTGGTGTCTAGATCATGCACATCCGGCCAAAACAAGTTAGTAATTATTGAGTATAGTAACTATTAACGGTCAATTATGGACCGAATTTTGTTTCAGTTTTAGAAAACCTAAATTCATCAATCAAAACCATCAATCAAAGCCATCAATCAAAACCATCAATCAAATCCAACAATCAAATGAAATGGAAAAATGTACTCTGTGTGATGTAGCTAGTGAAGTAAAGAGTCAGAATAAATTTGGTTTCGGGGGCGTTGTAAATGCATAAACTTTGTCAAACAACAAACAGTTTATGGGTGATGATCAGTCACATATTTCGTAAACAGCACGTATGTATGTAGATAGGTAAATAAATAGGAGGCACACTAAGGCCAATACGACAGTTTCCCATTCTTCCCCTAGTCCAGGAACCACTCGGAGCTTCCGATGAAACGACTCAGCCTGCCAATATCAATGCATGACAGCATGACAGCACAACAGCACATAGGTATTCAGAACATGCCACAAAGCAACTGTTGTCCGAGCACACTGCGTACGACTTCAAAGCATAGAATTCTAAATGACCGAATTTTGTTTCAGTTTTAGAAAACCTAAATCCATCAATTATAACCATCAGGGAAAACCATCAATCAAATCCCTCAATCAAAACCACGAGATCAAATGGAATGGAAAAATGTACTAACTAGCGAAACAAAGAGTTATAATAAATTAGGTTTCGGAGCGTTGAAGTATACGTGTAGTGTTGGTTCAAGCTTTAATAACTTCGGAAAGATTGATGGAATTGGATGTAATAGAAAGATAGGGGAGGATAGACTAAGGGTGCAGCTTGGGCAAATGTTAATAAGGTTTCCCAGAAAATTTTCTCCCAAAGACAAACCTTTGTGTACCGCATATTTCCATTTACATTCTCTGAAATTTGTGTTTCCATAGCTAACCAGTTTTTTTTAAATCGATCGATCGATCCACTATCTGGAAGGGATAGCGAATAATATTTGAAATGGATGCTTTAGAGGTTACAACTTTTAAGTACGAGATGAAACTTTTCTATAAGCGAGTCTACAATTAGGATCTCGCCAACTTAGGCATTCACAGGACCGCAAGCATGTGTAGTTAATTAGATTAGAAATACAAGGAAATACAGTCTGTAGAATAATAAATCCCCATCAACTTGATAGTTTTGAAGACTTTTCATTGAAATATGTTCCAGAGTTGTGATAGAGAATGTAAAAATTAAGTTTAAAGCTGTGTATGCTGAAAATCTTGTGTCGTTATTCTATTCTAAGACAAAAATGAAGTTCAATAGAATCTAATCTAGCAAGGATTAGTTTAAAAGTGTTTCCTTTAGAAGAGGAATAATTTGCATGCTTGTCATACTTTTCAAACACATATGTAGATTGTGCGGTGGATATGTGTCTCGTCTCCCTTAATTTCACCGATATTTAGCTGTCCTGTTGATGAAACTCAGGCAATACAATTAAACTGCAAATGAATAAACTTTATATGGATTGAAGGTCAAAACAATCAAGTCCACCCACAATTTCTGATTGATGAGCAGTCACACACTTTGTAAACAGCACGTAGGTAGGTAGGTAGGTAGCTAGAAGTGGCTGTCCACTCAAGGAGTATGAGGGAAAACACGTATGATACACATAGGGTCCATTGTGATACGACAGTTTCCCATTCTTCCCCTAGGTACAGGAACCACTTAGAGCTTCCGATGATGCAACTCAGACTGCCATTTTATCAATGCATGACAGCATGACACCACGTAAATATCCAGAACAAGCCACAGGGCACCTGTTGCCTTGGCACACTGCGTAGAACTTCAAGGCAGTAACCACTCGGAGCTTCCGATGAAGCGATTCAGACTGCCAATATCAATCAGCATGACACCACGTAAATATCCCGAACAAGCACCTGTTGTCTGGGCACACTGCGTAGAAATTCAAAGCAGGTATCCCTCGGAGCTTCCGATGAAGCGATTCAGACTGCCAATATCAATCAGCATGACACCACGTAAATATCCAGAACAAGCCACAGGGCACCTGTTGTCTGGGCACACTGCGTAGAACTTCAAGGCAGTAACCACTCGGAGCTTCCGATAAAACGACTCAGACTGCCAATATCAATCAGCATGAAACCGCGTAAATATCCAAAACAAGCCACAGGGCAGGTGTTGTCTGGACACACTGCGTAGAATTTCAAGGCAGTAACAACTCGGAGCTTCCGATGAAGCGACTCAGACTGCCAGTATCAATCAGCATGACACCGCGTAAATATCCAGAACAAGCCACAGGACAGCTGTCGTCTAAGCACATTGCGGAGAACTTCAAAGCAGGAATCCCTCGGAGCTTCCGATAGAGCGACTCAGACTGCCAATATCAATGCATGACAGCACGACAGCACGGCAGCACATAGGTATCCAGAACATGCCACAAAGCAAGAAAGCGTCTGAGCACACTGCATACGACTTTAAAGCATTGAATTCTAAATGACCTGAAACCTGGCGAACACTATCAAAATTATTAAAAAATGCCTTGCAACTGTAGGGTATATTATGCTCCATCTCTATCGCCCGTTACTTTGCCATCATACTCTTACAAACTATTTCGTTAATTGCTTTCAATTAAATACAGATGATGTGTTTGCATTTGAAGTTTATAGAAATCCGAGTAAATGATGATTCATTGTCAAATAGTTCTGGAAATTTTTTTGCCCACTCATTGGAACCAATTTCAATGATGTTGGTTTTGGATTGTTGTTTTAATGTCTATTGTATTGGAGTTTCTTTATGTCATTCATTCTTTCTTTCTTTCTTTTTTCGTTTTTTCCTTCTTTTTTGTTCTTTAAGTGCGTATTCAAATCATTCATCAGTTGTAAGTTATTCCCACGCAAATTTCTATTCAAAACCGAAATCAAAATAAAAATTCATTTCATTCTATACAATAGAAATAGAAATTATTAAATACTATCGCCCTATCTCCCTATCTTGTTCTTATTCTGTTTATGGTTTTCAATATCTTTTCCATTCCATAGATAATGTTTTTTTTTTTTTTTTTTTTTTTTTTTGTTTTTTTGAAATTTGAATTTTCTTTGTTGTTCGCCGATATCTCTTAAAATCTCTGTGTTTGATGGTGAATGTTTGTTTTTATTATTTTTGCCTTCGTCTTCTTCTTCGAGGCTAACCATCACTGTTTGGGATTTTGATTGACTGTCGATTACAAAAATTCTTCTCTTCTTTTGCCAAATGATTTCCATGAATTTTTTAACACTCTACACCCCATCACTATTCTGCACTTGGTTTTATGCTAGTCAAGCAGTAAGCTGCGCGTAGTGCTATACATCTGAGGGAATCGGGCTGCTGGAAACAGCGCTCGATAGGACACTCCAGAGTTCTAAACGTCGCCTTTCTTAAGGAGAGGTACGGACTTTCGGAAAAAACCACCGACTGTATTATGCCTGAGGCTATGTTCCTGACTGGTTTGAGGATACTTATATCGGAGAGGGCAATATGGAATGGTGGGGTACCTCACGGGCAGAAAGGTATTCCCATCTTCACTGATGAATCGAAGTTAGGTTGAGGTACAGGTGCTGGGGTTTTCTGTAGGGAACTCGGTCTTGAACTTCACTTCAAATTAAAGGATGATTGTAGCATGTTTCAGGCAGAGATCTTCGCAATCTTGAAGGCTATCAAGGTCATAGCTGGTAGGCTTACCTCTGATTCGGAATCTTATATGATCTTCGTTGACAGTCAAGCTGCTCTAACAGCTATTGCGTCGGTCTGATGCAAATCAAGGCTCGTACGCGAGTGCAAGGAGTGGTTAAGGACTTTTGGACCAGACCGAATCCGTCTATGCTGGGTTTCGGGTCATAGCGGAATACTCGGTAATGAGACGGCGGACGCTCTCGCTAGATTATGTTCACTTTCTGAAGGCGATGTGATAGTTGGTTCTGATTCCCCAATCTGTCACCTCTACTGCCTCATCAATGGATGGGTTAGGGGGGAAGAGCAGAGGCGTTAGAGGAATTGATCGGGTTGTTATGTTTCTAGGCGTTTATGGCCTGCTGCTGTACACAGTGTAATAACAGTTTGGCTGCTGGGCTTAGCTAAGGCCAGCTTAAGGTTAGTTATTGGATTTATTACGGGGCACTGGAAGATTAGATCGCTGACAAGGATCTGGAACAGATTCCAGCCGGACTATTGTAGGGTATGTTGCTATGAGGAGGAGTTAGCGACTATCGAACACCTCCTCGGCAACTGTCCAGCCCTTAGTAGGTTGCGGTTTAAGACCCTTGGTAGGGGCTTCTTTGAGGGTTTGAATTCTGTGTCGAGGGCCGACATAAAGGCTCTCCATAGATTCATTATTAGTTTGAGCTGATTGAGAAGTGCTAGGACTTCAATAGTGTAGTCGCGCTCTCTTGTGTGTTTTGTTAGTCTGTGTAATTCCTCTGCTTCTTTATTCTCCCTTTGCTACTTCCTCTCCTTTTTCCCTATCTTCCCTATTATTCTCTCCACTTTAGGACGTCGTATAATGGGACAACTGGACCTCCGGGTACTGTACTTGTCTTAATTGGCAAGTACACGTTCTCTAACCTAAAACCTAACTGGTGTACAACTTTTCATTGCAAATTTTTATTTACTCTCAGAGTTTTTGCCAGAAATCTGCAGAGAGGAAGGCGCCGTAGGGAATATTTTTTCGTATTTCGTTTTGTTGCATATGTCTGACCTGGGGAACTAAGCAACGTTATCTTAAAACAGACAATAATTCATACCAAATGGATCAGAAGTCTGCATTTATCAGTTTCTGTTTAATTTGGGTAGAGTTCTAGACAGTCAGTGTTGCCAATTTGCCTATAAAATCTTAAGATATTTGCCTATAAAAGCATCGATAGATGGTTTCGGTATTGTATTGTTTATCATCTCAACTGCTTTAAATAACTCTTCACTTCACACTGTTCTACTCCATGAATACGTTTTACATGAAGGGAGGGCTTCCATTTGAAATGGAAAAATATTAACTTGTTGCCCCTGGTGCTGCTGCTGTTGTTGTTATTGTTATTATAGTTGTCTGTGGAATCAATGTATAAATTATTGTTGGTTGCAAATTGCTGTTGCTGCTGTTGTTGCTGTTGCAAATTCATTGTATTGTTTAAGATTTTCATTATTTTGTTTATTAATTTCCATTCTCTTAATGAAAAACTTTTCTTAACAAATTCCCCTTCTGTGCTCTCTTTTCCCTTTTAGTTGTTGGCTAAAGTAATAACAACAATAACATGGAAATAAAGAAAACAAACAAAGAAAAAAAAGACGAATAAATAAACGAAAGATAAGCAATCATTGGCAAATATTGAAAGAATTGAATAAGAAATTAAAATTTGAAAGGAAAACAATTATTTCAAGCCATAGTGGGATGATGAATAACAATGGACTCAGGGATGGGAGTGTCGGATGGATTTATGAATGGCTAAAGAAAGGAAGAAAAACATTTTCCATAATTATAACTCCACTTAACGGCAAACCAATGTGAAGATGATTGTCAGAATTATTGTGAAATTGCAGAACACAATGAAAGTGTAATTAATTAGACACGGAAAAAGGTAAGAGAGTTACAGTTAGTTTAGGCCAATTTGGATAATATTGTTACAAAAATGGAAACAGTATAATATCGTTTAACATTAACATTAAACGATAAACAAAAGCTACGCTAACAAATACATCGAACTTGTTACAAGTAAGCCCATAACATCAGTATGAGAAAAGCAAATAGACAACTAAGCGAACGCAACAACAACCAATGTGAACAAAATACACAAACAACAATGAAGTCGCAATTGAGTTCTCGAGAAAGCGAGAACACGAACATTCTACTTCATTCTACTGTTTGCGTAGGCCTATAAAAAGGCAAGACAAAGCAGACTACCAGTAGTAGTAGTAATTCAGTCAGACTTGTGTGAAGTCGCGTGGCGTGTGAAGAGAACAGTCGTGGTTTGAAGATCTCCGTTGTAAGCAGAACAGCGAATAGTTGTGTGTGAAGAATAGCGAACAAGCAATTTTGCAATTTTTGTTGTATACAAGTTATAAACAGTGGTAAAATAAAAAATTTTGTTCAAACTAAACACAAATTTATTTTTATTCTGTTTGCAATCAACGAACTCATATTTTAAACGTTTTTAAAAAGGTAAAAACGTAACAATATAATTAATTTTCATTCAATTAAGTATACCTCTTACTAAAATCTGACGAGCCTTCTAAACGCGTGATGGTCGAAAATGCTGTGGCTACTACCTTGGAGTCCTAAGTTCAAATACCGTGCAAAAGAATGCCATAACAAGTACAGAAAATATTACATCCCGCATGTATGCTTTTTGATCTATGATTCACATATTTTGCTTGGATTTATATACGCCTTAGATTAGTTCGTAACTATCTAAACGGAATTCCCTCTTGTGCCCACATAGCCTGCGTGACAATCCAGCTAAATTGTGTAAATTTTAGTACATATTATAGATTCTAGATTTAATAATTCTTGCTATGAAGAGAAGATAATTTTTAAATTTTCGTTAACCTTTCCAATATTATTCCTTTAGACGGTAGTATGTGGGACCATGGTTCAAACTTCAGGTCAAATTTTTCCGGCGACTTCCTCTCAGCAGATTTCTGCTTAAAATTCTAAGAGTAAATAAAGTTATAATAAAAAGTTTCTCAAAAACCTATCGTTCGGAGTCGAATTTAAACTGCAGGTTCCGCCTCTCAAAAACGTTGGTGTTAGAAGCTAGGTTGTAATCCTAACTGAATGCTATCCACCAGTAGTTAGTCTAGTAGGTGGTCTAGTGGCTTTTTAGACGGGAAACAGTGCGTCATGGTCCACCTTAAACTTCTCGAACATAAAAAAATATTTCTTGCTATGAAAAGTTTCTCAAAAATCTGTCATTCGGAGTCGAATTTAAATTGTAGGTCCTGCCACTTGTGTATAAAAATTAACGCACATAACATAAGTGGTGTTAAGAAGCTAGGTCGTAATCCTGACAATTATGTATGTATTAAAAGCGAATCAGTAAATGCATGATATTATTGCTCTTGTACTTCTTGTATTTATAAAGCTTAGGTTTTGACAAAGGCGCTTAAATCAGGATGCATATAAACAATGCTTAGGTTATGTTGGCTTTGAGTATCGCTGAGGTTTGTGGGTTATTTGTATACACTACATGCAACTTAAGAAAATGCCACAAGCAAAAATTCTAATAAAGTCTGATCACACGATCTCGGTGACCAGTCCCCAACACCTCTACGTGAGATGTTTTCCATGCCCACAAAACACTCTCGCAGAATATCAAACGTTACATGAGCTGTGTGTCAGTTCTGTTGCATGTACATATCGTTAGTATGCGGATCATTCAATTCAGGCATAAAGAAATTGATAATCATTGACCCAAAAAGCCTGGCCAACGTCGTTCTTAAAGAAATTTGGATGTATGACGGTCCTAGCCCAAAATATCCATACCAAACAGTGACTTCTTCGAAACGCATTGCATGCTCTTGGAGTCGCCGTATTCTGGTAGGTAGTATGTTGGCCACACTTTAAACCCCATTTTCAACGGTGACTGCCTCTCAGCAGATTTTTGACAAAAACTCTGAGAGCAAAAGTACATTGCCATGAAAATCAAAAAATCTGTCGTTCGAAGTCGACTTTAAGTCCCGCCATTTGTAAATGAAATTACATGCACGTTATATGTGGCGTGGGAAGCTAGGTCGTAATCCTGACTGAAGGCTTGTAATGACCGAAGAAGTAATCAAGTAAGTAAGAACAGATTGGCTACAGCATACGTTATTCAAGAATTTGTTTGAATGGGTATCTATGGAACTAATGTTAAGGCTAAGCAAGAAATTAAGTTATTAATGGAGACTGTTTCTTCGGGGACAGGTGTAAAATAAAAATGTGAGGTGAACATGCTTCAATACAGTGTTTACACGCGTGTTTTATTGCAATAACAACGAATTTTTGAAGCGAATTGTAACCAAGGAGGAGTTATCGCCTCACTATGGAAGTGGAACACACGAAGGTCTAACTCGAAACGTAGTCAAAAAAATCTCAGACTTAGTGCAATGCTCCTGAAAGCTAATGTTGCTGCGATTGGTTAGATTTCAATGCAATATCGTCGTTAGGTTAGCGGATAGCTTAGCGGATAGCACAGGTAAGTTCACTCGGTGACCCGTTGTGTTACCCAGTGTAAGGTAAGTCCCCTTGTCATGATCCGTTAGTGGTGGGTTTGAAACACAGCGAGCTGCTGATAAAGACGGCCAGTTTCCTTTGTGACACGTTAGCCACCACGCGCAGATCTGTTACCCACAAACCGAAGACGTTTGTCTTGAAGTGCAGGGCACTTGCATAAAAGTTGTTGCACGGATTCAGTTTCCATGGATTAGAGGTTTTAAATGTTGTGAGAAGGAAGCTGCTTTTTGTAAAATTTCTTTTTTAAGTTCGTCTTTGTACGATGACTTAAAGGTCCTCAATATTTATGCAAATTTTTCGTTTCAAATTATTTTTGCAACAATGAAAAGGAATCCAATTTCTTCTTTTTCTTATGAGAATTTCTTTCTTCTTTTGTTGATGTTGTTGTGCTATTTAAATATGTCCTGAATGTCCTGAGTGGCTTAAGGAAAAAGAATTTGACACCAGCTGTCAATTGCTGAATGAAGGCATTAATTTAATGTCCATAATTTTTGTTACTCCTGACATATTCTGTCTTTCTATTTTCATTCTTTTTTTTTGTGTGTTTTTTCTAGTCACCGTTAAATACATTTTATTTCTCATTTCTTTTTTGGCTTTTTTTTTCTTGTTTTAATTTAATAACCAACCACACATATTTAACTACAAAGAACAGAAAAAAATGACAACCAACCACCACCACCTTCTTTTTTCTTGGGAAAATTACCCTCTTCTTAAAAGGTTTTCACAATTATTTCGGCAATTTTTTCATTTTCATACACACACACACACACATTTGTGCACATTTTTACCGCCGAAAGTACTTTCAGTTCCTGTTCTTTTTTTTTTGCATTTTTTGCAAAATGATGTCATTTAATGTGAGACATTCAAACACACTGTTTTCTCTGTTTTTCACACACGAAAAACAAGATTGTCTTGCAGGGATGTAAAAATATTTAAGGGAGGCAGGCTTACCTGGTTGCTAAGAACTAATGCTTGTTGTTGCAAAGCAAGAAAGTTGCTACGAACAGAAAATTTATATGAAAATACACAATCGCTGTACCGCTAAAGAGATGATCCTACTCTCTCCCAAGATAGGGCGTTTGTCTAGCATTCCTTTGATCTTATTCTCTCTAAAAAGTCATAAGGCATCTGTATGGATTATATTTCAGTACCCCCGCTGGGAGTATATGGCTTCCTTGTTTCCGTTTCTTTAATCTGTTTTTGTTGTTTCAGCTAAACAGGTGATTGGTCTGCAGCAGCAAATTCTAGAATAATAGGGTTGCCATCTATCGTTGCCTAGAAACAGCGCCAGCAAAAAATCAGGTCTATTTCTCGTTTTATTTAATCACTTTGTAGGTTTAGCAAGCTTCATCAAATAGTTTCGGGGAAACAAAAATTGCCGCGATCCTTTCCAGTCTCACATTTTGTTCTTCTAATTGCATGACAATTATCGATATCGATAACGATAATTTGACAGCTAAGAATGTCAAATTGTTCAGTAGGTTAGGTTAGGTTAGCAGGCGGACCACCTTGAAAGAAGAAGCCCCACTTAACCCAGCATTTCGGCCCATTGTGATATCACAATTAATTTCACTCGGGGGCCAACCATTCCGTAGAGAAAACCATGCGGTGTCCAAAACAAATTTTGCTATTGCCGCAATAGCAAGTGTCCGTTCCTTTAATCTATTTTTTGTTGTTGTAGAAACAACGCACTCCGAGTATTTGGTGTAGTAGTGGGGAATCTTGCTGATTGTTGATTCCTACCTCTTTTCCCACTAGGATACGGTAATGCCTGATTTTCCTATGATGATTCCATGTGGTGAGAGGGCTTCTTAGATGGATTGTATTAGGGGGAGGGAGCGCAGCCACTTAATTTGAAATTCGAAAACCATGATGAACATGACAGTTCGTCAAGGTCCTCCACATAGTAAATCCCACATGAGTACATAGTTTAAGCATCAGGACAATGTATCCTCAACATAAGATCTGAAGTTATTTTTCGGATTTTTTTTTTTACTTTTAAGTCAAACCAACCTCCTATTCTGTTCAAACCCTTCTGGACTTCATATAGAGCTAAGGTTACACAAATAAGGAAGAGAATGTAACCTGAGAAGTTGCATCATACTAATCAGAAATAGTCCGAGAAGAGTAACTGGCATACTGATCGGATTCTGATTGTTAACTCAAAGGACATTTGTTCAGAATGGGAAACGCTTCAAAATCAGTATGTGGATTCAGTGATATGGAAAAGCATTACCAGTAAAACTATATCCAACATGTACAGGGTTAACGCGTTCTACAACATCAACGTGTATGACTATACAATACAGTACCGCTAAGTTCGATCATATCGCCGTAGTCTAGTAGGTTGTATGTTGGCTTATTAGACGTGAAAGCATGGTTCAAACTACAGGTCAAACATATCGATCAAAACGAAATACGAAAAAATATTTCTTAGGCGACTTTCCCTCAGCAGTTTTCTGCCAAAAACTCGGACTGTAAATAAAAATTGCCGTGAAAAAGTTTCTCAAACAAATCTGTCATTCGGAGTCGACTTTAAACTGCAGATTCGCCACTTGTGGGTAAAAATTAACACGCACAACATAAGTGTTGGGAAGAAGCTAGGTCGTTATCTTGAGTGAAAGGTTATAACGACCCATTAAGTAAGTAAGTAAGTTCGATCATAAAGGAATCTTGCTCAGACTCACTTGTCAAAGATGGATAGTAGACGTGCCAATCAACTACACAAACTCGATGGTAAGGCCATCTCGATTACAGTGAGGATGCTCACAGATCACTGCGTTATGTTAACACATGGGGAAAGACTGCGGCTCCCTTCGAACAACCACTGCCGAGGTTGTGGGTCTGCTGAAGAGGAGGAAACTGTTATTCACCTTCATTGCCAATGCCCATCTCTTGGTAGGTGCAGGTATACAAAGAAGCATTTTCTTATAAAACGTTGGCATTGGCTCAGAGTAGCAACGTTCGTTGGAAAGCGTGCCTGCTTAAAAGATATTTCTTGTGTTGAGGACCTCTATTATTTATTCCTTACCGTTTACATATTTCCAGCACTGTTAAGTACCTACTAATTTCACGTATTAAAAATGAAATAAAAGAAGAAAAAGGAGCAAAAGAACACAATAAAACAAATAGACTCCTCTCTGGTAACAAAATTATGCTGCTGCCATTTCAAATGTATTCTATTGTGTGCTCCCATCTGCTGTTGCTCTATTCCTCTACTTATGAAATCATTTGCGGTTTACGCTTCTTTTTTTTTTGTGTTTTTGGTGGGTCGTTGTACATACATGTGCCACATTAAAAAGTGCTCCTTCAGTTGTACCAAATGGAACGTTTAAGTAACCAAAAAGAAAAAAAGGAGCAACTGAAAAGGAAAAAAAGAAGAAAAAAAAAAAAAAAAAACGAAATTATGACAATAGAAATGTCAAAATTATTAACGTAAATTACCGACATTTATTATTTGGCTCTTACGTGTTGCATTGCATACTTATGAGCCAACACACCCTAGTAAATTCGTTTTCCTTTCCATTTCGTGGTTCAACAATAAATTCGGTTTCTGGGTATTCAAGCATAAAAACTAAGAGACTCAGTTTCTTTTGCTTCTTCTTCTTCTTTAGCGCATATTTTTCTTATTTTTCATTTCCAAAATTTATGATCAAATAAGCTTAACTTAAATGAAAATGAACGAAAAAAAACTCAGAAAAAAAAATTCTACGAAATGCTCTGTAATTAACTTGAATTTATTTGAAGTTAAGGAAAAAGGGGGGAAGAAATGTAATGAGAAAACGAGTGTGCTTGAGAGTGATAAAGGAATTTCAAAATTTTTTATTTTCTATTATAAATAACGGAAAAGCAAGGGGCCATATGGAGCGCACTGGCATGCAAGGGTGGCCCCACTAAAATAATAAACTTAATAAAGACACTGTACAACAATGCAACATGCCGTGTATTACATGAGAAACAATTGGGCAAGAGTATCAAAATAAAAACCGGAGTTCGTCAGGGATGTGTGCTGTCACCACTCCTCTTTAACTGTGTCCTCGATGTAGTGATGCAAAAGTCAACAAGTCATAGAAGAGGGATTACATGGGGTCTGCAAGATAGATTAGAAGACCTAGACTAAGCGGATGATATATGCTTGCTAAGTCATTCTTTCTCGGACATGCAATCAAAACTAAATCTAATTAGCGAAACCGCAAAGATAGCTGGACTGAAGATTAATATCCAAAAAACCAATACACTCATGTTAAATGCTAACGTAGAACGTGAATTCCTAATATACGGCAAGGAAATTGATGATGTAGAATCCTTTTGCTACCTGGGCAGTATAATCGATAAATCCGGCGGTTCAGCAGCGGATGTTGCCAGTCGCATTAATAAGGCGCGCAATACTTTTGCCCAACTTAACCCTGTCTGGAAATCATCGAACATATCGAGGCGCGGCAAAATTAAAATCTTCAATTCAAACGTTAAATCCACATTACTATACGGTTGCGAAACGTGGAATATGGCACACACCGCGCGATTCCCAGTCTCTTCAGGTATTCGTTAACAAATGCCTGCGTAGAATCATGCGTGTGTACTGGCCTTCCGTAATATCCAATGTCCAACTCTGGTCAGATACAGACCAGCAACCAATTGTGAAAGAACTAAGGAGACGCAAGTGGGGATGGATGGATGGGCACACTCTTCGAAGGCCATTAGACGACATAACAAGGAATGCCATAGACTGGAACCCCCAGGAAAGCAGGCGCATCGGACGACCATTGCACACTTGGAAACGCCAAATCATAACCCAAATATCCAAACTACTTATACAATGGAACAAAGTCAAACATCGCGCTGATGATCGAGCTCATTGGAAACAACTTGTTGAGGCCCTATGCTCCCTAGAGGAATAAAAGGAACATATATAAGGGGAATTATTTATTAAAAAGGTGAGAATCAAAATACTTTAAAGATCTTGTAACGGATTTTTGTAACATGTTTCAGGCTAAGGTCTTGGCCATTTACCAGGCAGCTCATTGGTTCCTCATCATCCTGTATCTCGATCTTTTCTAATAGCCAATCCACAATTAATCCGTTTCCAGCGTTCCACTCGGCAGGGAGTGTCGCCGTTGTCTTAACGTTCTTTCTGAGCAATTCAGCGCATCACTTGTCTGGGTACCCGTGTACAGGGACATTCCTAATATCTGTAGGGCTGATGAGCTTGCCACGGCCGATACGGAGTTATCAATCTCCGATATTTGTTCCGGACGTCGATGACGTCGTCGTACTCCAGTAGGTGGTGTGTTGACTTATAAGGCGTGAAGCCAAGGCTCAAATCCCAGGTCAGACATCTCCAAAACAACGAAAATATTTCTTCGGCGTCTGCCGGTCTTAGCAGATTTCTGGAAAAAGCTCTCTGAGATTAAATAAAATTGCCATGAAAAAGTTTCTTAAAAAAATCTGTCGTTCAGAGTCGACTTTAAACTTATAGGTTCCGCCACACTCATGTATAAAATTAACACACACAACATGTAAGTAGTGTGAGAAGAAAGATCGTAATCGTGACTGAAAGGTCATTATGACCAATTAGAGGAAATAATTTATGTGCTCACCTACATACATACACAGTGAGCGTCAAAAGAATTTGTACAATTAAATTTTTATTTTACAATTGTTTCATTGCCAGTTTTTAAAATTGAAAGCAAAAAATTACAAATAAAACTCGTAATATTGTCAAATTTTGTTGTGCACTCTCCTAAATGGTAAAAGTTGAGTTTTGATGATTGTTAGAATTTTATCCATAGTGTACAGTTTCTTTTGACGCTCACTGTATACGTACATATGTAGCAGAGATCAGCAATGAGTATTCAAAACGATAAGTAGATTCGAGGCATACTCATAATTTCTGATAGTTATACGCATTCATGCTTATTTTAATATCATACTCATGCTACTCATATTCAAAGTTTGAAGTACTCATCGTACTCATACTTAACAATACGACTCTCTTTTACTCAACATTCACAAGAATCACAAAATAAGTATGATTCGCGTACGAACACTACAATACTCACTAGAAGGTTGTGTGTTTGCTTTGCTTGTCTTTGTCTTTTCTTTCTTTTTTTTTTTTGTAAATGCAGTAACAACTAAGACTATAAATTTTGATGAATCACTCGAATCATTTATGAGTATTATAAGTATTTTGCTAAATTTACGAATCTGAATAAGTAGGCGTATGAATCAAACATATTTCGAATGTTATGAGTTTTATGTCAACGTTGTACTCATACTCATTGCAACCTGTACTTATAAATCAATGTTGTAGCGAGTACGAATGTATCAATACTGTTGACTCACTTATACTCAAAATTTCATGAGTACTTTTTTTTTTTTTTTTTTTTATTAATATTTCATGTACAAATTAAATCTAAATTCTAATAGTCTCAGCGCCCTTAAGGCATTATTGAGACAAGTTGGCAAACAATTTCATGTACAATTCATTATTAAAATTATGAGTTTTTGAATAAAAAATATTAATAAATATAAATATTAAAATTTACAATATAAGTGTTTCAAGATTTTCTGCTAAATGTTCTTTAAGACAATTTTTAAAAGTTGAAATTCTGGTACATGTTTTCAAAATTACAGGAAGGTTATTGTATTCAGCAACACCCATGTATTGAATACGTTGCTTGGTAGTCTCTAACCTGCACTTTGATGTCCATAAGTTGTGCTGGTTCCGAGTATTGAAAATTGTTTGGTTCTGACGAAATCGAACCGTACGATAACCAATGTTGTTCAATGATTTAAATAAATACATCAAGACTTGGTACTTATATAATCCATGAATTGGGAGAATTGTTTTACAGATGTCGCGATAGAGGGATAAAGTTTGGAATCGAATTGGCAAATTATATACTGCTTTTAACGCTTTATTTTGCATGCATTGCAGAGCTTTTAACATTGTAGTGCTTTTGAATCCATAAATTATAGCCATATAATTTAGGTGACTTTGAATTAAAGCATGGTATAACAAAAGTTTTGTATTTTCATTAAGTTTATTTTTCATTTTATATAATATACCAATAGCTGGAGCTATTTTTGATTTCAATTCGCGTATATGCAGATCCCATGCAAGATTACATTGTAGCGTTATTCCTAAATACTTTACTGAATCCGATTCATAAATGATTTTACCATCAACATAAATACTGAAATTATTATTAACAGGATGTGGTCTAAATCTCACTAGTTTAGTTTTATCTGCATTTAGTACCAATTTGTTTAGGCGAGCAAACTCAAAAATCAGAGATATATCCCTTTCCATATTTGCCTTTAACGATAAGTCATATTTGTACGGATAAAAGAGGCACACATCATCAGCAAACATATACAAATGTCCAGTTAGATCCAAATTACTAATATCATTTATATAAATTTTAAACAGTAGAGGACCCAAGCAGCTACCTTGAGGCACACCACATTCAACATTACATTACTTATGAGTAGCAAAAAAAAACCGATTCATTGCTGATCTCTGGTATGTAGGTGAGCACATCAATCATTTCATCTAACTTAGGCAATTCAAAACTAATGACGTCTGTTAAAAGATCACGTATGAAATTAAACGCCATTTGTCTTTTCTAACACACCACGTATCTCCATTCATCCATTCTATGATGCTGCAGGTTATAAATATATCGCCCCAATAAATTTGTCAACACCACCTTATGGCCTCATCATAGAAATTCCATAATCCAGTTTCAGAATTTACGTCTCTTTTAGCCTTTCAAACCGGACTCATTTTTTTTTTTTTTTTTGGTTTTTCTCGTTTTTTGAAAAAGAATGTCATTTACCTGCCTTTCATTTCAGAATCAAACGAAATCTACTCACTCACTCGCTCAAACACACATTTCGTAATAATCCAAATGAAATTGTTTTTTTTTTGTTTTTATTTTTGTTTCTTTAAATAAATTCTACAAGTACCTGACTAAAATGCATTCAAAGATTAGAAAAAATAAAATAAAAAAAATACTAGAAACAACAAAACGTTGAAAAGAATTGAAAATTGAATAACGAAATTAATTTTATTCCAAACATATAACAAAAAAAAAATAAAGAAAATATTGTTAATTATTTTATTTAAACAAATATACAAACACAATATAATATTGCACAATATAACAAAAACAAAAACAACAAATATATACGAAATAAGAAAAAAAATTGATTATGAAATGCAACAATATTGAATATATTGGGGGTAAAAAGAAGCAGTCCCTTCTAATAGTTTGCTTCTTTCTTTGTTATTCTTTTTGCATTTGCTTGTGAAGCAGTCAATTTGATGCAAACTAATTCGTCAAACAATTTTCGAATTCCTCGTAAAAATCAGAGGGCTGGTCAGCCCATTGACCCAGCAATGGGCCCCATCGCTGAAGATGGTTTTACGATGAAAATTTGGGGCAAGCATTTAAATAAAACAATTTTATTATTTACACATCTTCTGATCATCCAATTCAAACCAAAAGAATTTGGTAATCATTGTCCCACAGTGCACTCTGTTAAGAGTAATGGCCTGGCCAACGGAGTGATGACTCCGCCACGCAAAAATCCTCTTATAAGAACAAATACTTAGTAGTCGACAGAAATCAAGTCTGCTGCTGGGGTAGCAGCTTCCATTCAAATGCTTTAATTCTATCCTAAACAGATTTTCCTTTGTGTGCAGGTGCATTGTCATGTGCCAAAAACTATCTCAACGTGCCTTATGGCTAGGGTTGCCAGTCTGGCTGGACCTGGCTGGATTGTTCAGCTTTTTGATGTTTGTCCAGCTAAATAGAAATTTTTTTAGTACACTGCAATAACTTGGGCAATAATTTTCATGTTAACTTTGTCAAATCATGTTAGCCAACACTGATTGTACATTTGTTATACTTTAATAAAAATTCTATTTTAATAAAAATAATTTACACGAAACCAAAATTAACATTTTCTCAGTATTTTTTTATGTCCAGCTTTTTTTGTTTTGTCCAGCTTTTTAAAACCCAATGTCCAGCTTTTTACGAATCGGAATCTGGCAACCCTACTTGTGGCCCATACATACAAACACAATTAGTCATTACACCCCTCTTTAGGTCAGGATTACAACCTAGCTTCTCTCAATACTTATGTTGTGTGTTAATTTTAAACATGAGTGGCGGCAGGATCCACAGTTTAAAGCCAACTCCGAACTACAGATTTCTTGAGAAACTTTTCATGGCTGTTTCATTTACTCTCAGAGTTTTTACCAGAAGACTGTCGTTATGTTTGAGACGTTTGAGCTGGGGTTTGACCCACAGTTTTTGTCTTCTAAGAAGCCAGTAGACTATTAGATCAACTGCAGGGGGATAAGATACACACATTTGTAGATAAATAATTGGTCATTTAGTTAGGATTACAACCTAGCTTCTCTCACCACTTATGTTGTGTGTGTTAATTTTATCCATCAGTGGCGAGACCTTCAGTTTAAAGTCGATCTGAACTACAGATTTCTAAAAAATCTTTTTCATGGCACTTTTATTTACTCTTAGAGTTTTTGCCATAAGGCTACTGAGAGAAAGTCTTCGTAAAAAATAATTTTTTCATAATCGAGACGACTGAGCTGCGGTTCTACTCAGTGGTTCTCGTCTATGAAGCCCCTAGATTATCTACTAGACCAACTGCTGTAAGATAAAATACGTACATAATTGGTCATTACAACACTTCAATTGGGACTACCACCTAGCTTCTTACACCACTTATGTTGTGTTTATCCACAAGTGGCGGGGCCTACAGTTTAAAGTCGACTTTCTCTCAGAGTTTTTGCCAGCAATCTGCTTAGAGGCAGTCGCTGAAGAAATATTTTTTTTTATGTTTCGTTTTGTTAGAGATATCTGACCTGGGGTTTGAGCCGTGGCCTTACGTCTAATAAGCCAACACACTTCCTACTAGACTACGGTGAGCACAATACTTAAGTGATGTTTAAAAGTTTACTTTTAAAAATGCAATCAAACAAAAAAGGTTTGAAGTTTTGAAAAATTTATGACTTTGTTGTGAAGAGTACAATTGTTTCGGTTAGAAATGGAATATTATTTCATTCATATGGCTACTGCGATTGGCCTCACAGTACATCATTCGATCGCACTAATTTTCATGTACTTTTTCGAGTGTATTGGATTGTATCTCGGCAATGGCATCACGAATGTTGACCTTCAAATGCTAAATTGTCTCTGGTTTGTCGGTATAATAGTTTTCTTTAACGGCGCCCCACAGAAAATAGTCCAACGGTGTCAAATCACAGCTTCTGGGCGGTCAAATGACATCACCATTTCGGCTACTTAAACGGCCATCAAACGTTTGACGCAATAAATCAATTGTGGCATGAGATGTGTGACAAGTTGCACCATCCTGTTGAAACCAAACATCGTTCATATCAATATCATGAGAGCGGGTACAAAAAAATCGGTTATCATGGTGCGATAGGTGTTTATGTTCCTTTGATCGCAATGGTTTCGCCGTCCTTATTTTCAAAGAAATATGGGCGAATGATGCCTCCGCTCCAAAGTTGCACCAAAAAATCACTCGTAATAGGTGCATTGACTTCTATAAGACCACGTGTGGGTTTACTGAGGTCCAAATACGGCAATTTTGTTTATTATTGTACTACTCAACAAGATGAGAACGAGTTTCATCCGAAAAGATGATTTTTTTTTTGGCAAAGTCGACATCATCGAAGCGAAAACGAATCAGATGGTCATGCGGCTTTAACTTGTGAACCAATTGAACTTTTAAAAGCGTCATACCACGATCTTTCCGCAAAATTCAATGTAAACTGATGCGAGAAATGTTCAATTCTTGAGAACGATGGTGAGTTAATGTTGATGTTCTTCCAGGCACACTCAGCCACAGCTGAGCAATAAACTTGCATATATCGGGCACTGTTGGTCCTTCTTTGTGACCAAATTTCATACGACATTTTCATGCAATTTCCGACAAATTGTCTTTGTTTTGGAAATAAATTTCCAATCAATCCCAAAGCTGCTCAAGAGTAAATCGGTTCCTTACGTTCAGTGAAGATAATAATTCTGAATTGTCTGACAGAATAGAATGACATAAGTATTGCTAGATGCGAAATAACCGTTGGGTGAAATTTAAAACAATAGATGGCCCACCCGTTATAAGAAGATTTTTATGTTGTGAAGGAATTGTTGTGGATTTTCATGAACAATTCATACAAAAAAAACATAAACATTTTGTATTAATTTTATTTAGAAGTCTCCGTGGTCTAGTAGATTGTGTGCTGGCTTATTAGACGTGAGGCCTCGGTTCAAACCCCGGGTCTGGCATCTCCAACTAGACGAAATATGAATAAATATTTCTTCGGCGACAACCTCTCAGCAGATTTCTGGCAAAAACCCTGACAGTAAATAAAATTGCCATTAAAAGTTTCTCAAAAATCTGTAGTTCAAAGTCGTCTTTAAACTGTAGGTCTCACCGCTTGTGTATAACAATTAACCCACACAACATAAGTGGTGTGAGAAACTGTAATGACCAATTATGTTAAGTATGTATTAATTTTATTTAAGCATTTGCTAATGCTTACCCCCAATATTATTAACCTACAAAATAAATCCGTTATCGCGGAGAATACAATCTTTAAATCATTATTTTTATTTTACAAATACGACTCATCATTTCACATGTTCCATTATTATTAGCATCTCTCTCGCAAATATGAAATAAACTATGCATGTACGGATGTATGTACATATGTATGACAAGACAAGACATATTGTCTGTCTGTATATAAAAAAAAAAAATATATAAAAATACACGCTTGGTTTTTGCTGTTTTTATAAATAAGAAAACTTTAATAAGAATAATTAAATAAAACAATCTTTAAACATTATCAGTAGCAATTAGACACTGCAAGTGAAACGAAATACGACTACGACTGACAACAACGGCTTATAACGTCGCATATACTATAATTAGTGAGATATCCAGTAGCTAAAATGGCATTTTTTAAATTCACGTTTTGTCTTCTACTAATAATGGCAACAGCCATAATGATGGCATTTAGTGCAACCATACGTGGTAGCGATAGAATTGTCTTTCAAGATTCGGCTGAAACGGAAACCCATAATGTGGATATACGACCAGGCTATGAACATAGAAATCATAATCATCGTGGCCGAGGTAAAGGTCACATTGAAGTACGTAAATTTGAAGAAGGTTTGCCGGGGGTTTATCCCCTAAGAGGGCCACCACAATTGCCATATGTGTTTACAACTACAGTGCAATCTGTGCAGCAAGTAACCCCCGTAGCCGAAATATCGCGACCTAATTTAATATGCCAACCAGCACCAACTACCCGCTACCCTGGCAATCAGTACAGCAACAATCCGTTTCTGAAAAACGTTCAAGTAACCACAAAAAGTGATGCCTTTTCTAATGGTGGCCCCCCGATTACAAATCGTTTGCCCTCGGCGGATAAGCCTTCAACTACCACTCCGTCTTATCAAAATCCTAGACGCACAGATCTTTTGTACGGCAGTAATCTCTTGGAAGAGGAAACAAATCGTGAAGGAAAATCCAGTAATCCTGAAGACATTGAATTTGGAAATCGAGGCCTGTTTAATACAACCAAACATTGTCCATCGGGACAGATTTTAGTGAATGATCGTTGTCGTACGTCAGTGTAAAAGAAAAATCTATGAACTTAAAAAAAAATCGTAATCTTTATTAAAAAATTGGAATTGAAATTGAAAAAAAAACTTAAAAATAAATAACAAAAACAACAAATGTATACGAATCAAAATTGTTATCAACAGTTTTTCTTGGAAAAAATTCCTGATACGTACTCGTACACTGAAAAAAAACGAAAGAAAGAAAGATAGAAAAAAATACAAAATAAATGCCCTGATATGTGATTAAACCTAAGAAATTTGTAAATAATTATAGAATTAGTGTAGTACAGTGTTATTAATAAATATTTAAAAAAGAAAAAAAAAAAAGCAAAATTGTTTTAAAATAAAATCCAAAGAAAAATGTTGTTCAGTGTATTCAAAGCATTTTTTACGATAACATCAGAGACCTCGTCAGGATCAAGATTACAAGTGTTGTTAAGTGACACATACTCGCAGCAATATTTATTACATCACCTGTACTTATGGAAGGTGCACACATTAGGGAGTCAGAAACACTTAAAGCTCAGTGTGATGTTCGCTGCAACCAGCTCCTTACGCAAGTGTTGAAAGAATCATTAAAGTGCCTCGATTTCTTAAGACAGTGCAAGAAATTTGTTCTTCTTACTATTTAAATCACTTCTATCCCACTGGGATTGGAATATAGCTCTCATGTATGGCCGTTGCCTCGCAAACTATTTTGAGGCTTCTCAACCGCGTACAAAAGAGGGGAAGAAGGTGCTCATTAATGAGACTCTCGTGGCAATTTGGCTTGTGTTTCACTGTTCTATCGGACCTAGCTTCTCACACAACGTAAGTGGTGTTTCATACATGAGTGGCTTTGAGGCATTGAGGCTTCTCAACCGCGTACAGGAGAGGGGAAGGTGCTCATAAATGAGACGCTATGGTATTCAACTGTATTGATTTATTGGTGCATCATGGCAATTTGGCTTGTGTTTCACTGTTCTATCGCATACAACAACGGATTTTACAGTCAGGATTACGACCTATGACCACTTATGACTTATGACCACTTCCGCTGTGTGTATTATTTTCATACATTAGCATACATGAGTGAGGGAAGTCGATTCCGAACGACAGATTTCTGAGAAACTTTTTTAGGACAATTTTATTTACACCCAGAGGAAGTCGCCGAAGAAATATTTTTTCATACTTAGTTTTGTTGGAAATTTCTGACCTGGGGTTTGAACCGAGGCCTTACATCTAATAAGCCAACACATTACCTACTAGACTACAGCGACTACAACGGGTTTTGCTCAAATGAAATATGGGGTCTTGTTCTCGAGACGTACGTAACACGCGTCTTTCTCTTGGAGCTTATCCGTTTGCGGTCAATTGATTAGTGGATTTTGCACACTGCATTACAGACAACAAAATTCAGTCTTTAGCCGATCTATTCGTATGTGGAACTTCCTCCCTGCGGAGATGTTTCCTGCCACTTATGATATAAAAAGATTCAAATTGAATGTCCACAAACACTATTTCCTTTGTCCTCTTTCCTACAACCTATTTTCTTAATTCCAACAGAAAGCACTGCATGAGTAGGGGCCATCGCCTAAGTGTCGCTGGCCAAATAAACTAAGAAAAAATGAAAAACAATTGAATGCAATGTTACCACACAATCACCTTCATTTGTTTTCTAAAGCGGGAGAAACTGTCGTAACCATGTGGCTGAAAATGAAAAGTTTCATCCTTATGAAGAGAAATATATAAATATTACGGAAGCTTTCGGGATCGAGGAGATTAAGCAGAAGCATTGGGGATGTGGGCGACTTGTTATGTGCCTCTATGGCCTGCTAATAGATAGTGCTCAAACAAATTTGCTGCTGGATTTGGATAAGGCCAGTTACTCAATAAGTTTAGTTATTGGGTTTCTTACAGGGTACTGCTATGTAAGATCGCTGACAAGGATCTGGAACAGATTCCAGCCAAACTATTACAGGGTATGTTGTAACAAGGAACAGTTGGAGACTATCAAACACTTTCTCTGCAACTGTCCAGCCCTTAGTAGCATGAGGTTGGGAGGCACTATGTAAAGACTTCTTTGTGGGTTTAAATTCTCTGTCGAGAATCAATGATAGGGCTCTCCAAAGGCTTATAAGTAGTTTGAGCTGGATGAGAGGTGCTAGGACAACAAAACTTGCTTGGTTCAGATCATGATAACGAAAACAGTAGCAGCATAGACCATGAAAATGTGGGTTTGGCCAAATACAAAATATATGTCTTACTTACTTAATCGTGGCTTAGACTTTAGGGAAAAGCACAAATGTTTCCTCATTAAAAACATCAGCAGTTAAAATGTCATCTGGTACTGGGGACATAAATGGTTCAAAAGAATCAATCGTCCTATGCTCATGATTTTATGTAAATTAAAGGTAAAGTGAGTTTCAATATTCTGTTCTTGCATTTCAAGTAAATGAATAATAGAGTGACCATATGAGTATATTTTTTGATATCATTGTAGTTTTTATTATTCATGGAAAGATTTACGAAGTATACCTAAAAGTATACTTTCGGTCATTTGACTAATCAATTGAGAGTAAAAAAAATCAAGCGAAAACGATGGTAAACGATACTTTGTTTATACTATGTTCAGACAGGCACTTTGATTGCGTAAATCGCAATAAAAGCCATTATTGAGGTCAATATTTCATATAAAGTTTCAATTAATTATTGCGCAATAAAAACAGAACTGTCATAAGTACGTTCAGTGAGCATATTACAATTTCCCGAACACTTTCAATTGATATTTGACAACTCAAATGTGAACAACTACAAACAAAAAAAAAAAAACGACATAACAAAAAAACAAAATAAAAACAATCTTGTTGAAACAACCAGCAATTTTGTTTACCACTGTCAAATAAATATTGCGTATTGTGCCTGAACTCTTAAAATATTGTACTCAAATAAACAAATATTGACTCAATAAAAGTGCCTGTCTGAACATAACATACACATTAAGTTCAATTTGAGATGCAATTGAAACCGAAGGATTTTTGGGCAACCAGAGTTCGTCGACTGAAATTGTTTAACCAAACGTGATCATCATCGTCTCAAAACTAACGTGACGGCGGACTGATGCCAGTTAGGATTTATAATTGCATATAGTAGTCGCCAGTAGACGATGCTCAATTAACAAAGTTTTACTTGCTAAAATGCTTTCCCTTCGAAATTATTAATAAAATAAACAACAACAAAAATTTTTAAACAATTTTTAATATGATGGTCAGTATGATGACAATCATAAGTTTATGATAAAGGAAGAGGAATCATATCGTCAGCCACTGCTGACCAAAGATCATGCCAAGAAAAATCTTAATGCACTGCTACTAACCTTACAAAGTGTCTTTACACTAGTGCTTATAATTATAGAAAAATAAACCGAAACAAAACTAATTACAGTTAATTTTTAACGGTATTTGCTGCGACATTTAATCCATATTAGTTTAGGTATGCCATGTGACAAATTGAAAAGGAATTAAAAAAAAAAACAATTAAAAAATTAAAAAAAATACATAGGTAATCCGTATCTTTAAGTGACGTTAACTGAACACGATTGTGTAGTCAAGAGTCCTCTCCTATACAATTCAGATTCCTAAAGTCAGTGGTAGTATTAAAGGGAATAACGAAAATGAACACCGACAGAAAATATCCCTCCACAGTCTTCAGTCGATTAAAACGAACATACAAGCTTAACGGCTGAAACAATGTACATGTGTGTAATGTTAATTGTACTGAAACTGTAATACTATGTTCAGACAGGCACTTTTAAGTCAATATTCGTTTATTTGAGTACAATATTTTAAGTGTTCAGACACATAATATAGGCAATATTTATTTGACAGCTGTAAACAAAAGAGCTGGTTGTTTCAACAACATTGTTTTTTTTGTTATGTTGTTTTTTTTTTTGTTGACATTTGAGTTGTCAAATATCAATTGAAAGTGTTCGGAAAATTGTAATATGCTTACTGAACGTAATTATGAAAGTGCTGTATTTAAAGTTTTACTGAATATTATAACAATTTGCGTAGTTATTGCGCAATAATCAATTGAAACTTTATATGAAATATTGAGCTCAATAATGGCATTTATTGCGATTTACGCAATAAAAGTGCCTGTCTGAACATAGTATAAGAGTCAATCCATTAACTCATTAAAATCTACAATATTGAAGGGCATAAAAAATGTGTGCAATTCCATTACAATTTTGTTAAGGTTCTTGATTTTATTATGACTGTACATACAAACATATAAAGGTATTGCATATAACAAGCCATACAAAAAGAAAATTTTAATTGAAATAAATTTACAGTCTTTAAACAGCATCATTAGCAGTTAGTGACTACAAGTGGAACGTAGTACGACTCGAATAAGACGTTAAATAGCAACGGGCAACAATATATTTACGACGTATACAGTACAGAACAGCTGTAATGGTGTTGATGAAGTTTACCTTTTGTTTTCTGCTTGTGTTGGCAACAACAATGATGATGACAACTACCGCGTCTCCTATGACAAGACCCTTGGGAGGGGCATCACATCGTATATCCCGTAGACAAAGTAAAAATTGTCCAGGTGAAATGATTTTCATAAATGGTAAATGCCGTACTATATATGGAGCATTTTTTACAAAAAAACCTAAGCAAATAAGAAACGAATACAATACAATTCAATTCAAATCAATTTCACATAAAAGAAAATCTGTGTATGAATATATAATAATACACAGAATTGAATTGGGCACTACAACCCTTCACTTAGGATTACAACCTAGCATCTCCCATCACTTACGTTGTGTGTGTGTGTGTTAATTTTATCCATAAGTGGTGGGACATATAATTTAAAGTCGACTCCGAACGATAGATTTTTGAGAAGTTTTTCACAAGCAATTTTATTTACTCTCAGAGTTTTTCCAGAAATCTGCTGAAAGGTAGTTGCCCAAGAAATATTTGTTTCAAATTTCGTTTTGTTGGAGATGTCTGACCTGCTGTTTGAACCGTGGCCTCACATCTAATAAGCTAACACACTTCCTACAAGACTATGGCAACGTTCAGAACAAATGTCGTCCAGTTTCAATATAGAAATTGTGTCAAGCAGTATTGGGTTCTAATAGAGAATCCCAAGACTTAAAGTTTAGTTCTTAAATGTTTTCAATCACAGTCAGTGCCAGGCAATTATGTACATATGTCTTGGTGTTCTATTTTAATTTTTTTTTTTGTTTATTCTGAACTATGATTGCCGAATAAAATTATTTTCCTTAGCTTGGCGTCACTTTAATTTAACGTTAAAACAAGCTTCGTAGAGCACTACATAGTGGGTGCAGATTCGCTGAGGAAGAGGAGACTGTTATCCACTTTCTTTGTCAATGCCCATCTCTTGCGAGCTGCAGATATAAGTTATTTGGTTCTTCAATTCTTGGCAGCTTGATGGAGCTATCATCTATTGATGTCTAGGATATAGCTTCGTTTATCAAACTTTTGGACTGGTTTTCCAGCGTAGGGTAGTCGTGCTTTTAATGTGCAGCTCTTGCGCTGACCAACTTCTTCTTCTTCTCTAATTTAGTAAAACTTGGTCAGTACAGGGACTGCGTTCTCCTGTGGCATCACAACGTGCCACTATGCGTCCTCAAGTAAGATTTTGGTATCAAAGCTACCTCTCCAACCTAACCTAATCTAAAGCACTACATGAGAGCTGTATTGGCGGAGTATGATAAGGCAAAACTGACTATTTTCGATCAACTGCCCGAGCTTAAAAGAATAGTTGCTGATACCCATTCAAAGTCAGGCAATATGGGATTACTTGGAAATAATTCGGCCAACAGATGGGTCAATTTCAATAAATTGGGAACTTCTATTTCCATTATTCACTTTTCCAAAAAAAACTCTCTCTGCTGTTGCTCATCCTGGCCACTAATTAAAATTCCTGTCGGATGCTTTAAATTAAAAGTAACAAAAATTTTTTGGATTTTAAAACAATTTCTTTTTAATTATGAATTCCATTAATTTTTAAACTGGGGAAATCACACGACATCCGTAATGGGTCCAACGTAAACCAACTGGACAAGGTGCTCTTGTTTTGTAACTCCATATGTAGTCTCTTTTACGTTTTCGTTTATTTTCCAACTGATTATTGTCGCCGTCTAAAGGATCTGACGCGTCCATCGTCATTATTGCTGCCATTAGGAGTAGCAGACAAATGGTGAATTTCATAAGTTCCATTATAGCTACGCTGCTGTCGCTACTAAGAATTGATTTTCTTTAAGCAAATTAATCGAGCCGTATTACGTTTCACTTGCAGTCACTAATTGCTTGCTTGTGATACTGTGTTTAGAAGACTGTTTAAAGTATTCTCATTAAAGATTACCTTTTATATGCTCAATTTTGTTGTATGTACGATTGTATGTATGCATGTGTGTATCTGTGGTCATAGCATGACTAATAAGAATATCAAGAACTACGTTGAATAGGAAAGGATATAGAACGTATCGCTTATGCCCTTCAATATCATATAGTATCCAGCGTTATAATATGGCCCCACCCCTTAACTTTCGTATAACTTTGGTTTTTATGTTCTCCAGCAAAGCCAAAGGAAGAAAATATTCTGTCGCCCAGGATACCCTAATACCAACAATACGATAGAACCTGTTCATTTTTCTTATTTTAAGATATTTTCGCTCATTAATCTGACCATCACGTTCCCACTGATAACATAGAGAAACGGAATTGACATTGACAATATGAAAATACCACGAGATTAACGCTCCTATATTATGATGAATACAATTAACGCCACACGTATAAGCGTGATTTTGGACGTCGAGCTTGTACATATGTTCGTTTTATTCTCTGTTGCCTAGTGTTCGCTTTCCTTATCCCATTTAATACTACTACTGACTTTAGGAATCACAATTCTATCGAAGAGGACTCTTGAGTGCACAATCTTGTCTAGTTAACGGCACTTAGAGATACGGATTACCTAAGTCGACTACGTCCAACAGAATAAATTGTTTTTTAAAATTCCTTTTCAATTTGTCACATGTCATACCTAAACTAATATGCATTAAATGTCACAGCAAATACCGTTAAAAATTAACTGCAATTAGTTTAGTTTCGGTTTCTTTTATGTAACCGTAACAATTCCTTATTAATTTCATTATACACAAGTGATAATTTAAATTTTATTTTAAGGTGGTGTTCTTCCAAACACTTGCCATGGAAATTTTTTTTGTACAGGATCTGTTGAACGAGCTACAGCGATTGGTTAAACATTGTCCAGCTGGAAAGGTTCTTGTAGGTAAACGTTGTCGTCAGGCAGTGTAAACAAAAACTTATTGGGTGGACTTAAAATAAATGTGTTTGGCATTGCATAAAGTTTCCGTGTTTTATTTAAATTTATACGGTCTTATTGACCCGCCATAGTAGTGACGCTCTCCTTTAAGTTTAGAACATCAACAGAGGAAAGAGAGGTTTGGAAAGCTACTTAACGGCCCCTGTTCAAATTTTAACTGATGGCTCGGAACTGAACGGTATGAGAATCGGTAAATATGGTGGCTTCCATAAAGCGGAAGTGTCGATCGCGGATTATTAAGAATAAAAATATCTATGAAAGGCATCTGAGCATATATTTTGATATTACGGTGGCTATCAGACCACTTGTTTCTTCAGAACAAACTCCAAGACGGTTAAGGACTGTCGCAAGTCTCTTCATGAGATAGCGGAATGATACGGCTATCATTTTATATGGAAACCGAGACACAGCGATATTTCAGATTACTGTAGAGCGTATAAACTGGCCAAACGTGGTACAATCATCCAATCTGAGTTCTTCAGATTGAGAACCTTTTTGAAGGCCTTCGCGTTTGCATTATTGTGAATACAGTCATCGATTTCGTTAAGCCCTTGGTGGGTGGTTTTGGATTAAAGAAGAATAGTGTAGCAAATCGGGACAAAGCTTAATAAAGAGCGCATGCCTGCTGGACACTGAAATATTGTCACTAATACAAGACATATTGCTCTTGGACACATGAAATATAAATCCTACAGCAGCGGTAGATATGAGAATGAGGAGAAAACTATTCTTCACTTACCAAGTCCTAGATGAAATGGGCACATCGTTATCAGCTAGAGACTCCTTAGATAAGAGCTAGGATCTTCCCCCTACAGGCCTGTTCGCTGGATCTATCTGGAGATTGTTAGCGATTATTTGATGTAGTGCCTTAGACAAGACTTTCCAATGGAAAATCTTAGATCAGGTTCAGTGAATTGCCTCCTAAAGTATCACCAGAGTAAGGAAGAGTTTTTGTCCTCAGGCTCCTCTTGATACTAAGTCTCTGTCTGACTCAGCTTGATTTGTATGCCAAGCAATAAGCTTATATGTCTGAGGGCATAGGGCTGCTGGAAACAGAGTTCGATAATCCACTCCGGTATTCTGAACGTCGTCTGTCCTGAGGGACTGTCCAACGGACCCTTGGAAGAAACCACCAACTGTATTGTAACTAAAGCAATATTTCTGATCGGATAGGACACTATAAAATAGTGGGGTACTCTAGGATCAAAGAGGTATACCCATCTTCATAGATGTATCGAAATTAGATGGAGCCACAGATGCTGGGGTTCCCTGTAAAGGCCTTAGTCTTGAGGTTCACTTCCGGTTAAACAATGACTGTAGCGTCTTCCAGGCAGGGATTTTTGCTAACTTGAAGGCTATTGAGGCCGTGACTAATACGTCCACTTCAGATGTGAGGTCTTATATCACCTACAGTCAGGCTGCTCTAAAAGCCATTGCGTAGATCTGGTGTAGAATACGACATGTTCGAGAGCGCAAAGGCAGATGCTCTCGCTAAATTAGGTTCACTTTCGGAGGGCGACCTAATAGCTGGTCCTGATACCCGAATCTGCCACTTTTACGGTCTCATCACTAGATGACTCAGAGGGGAAGACCAAAAGCGTCAGGGGGATGTCTAGGAGCCTATAACCTGCTGTAGATAGTGCTAGAACAGCTTGGCTGTTGGGTTTTTTTTTTTTTTGTTTGGCCAGTTATTGAATAAGGTTAGTTATTGAGTTTTTTACAGGGATCGTCAACAGATCCCAGCCAAACTATTGCAGAGTATGTTGTGATAAGGAGAAGTTGGAAACTATCAAACACCACCTTTGCAAGTGTTCAGACCTCAGTAGGTTGAGGTTTGAACTCTCTAGACTGTCTAGAGGCGACATTAGGGCTCTCCAAAGATTCATAAGTGAATTGAGCTGCTTGAGAAGTGCTAGGACATCAAGATGATACTCGCATTGTCTTCTGTGTTTGTGGTTCATCTTTCTTCCTCCGTTTCTTATATCCTGCGTTTCTCCTTCTTCCATTTCTTTATCTCTTTCACGATCTTCGCTCTCTTTCTCTCTCTCCTCCTCTTTGGGTATTGTACTTGTCCCAATGGGAAGTACTTGTCATCAAATATATCCTAACCTAACCACTAACCTCACAAAATGTCCTTACACTGATGTCGTGCTATCAGCCCCTCGGTACCAAATGTCGTACACAGGATTAAATTGTTTTTCCGTTTTTGTATTTGTTGTCTTGTAGTTTTTGTTTCTCTTTTTTAACAAAATTTAAACTATCACCCGTGTATAATGAAATTAATAAGGAATTGTTACGGTTACATAAAAGAAACTGAAACTAAAGTAGTTACAGTTAATTTTTAACGGTATTTGCTGTGACATTTAATGCATATTAGTTTAGGTATGACATGTGACAAATTGAAAAGGAATTAAAAAAAAAAAAACAATTTATTCTGTTGGACGTAGTCGACTTAGGTAATCCGTATCTCTAAGTGGCGTTAACTAGACACGTTTGTGTACTCAAGAGTCCTCTTCGATAGAATTGTGATTCCTAAAGTCAGTAGTGGTATAAAAGGGGATAAGGAAAATTAACACTAGGCAACAGAGAATAAAACGAACATACATATGTACTAGGTTGACGTCCAAAATCACGCTTATACGTGTGGCGTTAATTGTATTCATTATAATATAGGAGCGTTAATCTCGTGGTATTTTCATATTATCAATGTCAATTCCATTTCTCTATGTTATTAGTGGGACCGTGATGGGCATATGTTCTTAGAGACTAATGAACGAAAATATCTTTAAATAATGAAAATTATCAGGTTCTATCATATTGTTGCTATTAAAGGATCGTAGCCGACAGAATATTTACTTCCTTTGGCTTTGCTGGAGAACATAAGAACCAAAGTTATACGAAAGTTAAGGAGTGGGGCCATATTATAATGCTGGCTACTATATGATATTGAAGGGCATAAGCGATACGTTCTATATCCTTTGCTATTCAACGTACTTCTTACAATTGCACATACAACAAAATTGAGCATATAAAAGGTAATCTTTGATGAGAATTCTTTAAACAGTCTTCTAAACACAGTATCACAAGCAAGCAATTAGTGACTACAAGTGGAACGTAGTACGACTCGACTAAGACGTTAAATAGTAACGGCCAATAATATATTTACGACGTATACAGTACAGAGCATCTGTAATGGAGTTGATGAAGTTTACCTATTGTTTTCTGTTCGTATTGGCAACAACAATGATGATGACAACTACCGCGTCTCCTATGGCAAGTCCCTTGGGAGGGACATCACATCGTATATCCCGTAGACAAAGTAAAAATTGTCCAGGTGGAAAGATTTTTATAAAGGGTGAATGCCGTAGTATATATTCAGCATTTTTTACAAAAAAACCTAAGTAAATATGAAACGAATACAATTCAAATTAATTTCAAATAAAGGAAAATATGTCCATGAATACACAGAACAGAATTAGTCACTACAACCCTTCACTTAGGATTACAACCTAGCTTCTCCCATTACTTATGTTGTGTGTGTTAATTTTATACATGAGTGGCGGGACTTGCAGTTTAAACTCGACTCCGAACGATAGATTTTTGACAGGTTTTTCACAAGCAATTTTATTTTCTCTCAGAGTTTTTGCCAGAAATCTGCTGAGAAAGGAAGTCGCCGAAGAGATGTTTGTTTCTAATTTCGTTTTGTGGGAGGTGTCTGACCTGGTGTTTGATACGTGGCCTCACGTCTAATAAGCCAACACACTACCTACCTACTAGACTATGGTTTAGAAATCATTGTGTATATGTGCCTCGAGAACTGTTTCTAGCTTATTCGCATAAATCCAGGATTTCACAAAACCCCAACGAAAATGGTTGTACGGCATTGAATCGCATTATATTGGAGGCCAGTTGAAGCCAGAATTTTTGTTGAGTAAATCTGTTTTACTAATCGTTGTTGCAATAAATCGATTGTTGCACGCTCGTTGCAGTGGGTGAAGTCGCCATGCTAAAACTACATGCCTTGCAGTTGAGACCACAAGAACTCTGTTATCCACAGTCCACAGTCAATTTCGGCCTCATCTCCAAGAAAGCAAGTCCTAATCGCTTCGCCTGATCAATACCTGCACCAGATTAAGGATTTTCTAAGCCCCAAACCCAACAATTTCGTGTATTCACTAACCCTTTCACATGCCAATGAGCTTCATCGTAGTAGATGAACTTTTTCGAAAAGTTGTTATTTACTTAACTTTGCTGCACTATGCACTGAACTAATTCCCGGCTCTTTCCATTGTCTGCTCGTTAAAGCTTTCCACCATTTAAAGTTCCAAGAATTTTTGTCAGTGCATAAGTATGTCTTACCGTGCCTACGAGCGTACTGTCGCTATTTTTAAGCGCACGTTTTTATCCTTAAGCTCCGTTTAGCCAAACGTCCACAAAACGTAACGGAACGTAGGTTCATTTTGAGAATACGGAAAGCAATGAAAGCGATTACTGAAGCGTAAGGTATTTTTTGTACGCATTTACATTGCTTTTCTTATGCTAAAAACGAATGTACGTTCAGTGTACGTTTGGCTAACCGGGCCTCTATCTATTATTAAAATGTTTACGATGTTTTCTTTTAGTATTCAATTAATTAATAATATTCACAAGAAAGTACACATACTTTTAGGTACTTTTCGTATATATATACACGAATATGTAGTACGTCTATCATGCAATCACTTAAAGTTGAACCGCATCAAGAAAGCTCTTCTACAACTGAAACAATTGCATGCCTGCAGTGCAAATGAAAGCAAAAACACACTGTCATTAAATCAGCTAACACCTAAGCCATTATGTTGGCTTGCTATGGGCTCACCATTGCTAATACCTCAGCTATATTGCCTACGAAAAGGTAAAAAAAATGTACACGATACAGACTGCTTTTAGTCCACTCGTCTGAGTTGGACAAGTGTTCCCTGCAATAATAAATACCCACAGAGGTTGACAATGAGATAAACGTTTCGATGTTCTTTGCGTATACCTTGCAGAAACTTTTAATTTAATTAATATGGAATCCCAGTCTCATCCTAACAGCATGTTTGGAACCAACCGTGTGGCTTGAGCATCTGTGGCGTGGTTTTCATTTGACCAACAAAATAAATTGGCATCAATCAGCATGATGCACTAGTCGTTATTGATACGTTGGTCATTACAACACTTTAGTCAGGACTACAACCTAGTTTCTCGCACCACTTAGGTTGCGTGTGTTAATTTTATACATGAATGACGAGATCTACACCTACAGCTTAAAGTCGCCTCTGAACGACAGATTTTTTGAGAAACTTTTCATGGCAATTTTATTTACACTCGCAGAGTTTTTGCTAGAAATCTGCTGAGAGGCAGAAATATTGCCGTTGAAATATTTTTTCATGTTTCGTTGTGTTGGAGATGTCTGACCTGGGGTTTGAACTATGACCTCGCGTTTAATAAGCCAACACACTATCTACTAGACTACAGTGACTTCTAGAGGCTCTGATCTTAAAATGCCGGGATTTTCGATGGATTCTTTAAGGTGTATACCGGCTGATACTAAATGTTGAACAGAGTAAGCTGTGGTATATATGGTGTAAGGTTCTGATACTAAACTTTTGTATGAACTGCCCGACCACCGAAGAAAATTGGTACCCTGAAAATCGTTTAATTTACTTGGGCAGCCAGACTGATATCAAGATGCTAACGAACATCGCCTTGATGTCCACCCTCGTCCTCGAACGTTGTAGATTTCTCAGAGAGATTTCTGATCATAATTAAGTAGGTAACCTTTATGATCCCAGAATGTTTCATTGCCGTTGAACTTACCCTGGACTGATATGGGGCACTCAGTCTTTAACGTGTTACGGGATATATTATTCTAATAGTGTATATTCCGATCGATCTAAGAGAAGGGCCAACTTTATTGACAACAGGCTTTAGAACATGCATGCAATGTTGCTAGGCTCTAATCGGCTGCTGTGCTAGGGTTATCGAAAGCTGGCCTGACAAATTTTGAGCCACCTGGTAATACGTATTGAGCACTTACTACGTAAGCACTTAGTACATGAGCATGTGCGACTGTGTAAACATCAGGGAAATGTGTCCTGGAAAAAGAAAACATTTGGACTGAATTTCTATGTTAATTTATGACGTATTTTCTTATTTTCTGTTGTTCGTTTATAACTTGCGTTTAAACGAGGATGTTTTCAGCAATAACTGTTAAGGATACTATTTTCAGTACAAAAACTCATCTTTTCATTACTAAAGCCATATTCAGTGTAAAGCGATCGATTTGTCTACAATAGGCCTCCCATTCAATTTTGTGTTATAGGGCATCAACAGAACAAGAAAAAGTAAATACTTTTCTATTCGAGAAAAGTTCTAGAAAAGCTGCATGATTTAGACTATGTGTCTTCGCTAGAAAAACAAAAAGCTCTCTCTGGCAAAATTTTTTTTTTTTTTGAATTTCTATAGAAGTTGGATCATCAGATCATTTGGTTTGTAATGCAGTTCATAACACCAGTTTTAAATATTTTTTTTTGAAAATTCATAAAAGCGATGGATTTCAATGTGTAGGCAGAGTTAACGTTAAACTGTAGGCCCCGTCACAATTATATACATGGTGATGTGAGATGCTAAGTCGTAATTTTTTCCAGAATAACAAAATAACAATGAAATAACGAAAATAGAGAGAAAGAGAGATAAAGACCACATTTGAGTAAAGAAACTCAATAGAAAGACTACGACAAATAGAATACAATAACAAAACAACAGTAAGTTTCTAGAAGTTGTCAGACTACAAATAAATGAAATATAAATAGAGCGAAAGGTCAAACTGGATGTTAGGTTTCAATTCTTACATCAACTGAATCTTAAACGATTTAAGAACGAAATCCTAAAGTAAAGTTTAGTATGTAATGGTAACCATTTGACAAAATGTCTGCCAACTATTTTCAGTAGAAAAGATTTGTTCTTTTATAGTACTTTGCCCTTCGGAGCCAATATTCTCGTCGATTGGCCAGTGGATCACGCACACTGCATTACAGACAACAAAATTCGTTCTTTAGCCGAACTATTCGTATGTGGAATACCCTTCCTGCAGAGGCCTATCCTGTCACTTATGATATAAAGAGATTCAAATCTAGTGACCACAAACACTATTCCCCCTTTCCTACTTCCTATAACATATTTTCCTAATTCCAACAGAATGCACTGTATGAGTAGGGGCTATCCCCTGAGTGTTGGTCGTCCAAAAAAAAATTTTGTTTAGTGAACCAGTAGTCGACTGAAATTCTGCGATTGAGTTCTATATTACAGTCTCGATTTGATAATTACAACCACCAGGAATAACAAAAAATTTTGCTAAATGTATTCTTCAGAGATCGATGGTAGATTAAAACAATTTTTCTAGGGTTGGGCAAAAACACGCCTAAAGCAGTACCGAAAATTCCATGTCAGACATCTTCCACAAAATGAAATATTACGACGACTTCCTCTCAGCAGATTTCTAGCAAAAACTCTGCGAGAGCAAATATAAATTGCCATGAGAAGTTTCTCAAAAAATCTGTCGTTCAGAGTCGACTTTAAACTGCAGGTCAAGCCGCCATTCATGTATAAAATTAAAAAACACAACATAAGTGGTGTGAGAAGCTAGGTTGTAATCCTGACTGAAGGGTTGCAATGACTAATTATGTATGTATGTATGCATGTATAGGGTGTTATACAGCTAGTCCTGACCAGTTGCAATCTGTTTTTCAGTTGTTTTGATTGAAATGAGCGTTAATTTGCTATTCTTCTTTGCATGTTTTTTTTTCATTTTTATCGCCAGAAAACCAGAAAAAACGAAATTAAAACTTTTTATTTTTTTTTATAAACAAAAACACATTTTGTTGTTTATTAAACAATTTTTTTCAGTCAACTTTAATAATCATTCTGTTTAAATATTCTACCAAAGCAGAACAGACTTAACACGCTTTAAATCGGAACGCAACGAATTTATCAAACCAGAGAAACGTGATTTATTTTGAAACGTTAATTAAAAAAAAAAAAAAAAAAAAATAGAAGAAAACAACAAAAAATAATAAAAAAAAATGTTACAATTGTTTTGTAAAATTTTAATAATTTTTCTAATAATATACCAGCATAAAACAAAGGCCCAACATGATGATCACAATGCTGATTGTCACTGCAAAGGTCACAATGAAGACAGTCATGGGCTTATTGTAATGGCAGAGTCAACATATCGTCAACCACAATTGGCTACAGATGATGACAAGAAAAATCCGGATGCAGTGCCACCATCATTGCAAAGTATCTTTACACTGGATCCGCGTTGTCAGCCCGGCTATATACTGGTCGGTACCAGATGTCGTAAGAAAGTTTAAATTGTTCAAAGCTTTTGATCTTCCTCTCAGTAATTAAATTAAATTAATAAAGAATTGTTTTTATTTTTATTACAAAAAACCTAAAATTTATTTTTGATACCAACTCTCAGGGGATGACCCCTATTCATGCAGTGCATTATGTTGGAATACAGGAAATAAAGTTTATAGAAGAAAGGTGAAGAGAGGTAGTGTGCGACAATTTTTTCTAATGACCAGAGTATATAACTTTGTCACTTTTTTTTTCGAGAATTGCTTTTTTTCTACTAATAATTCTCACTTTCTTTTTTCTGTTGTGAGTAACCAATCATTCAATCACCCAGGGTATCTGGTGGCAATCGCGTTTACTGCCTCGGCACTTGAAGTTTAGCACACTACCAACTAGGTCTTCGGAGCACCCAGTTGTTGTGGTATGTAATACATTTTTGTATAGGTATTTATGATACCTAGGCAAATTGAGAAAAAATTAAAAAAAAACTAAGAAATCTATTTTGAGTGCAGCTTTAGGTAGTTCGTAGCTATATATAGCGATAGCCGTTAACTAATTGACTGTACCTAATACTATGTTCAAACATGCACTTTTATTGCGTAAATCGCCATTATTGAGCTCAATATTTCATATAAAATTTCAATTAATTATTGCGCAATAAATACGCAAATTGTTATAATATTGAGTAAAACTTAAAATACAGCACAGTCATAAGTACGTTCAATGAGCATATTACAATTTTTGCGAACACTTTCAATTGATATTTGACAACTCAAATGTCAGCAACTTGTAGTTGTAAACAAAAAACAAACAAAACAAAATAAAAGCAATGTTGTTGAAACAACCAGCTGTTTTGTTTACCACTGTCAAATAAATATTACGTATATTATGTGTCAGAACACTTAAAATATTGTACACAAATAAACGAATATTGACTTAACAAAAGTGCCTGTCTGAACATAGTATAAGTCACAGGTCTCAACAATTGCAATTGCAAAAGATCGTTGAAAGGAGAATTTCGATACCACTCTTCTGAGTTGGACAAGTATTCCGCATAAAATCATAAGTACCCACAAAGGTTGACAATGAGCTAAACAGTGTACCATAGTTTCAATGCTCTTCCTGTATGCCTTGCAGTAATTTTTGATTTCTGGATATTCAATATGGAAGCCTAGTCTCATGCTAACACAATGTTTGGAGTTATCCGTGTGGCAACAAATATCCAGGAGCATCTGTGCCATGTCGCCGTAGTCTAGTAGGTAGTGTGTTGGCTTATTAGACGTAAGGCCCGAGTTCAAATCCCAGGTCAGACATCAAAACGAAAATATGAAAATATTTCTTAGGCGACTACCTCTCAGCAGATTTCTGGCAAAAACTCTGAGGGTAAATAAAATTGCCATGAAAAGCTTCTCAAATATCTGTCGTTCGGAGTCGACTTTAAACTGTAGGTCCCGCCACTCATGTATAAAATTAACGCACACAACATAAGTGGTGTGAGAAGCTAGGTCGTAATCCAGACTGAAGGGTTGTTATGACCAATTACACGGTGCGACAGTGAAAATACACCAGAGTAACTACATAGTCCACGTTGTTCAGTTAGTTGAGCAGAACTCAAAAATACCTTTTTTATATTTCTCGAACCCTCCAAACTTGTTTTATTTGACAAAAACCGTTTTTTTTTTTACTTTACGCAGAAATTTCTGTATTACTCAAACATTTCTGACCCGATTTCCAAAATTTAAATCTTGTTGTAAAGGGAAGAGATGTACCTTTAAAACGGTATACATATGTCAATTATTTGACTTAATATGCTATGAGTTTTGATGAGGTAAACTTGGAAAATTCGAATTTTGTTCATATTTTTTCAAGTTTGTCCATTCATAGTAGCAAACTTTATTAAAAAAATATAGGATAAGTGATAATATTCTTAAAGTCTGTTCTCTTGTGAAGAGATTGAGTCATCATTTGATAAAATGGTATAAAAATTACCGTAGTTATTAGTTAAATAGTATAACAGTCGTGTTATATTTTTTATATATGTCATCTCATCAAATGAACTTTTAGTTCAAAAATTTTCAGAATTTTTGATGGATCTTGATTGTTTATTACAAAATGTGTCAATTTCACGTTTGCACGACTTCCAGAAGTCATCTAATATTTGTGTTTTTTGCAAATATTATTATTTCTCTTTGCGCAAAAATTGGCCAACTTCTGGTGGTCACTCAAACGTGAAATTTACACATTTTCCGATAAACAATCAAGATCCATCAAAAATTCTGAAAATTTTTGAACTAAAAGTTCATTTGAAGAAATATCTATATGAAATATGTAACTCGACTGTTAGACTCTTTAAATAATAACTGCGGTAATATTTGTCCGATTTGATCAAACAAAGTGCCAATCTCTTCAGAAGATAATGTACTTTCAGAATGTTAGCACTTATTTCATATTTTTTAAGTAAAGTTTGCTACTATGAACAGACAAACTTGAAAAAATATGAAAAATTTTCGAATTTTCCAAGTTTACCTCATCAAAGCTCATAGCATATTAAGTCGAATAACAGATATATGTATACCGTTTTAAAGGTCCATCTCTCCCCTTTCCAACAAGATTTCAATTATGGAAATCGAATCAGAAATGTTTGAATAATACAGAAATTTGTGTGTAAAGTCTAAAAAAACAGTTTTTGTCAAATAAAACAAGTTTGGAGGGTTCGAGAAATATAAAAAAAATATTTTTGAGATCTACTCAATAAAACTCACAACCTACACTAGGTCATTAGCCGTGTGTATTGAATTTTTTTTATTTTGTCGCATAGTGTTATGTATGTATCTGTGGCATGATTTTCACGAACAAAATCAAATTGGCATCAATCAGCATGATGCACTTAGTCGCGATTGATATGTTGGTCATTACAGCTTTTTAGTACGGATTACAACCTAGCTTCTCACACCACTTATATTGTGTTGTGTGTTAATTTTATACATGAGTGGCGGCAGGACCTACAATTTAAAGTTGACTCTGAATGGCAGATTTTTTGAGAAACTTTTAATGGCGGTTTTTATTTACACTCGCAGAGTTTTTGCTAGAAATCTGTTGAGTAGAAGTCGCCGAAGAAGTATTTTTTCGTATTACATTGGAGATGTCTGACGTGGCGTTTGAACCGTATCCTCACGTCTAATAAGCCAATGTACTGCCTATACTAAAACCGTTACAAATTCTTTATTTTTTTTTTTTTTTCAAATTAATTAGTCTCGCTTGAGTAATATTTTTTCATGCATTTTTAAGCTTAGAATTTCCATCTGAAGTATACAAATTAGTTTCCATTTGATTTCAGTTTAGAACTGCATAACAAACTTGAGTTTCAAAAAGTTTAATAACGGGTCCAAAAAAATGTTTCAAGTGAATTATTTCAAGTTTTTCTCCATGCAACATTTAAGGGCATATAATATATGGATTATAACTGTTTTGGCTCTCTGGTGTCCTCCGGGTCAGTTATGGGCTGATTTAACTGATGGATGTAGGGACTTAGAGGACTAAAATCATCGCCTCACCACCTAACTAGACAACTATCAACACATTTTCATATTTAGCCAAGACCATTACCCAGATGGGTGTGGCGGAGTGAGTGAGATGCTAAACAAGACAGCTGTTTACATTGGCGTTTATAAAACCTGGTCCATTACTGATCGTGTTGTACATACAATATGTTGTCTATAATGTATATCATAAATTAAAACAAACTTAAATATCTTTAAATTAAAAATAATATTTTATTTAAGAATTCGAATGATATTTACACGTACCAATATTACAACCTAGCTTCTTACATCACCCATTTAAATAATGTTGACTTCGAATGACAGATTTTTGAGAAACTTTTCATGGCAATTTTATTTTAATTCTCAGAGTATTTGCCGAAGAAATACTTCTTCAGATTTCTTTAGAACCATGGGCTCACGTTGAATGCCATAGGGTGGGCCATTTAAAAGTTTAAATTTAAAACTGCAATAAAACAAAGTCGATTTGAAATATTTCCAAATTTATTTTTTTTTTTGTGAAGTACAATTGTTCCGGTAAGAAATGGAATATTATTTCATTCATATGAATGCCACGACTGGCCTTACAGTACCTCATTCGATCGCACCAATTTTCATGCTGTTTTTCGAGTGTATGGGATCGTATCTCAGCAATGACATCACGAATGTTAACCTTTAAATGCTCAATTGTCTCTGGCTGTGGCAATTGTCACTTTTCTTTAAGGGATCCCCACAGAATATAGTCGAACGATGTCAAATCTTAGCTTCTTGGCGGCAAATTGACATCACCATTTCGGCTAATTAAACGGCCATAAAACGTTTGACGCCATAAATCGATTGTGGCATGAGATATGTGGCATCCAGTTAAAGCCAAACATCCTTCACATTAATCCATGAAGAGCGCGGGTACAAAAAAATTGGTTATCATGGTGCGATAAGTTTCTCCATTGACCATAATGGTTGCGCTGCCCTCATTTTTAAAGAAATATGAGCCAATGATGCCTCCTCTCTACAAGTCGCACCAAACAGTCACTCGTAGTGGGTGCATTGGCTTCTGTAAGACCATGTGTGGGTTTTCTGAGCTTCAAATACAGCAATTAGTAGGTCCTATATACCGTTTGAACAATGACAAACGCTTCTAATAAGTTTATATTCTTCAAATACGTTTAAATTTGACTGTGAGCAAATGCGTTAGCTATTGTTCTAAAGTGAAAAGGCAGATGACTGCTCGTAAGAGTAGTGTTTCTTTGTTTGGTTAAAAGGTGAGATATTGTGACACGCTCTCTTCCTCTTCTTTTTATGTCTATTGATTTCCTTATCTAGGATAGGGCCCCAATAAAATTTTGTTGCTCATTTTGCTATTTATTTGAAGTCGCCGTGGTCTAGTAGGCAGTGTGTTGCTTTATTAGGCGTGAGGCCACATCATCGCCAGCGAAACTAAATACGAAAATATATTTATTTCTGCGACTACCTCTCAGCTGATTTCTGGCAAAAACTCTGAGAGAAAATAAAAATCCAAAAAAAAAACCTGTCATTCAGAGTCGCTTATCGATAAAATTAACACACACAACATAAGTTGTGTGAGAAGCTAGGTCGTAGGTCCTGACTGAAGGGTTGTAATGACCAATTCGGTCTCTCATCGATCAATCTATTCAGGTATCTACTTTTAAGACTGTCCCTTTAAGCTATTAGACCTTTCCCAAAGACATCTCTACAATAGACGATCGGCATTATTTTTAATACACAGGTCATGGACGGTTTGGCTTCACTTGAAGCACGAGTGACAGAATTATGTATCTCCTGTTGTCTATGATATGCTTTCATTTTCCATTCACTATATCCTGTATTAAAACTTTTGAATTTCAAAGATTTTATAGAGTAAGGGTCAGTTATTTCCATACACTCTGACTATATTTAGTTACGTCCCATTACGAATGTCTGCGTCCCATTGTAATGTCGAGTTTAATAAATCCTCACTTCCTAGTTGGCTTTGTTTCAGAAGAATCTTATCACGTTACAACCTAAAAAACCTAAATTTTGTTAATCTCTCCTCAGGCAGGCAGGAATTGTTTCTAACCCCTGCCTTTATTTAGATCTATCCTTAAATTTGCGATTTATATTTCAAGTTAATAAAACATTCAATAAAACAATACTTATGTATGTAGAAAAAAAATAAATAAAATGAGGAGGAATACATACGTACATTAAAAGCGCAATTTCTATTGAAGGCAAAAATCTTTAAATGGTTTAAAAGGTCATAAAACGAAGCCAAGAAGTCAATGCAATGTCAGCATTACCCCAACAAAAATAAGTCAATGATAGACGAACAACGAACGCCTTTTTGACACTCTGCCCTACCACTAACCTCCTCTCGGACACCAATGGAGATGTAATGACCATTGGAACGACCACCTTAAAATTAATACGTGAATAATAGACTTCGAAACTTGCTCGTAAAAATCACATGCAATGATAAGACTTTGTATGCAAGTTGTTGGAACCATTTGGAGTGAAACTAGTCAACCACAAATATTTGTCGATATCATGTTATCGTCGTGTACATATTTGTAGATACTTAAAGTATGTTCTGTCAAACCTTTTAACTAAAGTAGGGCCAAACAATACAGGCTGAAGGAAAGAAACTTTATAAACCATGCTAAGATATCTTTGACATTTTTGTGATTGTTTGAGCGAACGTCAAAACAGGTTTTACTGTGTATAAACTAAAAATACAATTCGCACTGTCAAAAATGTGAATAGTATTGATGGCCATGAGTTGTATTTTGATAATAACTCGTGTCCTCTTTCGTTCCATTTTGTTACGTCACTTGTCACACATTTCGAGTTATCTTGTTCTTCTTCTATCCTGTTCTTAAATTAAATTTTCTGGCATAAGAAGTCCTGTTTTTATTTATTGTCACGCAGATAAAACCTTTATGAAGTAATTTACATCGCCTGCTAAGACATCTTTCGTCCTTGTTCGAGGTTACTATTTCTCTCCATTTTGTTACGTCATTTGTCACACATGTTTAATTATCTTGTTCTTCTTCTGTCATGTTCTAAAATTAAATTTTCTAACATTAGATGTTCTATTTTTATTTATTGGCACACATATAAAAACTATCTGAATTAATTTACATCGCCTCCTTATACATCTTTCGTCCTTCATCGGGTTTACTATTTGGCTCTTATTTTGTTACGTCACTTGTCACGCATTTTTAGTTAACTTGTTCTTCTTCTGTCCTGTTCTATGTTAAATTTTCTGTCATTAGACGTTCTATTTTTATTTATTGTCACACGTATGAAAACTTTCTGAAGTAATTTACATCGCCGCCTTATAAATCTTTCGTCCTTCATCGAGGTTGTGACGTCACTTGTCACACATTTTTAGTTCTCTTCTTCTGTCATGTTCTATATTAAATTTTTCGACTTTGGAGGTTCTTCTCTTAGTTTCATGGCCACTAGATCGTTTCGGCTTGCTGTAGAAAAACTTTCTGAAGTAGTTTACATCACCTTCAAGAACACAGGCCTGTATAGGTGATTAGGTTGGCCATTCAGCTTTTCATTCTTTCACTATTCACAGTCCTTTGTAACTTTCACTTAACTTACCAGTGGCAATACAATGGGTCGCTACACGTGCTCAAGTGTGCTTTGGTAATTAAAGCTATCACTTCAATCTAACCTAACCTTGTCACTTTCACAGGGTGGCTACCTTTATCACACCATACTGAACTAGGCTTAGATGTCTGGTGTATCTAGTCGTCCATATGTTCTTTCGTTCTTCGCTGACATGCCAGATTTGACCGACACAGGCAGTGTTGATACCGTTTGGTACACCAAAAGTACGCTCTGCCGTACTACTATGCACTACGTATCATGTATCATGTCTCGCCTCCATAGAAGAGGATGGCTCTTGCCTTGGATCTGGAAATTCTGTGGATACCATAACATCCACAACTCTTTTGCTAACCTCCATTGAAATGTATTCCCAGTTTTTAACAGCCGTTCTTTGTTATGAGTATCCAGCTCCAATCCTTGTGACTGCAGTTATACCTCAGCATGAATCTCAGCTATGTTCAATCTGTCCTGTGGATCTTCTACGTGGAGAATAATGTACTGCAGCTGTATTGTCATCTAAGAAAACTCTTTCTGATGTATCCATATGTGACATATTATCATAGTCGATGTTCCTGCGGTCTGCTCTAAGGTTAAATGAATAGAACAACTGATTTTAGAATTCCAACTAGGGAGTCTTGGTCTGAGGAACTGGAGGTTGAGTGATAGGATGAGTGACAGGGTGGGCTGCGCCCTGAGGTAAAACTTTTTCACAGGCTGCCTGGCCAGTGCAGTGTTTTTCAATCAGTGGTCATCACAATTTAAAAGCGAAGCAATGCTTGTTGAGTGGCGCGATTTTCTCTGAAAATCTCCTGATTTACGCGGATAGCCAGGCTTTAATTAAATTCCTAACGAACGTAGTTTCAACGTCCGTCTTTGTCCGTGAATGCCGGGGATTTCTCAGAGAAATTTCGAATCATTTAAAGGTAACTCTTATATGCATATCGGGCAATTTTTGATATGTTACAGGGCACAGCTATTCCCATTGCTTTGGTTAATTTGGATATTGTCCACTTGTTTTACGAGAAGGCTCGATCTCGTTGGCAGCATGAGGGTACGTCCAACATTGCTCTGCTGGACATATATGGACATGAAAAGGACTGACTCACTTCTGTCCTTAAATCGCATGGTTATCCATCGCACAATAGCGATCCTTACGGTAGGCATTCCTACTAATGACTTCTGTAGAAGCTGTGGATCTGAGGAGGAGGAATAGATTGTGAAAGACAGTGCCCTGCTTTTGTCATGAAGAGACGAAGGTTTCTGGGCTCTTATTTACTGACATCTTTGTCCGGGCTTTCTAATTATTTATTTTGGACTAGGGATAGTTTTCTCTAGGGAATGATTGACTCCCGGATGGAATGTATTGTGGTATAATAGTGGTCTTAACTGCTGGCTTAAGATGGATCCCTTCCTTCCAGAGTGTTCGCCACCTAACCTAACCTAGGCTCATGTTTTTTTGCAGACTGACGTTATATTTACAACGTTTCAGCAAGTTGGATAAATAATGCCATGGTATGGGACACAGAAAAGGTTAGCTTCTCTACGAGCGAGCTTCGCCCACCTCTACTGGGTTCCGGGACGCTGTGTCATAGAAGGAAACGAAAGGGCGAACGAGCTGGCACGAAAGGGATTGAAAATGTCTGAGGAGAAAACGATGGAGGGAATATATGCACCACAACAGGAATACTTTTTCAAATTGGAAAAAGCAGCATGGAATTGAACACACCATGGGATTGGCATTACATTTGCAACGTTTCAGCAAGATGGATAAGTAATGGCACGGTATTATCTACGAGCAAGCTTCGTACCGTGTTGATTCATATTGAAACCGAATTTCGAATATTTGAAGTACCACTTACATAACCTCACATTTAGTGCGTTCATGTGGCACTTGCTGTTGGCCATGCCTGTGGCAGTAATGGGAGACATTAAAAGAACTTGTTGGCATCGTTTGGTTTTAATAGCTACCCAGTCAAATTTTATAAGGGATGACGTTCAAGATACAGAGCGAGAGAGACTGAGAAAGGGAGGTAAGAATATAAGGAGGAGTAATGTATGTGTCGAACAAACCTAAATGCCACGTTGTTGTAAAAGATCATCAAGGGTAACATTTGATTTTGCAACATGTTCTTCTTTCGCCTTTAAACAAACATGTCCTTTCTATTTAAAGGGAATATTTCTTTCCTTTTTATTCTATTATTTCAGACGTCGTATTTGGTGAAATGCTATACGTCTGGCTGGGTTGATTGTTGGGTTAGAATTGTGGACACAGATGGTAATCGATGAGAATTGATGTGTTTGCGACATGTTCGTACATGTTTAAAATGATGTCAATCAATATGGATGGCATGGCAACAATTGGCAATTGGCACTGGGGGGAGAAGGGGGAACGCGTTACCCGCCTAACGGCATTAACATTTCCTGAAGACACCTTCAAAAAACAGAAATGAAATCTTAAAAATGAAAACAATTTATTTAAAAATTTCTTTTATTTTCTTGCCTTTCAAAAGGATACTTTCGGGAGAAACCTTTTTAAAGAGAGAAATACATGGCCCATATTGTCGCCATATTCCTTTGGAATTATTTTACAGTTTATAAATGTGATACTCAGTATAACAATAATACCACAGCAACAACAACAATAAAAAATAATAACAAAACAGGACATTTATAAAGGATTTCTCTGTTGTATTGTATTGTTTGAGAGAGAGAGAGCGAAAGAGTGGGAGAACATGCCAAGACGTTATGCCTACGTATGTGTGTATTTAACAGTAAATTGAACACATTTATTTGCTCTTTTGTTGCCATAACCCATTGAAGTTATTATTGTTGCTGTTGTTGTTGCTGTTGTTCGAATAACATTTTCATGGATTTTGTGTGAGCCACAATAAAAATTCCTTTAAATTTTTATTATCACAACAATTTTCATTTTCATTTTTGTATTTTGTTGCAAGCAAAACTTTTTTTCTCTTTTTCATCTTCTTCTTCTTTTTTTATTCTTCTTCTTTTTCTTACTTTAAATCGCCTCAATAAAAAGGCAAGAAAAATATAAAATTTTTTAAAAGCAGTTCCATACCTTTACATATCCTACACACATAAGCTTACATACACACATAAGCCCACATAAATTCTTTCCTATAACACCTGGTATTTGTGGTAAACCTGTATGTGGAAGAAAAAAAGAAAAAAATGTACTTTCATTGTGGTGTTATAGCAAACAGGAGTTAAAAGTTGGGTTATGTAGCAAGAGTATGACAATAAGCAGGATTATTCATATGCAATATCCCCAAGCATATGGCAACAATGAAAAAGTACTCCAAGAAAACTGTTGTACTTTAAAAAGAGAAAACAGAAAAGAGTAAGGCCTGTGACACACAGCAGGTCCTAAAATTTGCTTGAATCCTAAAATGTCTAGAGGTAGAGGAGCTTACTCGTCAAAATCCTTTTTCATTCGTTGTAAGATCAATCATAGAGATCTGGAGACTGTAAGTCATGTAAGTGCATGTCAGTCAAGAACAAAATTGTGGCAGTAACGAGTAAATGGCAAAATATTCGACTTGAAGTCACCGTAGCCTAGTAGGTAATGTGTTGTCTTATTAGGCCATGATTCAAACCCCCAGGTCAGACATCTCCAATAAAACGATGTATGAAAAAATATTTCTGCAGCGGCTTCCTCTCAGCAGATTTCTCTCAAAAACTCTATAACTGCCATGAAAAGTTTCGTAGAAAAATCTGTCGTTCAGTGTCAACTTTAAACTGTAGGTCGCGCCGCCACTCATGTATAAAATTAACACACACAACATAAGTAAGGTTTGAGAAACTAGGTCGTAATCCTGATTGAAGAGTTGTAGTGACGAATTATATACATATGTATGGATAATGATAAGCAGAAGACTTGCAAAAATATCCTGGGTAAGAAATACAAGTATTACGCACTGTATGTATACCATGGTATTCAGACCAATAGCCACCTATGGAACCATTGTTTGGGTAGACATAGAACAACTCCAAAATCCGTTGCAAAGGAGTTGAACAATATTCTTAAATTTATTTGGATTTAAGTTCATTGCAGATATAACGCTCCTTGCAGATATAACAACTGCATCTGGGAACTATTCCGATAACATGGCACTAAACGGGTCACACAGATTATCTAAATAGGTTAGCGTATTTTAGGCTATCGAACAGGCTACATGTATGATTGAAGTCGAGGATCTATTTTCTTCAAACTTGATCATATGTGTGGATAATAAAGCAGTAATTACACTGCTGGTATATCTTCACGTCAAATCAAAGCGCATCAGGGGTTGTATGGACTCTCTACAACGTATACGTCGACACGACACCCGTCTCTACTCGGTATCGGGTCACTCTGGCATAGAGGGAAACGCAAAGTCGGACGAACTGAATTCGAAGTCAACGAAAATGTCTGAGGAGAAAACGATAGAGGGGATATATACACCACAACAGGAATACTTTTTCAAATTGAAAAAAATAGCATAGAATCCGACAAACCATGCGTAGTCCAGCATATGTATGTATCTGGTTTGCCGAATTTAAAAACTCCTATGTCCAGCATTGGACAGCAGGAAAACCAAGGAACTACTTGAGTTCGACAAGAGAACGGTTCGCACTCTAACAGCAATTCTAATGAGACACTGCGCTATTGTCGGTTTCGCTAACAAGCTCGGATTACTGCAGAAGCTGCCAGATTGTGGATGAAACGGAATCAATACAACATCTTTTATGTGAATGCCCTGCACTTCAGAACTGACGTCATCGTTTTTTGAAGATCTGAAGATGTTGGCGAACGTGACACTAAGGGAACTGACCGGTTTCATCCGGAGGTTGACACTAACGAATGGCAAGGGAGCTTACCTCAGACTGGGTAACACAATGGACCATATAGGCCACAAAGTGAACTTGCTACCCGCTATCCTAACCTAAGTCCTGGCTTCACTCATGTTATTCTAAGAAAATATTTGACCTTATGAAAGATTGCATCTTTTAGAAATGATACAATCCTGTTGCAAATGAAGTTAAGCTTCCCTCATAAATCTACTGAAGGGTTTTGATGACCAATTATGTATGTATGTAGGTGGGGCATTGAGCCCTACTGCCAATAGATCAGCCCTCTACTTTAAAAAAATGCCAGAGGGAAGCCAATTAAGTATAGGAATTAGTGTCTTAGTTGGAGGAGAATAGTGTTCACTGGTGATCAAAACAACTGACCGCCAACATACTCTGACAATCAGCCGGACTGCCTTCACTTTCATAAAAAGTGTTCACTGTAATCATCCGATTGAAACAGAGTTTACGCCATCTATTGTCAAATGATGTAACATTTCATTCAAACCCTGAATTTGTTTTAGCCAAACCAAAGAGGTACCGTCTTAAATGGTTAGTCCTTTCCAAAAATGATTTTTCTTTTCAAAGGTACTTTTTTTAATTGGTGTCTTACAAGTCTCACCTTAAAGGTTTAAATTTTGACTTTTATTACCGCACATACATGCGTAGTATTCTTGCAATTTTTATTCTGCCACAATTTGTGGTACAACATGTACAGTGTGAGGGAGAGAGAGAGAGCGAAAGCCAAGAGAGCTTATTTTAAGTACTTTTTTTTAAACATTTTTAAATGTGTGGGGGTATGGGTGTGGATATGTGGAAAAATTTCATTTATTTGAGGCACAGACAACGTTTAACCAAAAGTTTTGTAATGTTGGTCTTACAATAGGCGTATTTGTGTGGGCGTTTGTGTGTGTGTGATTTTAATTCCCGCTGTATTTGTGGCTCTCCTTTTGTGCCTGCCTATTGATTAGTTTTTTGTTTCTTTTCTCCTTTTATTTTCGCTACCTTGAAGGCTTTGCTTTTCCCTCGCCCCTTCGATTTTTTTTTTGTTTTTGTCCAGAATCATGTTGCACCTTCACCTGTTTGTTGTTGCTTTTGTTCGTTCATATCCTTGCAGTTCAAGTGGCTTGATACGAGGTAATGCTTGCCTTTAAGTCGTTGTGCTTAATTTTAATAAACAATTGCCAGAAACTGTTGTAATCTGCAGCAAGGCCAGTGATGCAAAGTTATCGAATGGATTAATCGAGGCAGAGAGCCTAGTATTTGCACAGGGTATCGCAATATTAAGAGTTGCATCAATCTACAACAAGGTATCCAAGCCAGTAGTACAGAATGCTTCATGCGGCAGACCCACTTCGAAAGTAACAAGTTGGGTGGAACAGTGAAGGAAAAGGAACGACTAAGCCAAAATCCGATTTAGAAAGGTCAATAAAAGGCATTTTATTGTGCGTTCCATGGGTGTGAATTTGTGCGTTCTACGGGTGTGATTTCGCGCGTTCTACGGGTGTAAATTCGTGCGTTTCATGGGTGTGAATTCGTACGTTCTACGGGAATGAATTCGCACGTTTCACGGGTGTGAATTCGCACGTTCTATGAGTGTGAATTCGCACGTTCCAAGAGTGTGAATTCGCACGTTCCAAGAGTGTGAATTCGCACGTTCCACGGGTGTGAATTTGCACGTTCCACGGGTGTGAATTCGCACGTTTCATGAGTGTGAATTCGCACGTTCCACGGGTGTGAATTCGTACGTTCCATGAGTGTGAATTCGCACGTTCCACGGGTGTGAATTCGCACGTTCCATGAGTGTGAATTCGCAAATTCCGTGGATGTGAATTCGCAGGTTCCACGGGTGTTAATTCACACGTTCCACGGGTGTGAATTCGCTCGTTCCATGACTGTGAATTCGCACGTTCCACGGGTGTGAATTCGCACGTTCCATGAGTGTGAATTCACACGTTCCATGAGTGTGAATTCGCACGTTCCAAGAGTGTGAATTCGCACGTTCCACGGGTGTGAATTTGCACGGTCCACGGGTGTGAATTCGCACGTTCCATGAGTGTGAATTCGCACGTTCCACGGGTGTGAATTCGTACGTTCCATGAGTGTGAATTCGCACGTTCCACTGGTGTGAATTCGTACGTTCCATGAGTGTGAATTCGCACGTTCCATGAGTGTGAATTTGCACGTTCCACGGGTGTGAATTCGCACGTTCCATGAGTGTGAATTCGCTCGTTCCATGAGTGTGAATTCGCACGTTCCATGAGTGTGAATTCACACGTTCCATGAGTGTTAATTCGCACGTTCCATGAGTGTGAATTCGCACGTTCCATGAGTGTGAATTTGCACGTTCCACTGGTGTGAATTCGTACGTTCCATGAGTGTGAATTCGCACGTTCCATGAGTGTGAATTCGCACGTTCCACGGGTGTGAATTCGCACGTTCCATGAGTGTGAATTCACACGTTCCATGAGTGTGAATTCGCACGTTCCATGAGTGTGAATTCGCACGTTCCACGGGTGTGAATTCGCACGTTCCACGCGTGTGAATCCGTGCTTTCCATGAGTATGAATTCGTGCGTTCCATGGGTGTGAATTCGTGCGTTCCATGGGTATGATCTCGCGCGTTCTACGGGTGTGAATTCGTGCGTTCCATGGGTGGGAATTCGTGCGTTTCATGGGTGTGAATTCGCACGTTCCATGAGTGTGAATTCGCACGTTCCACGGGTTCCTGGTTATCGTGCGGTCCATCGCTGGATACAGCAGTTTTGATGTTGACGTCTGTTCTGAAGTGTAAGGCACTTGCATAAAAGGTGTTGTACCGATTCCGTTTCCTACACATCATGGCAGCTTCTGTAAGAATCCTGGTGGGGCAGACCGGGTCTATCAGCGTGTCCTGTTCGAATTAATATTAGAATGGGAATTGTTCTCTTGTCGAACTCAAGTAGTTGCCTAGTTTTCGTGCTGTCCACCGCTGTTTTGACGGCAGTTTTGACGTTGACCTCTGGTTTGAGGTGCAGTGCACTCACATAAAAGGTAAACGGTCTCAGCTGTTTCTGCAAGACAGTCACTCTATGTTGCCAGATACTCGCATGGAAATCCATGGAACTCTTTGAAAATATTCGTTTAATTTCGAACAACTCTATTCATACAGAAACTTTTAATACGCCAGGTGATATTTTGCATACAGGGTTGCAATCACACACAAACTAACCTCACTTTTCATATTTGACTACGATGTACCCAAGCGTTCATATTCGTAACATTTATGCCAAAATGTAGGCGTTTGTTTGCCTGGCAAACAATGACTACTTGGTTCTCTACTAGCAGTACTGGATTTCCATGTGAAATGGTAAAGAAAAGTTTTTGTTTTTCTTGTTTTTTTTTGTTGTTTTGTTGGCAACTTGCTTGCCACTTAAACCCAATTTTATTCAGGTGCATAACGGTTTATTGTTTTAGATTCTCTACTCAACTCGACTCTACTTGACTTGACTCTGCTCTGTTCTTCTCTGCTCTGCTCTTCTCATTTTAAAATTTGTTACCTTTGCAATGCACTGGAATTGTTTGTATGTATGTATGTGTGTGTGAGGTCTCTGAAATATTTATACACCGACATACTCTCTCCCATGCATGCATACGTACATATACATAATCCAACAATATACGTTTAAATGTGTGGAAAATTTTGCATTTGTTACACTCCAAGGATAATATGATTTTGTTGCCAGGAAAAAAACACACAAAAAACGAAGGAAATCATTCTGCTTGTACGGTTACAGCCGTAACAGGAGTGAGAGCATAAGGATTCTAACAAAAAGAAGAATAAGAATAAGAGCCTGAAACAAAAGAATCAAATTTGCGGTATGCGTTAGAGGAAGCAAAGCTGTTAAAACCGTGTTGTAATAGGATATGGAGGAAGGACAAGCAGGACAGGGAAGTGATGAAATGTGAATATGTGGCAGAGAAGTGACTACTGCATATACAACTACAACAAAATACTTGTTAAGGAACTTAAAACATTCAAGGGGTTGTCGAATTTAATTAAAATCAAGGGGCCAAATACTATATCCAAGAGACTTTATACGATTAAACTCTAATATTCGTAACTACCATACCATGGAGGACGTGTATTTGGCAACTGAGACAAGTACAGTACCCGGAGGTCGATTTGACCCATTTAAAGCTTTGTAGCATCTGAATATACTGGCGTTCCCTTGTTTGTATTTCACGACAGACTAAATGGGTTCTACTTTCTGACTATGAAAACACAAACAATCTAAAATAGAAACAAAGGTCAACTTGAGCCTCTCTAGGGTCCATAAACTTCTCAAGGTGCAATACTATCTGCCTAGGTTATGGTCGAAGTGATAGCTTTGATTTCCAAAGCTCACTTGAGCACGCGCAGCGGCCCAATGTGACGCCATAGGTAAACACAGTCCCTGTACTGACCGAGTTCCACCCAACTAGGAAAGAAGTTGGTCGGTGCAAGGGCTGCACATTAAAAGCATGAATACCCTATGCTGAAAATCTAGCTCGAAAGTTTAATTAACGAAGCTATATCCTTGATATCAATGGATAATTGACAAGGATTGGAGAGTCAAATAACCTATATCTTCACCTTGCAAGAAATGGGCATTGACAAAGAAAGTGGATTCTCCTCTTCAGCAGATCTACACCCATTGCAGAAGTCGTTAGATGGGAGCTACATTCTTTCCGCGTGTCTTCTCATAACACAATGACCTGTAACCATGGCCACTGTGATCGAGATGGCGTTATGATCATGTCCAAGTAGCTGGTTGGTGCGCCTTCTATCCATCGAAGGCCAAGTGAGTCTGGTAGTGTAGCAGGATTCCTTATTGACCCAGCATAGATCGCCGTAGTCTAGTAGGTAGTGTGTTGGCTTATTAGACGAAAGGCCCAGGTTCAAACCCCAGGTCAGACATCAAAACCAAAACATAAAAAAATATTTCTTCTGCGACTTTCTCTCAGCAGATTTCTGGCAAAAACTCTGAGAGTAAAAATTGTAAAATTGTAAAGTTTCTCAAAAAACTGTCCTTCGGAGTCGACTTAAAACTATAGGTTCCGTCACTGATGTATAAAATTAACACACACAACATGAGTGGTGTGAGAAGCTAGGCCGTAATCCTGACTGAAGGGTTGTAATGGCCAATTATGTATGTAAGTAGCATACCCAAATCGATTGACGAGGGTTCCAAAAGGAGTGCACCAGCAATGGCGAGCTCATCGGTCATGCAGTTTCCCGGAATGTGACTGTGTCCAGGGATCCAGACAAGAGAACGTCGAGACAGCGGCGACACTCCCTAACGAGCCTAGAGTTAATCATAACGCAGCCTGACTATCCGAGAAGCATTGTCGATGAGGATCCACTGAGCAGTAAAAAATTTGAAACACGCCTTTGTCACGACCACTCCAAACAGTTTCTTAAAATCAACGCTGGGTGAGAGAACTTTACTCCGAAACTGTGTATAAATGCTTGGGGATAGCACTGGCCTGTAGTTTGTGATTGACAAGGGACTGCACAACCTATCAACAATGGTGGTAGCTTAAAAGGCCGTTTTGGGACAGAAGCATCTTCACTATACGAGTATATACTCAAAAGGAGGAGATATGACCAAAATTATTGGACAGGCGGAAAATAAAGCCAAAAATCGCAATGCCAGTATTCTACTGTACCATATTGCACTCTAGTAGGAAAGTTTAGAGGAGCTTTTCAATATCTAGCGACGGAGAAAATTGGAAACACAAGTTTGCCACGATCATTCCACCCAGTTTCTTAAAATCAACGCTGGAAGAGTGGACTTTGCATTGAAATTGTACATGTACGCTTGAGGAGGGCATTGGCGCATATGTTGCATTCGTAAGAATGTGTTGCAGGGCAAACAGTTTCTGAAATAATTGGCTCATTGGCTCTTAATATTGTCTACCTCAGCTGCCAAGTGTTGGCAGTAAAGGTGTTAAGACAAAAGAGAATAAAAACAAAAAAAAAGAGAAAAAACAAAAAGAAAACTTGTGTGCAAATACAAGAAAGAAAAGTGCACTCTTGTTATAGTAGTTGTAGTCGTCGTCGTACATCTGATTATATTCAGAAATAAATTTTTTTCTTGAATATTTTCGTCAGTTTTACTAGTGTTGGGAGACTCATTTTTATTTGTTTGTTGTTGTTTTTATTCTAAGAAATTTGTATAAATTTTGTTGTTGTTTCTCACCTCTGTTTTTTGTTTGTTTGGGAGAAAATTATTTCTTCTTTTGCATTGTGGAACAACAATTCCCAGAAGAATATTTTTCTGAGGTTGCAAATGGAAAATTTTATTTGTTACTTGAGGTTCGTTAGAGATTGCAACACGACGACTCCAAAAACAATAATCAAATAGGCCAAGCATTCATTTATTTATGCACACATACAAGTATATAAATGCACCCTTACATACATCCATACATACACCCATACATACTCACATATATGCATACAGATGTATCCTACAATAGAATATGTCTGAGTGTGTGAATGAGAGAGCGAGACAGACTTTATTGGTTTTAAAAATTTTTCAAACACTCTTGACTTTATTTGAAATTCTAAAATATAAAAATGGAAACAAAAAAGGAAGAAAAAAAAGGAGAAAAAGCATCAGTGAATTGAATTAATTTTTAAAATTTTAATCCTTTTAAACAAAAACGCACATTAAATATTTACGAATAAAATGTAAGAAACAAGAAAAATTCAGCAACCTATTGTTCGAAAATTATTCGAATTAAATTCTCTATCTGCATATGAGAATGTGTGTATGTTTTGTGGCAAAGAGCAGAAGGAGTAGAAGGTGGTAGTGGTATACTGTATGCAGGGTAGCGTGGCCGAGTGGTCTCAGGCGCTGGTTTAAGGAACCAGTCTCTTAGAAGGTGATGTATTGCATGGAAGGTAGCGTGGCCGAGCGGTCTAAGTCGCTGGTTTAAGGCACCAGTCTCCTCGGAGGCGTGGGTTCGAATCCCACCGCTGCCAGGAAGTGGACTTTTTTGATTATCTGCCGATCGACATATATTCTGGTAAACTACTCTAGCCTTAGGACCATTATTACAACTTGCCGTTAAAGTTGGCTTTAGTTAAAGGTAACTTTAGCTAAAGTGAACTTTAAAGTCACCTTTAACTTCTTTTCGTTATTATAACCTAATGATAAAATAAAGTTAACCTTTTCAAAAATATGGCAGTGCCCGAGCAATGTCGATAACACTGCTCAATTAAATAATTTTTTTAACGCAGTGGCAAGGACGGGCTTCCGTTTTTTCTTGTCATTGCTCATTTTGTTTCTATTTGAAGTTGCCATATTGAAAATAATATATAATATGGCAATTTCAAACATAAACTTAACTTTAAAAGTTAGAGGTAGGATGATCTTCCCTTTAGCTTAACGCTCACTTCTACCAGGTTGTCCACTTATAATAATGAAAAACAATTTATCTGCCCGTTAAAATTCTCCCTTTAGTTAACGGCAAGTTGTAATAATGGCCCTTAGTCTCACAATCCCTTAATCGGTAGTTTAAAAATAGGCTTGACTATGACCAATGATTTAATCAAAGCAACAATGTGGAGGCCACCTAAGTCTCGTATGGAGAATGTTGTCTAATTAGACGTGAATCCACGGTTCAGCGAAATTCTTCAGCAACTTCCTCTCATCAGATTTTACTTTTGAAATCGCCACAGTCTAATAGATTGTGCGTTGGCCTATTAGACGTGAGGCCACGGTTTAACGCAATATGGAAAAAAATATATCTTCGACGACTTCCTCCCAGCAGATTTTTCTTTTGAAACCGCCGGTTTAGTTGGTAGTGTGTTGGCTTATTAGACGTGAGGCCACGGTTTAATGAAATATGAAAAAAAAAATATTTCTTCGGTGACTTCCTCTCAGACGATTTTACTTTTGAAGTCGCCGTAGTTTAGTAGGTAGTTTGTTAGCTTATTAGACTTGAGGCCATGGTTTAAAAATGAAAAAATATTCCGACCGTGGCTTCCCTTCAGCAGATTATTGGCAAAAACACTGAGACCAAATAAAAATTGCCATGAAAATGTTTCTCAAAAAAATCTGTCATTCGGAGTCTACTTTAAACTGTACGCGCCTTTACTTATGGATAAAATTAACACACACAACGTTAAGTAGTGTGAGAAGCTAGGTTGTAATCCTGACTGAATGGTTCTATGTATGTATGTATGTAACAATATGAAGGCTATTTTATATATTAAGGTATTGAGACTGATGCAGAAAGTTTGGAAGGAGAAAGAGATTTTGCATTGAATTTCCCCATGATCTGGTATCCGGCCCTCTCAGTAAACCTAAGTTAGATTTTCCATATGAAAAAACAAGTACACCTTCATATGCACATCAGATGGAATACAAATTTGAAAGCACACAAGTAATTCACACAATGGAACATAAAATTCTCAGGAGGCGGTTTCATAATTTCATAATAATTAGGTTAAGCCGGTGAAAGGATCAAATCGAGGAAACCATATTATCGATCAACTGGTGAAGTCGCATATGATCCTGAAAGGATGTGTTAAGGAAGGCCGAAGTCCGCTAATCGCGTTGTTAATGGCCAATTAGTAGTCGCCGTACAAACCCCACGCCAGACATCTCCACCAAAACGAAATAAAAAAAAAAAATTTCTTGGGCGACTTCCTCTCAGCAGATATCTGGCAAACAATGAAAAAGTTCTCAAAAATCTGTCGCTCGGAGTCGACTTAAACTGTAGGTCTCGTCCATGAATGTTAAAATTAACACACACAGCATAAATGATGTGAGAAGCTATGTTGTAACCCTGATTGAAGGGTTGTAATTACCAAATTTATGTAACAATACGGACGCATTGAGACTACCGAGGTTTTGAGACTGAGGGCGATCATAGTCTTGAAAATTTGAAGGAGAAGAAGAAAAAGAATGTACTACACAGTTTTTCCATCTTTCACGGAATTTGTGGATTCCATGCCAATAAAATTGTTTGTCTTTTGAAGCAAACCAATTAGTCACCTAATTTTCGAGATTCTTATAGGAATCGTATTGCTGTTCCGTCAATGAAAACAAATCGGAAGACGACAAGTCTAGTGAACATTGCTGGTAGGGTAACAGCTCCCAGCCTAATGCTTTGATTCTATTCTAAACCGGTTTTATTTTGTGTGGAGAAGCATTGTCATGTTGCAAAATTACTTTTTGCCGTGTCTTGTGGTTCATTCTGATCGTTTTTCGATCAATGCATCGTTCAAATTTATAATTAGTTGTTGGCAGCGATCTGTATTAATGGTTTCCCAAGGATTTAGGAGCTCTTGGTGCACCACCTTTTTCTGGTCCCAACAGCCAGGATAACCAGCATTGTCTTTCTGTCGAATCGATCTGCTTTTGCAGACGAATTATCGTGCTGATCTAAAATTTTCTTAAAAAAAATTCTCTAAAGATGGAATCTTATTTCAAAAAAATAATTTTTAAAATGCTTTAAAAAATGTATTCTACATGGTATACCTTACTTGGCTCCTCACCCAGGCAGTGAATGGTGGGTGCAATTTCCATATGTGCGTGTGTATATGAATTTCACTGTGATTTATGTGATCCTTAAATTTATGACTTCATGACGATGCTACTACTGCTACTTCAGCTTCTTGCCATAAATGCTGCATTGCAGCTTACAACACACAACCTCCCACAACAGCAACAACAACGACAACGACAACAATTTCTAACACCTTGAAGAAACGTTTTCAATTTTAAAAACGTTAACGTAACAACAGAATGCTACCAAGAAAGACAATTTTTTAATGCAGAATTTCAATTCGTTTTTTCGTTTTTTTTTTATTTCTTTTGTTGCCGCCGTTAAGGAATAATTCTTAAAAGGGGAAAAAAGAAAGAATATGGAGACACAAATATCACAAATAGTATGCGAAAAATATCGGGTGGGCCATCTATCGGTTTAAATTTTAAACATCGGTTATTTCGAATCTGTCAATACTTATGTCATTCTATTCTGTTACAAAATTCAGTATATTATATCCCCTAAACGTAATGAATCAATTTACCCTTGAGCAACATTGGGATTTATTGGAAATTTATTTCCGAAAACAGAGACAATTGATCGGAAATTGCTCGAAAACGTTGTACAAAATTTGATCGCAGAGAAGAACCAACAGTGCCCGATATACGCAAGTTTATTGCTGAAGTTTGTGAAACAGTTTGGACGTGAGCGTGCTCGTACAGTACGTACACCTGAAAATATCGGAGCTACGTGAGAATCCATCAACATTAACTCGCCATCGTTCTCAAGAATTGAACATTTTACTCACCAGTTTACGTTGAATTTTGTGAATAGATCTCTGTATGACGCCTTACAAAGTTCAATTGGTTCTTGGAGTTGAAGCCGCATGTTCGTTTTCGAACATCAGCTTCGTTTTCGCTTCTCTAGATGGGCCAATGAGAAACTGCACGATGATGTCGATTTTGATAAAAGAAATCATCGTTCCGGATGAAGCTCATTTTCATCTTGGTGGGTACGTTAATAAGCAAAATTGCCGCCGTATTTGAGGCTCAGAAAACCCACATGTGTTCTTACAGAAGCCAATGCACCCCTTACGAGTAACTGTTTGATGCGGCTTGTTAAGCGGAGGCTTCATTTGCCCATATTTCTTGGAAGATGAAGACGACGTAGAGATTACACCTCTATAACCGACTTTTTTGCACCCGCTCTTCATGGTGTTGTTATACTGGATACGTTAATAAGCAAAATTGCCGTATTTGGGGCTCGGAAAATCCACACGTGGTCTAACAGAAGCCAATGCACCCATTACGAGTGACTGTTTGGTGCAGCTTGTGGAGAGGCCTATATTTCTTTGAAAATAAGGACGGCGCAACCATTTCTGTCAATGGAGACGCCTATCGCACCATAATAACCGATTTTTTTGTTCTCGCTCTTCGTGGCGTAAACGATGTTTGATTTCAAACAGAATGTGTTGCAGCTTACCACACATCTCATGCCACAATCGATTTATTACGTCAAACGTTTGATGACCGTTAATTAGCCAAAATGGTGATGTCAATTGGCCGCCAAGAAGCTGTTATGTTGACACTGTTGGACTATTTTCTGTGGAGCGCCGTTAAAGCAAAGTGTTATGCCGACCAGCCAGAGACAATTAAGCATTCGATGGCCAACATTCGGAATGTCATTGTCGATATACGACTCTATATAACTCGAAAACGTGTACGAAAATTGCTGCGATCGAATGGGGTACTAAGAGGCCAGCCGCAGCATCCATATGAATGAAATAATATTCCATTTCTAATCGAAACAATTGTACAGGGTGGGGCAAAAGTCGCGAAGGGATTTGAAAAATTAATAACTTTTCTAGTATAATTTTTTTTTTATTTTTCTTTTTAGGACTTGTAAAATAAATCTGGGAGATTAATTATGGAAGGTTACAACGTTATCCAGCGAACCAAAATCATAGAACTTTATTTTGAACATCATCGATCAATAATTCAAACTCAACGAGCCTATCGTCGTCATTTTAATGTGCGGAATTCACCATCCGAATCAATTAGTGACACGTTTTCAGGAACAAGGCTCACTAAGGGATCTTCCACGAAGCGGAAGACCACATTCTGTAATTAATGAAGCAAATATTCAACGCGATCTGGAGAGTGTTGAGGAGAATCCTGAAACATCAACTCGAAGGCGCTCTGCTGAGCTGCAAATGTCTCGGCGGTCTTTACGCAGAATATTAAAGGGAAATTTACATCTTTTCCCATACAAGCAGCAGTTAGTGCAAGAACTAAAGCCACGAGATTCCCAAGAACGATTAAACGATTAAACCCCTTCGTGACTTTTGGCCCACCCTGTACTTCACACCAAAAATGCAAATTTGACAAATTTGAAACCCTTTTTGTTTTTATTGTATTTTTAAATATAAACTTTTAAATGTCCCACCCTTTATATATTTTTTGCGGAACGCATGTAATTTCGATTTTTGCTGAAATTACAGAAAAAACAAACGAATTTATTTATTCCTCTTTTTATTTGAATTTTATTTTGTTTGTTATTTTTTTGTTTTTTAAGAATTTAAAAAAGTTAATGGGGAGGAATATTTTTCTTCAACAAAAGGTTAAAGGACTCCAGTGAAAAAAAAAGCAGGAAAAAGGGTTCAGCGTTTTTTTATATTTGTTTTTATGATAAAGGGTTATTGATTCCTTGCTGTTTTATACACACATACATATGTATCTGTGTGTATGTGTGGTAGGGTTTTTAATAATATTTTATGTTTTCAAAAAGAAATATTTATGTTTTTATATCACCGGCCTGTTGTTAACAAAAGTAATAAAAATTATTTTTATTGTTTTGTTTTGTTACCAAACCGAACCAAACCATGCAAAAACATGTATAAATTTCGCATTGAGGAAGAAAAAAGCAGGAAAACTTTTAAATTATTTCCATAAGCGGAAATAAAACATTTTATAGTTGATACATAACGACTATATTAGATGCTACAGAACAATGAAATATTAGAAAGAGATTTCATTTTGCTTGTCTTCTTATTTTTAAGGAAAACAGGAAAATCGGCAGAATCATTTGCATCATATGCAACAAATACAATACAGTTTTATATTAATTCAACAAGAACTTTATGTTAACAATTTAAAAATATAGTTAGGCTTTTCTTTAAAACATCTTTACACTCCGAGAAATCAACTACTTGGTAGCATTCATTAAAGGTTTTACAGGCTCGTCTAAAGGAATCATTATTTTCATAGTCTGATCTGTAGTAATTCAGTGATAGCAGTTCATAATTGCGTGTAGGTCGCACAGGAACATTGAATTTCATTTGACTGAGCAGGAACTCTGAATCAACATCTCCTCGTATTAATCCCAGAATAAAAAGAGTACTCATCATGGAACGACGACTTTTAAGAGTTGGCAGTTTAATCAATACTAGTCTACTCCGATATGACGGTAATTCATAGGAGTTCCAACCAAGACATAGTAAACAGAAAATTAAAATTCTTTTTGCACTGACTCAATGTTATTTATATGAACTGCATAACAAGGGTCACATATGATGGAAGGATACTCCAGGATAGGCCGGACAAAAGATATAAATAAAATTTTTGTTAAATAAGAATCAACAAATTCCTTAGACCAGCGTTTCATGTATCCAAGTATGTCATAAGCTTTATTCACGATTATGGATATGTTATCCCGAAAGTTGAGCCTGTGATCCAATAGAATACCAATGTCCAAAATAGTTTTAACTTTATCCAAAACAGCATTCTCAATGCAATAGAAGGTATCAATCTTTCCTTTTTCCTTTCCTCCACAAAATACATTTCCAGCTTAATAGTTTGCCTATCAAAATGTTCGCTTATGTAGCTAATTAAGGCTCTTTAGTGGAAGCATATTTCTTCTCACGATAAATAAACTGATGGCATCATTTCTAAGTATTCTTCTGTCTTGGGCCATAAAGGTTAGGTTACTGGGTAGCTTGCCGTCCATAGACAAGTTCACTCGGTAGACCATATGGCCCATTGTGTTAACCAGTGTGAGGTAAGACCATTTGTCATGATTCGAGTGAAAATCCATTCCGTAAAACCAAAATTACAAAATTTCGTAGACACACCACTAAAACTATGTATTATCGCTTTGGAAATTTCAAAGCAAACCAATTATTTGGTTATGGTTTTAAACACTAAATTTTCGTGTAAACGTAACGCTAAGAGTTTTATGAAGAAGGCATTAGGATTATAAGCTAGCTTCTCCCACCACCCATGTTGTCAGTATTAATTGTAAACATGAATGGCCGAATCTACAGTTTAAAGTCGACTGCGAATGTCAAATTTTTTGAGAAACTTTTTCAAGGCAATTTTTAATTTATTTTTAGAGTTTTCGCCTGTCATCGAAGAAATATTTCTTACATATTTCGTTTTTCGAGATATCTAAGCAGGGGTTTGAACCACAAGCTCGTGTCCAATTAGCCAACATACTACCAACTAGACTATGGCAACTTTCTGTACCTTCTAACGTCATCATTTCTCTGCTAAAGTGAGAGAGAAACGTTTACTGGAACATATATTTATTCGGTCTCTCTCCAATTACCGGAATCCGCTGTAATAGCGCAAGAATAGTGATACACAAGCCATATTGCCACGATGCTGCAATGAATCAATAGATTTGTATAACCTGCCATCATTGATGATCCCCTCCGCTCTCTCCTGTAGGTGGTCGAGAAGCCTCAGACAACGAGAAGCCTCGTGGCAACGGCCCTTACATGAGAGTTTTATTCCATGCTCGGTCGGATATAAGTGTTGTGAATAGTAAGGAGATCAAATGAAGGCAAGTATTTCTTGCATCGTCTTAAGAAAGTAAGGCACTTGAATGCTACTTTCGGCACTTGTGAAATGTGTTGGTTCCAGCGAACATCACACTGAATTTTTATGCCCAGAAAGGGCACAATGGAATGGTGGGGTACTCCAGAGGCAGAGAGGTATACCCATCTTCACAGATGGGTCTAAGATAGGTGGAAGTACAGGTGCTGGGGTTTTCTGTAGGGAACTCGGTCTTGAACTTCACTTCAGGTTGAATGACGACTGCAGCGTATTTCAGGCGGAGATTTTCGCAATCTTGAAGGCTATTGAGGCTATAGCTGGTGGCCCCTCTTCAGATTCGGAATCTTACGTGATCTTCGTTTACAGTCAGGCTGCCCTGAGGGCCATTGCGTCGGTCTGGTGCAAATCACGGCTCGTTCGCGAGTGCAAGGTGTCGTTGAGGGCCTTTGGACCGGACTGTATCCGTCTGTGCTGAATTCCGGGTCATAGCGGAATACTGGGCAATGCTACGGCGGATGTTCTCGCTAGGTTAGGTTCGCTTTCTGAGGGCGATTTAGTAGTTGGTCCTGACCACCTAATCTGCCACCTCTACGGCCTCATCAATGGATTGGTCAAGGGGGAAGAGAAGAGGCGTTGGGGGAACGGATCGCGTTGTCATGTTTCTAGATGTCTATGGCCTGCTATAGACAGTGCAAGAACAGGTTGACTGCTAAGCTTGGATAAGGCCAGTTTAAGGTTAGTTATAGATTTTATCACGGGGCACTGCGATATTAGATCGCTGACGGGGATCTGGAACAGATCCCAGCCGGACTATTGCAGGGTATGTTGCGATGAGGAGGAGTTGGAGACTGTTGCGTACCTCCTCTGTAACTGCCCAGCCCTTGGTAAGTTGAGGATGAGGACCCTTGGCAGGGGCTTCTTTGAGGGTTTGAATTCTGTGTCGAGAGCCGACATCAAGGCTTTCCACAGATTCATTAGTAGCTTGGGCTGGTTGAGAAGTGATAGGACTTCATCAGTGTAGTCGCGTTCTCCCTTTTTGTTTTGTTTGGCCTGTGTAATTCCTCCGTTTCCCATTCTCCCTTTCCTACGTCTCAGTTGACAAGTACACGTCCTCTAACCTAACCTATGCCTAGAACATCAAGAGCTTATAAATCCATAAATTTGTACACCACCCATATCCACAAATGAGGCCATATTATTGCAGCACTTGTGTGTCCGCATTCGGATTGACTATAGGTCGGCTATAATTCGAAGGCTTATAAAATGTCTCATTTGGTATTCCAACGAGATTTTACTCCTACCACACCAGGAGAATACTTTTAAACATTTTCAAATTCATTTTCGATTTCAAACTAATTGCACTAATTCCACTGTAATTAAAAGCGCAAAATTGTTTTTTTTTTTCATTAATTATTGCTTCAAATAACAATCAACATTTCAATGCAACAAACACGTTTTTGTCATTATTTTTCTCTTTTCCTTCAATTTTTTTCTGCTTTTTTCTTTCTTAGTATTCTCTACGCTTTTTTAAATTGTTTTCCTTGACTCGTTAAACGTTTTTAATGAACACTACAGTAGTGGTGATAGAGGAGATAGAGAACAACATTTCCAACAACATCATCATCTTCATCCTTATTACCGGAAACACTCACAATACGGATACTAAAATTGCAATTTAAAAAGACAGAAAAACAGAGAATAAATCGACAAAGCACACACACATACACACATATATGTACATAAAAATGGAAACGGATTTCTCTTCAACTACCGACGACGACAACGACTACGATAACGTTATTTCTGTCATCGTATACTCAATACGAGTGATGAAAAACAAAACACAATACAAAACAGGACTCTTTTTCCTAATTTTACATAGACATTCAAGTACTAGTGCAACAACAAACAACAATTACAATCCACTAACATTTCTCATTTGTGAGAAGGACATCAAATAATGAATTGAATTGGAAACATGGAAAAATGTTACACGGGAGACTTTCTCTGAAGGTATACTAAATAATTTCAATTTTGAAAATTTTGAAGAACAAAACACAAGAGAGAGAGAATGGGAGAGAGAAAGAGAGAGAGAGAGAGAGCGAGAGGAAAGGACTTAAAAAATATTATAATTGTTGTTGCATTTGCTTTGAATGAGCAGATAAGAGGCACTTGAAACTATTAGAAACAAAAACATAAAAAGAGGCTTTTGAAATCGGTCAGGAAATTAAAAGAATGTAATCATTATGTGATGATTTTTTTTTTTTGGTGAAACCAGCACTCAGGGTATGGCCCCTAATCATGCAGTGCATTGTGCAGGTTTTAGGAAAATGGGTTATATGAAGGTGGAAGAGTAGTGTTTGTGGACATCTCAAGATGCGAACGGCAAGGAAACGAGTTGCTGCTAGGTGACTATAAAATGGCCAGTGCTATACCTTCACCATTAGACAGTCTACAGCAATCGTCCCCAAGAAGCACGCACCCTTCAGTCCTAGCTTCTCACACTACTCATGTTGTGTGTGTTAATTTTATACATGAGTGGCGGGACCTACAGTTTAAAGTCGACTCCGAACGACAAATTTATTGAGAAGCTTTTCATGGCAATTTTATTTACTCTCAGAGTTTTTGCCAGAAATCTGCTGAGAGGAAGTCGCCGAAGAAATATTTTCGTTTTGATGTCTGACATGGGATTCGAACTCGGGCCTTCAGTCTAATAAGCCAACACACTACCTACTAGAACACGGCGATTGTGTGATGATTTGAACACACTAAAGTAATGGAAATAAGGAAAGTAACAAAATAGTTGCAAAACTAAGCTGAACGTTTTACTAGATTGTTTTGATTGCCGAGAGAGGTAAAGCATCTTATATTGAAGCTGGAGGCTTTAGGCTTATCAGCCTATTGTCATTTGCATGATGCTAGAGGGAATCATTGACGTCAATAATAAATGATCATGTGCTCACGATACTCTTTCAGTGGCCCAATCTTCCAACACTAATTAGTTGCGCACTCTTTCCTCAACATATATGCATAAGGATCTTCACCAACGGCTTAAAAATGTAATGTGGAACTGGATCTGAGGTCTATTCAGATAATATAGCACTGAACGGATCATATAAATAATCCAACCAGGCCAGAGTATTCAAGGTGGAGATTTTTGCTATTGAACAACATGCACACATGGTTATAACTGATGACCTTAAAAAGGGAAAACTTGTAAGGCCTGTAACACACGGAACGAAACCCAACATAGTCAAGAACATGATTCAGTCCTAAAATACGTAGAGGTGAAGCTGTTAACCAGGCAAGCGTATTTCAGGCGAAGATTTTTGCTATTGATCAAGCTGCAGGCATGATTGAAATCTCCATCAAACTTGATTATATGTGTGGACAGTCAAGCAGCAATGAAAGGGCTGGGATTCCATCTCATCAAATCTAAAGGCGTCAGGAGTATCATGGACTCTTTACATCGTATACGTAGACACAATATCCACCTCTACTGGGTTATGGGCCACTGCAACATACGAGGAAATGAAAAGGCGGACAAACTGGTACAATAGAGATGGGAGATGCCTAAGGAAGAGACGATAGAGGAGATATATGCGCCCCTATAAGAATTCATTTCCAAATTGAAAAAAGGTGGCATTGAATCCAATATACCTGGTTACCGAATTTCAAAACCGCTATGTCCAGCAGTGAACAGCAGAAAAACCAAGGAACTGCTTGAGTTCGAAGAGAGAACGGTTCGCACTCAAACAAGTATTCTAATGCAACACTGCGCTTTTGGCAGTATCTTTGACAAGCTCAGTCTGCCCCACCAGGATTACTGCAGAAGCTGCAATAATGTGGAAGAAATGGATTCGGAGTACATTGTACTTCAAGACAGACGTCATCGGTTTTTAAATGACAAAACATTCTGAGCATGATGGAGCACGTGTCACTAAGTAAACTGGCCGGTTTCATCCGGAGCTCGGGGTGGTTCAAACCCACCACTTACGGATCATGACAGAGTAGTTTACCTTACACTAGGCAACACAATGGGTCATATAGGCCACCGAGTGAACTTGCCTGTGAACTGCAAGTTAAACGCTAACGTAACATTCCTCAATATAGAGAGTGTTTTCAAGCTCATTAAACTAGAGTCATAGCTTTTGTTGAAATCTCCTTGTGTGGGAAGTTGTTTCTTTCTGGAGTCATTGCCGTAATATAATTGGTAGTGTGTTGACTTACTAGACCCAAGCTCAGGCATCTTGTATGAAACAAAGTATAAAAATATGTTTTCGAGACGACTTTCTATCAGCAGTCTTCTGGCAAAAACTCCGAGTGTAAAATAAAATTACGATTAAAAGTTTCTCAAAAATCTGTCTTTCGGAGTCGACTTTACACTGTAGGTCCCGCCACTTATGTATAAAATTAACACAGACAACATAAGTGGTGTGAGAAGCTAGGTTGTTATCCTGACTAAAGAGGTTGTAATAAGCAATTAAGTAAGTATTGATGATGGGTTATTTATTCAAGCTCCAGTTTAGTTTCGATAGCAAACTTTGGCTCAAAGATTGTGGATCGAGTAAGAACTACTCCGTTAATACAAAGCAAAGCAGGTAAAGGGGCTTTGTATCTCCTTGTTAATAGTGTCTTGGCTGTGTCCTGGTAGTCGCCGTAGTCTAGTAAATAGTGTGTTGGCAAGTCCAAACCCCAGGTCAGACATCTCCAACCAAACGAAATACCAAAAAATATTTTTGCGGCGACTTCCTCTCAGCAAATTTCTGGCAAAAACTCTGAGTGTAAAATAAAATTTCCATGAATAGTTTCTCAACAATCTGTCGGTCGGAGTCGACTACAATGTGTAGGTCAATGTAACTGGTTTGAGAAGCCAGGTCGTAGTCCTGACTGAAGGATTGTAATGACCAATTATGTAGGTATGTGTCTTGGTTGGGTTAACTCCCTGTCCACCTTCGTTGCATCATTTCAATAGTAATCCCAATGCAGATTCCAAATGCAATGCAGATTAGAAAGAAAGTTAGCAGAAAACTTTCGATTCCTTTAATTCTCTGTGTATATGCCATGGTGTATACGAATAGGCCTGTTTTTTGTTGGCTTTCAAAACAAAAAGAGAAAGAAAAAAAAGCAAGAGAACAGAGAAGCCGAAAAGTTGTTTGTAGACAATGTCATAAATTTCCAACAATTATTACCTGCCGAGTGCTTTGACATGTTTTTCCACAACGAAATTTTTGTTTCTCTCGGTTTTTGTTTTTTGCACTCACCTGTTTTATGTTTTAATTGCAACAATTCATTTAACCACTTATATGTAGGTGGCGCCACTTTAGAAGTGAAAGAAACTTTTTTTACGTGTACGTGGCAATAACACGTAAATGTTGCTTAATTGCTGCACAACGCTAACAAGGGAAAAGCAGGCTTGAAATTAATGAATAAAAAAAAGTGGCAACAAAAATTCATAATTTTCGAAAGGAAACTTTTCCTGTTTGTCAAGGATACTTAAGTTGACACGTTATAATTATAAGGACATCTTTCATTATAAGGCAGAGAGTATTAGTTGGAGGAGTTTTAAAAAAGCTTTTGACAAAGTTTTTTAAGGAATAATTAACTGCTGAATTGGTTGTTGCTTAAAGGAATTTGTATTTATTTTGAGGAAAAATTATCAAATTACAGAAAATTCTGCTTTTTTTGTTTTCAATTTATTTGCTATTGCCACTCTTGTTAGACGAGTGCGTAAATTAGTACGTGGCACGCCTTAAAGCATGTGCCATCACCCTCAATAGCACTGGGGGTACACACGTCCGTCCATATCCTTGCTAAACTCAGCACGTTTTAACAATAAAAGTCTTCAAAGTCTTCAAGTTGCAAAATGCATGATGTTTGCCGTCAATAAAATGCGTAACATTTTATTATTCATTCCTTCATTCATTCAATTCGCTTCGTTTCGTCATTCATTAATTCCATTCCATTTCAAATACAATAAATTTTTGAGATCGATTTTAATTGATTTCATTAGTAAAGAGAGAGAATTCTTCTCATTCGTGCTTTCACACACAAATTTTCATGCAACATTGGCTTAAGTATTGTTAACAAAGAAAATTTAATTTCTTTTTATTTTTATTTGAAATTGTTTTTGATGAAATTTCATGTTTGCTAAGCATGTTCAAAACAATACGTAGATATGCTCCTCTCCTCTCTCTTCACTTAATGGATATAATTTTCCTTAAAAAAAAACTCCCCCGAATTAAAATTTAATTCCGCAAGCTCTTACTTGCATATTTACTTGAAGTAATAAATTATTAATTGTAACAATTAAATATTTGATTAATTATTCGTAGGCGCAATTAAAATTTTTCAATCTGACAGCATTAAACACATCGTTCTTTAAAAAATCTCGTTGTAAATACTAAACTTTGGGCTTTTTTTCTAAAATCAATAAACATTTAATTGTATTGATTAAACATTTAATTGACAATTTAATTGATGCTACATTCAATAACACTAGAACTAGAATAAACTCAGCTCATGCAATGCATTGTATTGGCACGAGTACGATATTTACTTGCTTACTTGGTTGGTCTAGTATCAGCTATGCTTGGCACTGGTCCTCACATTTGGGTGATGCAAAGGGTTTGAAACCCACTATTCAAGTTGACACGCAGCTATGTGATAACTAGCATCCGCTAGATTGCTAACTAATGCTTGCAGCACAATCCAATCCTCCAGAACGATCCTTGTTTTGCTGTATTCACGTTGACTCACTGCCTTCATGTGATAACAAGCACTCGCTAGATTGAACTTTGAACTTTAAATTTCGGTGGTGCAAACAATTTGGCACCCACCACCACAATCTCCAGAACGATCCTTGTCCTGCTGTATTCAGGTTGTCACACACCTTCATCCTTTACATTATTAACTAAAGCGTGTAGTGCACTCCAATCTTTAGGACTAGAAAATTTCTATTGTTCGTAAAGCTTTGGGACCCGCCACGACAACCTCCAGAACGATCCTTGTCTTACCTAAACCTCCGATGTTTGAGTCGTAGCTTACTCATCGCATTAATCGAACGTTTAACACGTTGCAAAAGTGTCTTATCTCCACAACAATGCGATTAATTTTGTTCTTCATGAATTGATCTGGAGATAACCCTGACGTTTTACGAATATATAGTTAAGCGCAATTGCTGCGGTGAAACCCGTTAGACTTATTCCTTATTGGAGGCGCCGTAGTCTAGTAGGTAGTGGATTAACTTATTGAACGATAACCCTTGATTCAAACTTTGGCTCAGACATCTCGAGAAAATTCCCATACTAGGAGCTCGTAAAAGATATATTTTATATGCTCCGACTTGTACTATGTCGGGGTACAACAACCCTTCAGTTAGAATTAAAACCTAGCTTCTCACACCACTTATGTTGTATGTGTTATTTTTACATATGAGTGGCGGGACCTACAGTTTAAAGTACGGAGTCGGATGACAGATTTTTGAAAAACTTTTCATTGCAATTTTTAATTTCCCTCTCAGAGTTTTTGCAAGAAATCTGCTGAGAGGAAGTTGCCGAAAAAAATGTTTTTCTTCATATTTCGTTTAGTTAGAGATGTCTGATGTGGAGTTTGCCTCACTTCTAGTAAGCCAACACACTAGCTACTAGAGTATGGCGACTTTCGAGCGGGTCGGGGCATGGCTTAGATAAAATTTGAAAAATTTCGATTTAATGTGCTAAATGTTTATCCAACGGAGTAAATTTAAATGTCCAGGTGACAAATACTCTTGGCTAACAGCGTGTTCATTACATATTTTCCACTGTATGGTTGCAATATTGCACCTGTGTACTTTTTTAGCATATCTACCGAGTTGAATCGATGTACATATTCCGCGGGCATCGCCAGATTTAGGGAGTCCATTTTAAATTTATTCTTCTTCTTTTCATTATAGAGTGATTTTTTTCTAGAGTTACTAGGGTGAAAGCGAGACACTGTTAGCTACTACAGGTGACACGTCGAGGAGGTATGTATTCACTTGAGATGATAAAGGGTTTAACCAAGTTTAAACCAATCAGGCCATTGGTTGCTATCAAATGTTCCTTACGTCAATTAAGTATCAATTGTTGGTTAAAAATCTGCGATTGGATTTTATGAGAACAAGTCCATGATCTTTCAAAGGGCGTCAGGAGTTGCATCGACTCTCTGCACCGTATACGCGACACAAAACCCCTTTCTACGGGGTTCCGGGTCACTGTGGTATAGAGGTATATGAAAGGCGGACGAATTGGCACGGAAGAGATTGGTAAAGCCTTAGGCCAAGACGACAGAGGGGTAGAGGGTGGCTGTACAGAAATACAATTAAAATTGTCAGGAAAAGTTTCTCAAGAAAATCTGTCGTTCAGAGGCGACTTTAAAATGTAGGGGACCTACCCCTTATGGATAAAATTAACGCACACAACATATGTAAGTCGGTTGTAATCCCTGCTAAAGGGTTGTACTGACCATTTATGTATGCAGGTATATGAATGGAGATAAAGTTTGTATTGCTAAAATTTCTGGAGATATTTGCTTATGAGAAATGTGTTTAAGGATTCGAAAGAGAGAAGTATTGATGAATAGTTTGTTTTTAACATCTGCCACCTCTATTTAATGAATAAACCTTACATGTGTTGTAGCTGCATTCATTTAATTAATAACAGTTTTTGGTAACATTCTCGCCTATTCGCCAATGCCTTTTGTAGGAGGACATGTTAGATGAGAGACATGATGAAACAATGATTGCAAAAAATTCCAGCAGGTGTTTTAAAGTTTTGAAACAAACCTTTAAGCATTTGTCGCCGAACAGTTTCACATGCTTTTTCTTTTGCCTTTTTTTATACAGGATTTTATTTGTCATAGAAATTCTACAGAAAATAAAATGAAAAAGAGAAAAATTTTCCTGGAGAGAGAGAAAAAAAATTATTCTTTTGCTGACAACATCTCTATATTAAATTATGGCGTTATGCAATTTTAAAAAACGTGTCTAGAATTCTTGTGAAATGCTAAGAAAACTTTTATTTATGCCTTCGCATATATACTACGCTGCCAAAAGGAAAAAAAAACAAAAAAACGAAAAAATTAAGGAAGAAAAAATTCAAATTCAGTGTGCGGCACATGTGTATGCGTGTCAATATAAATGTATGCGTAGGAACGTGGGTTTGGAAAAAAGTGCTCGTACCACAGCAGCGCAAATGTGTTCTTTAAAGTTTATCAAGTTTACAGCAAGTTTTTTAAACATTTTTTTGTTTTGACAAAAATTTCCAAGGAAAACTTGTTAAAAAATTTTTTTTTATTAAAGAGTTTACAACAAACGCACATAATTCGCAACGTAAACGTGAGCCGTAAGTAGAGGGGTGGGTTTTGTTTTGCAAAATTTATGAAAATTTTCGCACGCTTTAACATTCATACACGACCAAAAAACAGAAAAAGTTACGCTTATTAAAGGCGACAAACTGCTTTTGGTTCAAAACACAGAGTTAAGCACAAATTTCAAATGCAAAAAGGGTGGCTGTTTTTTTAATTTGAAATGATTACATTGGCAAACTTTTAACACAAAGTACTATTAGAAAATATTACGGTAGAAACTGTCATATTCTAATGGGATAATAGAAAACAACTCATAGGTACAGTGAATATGAAATAATTTTTTAATTTTGAAGATAATTTTTGTGATAATTACACTCTTCATCTCCCTCTATGGTGTGTGACATGACATATTTTCTGATAAAAAATTTGATACAGAAGCAAACTGTACATGAAAAATCATATTAAATTCAGAGACACATGAAGATCATAGGCTTAGGTTAGGTTATTTTAACGGGTTACCCAGTGTGCGATAAGCATTGATATCATAAGGAGTACCAAGCGATATGTTCCTGCTGCCTTTAGTGCTATTGAACGGGAGTCTACTAAGATGGGTCTGGTTGTAAATGAGGACAAAACAAAGTATATGTTATCGACAAGTAGAGACGTGGCCGATAACTATACTTTTGATATAGTTAAGAAATTTATTTATCTTGGCTCCGCCTTTACCACCAAAAATGATGTCAGTCTGGAGATCAATTGAGTAGCAGAGAACTCTCTCGTATGACAAAACTAATACTCTACAAGACGCTCATCCTACCCGTGCTTCTTTATGGCGCAGAAACATGCACATTATTAAGCACCGATGCAGGAGCCTTGAGAGTATTCGAGAGAAAAGTCCTACGTAAGGTCTTCTGTCCAGTGCGAGTCGACGATGATTTCCGCATCCGATCCAACAGTGAGCTGTATGAGCTCCTCAACGACATAGACGTTGTGCAGCGTATTAATATCCAGCGGCTGCGCTGGTTCGGCCATGTCGTTGGAATGGAGGAGGATGCTCCGGAGAGACGGGTATTTGATGGGGGATCTGCGGAAGGCGGCGAAGAGGCCGACCTTGTATGCCGTGGAAGGACCAAATCGTGGAAGCCCTGTCATCGTTTGGTGTGACCAATTGGCAGGCCGGAATTCGTTAATCGGGTTGTTAATGGCCAATTAGAAGAAGAAGAAAAAGTGTGCGATAAGCCTCCTTCTCATGACCCGTTAGTGGTGGGTTTGGAACCACTTCGAGCTCCAGATGAAAACGGTCAGTTTCCTTAGTGGTACGTTCGCCACCATGTCCAGATGTTCAAACTTCTTGTTACCCAAAAATCGATTATGTCTCTGCTGAAGATCAGGACACTCGCATAAAAGGTATTGCAACGATTCCGTTTCGTCCACAACATGGCAGCTTCTGCAGTAACTCTGGTGTGCCAATAGTGCAGTGTCCCATTAGAATTCTTGTTAGAATGCGAACTATTTTCTTATCGAACTCAAGTAGTTCCTTGATTCTCCCGTTGCCTACTGTTGGGCATAGCAGTTTTGAAATTCGGCAAACAAGTAAGTCGGACCACCCACGGTTTTTTGAATTCCATGCTGCTTTTACCAATTTGCAAAAGTTTTCCTGTAGAGCGCATATATCCGCTCTATCGTCTTGTCCTCTGATATCTTTGATCCCAATTAAGTAAGTAAGGGTAAGGCAAGTCTGCGAAAAACCTTGAAATATACATAAATCAATCTTGGATTTCTTTTGTTCTTGCAGTTGGTTTGAGTCCACGAACCTTACTAACGTATTAATGCATTCATGATTCGTCAGCAATTGTGATTCTTCTGATCATAGTTAGGTACGTACGAAACAAACTTCTCTGACATATTTCCGTACTCATGGATAAGTTTCGTGATGACGCTGTAATCTTCTTTCTCTGAGGACCGATGCCTTGTGGCTTCTTTTGTGGTTTTTCGACAACGTACTGGAGAGGGAGAAGGTGCTTCTTAATAAGTATTCAATTCTATTCACACATTGTACGTGCCAATTCAGCTTGTGATTCTCTGTTTTAGCCCTACTTGAACGCTACGTGCACGAAGGAAATAAAGGGACTTGCATAGCTGCTGTTCATGCGAGCTATTTCTTTGCTATTCCTTCAGAGATCAAAAGAAGGTAAAATTCTAAAGACCCCAATTAATTTGGAAATTTTTTAGGCTTAAAACTACAGGGGTGCTATAGCTACCCCCTCAAAAAAATTAAATTCTTATTACACTTTAAAGAAATTGTTTGTTTAAACAGAAAATGTGTGTGTTCATCTGAGTTTTCAATTTATTCCTGTTCTCTTTATAGTCCTCTGTATAAGCTACTCTATGGGAGTAATTCAGAAGTGGTCATTGCCTCTAATAATGTTTGTAAATTGTTTTTAATTTTTATGTTTTTCGTTTTTTTTGTTTTTGCTCAAAAAGCTCATCAATTTATTACAACTCTTAGCATAACCCTTGTCGATAGCGTTTGATTTCATTCTACCGCCTGGCAAATGAACTTAATTGAACAACGTCCTCATCATCATCATCAGCACCATCGTGTTCATCATGTTCATCTTCATAGTCTTTATCAAATTCATATACGAGAACAAAGTGTTACCGAGAAAGATGAGAGGCTAGCAACTCTTGTACGTGTCTGTTGTAATCGTAGACTTTAACAGTTAACTTTAGTTTCTAATACACACATACAAATACAAACAGTCTATGTGGCATATGAGAATCCTACGTACCCATTTTAGTATTCGTAGTTTCAATGGAGAGTAAAATTTTTATGTGAAAATATACACTTTGAAACACTTTGTATGCGTAAAATGATTGTAACATGTGCTCTTTGCCACTCAGCTCTACACTACACTCCACTCTACTCCACTCTACTTCATGTTCATACATATGCAACGACAATCATATCCTCTCTCTCTCTCTCTCTCAAATATCCTTTTGGCATAAAACGGTTAAAACTACAGACAACACATCAACATACCTTTTCATGTTTATCCAAAGTACTCTACGATTATTATGAGTACTATTATGTGAATTGTTTTAAGTTTTTAGTTGTTTTTAGAATGTAGCAGTAGTAGTAGCAGTAGAAACAGTAGCAGTAGTAGTAATAGCAGTAGCAGTAGTAGCAGAAATACTTATTGAATATCCATGCATCAGTGGTGTATACTGAGAGAAGGAGAAATTTACAAAAGGTACCTTTTGTCGGATAATACAACCCTTTAGTCAGGATTACAACCTGCATAGCCTCTCACTCCAGCCATATAGTGTAGTGTGTATTTATTTTATACATGAGCAGCGGTACGTACCTACAGTTTAATGTCGACCCCAAATGACAGATTTTTGAGAAACTTTTCATGTCAATTTTATTTACTGCCAGAGTTTTTTGCCAGAAGACTACTGAGAAATTTTTTATACTTCGTTATGTTCGCGATTTTTGAACAGAGATTTGAAGATTGAGATTCTCCCATAAGCAGTCAACACACTACCTACTAGACTACGGCGCCTATTTTCAAATAAAGGGGAATGGAACAAAGTTGCGATGCAACTCTTAAGCGACTTCAATCAAATCTCCTCGAAGGATTCTTAAATGAATGGAGCTCTAAGTGGAGGTATCATTTCGGAATACAGGCGACTGTTGACGTATTGGGTTCTAACATATTAACCTCAACGACGAAATAAAGTCTTCCCAAGAGACGATACATCATATTGGACTTAGTAGTATTCAGTGAAATTGCAAAGGTGGTGAATCGGTCAGATATGTCACATAACACAATCCCTCAATCAGTTGGTCATTACAACCCTTCAATCAGGATTACAACCTAGCTTCTTCACCACTTATGTTGTGTGTATTCATTTTATACATGATCGATGGTACCTACAGTTTAATGTCGACTCCGAACAACAGATATTTGAGGAACTTTTCATGATATGATGACACAACTAAAGAACTTTCGGATGAGTTCCATACTTTAGGCACATTACTTGCTTGGGATTGACAACGCAATATCGGCTGCATGTGCAACTTCTGATACACACAAGAGAGTGCAGCAAATCTGCTCAAGTGTAAACAAAGGTCAGACGGAGAGTAGTTGAGGGAGTGAGTATTGCACAATACGTACAGAGTCCTCATGCAAGACGCGTTGATCTTGCCGATATAGCCAATGACTTCTGCTGAAACCGAAGTGACGAAGAAGAAGTGGAAAGGGTTCTTGATCTATTGGCACATAAGCAGCATTATATCGTAGGAGAAAGAAATACCAGGGCTTCTACCTACAGTAGTCTAAGTGACTGGATTGCATTAAATGATCCTAATCTTACTGAACAGAACATGTTACAGGGCGTAGGTATTCCCACTGCTTCGGTTAAATTGGATATTATCCACTCGTTTTACAAGGAGGCTCAATCTTGTTGGCAGCAGGAGGGCACCTGCAATATTGCCAGACTCTATTGGACACGTATGGACAAAAGGAGGACTGATTCACTTCTGTCCTTAAAAGGTATGGCCATCTATCGTACAATGGCGATACTTACGGAACATTGTCTTTCTTGCTAGGCATGCCGAAATTCCAACTAATGGCTTCTACAGAAACTGTGAGTCTAAGGAGGAAAAAGAGACTGCATTTCACGTAATGTGTCAGTGCACTGCTCCTGTCATGAAGTGACGGAGATTTCTGACATTTTATTTTCTGATATCTAATAAAAATATTGCGGCAATAGCTTCCTTCGAAGGGGTCCGCCACCTAACAACACAATGTGATATTCCTAGCTGTCAAATTATCGTTATCGATACATAGTTGTCATGTAATTAGAAGAACAAGATATTAGACTAGAAAGGGTCGCGGCAATTTTTGTTTCCTCGAAACTATTTGATGAAGCTTGCAAAACCTGCCAAGTGATTAAATGAAACGAGAAATAGACCTAATTTTTTGCTGGCGTTATTTCTAGGCAACGATAGATGGCAGCCCCGTTATTCTAGGACTTGCTACAGCGGACTAATCACCTTATCTTAGCTAGAACAACGAAAATAGATTAAAGAAAAGGAAACAAGGCAAAAGTGCCCTGGGAAGCCACATGCTCCTAAGAGGGGTACTGGAAAAAAATAGCTTACATTAGAACAATTGAAGCTTAGCTGTAAATTAGTAAATCCTGATTGAAAGTACATTTCATTCCAAGAAAAAATTGGGAAATTGTGCACATTTTATGCTTCGCCAGAGGGGCATACCCTGTCCTCTTCTCTCTCTTTTTTTTGGTATTGACCGACTACCAATTAAAACACCTCTGCTATGCTATTTTTAGATGAAATTTTAAGGACGTTACATAAATAGCAACGCTATGTAGTTAACATGCAACACTTTGTTTGTATGTATGTGTCTGTCTATGCAGGGAAGGTAATAAAAAAACAGTCACGTGTCTAGTTTTGTATGATGACTTTTGAATGGCAATGGCTACAGCTACTACTTGTGTTACCCTATCTCACACTCACTAAGCTTTTTGGCCGTTAAAGTGTTGCAACATTTACGGCAAAAGTCTCTCTTTTTTTTTTCTCTTTTTTGGGGAGTTTTATTTTAAGCCATGAATATATTGTGTTGGTGATAAATAAATAATTAATGAAATTCTTTTACTGCGAACATAATATACTCGTACGTACGTACGTACGTTTAACATGAACATGAGCATGAGAATATTGTCTAAAACAGCAGTTGAAAAATGTTTGACTGCTTCTTAGGATGAGCAAGCAGCACTTAAAATAATATTAAAAGCAAAAATAAATAAAATGCTACAGACGTTAGCAGTACGGGCAGTAGGGTACGTGTTAAGGGGAAAAGATGTTGAACAGAATTATTTAAAGTTTTTGTCTGCAACTTCAAACGGGCCTGTACTTATGTTGCTCATGTATTTTGGGGTACTTTTTGTTTTGATTAAATAACAACGATTTTCTTAAATTAAAGAATTCAACTAAGTATTCAACTAACAAATGGAATTGAATTTAATTCAACAACAAAAAAAAATAATTATATGGAAGAAAAGTACTTTGAAAAAAAGTACTTTTTTGAAAGCCAAAAGGTATGTATTATCTCAGAAAAATTTTTTCAAATTAATAAATAAATTAATAAATAAATAAATAGTATAATTAAATAAAAAAAATTTTCAAATGTCAGTATACTTTAGGGAGTTTTGTTTAACAAGGGCCCCAAAGTATTAAAATAATACTCTACCACTGTCCAAAATTTTTACAAAATATGTGGGTACTATTGTGCCTTCTGTTAAACCTAAGGTGTTAAGCTGATTTTATCCATGTTGTTCGGACAAATTAATTAAATATTGTATGAAAAATATCGGGTTGGCCATCTATCGGTTTAAACCTGAACCATCGGTTATGTCGAATCTGGGAATACTTATGCCATTCTATTTTGTCACAAATTTCAGTATATTATCTCCACTGAATGTAATGAATCGATTTACGCTTAAGCAACGTTAAGATTTATTGGAAATTTATTTCCAAAACATAGATAATTGGTTGAAAATTTTGTCGCAGAGAGGAACCAACAATACCCGGTATACGCAAGTGTATTGCTAATGCTCGTGAAACTGGTTTCATTGTTGACACACCAAGCCGTGAGCGTGTTCATACAGTGCGTACATCAGAAAATATCAAAGCTGTGCCTGAGAGTGTGTCAAATCAACTCGTCATCGTTCTCAAGAGTTAAACATTTAACGCACCAAGTTTACGTCGAATTTTGCGAAAAGATCTCGGTATGACGCCTTATATAGTTCAATTGGTTTAAGAGTTGAAGGCGCATGACCATCCGTTTCGTTTTCGTTTTGCTAGATGGGCCAACGGGAAACTGAACGATGATGTAACGTTAAACAATAAAAAAAGACAATAATTATTATAGTCAAATTTATTTGAACAGCCGCTTGTACAACTGATCATCTTTATTGTTAATTTATGATTCCTTCTACTTAATTACTTAAAACTAAACTTATGCTAAATATCTTACATTCTAACACTCCATGAGTGTGGGAATATGCTGAGACGACATAATACACGTCGTCCCAACATTTATGCAGTGTGGACAATATCAACAAGAATGTGTTGATATTAAGTTGCATACAAAAGGCATGACAACTTAGATTAGTCAAACACACTACAATGATGTTGATTTTGCCCAAAAAAACCTTCTTTTCGAATTAAACTCATTCTCATCTTGGTGGGTTCGTCAATAAGCAAAATTGCCGCATTTGGGGATCAGAAAACCCACATGTGGTCTTACAGAAGCCAATGATGCACCCATTATGAGAGACTGCTTGGTGCGGCTTGTGGTGAAGAGGCATCGTTGGCCCATATTTCTTCGAAAATACGGATGACGCAACCATTACGGTCAATGGAGACACTTATCGCGCCATGATGATCAATTTTTTTGTACCCGATCTTCATGATATTCAACAGGATGTGCTGCAACTTGCCACACATCTCATGCCGCAATCTATTTATTACGTAAAACGTTTGGTGATGTCAATTGGCCGCCAAGAAGCTGCGATTTGATACCGTTGGACTATTATCTGTGGTGCTCCGTTAATGAAAAGAGTTATGTCGACCAGCCAGAGACAATTGAGCATTTGAAGGCCCACATTCGTGTTGCCATTGCCGAGATACGACCCCATACGCTCAAAAAAGTGCAAGAAAATCGGTCCGATGGAATGAGGTACTGTGAGGCCAGTCGCGGCAGCCATATGAATGAAATTGTACTTCACATCAAAAAAAAACTCATTTGGAAAAATTTCGTACCGTTTATGTGTTATAGCATTTTTAAATTTAAACTTTTAAATGGCCCAGCCTTTAGAAACCACGATAAAAGCAACACTATCTAGCAGTCAGGCTGCCATCCGACCAATCGGCTATTATGAGGTTAACTGGAGAAGATAAATCCGATTTGTATAGTAAAAACGGTACACTCTGTACTGAAAATTCACAGCAATACGGTTGGTATTTGAGGCTTTTTGTGAAGTGAGAAGAGATATTTGGAAGATTATACTCAGCGAAAGGAAAGACAGAGAGTAAACTCTTGATTACCCAAGATATTGATTACTTAACGAGGAGAATGAATTATCAAAACGCATCCTTGGAACCTACCTTAATAGAATGTCAGAAGAAAAGACATGAGTGCATATTAGATGATGGACAGGACATTGTTCTTGTTAACATCATGCATTTGCAGCGTACTGAAGTTTGTCGGGGCAATACTTTCTGCCTATTGCCGTTTACTACATCCATCCATCTACAATTTAATCGCAATCGTTTACGTACTTACTTAATTGGTCACTATACATGCCTTTAATCAGGATTTTATTATTAATTTTATACATGAGTGGCGGTACCTACAGTTTAAAGACGACTGGGAAAGACAGATTTTTGAGAAACTTTTCATTATCTTTACGGCCTCGTTAGCTTACTTAATTGGTCATTACAAGCCTTTAATCAGGACTACAACGTAGCTTTTCACACCACTCCATGGGAGTATAAGAGCTCTTGAATATAATGATCAGTCCTCTGAGAATATGCTTTTTGGTTACACTGCCATAAATTTTCCATGGCTTCTCGTTTATTGCCTTCGAGAGAGAGAGAGAGAGAGAGAGAGAGATAGAGAGTATGTTATCGTTTGTTAGTAAAGAAGGGTTCTGTCCCTATTCGAAATACGCAGTCTGGGATCATATTAAAAACAGTCATAAAAAGAACATGTGAAGAATATGTTCCAATTAATATTTCATAACATATAACCCCCTCTCCACTCTCTTTTGGGAAAACCTTAAAAACTGCTTTATTTGCATATTAAAAGCATATTTTGGTTGCATTGTGTTTCTTTCTCTCTTTCATCTTTTTCTGTTTTTGTTTCTGTTTCTTGTATAATATCCCTATGCGGTTGAATAAAATTCATGCGGTTTCACATTTTAATTTCGAATTTCAATTTCTTACAGGGCAAAACTTTATTAAATTAAAACCAATATATGAATAACAATAACAACAACAACAACATAATATAGAAAAACTAATATGTGGGGGTTTTTTTCTGCATACAAAATGAAATCAGGGTTGGGACTTTAGCGTTATTCTATGCTATTCAGGGGGTGAATTTTTTAATATGGGGGTCGTGTGTGGGAATATGATTATTTTTCCATACGCATTTGGGGTAACAAAATAAAAGAAAAATCTTCCTTCAACTATATTTTGCAATTGTTTCAGTCGTCTTTTTTTTCACATTTTATTTTGGTTTTTTTTTTTTTTTGATTTTTCATTTTCTAAAGAATGTTTTGTTTCATAGTGTAATTTGTTTTTATAAAAACAAAAAAAAATAAATATTTTGTTGCTGTGTTTTTCATTTTATTTTTCTTGCCACATATTGTTGTTTTCTTGGCATTTTAATGAAACCGCAGACGCAGTCATTCTGTTTGTTTTTTTGCCTTTTGGTGGGGGTTTTTTCTATTTCGTTATACTAATCTGACATACCCTAGATTTACATAACCAACTGTGTGTGAGTTCAAAAAAAGGTAGGAAAATCTAATGGAAACTACAATTTTCAACATTTGTAGTTAAAAACCAAATATCTTTGGATCATTCTTTTATGCAGGTTTTTATTCTGGTGTCTTCCGTTTCTTTGTTTTTTAATTTTGTAATATTATTGCACAATTTTATTCAATATACAGGCATACAGTTATACCGGCATACATTGATACCATATGTGAATACGTATGTGTATGTTTAAAATAACCAGAGGTCTTGAACAGTTAGAAAACAACACAGGTTTTTTAAAATATTCACCACTTACACTCACATGGCAAGGGATAAAGGGTTTCATAGGAAGATAAAGACCCAGTTGGAACAATAACAGTGCTCTTGAACCCAAAGGATTAAAATAAAAAGCCTCACTACCCCAAAATCGTGCAATAGTCTTAAATACGTTATTTCGCCAGATGTGAACGGAATCTCTCCTGCTTTGTTATAACTAAACTCCTGCACATGCGACGAAATAATCTAACCAATCATCTGCAAGTATGACACATGACGTCACAGGAGGCAGGGTTAGGTTAGGTTAATTAGCGTAAGTGAGATTTCCACTTAGGACAGTTTATTTGAAAATGCATTTGAGTGCGTTACCTTCCAAACGGAATTGAGGACATCTTTCGATGGCATAGACTCGTATGACTTCCTGGCTATCAGACGGTATTGCTATGTCATGTCTTTTGTATGTCATCGAAAGATGTTCTAAATCCCACTTGCCTAGAACGTACAAAAGACGTGTCATAGCAATATCGCAATAGATAAACAGGAAGCCAGACAAGCACGCGGCTTTTATGAAGTTAAATCGAAAATAGAATCGAAATGTCTGTAGAAGTTGAATCAGCCTCATGACCTCACAGGAGGCATGGTTGGGTTAGGTTAAATAGCGAAAGTGGACGATTTATTTGAGCCATTCCAATAAAAAGCTGTTTAAGTGCATTATCTACCAACCGAAAGTCACGGAACTCATACACTCGAAAAAATCCATGAAAATTGATGCGATCGAATGAAATACTGTGAGGCAAGTCGCGGCAGCCACATGAATGAAATAAGATTCCTTTTCTAACTTTTTCTACTTCACAATAAAGTAATAAATTTGGCGAAACTTCAAACCGTTTTTGGTTTTTTTGTATTTTTAAATTTAAACTTTTAAATGGCCCATCGTTTATGTCACCGATTCTGAGGTGCTGAGGTATTGCTATATCACATCCTTTGTACTTCTCTGTGCAAATTGAATTCAATGTTTCAACGATGTAAACTTCCTCTTGAAATATATCTGCAACTTTCTCGAGGGCTCCCATTATTTTACTCAGAGATGAACAACTCGATCAATCCCTATACCAGAGGATTGTCCCCCCTTTCAAAAAAAAAAAAAGTATGATTTGTGTAGGGTGACTCCTCCACTACTGGATTTCCTATTGATCTGTTCCATAGTGGTTTTAATATTTGTTGCTGAGACATATGAAAACATATAGTTTTTGTTGTTATATTTTTATTATTTTGCCTTCACCTAAGGACTAAGGCATCACGAGAGTAACAGAAAGAAAAGAAGCGAATTGGTTGAAGGTTTTTTTTTTTGCATTTTGTAGGTTTTTTTTATTACATTTTCTAATTTCACTGCGGCATACGTTCGTTACCTAAATGAAGGCAGTAGTATAGGACAACAATAACAACAAAAAAACAAGACAAAAAGCCAAGAAGTCAAATATTCCATATTATTTTAACCCTTAGAAGAACTACAAAAAATATTAAAAAAAATATTTTTTTTTGTATTTGAAGTTAAACATACCAGCAATGTTTAGACAACAAAAACAGTTTGAAACGAGAAAAAGTAATGAAATGTTGATTACAAAAAAAAAGTACGACTTCTGAAGGCAACGCTCAAGTCTTGCAACAAAGAAAACAAAAAAAGTTCAAACGTCAAACGAGAGAATTGTTGTTTTTGTTCATTGGATTTTTAATAAATTTTTTTTTTCATGAATGTATTCATCCCCATGCTGTAGTGAGTGCATTTGGTCTGTATGACAAATAAAAATAATGTCACAGCGCGTATGTCATTCTATATGACAGGTCATATTACAAATTCACTATGGGGGTACATAAAAACAACAAACAGCAACAACAACAACAACTAAAATACGAATGCAGATATTCGCATAAAAATATTTATTTTCTTAGACAAGCTCATGCATGTGAAAAGTATTTTGTATGCAAAACATCTTATGTTGAATGCATTTTAAATATATGAGTGCGTATCAGTGTTGAAAAATTCAGTACTTTAGTACTTTTAAATTTCAAAAATACCACAGTACCCCTGCGACGCTTTCAGTACATTTTTATTATTACATATTTTATGGTTTACGCTTTTCAACTATTAATGCATTAATGCAACATGTTCAACATAATGCTAAAGGAAGAATTAGTCTTAGGCCCCGGTTAGCCAAACGTCCACGGAACGTACGTTTGTTTTTAGAATACGGAAAGCAATGGAAACGCTTGCTGAACCGTAATGTAATTTTGGTAAGTAGGTATTTAATTTGCTCTACATATGCTAAAATGAACGTACATTCCATCGACAGCCGTTGACTAAATGGGGCTTTTACGTTTCGAATCAACTGTTTTGGGTTTGTATGTGAGAAACATGTATAAGGCGTTAGTTTTCCTATTTTTTCTATTCAGTACGTATAAATAAATATTTTTTTATAAAAGTACCATTTGATGCAAAAAAGTACTTTTTCAGTTACATTTCAGTACCATTCAAAAATTTCTATTTTGCATTATTTAGTAATAAATATAAATTTATATTTTATTGCTGGCCAACAAGTATTAAATTTGCACTGGCATATATGTAAATATAAAAATAAAAAAAAAAATTACAAATAAATTAAATAAAAGAAACAATAAGAAAAGTACAAAACAAATATTAATTTTGAAAAATATTTAAAATATGTATAAAGATAACAAGCTTAAAAAAAATATTAAAAAAAAACATTTGAATACAAATTTAATCACTTAAAATCTTTTTCTCAACCTTGAAATTATTATAACACTAGCAGATTGTACCCGGCGTTGCGCGGGTTATGTAGTTTGTATTAGTTTAAAAAAAAAATTATTATTGGGTCATTTTTGCATTAAAAATAACAATAAATAAAACACCGATATATCCGTTTTGAAACCGGTTTTGAAACCGGTTTCTTAAAAAATGCAATTTTTCAAATTATTCGGAAACCGGTTTAACAAACAACCCATTTTTTTGAATACTCTAAGTCCTAAATATAAATGCACTCAATTTGCCCGTTTTTCTCCCCTTTCCACCTTTTTGGACCCCTTTTGGTCCAACTTTATAAACGGAACACCTCCAATAGCTATTTGCGAAACTTAACCAAGCTAAATCGTAAAAAATTACCTTTAAAACAGATAAAATACAGCATTTATGCATAAAGTACTAATTTTTGCCCATTTGTTCTCCCCTCTTGGTCAAAATTTCGAAAAGATTTATAGCCTATAACCTGCGCCGACAAAAGCTCGATCTATATCCCAAATTTCAAGAAAGAATCGGTCCAGGCGTTCAGGCGTGATTGGCTAACAAACAGACCAACAAAAAAACAAAAAACAGACTTACAGAAAGATTTATAATATATATTAAGATTACTACTACATTATAACATTCTCTAAACAGTAGTGTTAGTGTTTTTCTTGTCAATTAAAAGGTTGATTTTCTTTCTCTTTCTTGCAAGACCCTGTGTACCATCGCAATTGTTTTGCAAGCATGGTAACAAATTAAAGTTATTGTGTTGGTTTACATATAATTTTGAAACTCACCTTTTAATAACTGCTCATCAACTCATACTCTCTCTTCTTCTCTGCGTTGTTCTAATGTAATTTACTTCCGCACACACACATTTCAAAATGCTTGCCTATACACCACTCACAAAAACAAACACTTTTTCGCATTCAAGGCCAACACAACATACATACATATATTTTTTTCTATTTTTCTCTGCTTTTGTACTCCAGCTAGGGAGATTTTTTTATTTATTTTTTTTATTACTTACTAATACCTTTTTTTGTTGTTGTTGTTTTAATTTCTTGACATTCAATGCTTTGCCACTAACAACAACACTTCACTTACATTCGATCTTTGCTATTTTTTTTTTAACATACACTCTCTTACTGTTGTCCTCCATTTTGAAAATTTTCTAATTATTCTTTTTTTTATTACAAACAAGAAAATTTACTTAAAATCTTTGTATTCCTTTGGCATTTTTATATTAATTATTAATAAACAATTACACGCACAATACATATATTATTTTATTAACACAACTTTTTATTATTTCCTATAAGAAAACTTTCATTTATTAATTTTACGTTCCAATTTTAAACCGGAAACACTTTCACTTACACCTTATTAACTGGCACAAAAATTAATACTAACCGCCTGTCGGCTTTTTAGTTCTTTTTAACTCAATTAAATCAAATAACATCAATTATTAACATGGTGATTACCATCAATAACAACAACAATTGCATGCATCTTTAAATGAAATTGAGTGAATATGCACTCTCCTTTACCTTTAATAAGTACAAACAATGTGGGCGAAAAAGACTTTTTTTTTGTTTACAGTGAATAAAATCCAAAAAATGTTATCAACGACAGACGACAAAAACCTCGTAACATTAATAACACTATGATAATTAAAAACAACAACAATAACAAACACAACAGGTTGGTTGCCTGTTACCTTTGCTTTCCTTACATAAAAAATGTGTAAGACACGAGCGGATCATTTCATAAAAACTTAACGAAATGTAAACCCAATTCCAGCAAAGTTTAACGTTCCTCATAATCTATAAACGCATTGTTATTGTATGTAATGTAAAGAATAAAAAAATTTTTATTTATTTTTCTTTTTTTGCCGTCAAACAATGTTAAAAAGATTTCTTGCATTCTACATTCTACTGCTAACCAGTGTTGCCGTTTTTGGTTATTTCTAACCAAAATTGGTTATTTTTTTGTCCAATGTGTAGATGCGTAGATTTTTCCGGTTTTGGTTATTTATTTTTCTTATAAAAAGAGCTTTTATTGTTTGTAGAAATGAATTAATTAGTAAGACTAAAATTTAATTTTGGTTATATTTTTTCTTATTTGGTGATTTTTTTCACAAATGTTGGTTACAATATTTTTTTTTTGCGGCAACACTGCTGCTAACAACACCTTTCCTCTCTGTTCTTTAATTTCAAATGCATGCATAACAGCCGAAAGAAAAACAAAAAATAACAAATACACTCACGTTATTTTTCTGTTGTTTTTTATTATGACTTTATCAATTAGAAAACAAAAACAGTTAGGCGAACAACATATTTCTACTACACTCCCAAATTATTTAGTTTAACCAGGTAATCATACAGTTATCACTCATTCATTCATTCATTAAGAATTAATAATTTAATGTAATACAATGTGAGTGGAAAAACTGTCATTCATACGCTTTCATGCTCCTTCAATTGTTACTCATTCAACGTCCTAATGTTCTTCACACACAGTATTCAAGTTTAATGCAATGTGTGTGTACAAAAAACAGCAGAAAACAAAAGTACGACTTCATGCACACACAAATTCCTTCGCTTTGTTATTCATGCATTCATTCACAATACGAAATGGTCTTCTAGCACACTAACCAATAAGTATAGCGCGTATAAAAAAACCTTCATGCATTCGGCTTCATGAAAAAATGCTTCTTCGATTGTTGTAAGACGAAAGAGTGTTGGTTGTTTGCTCTATTAAAGGGTTTTAACAACAACAACTCTTTTGTATAACCACACACGCTTTGTTTTTGTATGTACATATATGTATTAATTGCCTTGAGAAAAAAAGAAGAAACAACATGAATGTATTGATGGATTCTATGATATTTTACAAGAACAATTGTAATGTTTTGGCTGGAACAAAACAAAATTTGAATGCCACTCGGTTTTCTATAAACTTATTCTTTCGGGTGTTATGCATGTATGTATTTGAAAATTAGGAACAGAGAGGAAAGGGTGTTGTTAGCAGTAGAATGTAGAATACAAGAAAACTACTTAACATTGATTGACCACAAAAAAAGAAAAATAACATTGATCTGTTTATTCGTTACATTTACAATAACAATGCGTTTATAGATTATGAGCAATGTTGAACTTTGCTGTTATTTGGTTTTAATGAAATTCTCTTCTCTCATCTTATACCTATATTTTTTTTGTGTAAAGAAAGCAAAGGTGACAGGCAACCATAGTCACTCAATTTCATTTCAAGATGCATGCAATTGTTGTTGTTATTGGTGGTAATCGCCATGTTATTAATTGATGTTATTTGATTTAATTGAGTTAAAAAGAACTAAAAAGCCGGCAGGCGGTTAGTAGTAATTTTTGTGTTATTTAAAGAAGGTGTAAGTGAAAGTGTTTGCGATTTAAAATTGAAAATAAAAAAAAAATGGAAAAGTTGTATTAATAAAATAATATAAATATGTAATGTGTTAAAACAAGCGTTTGTAGGTGTTAATTAATAATACGAATGCTAACGGAATGCAAAGGCTTTAAGCAAATTTGTTTCTTTCAATAAGAAGAATTAGAAAATTTTCAAAATGGTGTTGGTTAAAAAAAATAGCAAAGATCAAATGCAAGTGAAGTGTTGGTGTTAGTGCAAGGCCCTGAATGTCAAAAAATAAAAACAACAACAACAAAAAAGGTTTTTAATAATTAATAAAATTTGAAAACTCCATAGCTGGAGTACAAAAGCAGAATAACCGGTTTATACCAAAAAAAGATAGAAAAAATATGTATGTTGTGTTCTTAGTGCCATTAATGTGAAAAAGTGTTTTTTTTTTTTTGTGAGTGGTGTATAGGCAAACATTTTGAAATGTGCGTGTGCAGAAGAAAATTGCATTGGAACAACGATGAGAAAGAGAGGGTGTGAGTGGCTGAGCAGTTCTTAAGAGGTGAGTTTCATAATTATTTGTAAACTAACACAAAAAACTTTATTTGTTACGATCAGCGTTGCCAGATTTTTTTGTTAAAAACTTTATTTCCGGGGAAAAAAACTTTTTTTAACAAGAAAAAACTTGTTTTCTACAAAAGTACCAACATTTTTAAAGGAAATTCCGGAGCCCGGTGCCCTCTATTGGTGTTTTTTGCGTTTTTTGTCCGGGACTAATAAAATACACAATATTTTATTTAAAAATGTAAATATTTCCTGTTTTAATACTGAATTTATTGAAAAAAATTTTAAATTTACTTTTGTCGAAAAAACTAGTTTTGTTAGAAAACAAATTTAATGAAAACTTTTTCGCATCTCTAAAAACTTGAAAAGAAAGGGAAAACTTGGCAAATGGCAACGCTGGTTACGATGCTTGCAAAACAAATGCTGTAGCATCGAGATTTGTAAGAAAGAGAGAAAGAGAGAGAAAGTGTTATGTGTTGTGGTACTAGAAACCAAGCTGCTAACTGATAAGAAAAACACTAACACTACTGTTAAAAGTAATACTCCAGTAATGTTAAGGTGATTTCAAGGTTATTTACTTGGTGTGCAAGTACATTTAACATTTAAAACTATTTGTCTACCTGAGAATTAATATAATTAATTAATTATGTTCGCAACGAAATTTGTTTGTTATAAAGCTTTAACATAAGTAAGTAAGGAAGACTTAATTCGCCATTAACATAATGATATTTATTTATTTAATCGTTTAAATATACAATAATTATCATCTCAAATTATTAATAATTCATAGGCATATGTAAATTACTTTTTTCCTTCACCAATCTTTGCTAAGGTTTATTAATTTCAAATTATTCTACATATTGCTGCCTAGCACATGAATAAAACATTAATCAATTGTTAAACAAATATTTATAAGACAACAACAACAACACCAAGCAAGCAAAAACAATAACAATTTAATTCATTGAATGTGGCGGATACAGACGATAAAGTGTAAGAGAGAAAAGAAAAGAGCCAACCAATTTATATGTTAGACAACTAAGTGTTGAAACCAATTTAATTTAAAAAAATAAAAAAAAACTAACTTGGCAGCGGTGGGATTCGAACCCACGCCTCCGAGGAGACTGGTGCCTTAAACCAGCGCCTTAGACCGCTCGGCCACGCTACCCTTGTTACCACAAGAGACAAATGGCTTATATAAATATAAGCCACTTAAACGTTTATTTTCGTTTCACAAAGTGTGTAAGAGAATGTTTTGAAAACATAACAAAACCATTACTTAGTCATTAGATAAACATGTGGTTCCATAGTGTAGCGGTTATCACGTCTGCTTTACACGCAGAAGGTCTCCAGTTCGATCCTGGATGGAACCAAGTCGCAGCTTTAACTTTTTACTTTTTTTATTTTAAAATTCAATATTTAATGAAATAATGAAGGAAAAAACTACTTTCGAAAAGTGTTGAAATCGTGAACCGGTTTTTATGATAATTAATGATCTAATAAAACTGCCAACAGCTGTGTGTATCTAATATCGAATATATACATATGTACATACATTATATTTAATTGGTTTTCCCCATATAGTTTCGATATTGTTATATCAAGCAGTGTAGGAGCTTGATTTTTGGATTCAATATCAGGTATTGGATTAAAACAATGCCTCTTCAATTTTATAAAACTTTATATATGGAGTAGAGTTAAAAAATATGATCTAGACGCAGTAGAATAACAGAAGAAGCGCAGGCTGACAATGATGGAACTGGCACAGGTGAAAAAGGGGTCCACCTCGAAGTAATGCAACCGTGGTTCCGAGGTGGAATGATACCCCGGTGAGGAGACAAGGCGGGTTTTTAGTCGGTATACCCAGTGGGAGAGTCCGACATACCATGTATGGTGACGAACTTCATGAATGCATAAAGCACCTTCCCACCTTCCCGCAAAAAAAAAAAAAAAATATGGAGTAGGGTTCACTACGGGAGAGAAGCATTTAAGAGAAATTGCATTTCGTTCTGCTATCTTAAAAGAAAGGTGTGTGGAAAGATAATGGATTATGCTTTAACTCAGTTAACTAACTCATCGTGATTAAATTGAGTCATATTTAAACATTAAGGAAATGAATTTTTCTAATCCAACAAAGCCATTCAAAAACACCTATGGTTTATAACCTTATGTGGTATGCACAAAAAGCTCTCTTCCGTTTTTCTCCTAATGCCTGTTCACCCTAACGTCTAAAGATTGCTCAGTGGACCAATAATAATATTCAAGATGATGCTGTTGATCACCGATAGATTTCAATAACACGGATCTCCTCTTCTTGTATTCCAGATATCATACAAATCCATATATCTCAGAAATCTGTTATTCAGATCCGTCTTTAAATTGTAGGTCCCTTCTCTTATGTATAAAATTAATACGTGCAATATATGCGGTGTGAGAAGTTAGGTTGTAGTTCTCACTAAAGGGAGTTGTAATGGCCAATTAAATATGTATGATACCATATAATAATTTGTCATTTGTTAAAAACTTTTATCTTCTCCATAACTAACTATACCAGAAAGAATGGATCCATCGTAAATATTAAAGCACGTAAAGTAACGAGAGTAAGTGTCCTGATATACATACACAGAGCGCCATAAGTGAGTCAACACCCACTATAATTTTAAATTTTCTATTATAAAAAATATACTTGTAGCACAACAATAATTTTTGCGATTTTTTTGTTTTAACATTTTATAAGTAATAAATAAACGTTTTTAATTTATGGAAATTTATTCGACTATTCTCATTTACTTTTCTCGCTATCCTAAGAAAATGAATTATTTCAGCGGTGTTTACTCACTTTTGACGCTCACTGTACATATATCTGATATATATATATATATATCTCCATGTATATCAGATATACAGCCTTGGCTCAGACATCTCCCACAAAACGAAATATGCAGCAATATTTCTCCGGCGTCTTCCACTCATCAGACATCTGGCAAAAACTCTGGGAGTAGAAATAAATTTGAAATAAAAAGTTTCTCAAAAATTAATCGTTCGGAGTCGACTTTAAACTGTAGTTCCCACCACTCATGTAAAAAATTAACACACACACCATAAGTGGTGTAACCGGGCTAAAACAAAGTATTACAAAAAATTAATATTTTTTTAAATTTATTCGTCGAAATATTTGTGGTAATACTTTATTAAAATATTTAAAAAACTAGAGTATTTTTTAATAAAGTTTTCAAGAAGTCTGATGGATTATTTAATCCCCCCTTTTTATAAAAATAGAAATCTCTATAAAAAACCTACAAAGTTGAACTTGATTTATTTGTACAAATTTTTACTTCAAATTATATAAATAATAAAAGGGTTGCCAAGTGGTTCCATAGTGTAGCGGTTATCACGTCTGCTTTACACGCAGAAGGTCTCCAGTTCGATCCTGGATGGAACCAGATGTGACAAATTTTTTTTTTATTTGTTCTCGATACTAGTCAATAATTACACAAGTCTTACACACATGATGAATTAAACATTCAGCGGTAATTTAAGTTTTAAATTTTCTTCAAATTATATTTAATTAGTAACCCGACGTCGCATACTGTTGCGAGTTCACATAACGAGTGGCCAAAAATAGAAGGAGTAATTGTAGAGTAATGAAATTTGGCACACCTATATTAATTGGTAAATCATAATTATGCCTAAAATTTGGTCATTTAAAGTCAAAGGATTCGTGTCCTTCCCATATATCCTGAAATTAAAAATTGCTATAGCTTGGAGAAAAAAAAAGATGTGTTAATAAAATTTGGTACACTTAATGGCTTTAACATGCCTAACACTTCCTCTAAATTTCGTTCAATTTGGAGCAAGGATACGCATACACCTATCCCCCGCTTTACACGGAAGATAGGTTCCATAAAAAACCGTGTAACTCGAAAAATTCACTCTTATATGGAAGAACCGTGCTAAACGAAAATCACTATAAAAAAGCCCTTTTTGTCAGTTTTTAATATGATGAATAACAAACACATTGAACGAAAATTCTTTCATTATTACGGAGACGGTTCAAAATTTCAATTTTGGTTTGTAAAGATATAACCTTTCTTTTACTCTCTAGTTTTTTATTTTTCTTTTGCCATTGTCGAACTATAAAATTTTTTATAAATTATAGATTTTGTAAAAAATAATTCTGTTATTTGCTCACCTTGAATAAATTTACGCTATCAATTATATATAAACACTAATTAAAAACAAAGTTTAAAAACAATGTTTAAAAACAATGATGCTCTTTGTTTTGGTATTTCAAACAAACTAGCTTATACACACATAAAATTTAGTTTTGATTATAAAACGGGGAGTTCCCATCTTATCTATTTCGATCATAGACATAGACTACTAAGAACTCGTAACTGTAACATACATTTTGTAGTGTTGTATTTTGACAGTAAAACAATGAAAATATTATTGTAGATATAAGCAAATTATAGTTTAGTGTTTATAATTTCGTGTAAATGCAAAATTAATAAATTTCGTTAAAAAATTTTTATTTTCAAAAACCGTGTAAGATCGAAAACTTGTAAAACGAATACCGTGTAAAACGGGGGAATGGTGTACTTTAAAAATGTCATTTTTCAAAAAATTATCAAAAAGACATAAAAAAATTGAAAATATACTTTTTCGAATCGCAAATTATGATTTAAATGTTTTACTAACTCATTAAAATTTAATTTTCTCCGTATATCCTTCGAAAATTTTTAGGATAAATTTATATGTACATATAAGTGAAAAGACATTATTTAGATGAATAAACATAAAATACATATTACATACAGGCATATTATAAATATTTTACTCATTATCGCTGGTACCATCACTCTGACAATCCTCTCTCAATTCATTTGCTATTGCACAATCCTCTCTTTCAATTACATATTTATATACATCCTTAAATCATCCATATCATATTTTTTCAGAAGTGTTTTTTTACTATAGATTGGTATACATTGTTCTGACTGTAATATTTGATACACCATTAGGTCCTTATTAGAATTGACTCTACCAGTTTTTCGGGTGTGCTTTAATCTAGCATTCCTTATAATTTTGTGATTAGATTAGATCCAATATTTCCAATTACAGGGGTATTGCCAAACTCAGTGCTATTCCCAAGTTAATGGAGAAACTGGTGACTGATTACCTCTTTTTTAATACGAGATCTTTAATATCCCCTTTCCAGCATGGTTTTTTGAAAGGTAGGTCGACTGTCACTAATCTTCTTGAATTTACTACGCATGTTTTCAGGGGTTTTCTTGCCAGGGCTCGGACTGATGTAATTTATTCTGATTTCAGTAAGGCTTTTGATAGTGTTGATCATGGAATTTTGCTTCATAAACTGTCATTGATCGGTATTCGTGATACTATTCATCGTTGGCTGGGCTCCTATCTTTCCCTTAGGACTCAGAGGGTATTGTTTAGGAATGTATTATCTAAGACTGTTTATGTTACTTCTGGTGTTCCGCAGGGTAGCCATTTGGGTCCTTTACTGTTTTTATTGTTTCTTAATGATCTTCCTTGTGCTGTTTCTGATTGTAATATTCTGATGTATGCTGACGACGTTAAATTATTTTATACTTTTGATGATGACCATGGTCAGGCTGTTCTTCAGCGAAATATTGATTCCTTTGTAACTTGGTGCGGGACTAATTTGATGGATCTTAACTTCAGAAAGTGTAAGTGCATGGTTTTCTCTCGCGGGGGCGTAGTTTCGTTCACTTATGTGATTAATTCTTGCCCTTTGGAAACTGTTACTTCATTTCTTGATTTGGGAGTATTATTGGATATTAAACTGTTTTTTATTGATCATATTAGTATCTATGGTGATTGGCAAGGCTCGGGCTGTTCTTGGTTTTGTGAAAAGATGGGCTAAGGAATTCACTGATCCTTATATAACTAAACTGCTGTACATTTCACTTGTTAGGCCTATTTTGGAGTACGCGTCTGTTATTTGGAATCCATACTATCGTTGTCATAGTGATTCAATAGAGTCTGTGCAGAAGCAGTTTTTATTATTCTGTTTACGTGGCTTAGGATGGGATTATGCCAATGGGTTTCCATCTTATGAGGCTAGATTAGGTCTGATAAAACTTTCAACTTTGGAACGTAGAAGGGCTGTGTTAGGCGTTTGTTTTGTCTATAATCTGGTTAAGGGTGATATCGATTCCGAGTTTTTGCTTTGTAACCTAAATTTCAGTATTCCAGCAAGATTTTCACGGCACTATCGTCCTTTTTCCCTAGATTTTTATAGAACAAACTATGGTTGTAATTTTCCTTTTCGTAGATTATGTAATGATTTTAACATGTATTATGATTTTATTGATTTTAATTGTACTGTTTATAATATTAAACGTAGCTTATATGCTGCCATTAATTTGTAAATTATTATAGAAAAATATATTCTCGTTCTTGTCTTAGGTAGTTATGGTTTATTGTTGCTTTATTCAGCTTGTGATTAAGTTCTGTAGCTGATTTATGTTGTCGTTGCCTTTACTTTTCCCTAACCCGCTATAGTCCGGACTGTAGTGTGTACGTGTCCCTACGTAATGGGGACGAGCCCTCCGCGGTCGGGTGAGGGTGGGTTAGTGTGAGGCCGGGGACGTTCGCCAAAAAAAAAAAAAAAAAAAAAAAAGATTCAACTGCCTCTTCTGATAACATTCCTATAGGAATTGTACTATATTTCGCATAATAATTTGTTGTATTATTTTTCTTAAGCTGCACCCATTGCTCAAAAATATCACGAATCTGCAATGATGTTGCCACTAAAAACATTTATAACGCCCACAAAAGCAGTCAGAAGCAGCTGAAATTTATATATGTTAAAGTTCATACTTGTGGCAATAAAATATCAAAAAATTTTAAAAGTGATATTGGGTGTTTTTTTTTTTTTTAATTCACTACTGAAGTTAAAAAATGTATGAAAATCTTAATTTTTTAAGACCTGTATTTTGGCTAACGGTATTTCACCTATGATTAATATTTGTAAACACTTACAGTGTTGTAATTACAATTACATACCTGGCTTACAATTCTATTACAAATAATTTAGCCGGTACCAAAGGCATTTTTGAATTTTAACTATGACAAAAATATGTAAAATTTCAAATTTTCGCACAAATTTTCCATATTGCATGGGAATTCTTAACTTTAAGATACAATAACTAAAAAACTACGCAACAGTTTTTGAACTGTTTTCTATAAGATAAAGGTAAAAAAAATAATGAATTTCCCACATTGACTTTAACCATTTTTGGCCACGCTCGCGACAGTGTGCGTCGTCTCTAAAGATTTACATACCTACAAATAGGTCTCAAAAATATTACTTGTAAGTGTCCCATGAGCGTAAAGCTTTTGTAAATCTTGAATTATTACATTTTTTATTTAAATTACATAATTAACAACAGAGTTACCAAGTGGTTCCATAGTGTAGCGGTTATCACGTCTGCTTTACACGCAGAAGGTCTCCAGTTCGATCCTGGATGGAACCAGAGTAGAAATTTTTTATTCCTTACGTATCTATTAAGTTCTTGAACGCTTTTGCAAACAATTTTCAAAATACATATAACAAAACATTGAATTCAAGAAAATTAGAGGAATAATCTTGAAGGATATCGAAACTGCATATCGGGACTATGACTCACCACCGACATCCCTATAAGTATGTACATGTAACATATTTTTTTGATGAACGCGATAAATAATTTGACCCTAAAAATTTCCTTGTAATTGGTGAACTTCTTCCAAAAATCCTTAATTACACCAACTTCATTCATTAAATTTACAAAACTAACAACAGAGCTGTCAAGTGGTTCCATAGTGTAGCGGTTATCACGTCTGCTTTACACGCAGAAGGTCTCCAGTTCGATCCTGGATGGAACCAGACGAGATATCTTTTATTGGTTTTTTCCTAATTTTTAGTATAATAAACTAGTATCGTCAATATTTATTTAAAATTATAAATCATTTAAATAAAAAACAATATGAGAATTATTAGTTATTTTGTTCACTTAAAAATTTATTTGTTTACAACCCCATTTAATATGAAAATTAAACAAAACTTCACTAAGTGGTTCCATAGTGTAGCGGTTATCACGTCTGCTTTACACGCAGAAGGTCTCCAGTTCGATCCTGGATGGAACCATAACATTTGCGCTCTATATTTTTCAAGTTTTCTCTATTTTGGTTCTATTTAATAATAATCGAAACTAATCTTCTTTATGGAATTGTCTTTTCATGGAGTACCCTCCATGTATATTTCTGTTGCTATGCAGATTATGGGTGCAAAATTCGTCATAGCAAATGGGTCAAATTCGGTCAAATGGGTCAAAATTCGGAAATTCCTGTTCGAGAGTGTAGCCAGTGTCGTTTTACATTTTTATGATATCGGACCAGTTAAGTGAGCTGTTTAGCTTTGAACTGAGCTTTAGAAGCATTTTAAAGGTGCCGTTATGTAGAACGGAGTATAAAATCTCCCTTAAACTTTAGCGTGAGTGAAAACATATATTATATATATATTATATATTCCACTAGACTGTGTGACTTTCGTTTTCCTTTTTTTCAATAATTTTTTTTTTTACTTTTTTTCAATCATTTAAACGAAAAAAAAAGAAAAAAATTCGTTTTAACTTTTTGACCACGTACACTGTCATTATTACTTTAATTACCCTGATTGCGTATTTTTTACACCATGTAAAAAAAAGAATGTAAAAAACGAAAATAAAGTAAAAAAACAATGTATTCGCATACCTACGACTGAACGGCAACCATAGTCAGCTCGCACTGGGTGTCTGTGTCTGTCAGTCAGTGTATTTGTACGTGTAATAATTTGAACTTCCACCAGTGTCATGTAGAGCTCTCGTTATGATCTGTACTGCAAAGGAGGACACCGAAATTAATTTGAAGAAGCATGAGGTAAAGTAAAATTAAACAAATTAAATAAAACAGGGCATCGTTAATGGAGTGTTATGGACAATGAAGATATGCTACAGGAGACCAAATCCACTATATTTTCTTATTAAATTTGTTTGAACCGATATAGGGTTTAAGCAGATCTATAAAATCTTTATCTAAATTAAAGAAAATTGCTCGTCGATCGCTTTGGATTTATGTTTGGAAATGCCAAAATTTTAAGAAATTTTGGTTATCATGTTGTTATCCAATGAAAGTTATATTTTTATAGTCTTCGACGGCTCAGTAAAGCTCAACCACTAGACATTTTTAATTGTAAGGAGTGTCTGGTACACAAAATATGTACATGCCACTGATATTTAATGTATATTCAGTCATATTTTTTAAAACCATTCTAGTCAAATATCCATAAAGGACACAAGCCTTAAAACAGTTCATTAAATGTATTAAATCGCTATAAATAACGGCTCTTTGCTAAAGAGCTTTCTATCTGTAAATTTAAGTAAAACTAAGGAAGATATCAGTTATTGTTCGTTTGAAAGACGTATTGATGCCATTATGTAAGGAATATAGATCCTTCAAACATCCACATTGTGTGTCCACAACGCATCCGAAGTGTCTAATTTTCTATAACTCTGGGGCATAAATCTGACTGAATTTGACTGATAGCTTGAGTGATGTTCACTTTGAGCGTCATTACGGTTTGTGACTCATTCAAATGCACCTGCAGCTTCAGGTAAAAGATACAAGAAAAACATTAATGGGAACGAATCGCACAAGCTCGGTGACCAGTTCACACCACCTGTTGGAACCACACATACATACATAACATATTTTGGCCATTACGACCCTTCAGTCAGAATTACGAACCAGATTCTCACACCACTTATGTTGTGTGGGTTAATTTTATATATGAGTGGTAGCACAGTCTCGATTTTCAAACGACAGATTTTTGAGAAACTTCTCATGTCAATTTTAATTTAGTCTTGCAGAGGTTTTATCAGAAATCTGTTGAGAGGAAGTTGCCGAAGAAATATTTTGTTTTGTCTTATACTCTAACAGACTACCTATTCGATTTTATTGCTATCCAGATGATCCAATTCAGGCCAAAAAATTTGCTACTCAGCTACCAATAGAAAGTCAAGGTCGTTCTAAAAGAAATGAGGACCGATGACGCCGACAGCCAGAATTCCACATCAAACAGGGACCTTTCTGAATCAAAAGGAGTTATTGTGGTGGTAATGGTCTTACCAACGTCATTCCCAAAGGAATATGAATCAGTAACACTGCCAACTCAAAAGTCATACCATGTGTGGTTTAATTGAAATTGTGGTGAATTGAAATTTGTACGGGGGCAGGCCTAAGTCACGATGCAAAATTTAAAAAGTTGTAGCCTGCAAAAGACCGAGTTATTGCGAGTGACGTGGATTTTTACTTTCAAGAACAGTATCGACGTACGGGCATCATTGGAACGTGTGGACTCGAGTTTATCCAACACATAGTAGTCTCGCTATTATGATTATGGCGATTGTAAAGTGAGCGAAGCACGAGTTAAATGTAAATGACAAAGAATGAAAATGTGGCTCCATCATTTCACGCAAAATAAGTTCTGGCCTGCGAAATGCTGAGTTTTTGCCACTGAAAGCGGTTTTTTACTTTCACCGACAGTATCGACTTACGGGTGTCATTGGCTACCACCCAGTACGATGATTGTGGCGATCGTAGATAAGGAGAAGCGCGTGTTGTCTGCATATGACAATAAAGCAAATTATGACTCAGTCACTTCAGACAAAAGAAGTTGCTGAGTTATTTCGAACGACGCGGATTTTCACTTTCACGAGCAGTGTCGACGTACGGGTATCATTGGAACCTGTGGACTCGAATTTATCCACCACATGGTAATCTCAGTACGACGATTATGACGATCGTAGAATGGAGGAAGCGTGCGGTATATGTCTGTATGACAATGAATGCAACACGGCTCCGTCATTTCACTCCAGAATCAAAATGATTGTCAACAGAAAAGACTGTTAAACCGACTATTGCGGTTGACAAGATTATGACAAGCCCTCAACAGCGACTATTTCATAGAGTTTCTGAAGAGTCTTTTTCTATGTTAGTCTACAAACTTTTCAGTCCACTACTCGTGGTCTTTAAGTTTATAACTTAATTGGAATCTTTAAAAAAAGAATGAATACCTTTCCATTTCTGCTTACCTGTACACAATCACAACGTGTACCACAATGTTGGGTGCAAAATGAAAATGCCAACGATTGGCATTATTATGAAAATAATGTTACAGGTCATACGGTACAAATAATGAGATTGTTATTGTTGTCACAATCCTTGTTATTGCTATTGTTGTTGGTATTGTTACTGTTGCTGTTGGGCATTGTTGCTGTACTCCGTATGCATAAGTTTTGAATGGCAGGCAGTGTTATTATAGCCATCATCGTTGTCTCCATAATATTGTAATTTTCACTCGTGTATTATATTTCATTGAACACAATGAACAGAACAGAAAGTGAAACAAAATAGCGAAAAAAAGAGAAAAAATTGTTTAAATAAAATGAGTAAAAAAGAAACAACAATAACAATAACGAAATCAAATATAACGGTTGTATGTTTGTGAGTTCAAAGCAATTGCCGGTATATTATAATGACAGTTATTTTTATGCTATACACCATATTACAGTTATAATTCGCATTAATGAGTATGAGGGTATGCGTGTGTGTGTGTGAGTATGAATCTCAGTATGAATCTGAGTGTTAATGATATCGATAACAATAATTGGATTAAATTTATAGGAAATTAATACAATCACTACTATTTACCCCCCCTCTCTGCACTAGCACATGAGATATTTACTATATAATTTTTTTGGAGGAAATATTTGTTCATAAAATGCAAATAAATGGGGCCCTATTAAGCAAATACTAGTATTTGCGGACTTAATTTTAAGTAAATTTAGTTTGCGTCAATTTAAATGCACAATGGGTTGTAACGGTTTATCAACTGGTTCCATAGTGTAGCGGTTATCACGTCTGCTTTACACGCAGAAGGTCTCCAGTTCGATCCTGGATGGAACCACATGTTGAGATTTTTTTAAAATAATTTTTTCAATTAATTTTTAAATTAAAATTCTTTATTTTGTTGTAACATTTATCGAAAGTACATTATAATTGCAACACTTTAAAACTTAAAAACACATTTTTAATCACCTTAAAAGGTGCGTTATGCAAAGTTTTAGCATATTGGTTCCATAGTGTAGCGGTTATCACGTCTGCTTTACACGCAGAAGGTCTCCAGTTCGATCCTGGATGGAACCAGAGTAGGAACTTTTTATTCCTTACGCATCTATTAAGTTCTTGAGCACTTTTGGCAACAAGTTTCAAAATATCATAACAAAATATCGAACTCAAGAAAGTTGGAGGAATGATATTCAGGCCTTTGACCTGCCACCGACATCGTATACATATGTATGTACGTGTAACATATTTTACTATTTTTTTTTGATGAACGCTATAAATATATTGACCCTAATCTCCTTAAATTAAATTACAAATTCATTTAATTTACAAAACTAACAACAGAGTTGCCAAGTGGTTCCATAGTGTAGCGGTTATCACGTCTGCTTTACACGCAGAAGGTCTCCAGTTCGATCCTGGATGGAACCAATTGGGAATAAATATTTTGATCTCTAAATCTTTGGAAAGGGAGATAGGGTCTTGAACCTGTAAGATGAATTATATTAGCACTTCCCAAAGATAAGCTAAACACTGCCAGAGAAGATCCAATGGTAAATACCCTAGAATATTAACAACTGCATACATCGACTTTTAGCCGTTTATTTCCATGCCAAAAATTTTTCTCAGAGCTCGGAGTTTGTTTACTTAAGAGAGCAAGTGACAAAATCAAAGACGTTTCGGCCAGTAGATTCCAATCCCTTAAATTCAAGGGATATGTCCCTTGATTCCACCCACGTAATAGTAGACTATAGCGTGATTTGGAAAGAACATGAAAAAATGAATGAAAAGTGCTCATTTAGAATTATTTTGTGCGGAAACAAGATTGATTCACTCAATCCAAGATTAAGGCTTGATAAATACAAGGAAAACACTGCACCATCAATCATCAACATGAAAGATTGTGAATTGAAAATACAAAAGATTGTGAATGCCAAATGTATCTCACACAAGGTTCATTGGTTTCAATTCGAAATATTCACTGCGATATGCAAAAGCTGATTGAGACCATGCTTGAGAAATACAAAAGGAACTCTGCAACATCACCTTCAATCATCAGCATGAATGATCGTTAATTCAATATACAAAAGATTGTGAATGCCAAAGGAATCTCTCACAAGGTTTAGTGGCTTCAATTCTGAATAATCACTTCGTTATGAAAAAGTTGTCCGCAAAATGGATGTCTTACAATTTCTAGCAAACGTGTGACAACTTCGTATGGGGTTGATTGATCGTAATTTAAACGACTTTTGCAATTTTTCGTAACTGTCGGCAAAACATAAATCCATCACCATGCACTGAAAACCAAACATCTATCAAAATAGGTTTCTTGAAGCGAATTCGAGCCACAGAAAGCCAAAATGGTTTGGATGGTTTGGTTCTGCTGTCACAAACCATTATAGCTGGAGTACCTAAAGATTCTTATTTAGCACTACTATTATGGTATGACACTGTGTTTGATTCGGTAATACCCGTAGAGGCATTCATTGTGGGACTTTTCTATGATATTCCGGTCGTTGTGCAAACAACAGTGTTGGCTTGTAAACTAGACCATTTGGGAGAAACTGAACATAAGCTGCTTTCATAAAGTCGAATAAGAAGGCGTAGAAGTTTCGATTTTGTCGTAAAAGCTCGTGGACTGGTCCTGCAGTAAAGTCACGAATTATCAAATAAACTGTGTTGGATGATGGAAAATGTGACAAGTCCTAACTGAAGAGAGACAGTATTAACTAACTCATGGCTGCATATGCACATTATTACATTCACGACTACCGTTGTAGCCCACTTATACATTAAACACAGTCAAGACTGCCTGTTGCCTCTTAAAAATGTAATACTCGTGGCAAATGACTACACGACTACTTGAACACCATTGAGGCTGAGGCAACCAAGGTTATTTACATTGGCGAGTATATAAGAAGCCTAATTGGAGTTAGAGAGTTTTACTGTCGTGGGTAACTAACTAATGGTTGCATATGAAAATTATTACATTCACGGCTACCGTTGTAGCCCACTTATACATTAAACACAATCAAGACAATTTGTTATCGAGAATAACCTCTTAAAAATGTAATACTCGTGACATATGAATTTGATTATGTTCAAGACAACACGACTACATGGAGTCCATTAAAGCTGAGGAAACTTAGGCGACAATGAACATATTTATTGTTGGCGACAATGCTGTCAATCTAATAAGATATATGAAAAGGAAATTTTAAAAGCAAAATTCACTTCAATGACAAAGAAGTAATTTCAGGACGTTGACATCACTACTTGGCGACAATTGTTGCCGGTAGCCTGAAGTCCTGAATATGTTGAATGGTTTTTACTATTCATCTTTTATTTTAAGTAATTACAGAAGCATGTGTAGTATATATTGCATCTGATGTTGTATTAGGAATTATAACTGCAGATATAGATATATATAACAGCAAGGGATATAACTGAGTCATGCCATCTGGTGACGGAAAGCTCGACAGTCTTAAAACGATACGAGTAGAACTGTGGACAAAAATCCGAGGATAAGTTAATTAAAGCAGACAATAAGGGACTAGGCAGTCCTTGTGAAAAAGGGCGGGTAATGGAAATCAGTCAATAGTACACAAAGTACTATCACATGGCAGTTTCGTTAAGTATTGTGCTGGAGTTGCAGCTGATTTTAGTGGAAACTTTACATAGGTATTTTAATTTTAAACTACTGTACCCTTCTGCAGATGATACTCAATTTTACTCAATTAAATCTTAAAACAATTGCTTGGCATCTATGGTGGCTAAAAACAAGTTGTGACAAGTATTTGAAAATTTCATTCATTGTTAATGACTGACTGTCTGTGTCATTGGTATTGTGAATTGAAATTCAATGAGTGACTTACTTGTCTTCTTCTTCTTCTTCTAGTTCTATTTAATATCTTAAGTTTAATTTTGAAGCCAAAACAATTGATGACAAGAATTTCAGTTGAAATGACCAACTCATGTTCATCCATTTCCCATTTAATAATGGCTTTGGCCAACAAATGAAAATAGTTTTCAAGTAAAAGTCTAATACTTTTCGTTTTAATTGCAGAGGTGGGAGTCTCTTGTTATTATTTTCTTGGTATTGTTTTTCATTTATTGTCTTGTTAATATTCTTCATTTTCTTCTTATTTTTCTCTGGAAATAAAGTCAGTGAGTGTAGTTAGTTAAACGAGGCTTAAGAGGAGGAAATTTCTGTTTTGGAAATGCCATTCAGTGAGAGAAAGAAGGTGATGACAATGACAGTTTCTGTTATTTTTATTGAGTATTTCTATAGAATGACTTGAGAGAAATACTAAAATAGTTGTCCATTCAAACCATTGTTTGGTTGAGAAATTTGAAAATGAACGAAAGTTTTCTTTTGTCTTTCTTGCCAAGTTTGAGAAATAAATTATATAGGGGGTGCCAAGAATTTTGAAGGCACAGTCATTGGAAAATAAGGAAAAGGATTAATTGTTTGAAAAGTTATGCTATAACAACGAATAGAACCTTGAAATATTAGTGGAAATGAAATAAAAAAAAAAAATCAAACCGCAGCTGGAGGTAGCTGAATTTCAAAACAGATCATCTAAACAGATGGCAACAGAGAGTTATGAAATCTATTTAAAATCTAGAAAGAAGTCTTACTAATACTCTCTTTAAACAGAAAATTATTACTACTGTGTCTGTCTTCCCTTTCTTTCCATAGATTTTCTTCATGCCTTGGGAGCCATTGATCGCTGGGTGATTCAGTTGGTATAAAAGGTTTCTACGGCCGTAAAGTTTAAATAGCAAATTATCTAAAATTGATCTCCGATTAGGAATGTCTGCCTCAGCCTAATTGTTTTACAATTCTTCAGACATAATTAAATTAAATAAAGCTAGCAGCAGATATGTTCATTATTTTACAAAAGTTTTTACATCGGCTCACAATTTAAAACCTTGAATCAATTCATTCTGGTTAGTGCCTACAATTGCTAAAAGAAATCCGTGTATGGTAATCTGGACAAAGCTATTAAAGCACCAGTCCACAGATAAATACGAGGTTGGCTCAATAAGGTCATAATTTTTAAAATGAAGCATAAGTTTCTAGAAAAAATTTCATTTCATTTAACTGTCTCCTGCTTAAACTCCAAAGAAGCAGGCTCAGCACTGTTATCGGGGTTATTACGGGGCATTGTATTATAGGAACGCATGCGAGGCGTATTGGTCTTGGACACCTTGCGAATGATTTCTGCAGAAGCTGTGGAGATGAAGAGGAGGATCAGACTATTTCTCACTTACTTTGCACATGCCAGGCACTTGGTCGGAGGAGAAAGAGTCACCTGGGTGCCTACTACATGAATGATCTAGATGAACTGTCACGCATGGATATTGGCAGTCTGAGTCGCTTCATCGGAAGCTCCGAGTGGTTCCTGGAATAGGGGAGAATGTGAAACTGTGGTATCACAATGGGCCCTGTGTGCGGCCTAAGTGTGTCCGCTCATGACTCCATCGAGGGGACAGCCACTTCTACCTACCTACTTAACAGTCTCCTGCACATAGACCAACTTTTTTCATTCTGTTGTGACTTCGTAGTTAAAGTCATATCTCTTCCTGTCTTCAAGCAATTCATAGCCTAATGAATAGATTTTTGCCATAGAAAGGCGGCCGTGTGTGCCTCCATATCGTTGGTCTCATGTAGAAAGGCCCTAACTCGTATATTTTTTTTTATTACATTTTTGTGAGGAGGTGTAAAAAAATCAACTTCGAAAAAAGTGTGAGTTAGGGCCTTTCTACAAGAGACCAACGATATACTATAAACACAATGAACGCAATGCAGCAGACGCAGCAATCTCTCAAAAGTAGAATACATGCTTGTATATGGAAGTGACTGTTTTAAAGGCAGCGCGATAACAAGCAACGATTCTGTTGCTTTGCATTCAGGCAAATTTTTTTTATTACAATTAATTTGCATGTGGAAAATTGGATTTTTTCTATCAATTTTTTCAAATCCTTCCCCAGTGGCATCACAAAATTTAAAAGAATGGTGTTGCTCATGATAACAGAAGCCTTTAGAACTCTACCCCATCTTGGCAATGAAACAAGTGGATGCGAATACATTAATGAGGCTGAGATGTGCAAGAGCATGCAAGTCACGAAGCTATGATCATTCCAAAATCTTAAGTATATTTGACCGGGATGTACCTAACGACAACGCGATATTTGAACCTGCTTCCGATTCTGGTATTACAACGAAGATATCGGAAAGATTCTTTTATGCGTTTACACCTGCCAGAGAACATTATTCAAAATTTCACTGATGGAACCAGACCATTCGATAAGGTAGGATGTAGACCTCTTTCTGAATCTAAGATTGTCCATTAGATTACCCTAGTATTGTAATGTCATTCAGAATAAAATAATTGCTATTAAAACGTCAGTTGTGCTAGTATAACAGTGTATCGATATTCAATAATATAAAAGCTATCCTAGGTTAGGTTAGGTTAGGGGGTAGCTTGCCGTTCACAAGCTAGTTCACACGGTGGCCATATGGCCCATTGTATTACCTAGTCTTGGAGCTATCTTGAGAACCCTAAAGTAGTGTACAACACATTCAAGAGTATCCAAGAATGTCGAGAGCACTTCTGAAGGTAACGACATGACTCAAGCACTAGCATAACCTGATTCTTTCTACACATAAATCTCACAAATTCGAATACGTCAGATTGACGTTTTTCAGCAGATAGGCACACAGACTTTATTCATACGAATAATATGAAAGTAGTCCAAGTGGATGAAATATGCCAAGATTTTTTTTGGCGTCGATTTATACTGCGAAGAAATTTTTTTTTGATAAATCTTGTTCGATGCTTATATTTTTTATGGTTACGAATTGGCCCAAAAACTCTCTCATATTACAGTTTGAACAACCTCAAAACCTTTCACCAATTTATTGCACGATTTCGCTTGTGTTTCCCATCAAATTTCTAAATATCAGTATTAATTTACACCTTACTGTATAGTATATAGTATACATACATAATTGGTCAGGATTACGACCTAGCTCTCATATCACTTATGTTGTGTGCCTTATTTTCATACATGAGTGAACGGCAAATTTTTGAGAAACTTTTTCATGGCAATTTTTTATTTTTACACTCAGAGTTTTTGCCAGAATTCTGTTGAGAGGAAGTCGCCGCTGAAATATTTCTATAATATTTCGATTTGTTGCATATGTTTGACTTGTGATCAATTGTGTATCCTATCAAATCTGTAAGTATGAGGTTGGTGGTGCTATTATTTCACACATCACTGTATCTTAGTACATCGTATATACGTATAATTATGGGATCGTATTTGCTTCTTAGATATTTATACTTAGCATTTTTAATTTTACTGCGTTCTTGATTAAGAGAAATACGCCGAGCGAATTAAAAATAATTAAATTTTTTTCCTTGAATTTTTACAGCGATAGCAATGAAATTTGGCAACACGGCCGGCATAAGGGTAGCGTGGCCGAGCGGTCTAAGGCGCTGGTTTAAGGCACCAGTCTCTTCGGAGGCGTGGGTTCGAATCCCACCGCTGCCAAGAAGATTTTTTATACTTTTTTTGTAGAAATTTTAAAGAAAAAAAAAAATACATTTAATTTCTGTTGTTATGCATTGTAATCAATGTTTAGAGACTTCTGTAGAATGTTTTTTTTCTGTTTTGTTGCACGAAGAAAAGTTTCGTTGATTTTGCTTAAAAAACTACATTTTCCTGTAATCATTTTATTTATTTGTATCCACCTAAATCAAGAAAACTTTATAAAATTTTCAGGATTTTCTTTTTTTTTCAATTTTTTTTACACTTTTTTCGTCTTTTTTTACGTTTTCATATTGTAAAATACAAAATTACCCCCTAAAAATATGCTTTGAAAGGCAATAATAGTAAATTTCTAAGTATGTGTAAATGTATATGTATGTGCATGTATACGTGTGCTTAACTGATTTTGTTTGTAATTTTTTTTTCGTAAGTAAAATGCACATTAAAAAGTTTTTCCTTTTACTCATATTACTTATGAACATTGTGTTCAGCTAAGAAGGTACGAGGTGGGGGAGGGGGGTCGGAAAACAAGATGGAAAACTTTTTGGCAACACAACAATATCATTATGATTTGAACAGCAATAATAACAACAACAACAACAGCAATAGCAATAGTTGCAGCAATAATAACAATGACTCAAAAGGTATGCAAAATGTTTGCAATTTTTCCAGAAGAAAAAAGAAAATTTTCCTTCTTCACAATAAATAAACCCAAGTTTTGTTTGTCGTAAAAATATTTTTCTTTCCCCGATTAAATGGAGAAAAACTAAAGAAAATTCAACATTAATTTCGATTATAAAGTATGAAAGTAGAAGAAGAAACTGTAATAAACTACTTGTAAACTGGCATTATAAACAAAAATAATTCACAACCAAAAAAAAAAAAAAACAAAAAAAATCCGAGACATTATCAGTGAAAAATTGAAGTTGAAGCATAAATTTTTTAAGGGGAAACGAGAGTAAATGAATTTTGAGAGACGAAAAACTATTTGCAAAGAAAGTTTCAAAAGTTTTTCATGGAAATTAATTAGTGTTTAGAGATTAATTTTTTCGATTTGAAAAGGGTACCTTCTTTTATCAGAAGCAAAATACAAATGAATGGCGCTGTTAACCAAGTAGAACAAGTTAAGTTGTAAGTTATCGATAACTCTTCACTGCCACTTGCCAAAAATTCTGGTATTTTCCTCAAGATGTAGATTTTTATCGAACTTTCTTTTGCACAGACACGTTTTGTGAAAAAATCCTGCCTCACCTCATTTTTCTCTTCCAAATTTTGTGAATAAATCCAGCATGTGAAGTACCTCCGCAAATGAATCCTGCATGTTTCGTCTAATTTTGTGATAGGCCTGACCACTATAGTTTCTGTAAAACTCGTTTAAAGGTATTACCAGCATCTAAGCGTGTGTACTCAGGGTAGCCAATGTTCCGCAGAAACTGCTGTACGGCACGACGTATAAGTCGCCGTAGTCTAGCAGGTAGTGTGTTGGCTTTTTAGACGTAAGGCCTCGGTTTAAACCCCTGGTGATACATCTCCAACAAAACGAAAATATTTCTACGGCGACTTCGTCTCAGCGTATTTCTGGCAAAATCTCAGTGAGTTAAAAAAAAATTGCCATGAAAAGTTTCTCAAAAATCTGTCGTTCGGAGTCGACTATAAACTGTAGCAACCGCCACACATGCATAAAATTAGCACACACAACATAAGTGGTGTGAGAAACTAGGTCGCAATCCTGACTAAAGGGTTGTAATAACCAATTATGTATGCATGTATAGCACATAAAATGGATTCTAGTTAGGTTAGAAGTAGCATCCGAATCAACCGGGTTTTACATACAACTACACAGTACCAGAGACTGTTTTCGAAGGAACATATAAAACTCACACTACCATACGGAATGAAAGAGGTGTTATGGCTGTTATCGGTGACGGTGATACAACAATCTTCACCGATGGCCCAAAAATGGAATGTGGAACTGGATCTAGGGTATATTCCGATAAGCTGGCACTGAACGAGTCATACAAATTACCTAAACACGCCAGCATATTTCGCGCTGAGAGTTTTGCTATTGAACAAGCTGCTCCTCCTTCGGACTTAATTACATGTGTGGACTGTAGAGCAGTAATTAAAGCGTTGAGATCCCATCTCGCCAAATCAAAGAGCGTAAGGAGTTGCATCGGCTCTCTACAGCGTATACGTCGACACAAAATCCGCCTCTACTGGCATTAAAGAAAATGAAAAGGAAGAGACCATAGAGGGAATACTTTTTCAAATTTGGATAAAGCAGCATGGATTTCAACAAACCATAGGTGGTTCAGGGAACTACTTGAGTTCGACAAGAGAACGGTTAGTATTCTAACTGGAATTCTAATGGGACACTGTGCTATTGGCAGTTTCGCTAACAAACTCGGTCTTCTCCACCAGGATAATTACAAAAACTGCCAGGATGTGGAATAAACAGACGTCATAGGTTTTTGGAAAACAGAACGTTTGAAAATTTTGAGAATAGCGGCCAATGTGCCATTAAGGAAATTGGCCGGTTTCGTCCGGAGTTTTTGGTGGTTCAAACCCATCACTACCGGATCATGACAAGGGGGCTTATCTTACAATGGACGACACAATGGGCCATATTGGCAACCGAGTGCACTTGTCTGTGAACGGCAAGCTATTACTCTGTCTATATTCACTGTGACTACTCTGCTTGTATGAATAATGGCAACCAAGATTTTCTCACATAATACGAGCAACTGCTCTCTTGTACAAGTCTCAACAGACCTCCTCTTATTGTATGAATGTTGCCCCTTGACTAGGAGATTACTAAGGCTGGTCAGGTGCACATTTATGTTAATGAGTCTTTTCTTCAAAAACAATGGGGAAGTCTGATGGGTCTGTAAGTCTACAAGAATGGTGTGGTGTGGTCGCGCTCTGTCTTCTTAAGACTACTTCTGTACTACGCCATACCGCCAGAATATACTTTAACCGAAAACTGACCAGAAATATTAGTGCAACCCCTGCGCTGACCAACTTCTTCGATGAGTTCGGTGGAATTCGGTTAGTGCAGGAACTGCGCTTACCCGTGGCTTCACAACCGGCCGCTATGCGTGCTCAAGTGAGTTTTGGTATCAAAGCTATCGCTCCTACCTAACCTAACCTATAATAGAGATATTACTCTGACCAACCTGATGTACTAAAGCCTCAGATGCTGTAGAAGGGTTAAATAGGGTTGCATCTAGTTCCGATGGTTTAAAGGATTGAGCGAATGTGCTGTTGTGCTTAGAGCGTACCCTTTCCGGTCTAATTATCCTTGGGTAATCTCTATAGAGTTTCCTTCTTCGCGCCGGATTCATAATACAATGATTACATGCTACATGCACGTGTGGCCTAATTTTTTAATTGAGGATTTATTTAGGCGATGATGAGGATTTTGTTCTTCAAGTGGCATTATTTCAAAATTTCTCCCAAAAATTTATAATTTTTTTCAATTCTTGTTTATATTTTTAAAATTTATTAGTTGACATCGTGAGACAAAAACAAAAAATCATAAAAGGAATTTGAAATATGACTCTGCAGTTGCTTTAGAACTAAAATTAATGAACTTTTCTCGTTTTTTTCTTCGTTATTTTTCACGTTAAAAGCAAACAAATTGATATTCTGTACCTCATATTCCTTTTGCACCTTCAAAACTCACGTATGTCCTTTTTTTCCCAAACACACACACACATAAACTCAGTTTCATATACTTACGTTACAGTTATATTTAGGAAAGGAACTTTTTGTAAAGAGAACTCCAAAGTTTTGCTTTTTTTTTCCTTTTTTTGGTACATTTTGGTACTTTTTCATAGAGTACGTGACATGAAAAAGTAAAATTTTCTGTTTCTCGTAAGTATTTCATAAATTGCATTGCATTTAAGGGAGAAAATTAGGAAAAGGATGTTACATTCGGTTTAAGGAATCGTTTGCAACAAAGCTGTTCTTCTATTATGTCCAATGATATTCAATTAGAAATAGCTTATTGGTACCAGGGTCTTATGGTACTCAAATGAAAGTTTAAATGTGTTAAAATGAACGTTCGTTTTCTAGTAACAACTTATATCGTTTGTTGTACTATAAAAAGTACCTTGATGCTTGAAGGATCACGAGGCAGTGCAGTACAGATAGTTTTGTCTCCCTCTTGGATTATCCTTTATTTACACTCCTGTGTCACATTAAAATAATTTTGATATCCTACCACTGTTCTAAGGTATTCAAGATTGGCTTCTTATGAACAGACAAAGAGGGAATCAGACCAAAGACGTCCTTTTGCCTTAGACTCTGTTGACCTATTGTGCATAACCCTGTTAAGCACATACATTCTGTGCAAAGAAACTCCATGCCACAGTGACCTGGAACCCAGCAGAAGTGGGTGTTGTGTCGACGTATACGATGCAGAGGCTCCATGCAACTCCAGACGCCCTTTGATTTGAAGAGATTGGATGCCAGTATTTTAATTGCTGCTTGACTGTCCACACATATGATCAAGTTCGAAGGAGACTGATCCCCGGTGCTGGATCAACTCCTTTGATGTAAATGGCAGCAAATCCTATTAATGACTGAGTGCTATGCAGGTGTTGATACAAGGACTTCTCTTCCTTGCAACAGAATCTGTAGCAATTAATATGCGAACCCTCAAACAGATGCATTAATCGGATTTTCTCATGTTTTTCCTGCTCAGCCTCGGCTAAAATCTTGTTTCCTGATGGCAAAGTTAAGAAACCTTTTACAATAATCGATGCCTTCAATGTTTGCTCATGATAATTACTGGCTTCATACAGAGCTCTTCGCTAAGCAGGTGGCTAAGTTCACTGCGTCAAGACTCAATGCCCTATCTCGGTGGCGCGTTATCAGCTTTGGTCACTCCTCTATTCTGGAGATTGATCCTGTGGCCCCACTGGATATCGATTATCTCTCTATGGAATATTCTTTCAACATCCTGATTCCGAGCAGGAGCGATTGGACCCCTGACACAGTCGTCTCCCGGAACTCCTGGATGTGTATATCGACGGCTCCAAACTCAATGGCGGGGTGGGTAGCATTCCGGGAAACTGCAGTGCCTCCGAACTCGCCAGAGCTGGTGCACTACTCCTGGATTCCTCTTCAATCAACTTAAGAATGCCGCTTACCTCTTTCAAGCTGGCTATATCGCGAAAGTTCTTCCAAGACGCCAACTTATCCTGGATCAATGAGGAGTCCTGCTCCACCGCTAGGCTCACATGGCCCTCATTGGATAGAAGGCGTACCAACCAGCTACTTGGACTTGGTTGAAACATCATCTCGTCACTGTGTTATGGATAGACACGCGGAAAGAATGCGGCTCCCATTTAATGACTTCTGTCCGCTGAAGAAGAGGAGACTATTATCCACTTTCTTTGTCAATGCCTATCTCTAGCGAGGTGCAGATATAGGTTTTTGGCTCTCCGACCCTTGTCAGCTTGAAGGAGCTATCGTCCATTGATGTCAAGGACATCAAGGTTTCGGGCTAGTTTTCCAGCGTGGGGTAGTCGTGCTTTGGATTTGCAGCCCTTGCGCTGACCAACTTCTCCCTCCGTGGTTCGGAGGAACTTAGTCAATACAGGGACTGCGTTCACCTATGGTGTAACAACCGGCCGCTGTGCGTGTTCAAGTGAGCTTTTGGTATCAAGGCTACCACATTAACCCAACCTAACCTAACCACCTTATATCATCGACCGCTCCGTAAAGTACTCCATTGTGACACGGCCTGCACCGTAATTTCTACTTGATGGATGATAATACCTCACGGCGCCTACTTTACATAGCGTCACGTCACAACATCGATTTTTCAACATTTTAAACTCGGTTCTGTATGCCTTCAATCTCTTAATTAAGGCAACCAATTGCATGATAGTCATGGTAAGGCTCTATTTAGTCTTTATACCGCCGCTTTAGATTTTGTACCACTGGTTTCGTATCGTATTACTGGTGTGTTCTCGTTTCCGAGTGCAATCCCTCTTCTTTATAAATAATAATCCACTCGATACCACTTCATGTGTAAGTGTTTGCAGTGATGTCAACTCTTGGTAACAAAATTAAATCGCCAGAATATTTGAAATTGAAAAAGAGTACAGGGTACGAAAAACTCTGTTAAACTAGCTAAAAGTTGTACCAATTCCGTTTCTTCCAAATTTTGGCTTCTAAACGAAACTGCCAAAAGCACAGTGTTGCATTAGAATTCCTGTTAGAGTGCGAATAGTTCTCTTGTCGAACTCAAGTAGTTCTTTGGATTTCCTGCGGTCTACTGTTGGACATAGCAGCGAAGAAATTCGGCAACCAGATATGTTGGACCACTTATGGTTTGTTGAATTGCATGCTGCTTTATTCCAAATTTTAAAAGTATTTCTGTAGGGGAGTACATCGTTTGTTCCTTAGACATCTCCGATCACTTCCGTGCCAGTTCATCTGGCTTTTCGTTCCCCTCTATGCCACAGTAACTCGGAACCCAGTAGAGACGAGTGTTATGTAGACATATACGGTGTAGAGAGTTCCTGCAACTCTTGACGCTCTTTGATTTGACACGGTGGGCTTTCAGCTTTCGACTGTCCACATATGTAATCAAGTTCGAAGGCGGTAGGTTCCTGGCTTCAATCATACGCGCAGCTTGTTCAATAACAAAAATCTCCGCCTGGTTATGTAATCCGTATGACCAGTTCAGTGCCAGTTTATGGAATAGACCTCAGGTCCAGTTCCACATTCCATTTTCTAGCCATCACTGAAGATTGTTACTAGCACCGTCACCGATGACAGCTTCAGCAACTCATTCTTCCTGGGTGGCAGTGTGAGTTTTGTAAGCGGACACTGGGCATTATTTTGATTGAACGTATGTCTGAGTAGAGGGGCCATCCAAATTATTACTATTTTTGATAAGAAAAAAGGCGAATTTGTATGGCGCTTTCTAGGTAAATGTACTGCTGAGTGGGAAACTGGATTAAGGCAGGTAGTTTTCCAGGACTGGCTGCTTTGGAAACGTGCTTTAGTAGAGTTCGATAGAATGCGACTGATCGATACTGGTAAAATTGGATTAGAGAGGCCATACAGCTGCCGTTAATATTATCGCGTGGTAAATCTTGAAATATAACCTAACCTAACCTAACTTTGTGAATGCGTTTTTTTAATGTGTTTTTAAAACCCCAAAAAAAATATGTTGGCATCACTGCCTATTATTGTTGAAATTAATTAACAAAAGAATGATAATTTGTCCTCCTTTTTCTAACAGCATGTGACAGAAAGGTAGTGAAAAATAATAGTTTCAGTGAAACACGTTCGGGTTTATTTCTTCTTACAAAATACGAGTAAAAGAAGACATTTTTCCTTTGTGGTCTCCGTAAAACAAAAAGGGAATAAAAACAAATGCATTTGAAAAAAAGTGTCCCATAATTATGAATTATTATGTGCTCTTGGAAGATAATTACGTTATAAGTTAGGTTACGCTTAAGGAAACGTTTTCATTAATATAAAGAAAAATTTGCAGAAATCCTAATATATATTATAAATCTTTCTGTAAGTCTGTTTTTTTGTTTGTTTGTTAGCCAATCACGCCTGAACGCCTGGACCGATTTTTTTGAAATTTGGGATATAGATCGAGCCATTGCCGGTGCAGGTTATAGGCTATAAATCTTTTCAAAATTTTGACCAAAAGGGGAAAAAAATGGGACAAAGGGAGAAAAAATGGCAAAAATTAGTACTTTTATGCATAAAATCTGTATTTTATCTGTTTTATAGGTAATTTTTTACGATTTAGCTTGGTAAGTTTCCCAAATAGCTATTGGAGGTGTTCCGTTTCAACAGTTGAACCAAAAGGGGTCCAAAAAGGGGGAAAGGGGCCAAAAATGGGCAAATTGAGTGTATAGCCAATCACGCCTGAACGCCTGGACCGATTTTCTTGAAATTTGGGATATTGATCGAACTTTTGTCGGTGCAGGTTATAGGCAATAAATATTTTCAAAATTTTGACCCAAAGGGGGAAAAAATGGGTCAAAGGGAAGAAAAAATGGGCAAAAATTAGTACTTTATGCATAAATGCTGTATTTTTATCTGTTTTAAAGGTATTTTTTTACGATTTAGCTTGGTTAAGTTTCCCAAATAGCTATTGGAGGTGTTCCGTTTCAAAAGTTGAACCAAAAGGGGTCCAAAAATGGGGAAAGGGGCGAAAAACGGGCAAATTGAGTGCATTTATATTTAGGACTTAGAGTATTCAAAAAACTTGGTTGTTTGTTAAACCGGTTTCCGAATAATTTGAAAAATTGCATTTTTTAAGAAACCGGTTTCAAAACCGGTTTCGAAACCAATAAACCGGTTTTTTATTTATTGTTATTTTTAATGCAAAAATTACCCAATAATTTTTTTTAATTTTTTAAACTAATCCAAACTACATAACCCGCGCAACGCCGGGTACAATCTGCTAGTATTTTATAATTTGCAGATTGATATTTAAGGAACAACAACGTTAAAAACAAAAATAAAAGGATTATATAGGGTGGGTGATTTAAAAGTTTCAATTTAAAAATTTTTATTTTCAAAGAAATATGCGCCAATGATGCCTGCGTTCCATAAGCTGCACCAAACAAATACTCGAATTGGAGGCATTGGCTTCTGTAAGACCGCGTGTGGGTTTTCTCAGTCTCAAATACGGCAATAGATTTATTCGAAAAAAAAATTTTTTTTTTTGCAAAATTGACATCATCTTGCAGTTTCTCGTTGGCCCAATAAGTTCCATTAATCGTAACGTTGTTCGAGCGTCAATCGATTCATTACGTTCAGTGGAGATGGTACACTGATTTGAATGACAGAATAAGTATTGCCAGATTCGTAATAACCCATGGTTCAAATTTAAATCGATAAGTGACCCACTCATTATTTTCACTGTATGTACTATACTTGAAGTTTACAAATAGAGGGGTGAGAATTAATTTGACTTTAAAAATAAATAGAAGAATTATATCAAACCAAAATACATAAGATTTTTGGATAACAAAATAACTTCTCTGGGGAACTACTTTGGAGAAATTTTAAATTGTGTCCATATTTTTATGAATAATGGGCCCAAATGGCCCATTGTGTTTCTCAGTGTGAGGTAAACCCCCCGTTCGTGGTGGGTTTGAACCATCCCGGGTTTCGAATGAATCCGGCCAGTTCCCTTAGTGGCATGTTTACCACCAGGGCCAGATCTTCAAACCTTCTTTCATCCAAAAACTGATGACGTCTGTTCTGAAGTATAGGGGGCACTCGCATAAATTTGATCGTGTTAAAGGTGACGAATTCTGTACCAGAAAATTATGGTTTGCGGAGAGCATTAATTTTTAGTTTAGATTTGAAGAAATGTGCTGGAGAGTCGCACCGAATGCTTGTCAAGGCGTATAGAGATCATGTTCTATCAGAAGCAACATGCAGGAAATGGTTTTGGCGGTCCAAAAATAAGGATTTGAGGACGCATGAAGATGCCGTTTTGAGTCAGAAATAAATGGCAAAAATGTTAAATGTTGTACAGGTAATGACTGACCGTCTGAAAGCCATGGATAAGATACAAAAGTGAAAAGGGACGCCACATGAACTTAATCACAAACAGATGGAAAACTCGTAAAACCACTTGTGAAATTTTGCTTTAAAGACACGACACAAAATCAGTGCTGCATCGACAGTTGTTGACAGTACCATACTAGACGAGTGCATCTACTTTGTTACTTCTTTTCTACATTCTGTCCAGGTTGTATTGAACCTATATTTCAATGGCATAGACTTTCGCCAAAATATACCTGCAAAGTATGGCTTTGAGATAATTTACTCTGGAATAATACTTTCCCGCCACTGCCCCAATATCTGTTCTCGATGCATTCATAACCCACGGAAAGTTTCTCTTTTAATAGAATATATAACCTGCACTTCATTCTGGTCATTTTTGTTACTAAGTCTCGTTGGAAAATATTTCCCAATATCCTAAATTCTACTGGTTCCGTCCAGAGAATAGTTAAGAAGGCAGCTGTCAGCCAATCGAATTATAAGGTTACTAGGTTCGCTGATGATGCACGTGTTCGACTTGTCTCTCATTATTCTTACCATAGCCTGCTCGATCCCTACAATCATGTGCAATTTACTTAATTCCTTCAGTGCCGTTGTAGAACGGGATTCTAATGTCCGTGTTATACTAACACACGCTAGTCTTATTTTACCCAAGTAATCATCCATTTTATACATGCAATGCATGCTCCTTCGTTTACGTCTTCTGAATTTACTAGAAGTCGCGGTAATCTAGTAGGTAGTGTGTGGCCTCGATTGAAACCCCAGCTCAGGCATTTCCAACAAAACGAAATAAGAACAAATATTTCTTCGGCGACTTCCTCTCAGCAGATTTCTGTTAAAAACTCTTCGAGTGTAAATAAAATTGCCATGAGAAATTTCTCAAACAAATCTGTCGTTCGGAGTCGACTTTAAACTGTAGGACCCGCCGCTCACGTATGAAATCAATATACACAACAACATACACATGAAATTAATATACACAACATAAGTGATCTGAGAAGCTAGGTTGTAATCATGACTAAAGGGTTGTAAACTTGACTAAAGGGTAAATGAGAACGCAAAAAAGTTTTTTAATAATTTTTTTTTTTTTTTTAATGAATTTCAACAACTTTTAACAAGATTAACAACATTTTTCCGAATAGGTTGATTGCCTCGATTTAGTGACGATGTCTGTAGACAACACGACGTACGGTCTTGTAACGGTAACCATCTTGAGCGGGTGCTTCATAAGATGCAGCAGGAGCAGAGGCTGCTGGAGGAATGTAAGAGTTTTGTGGTACAGATACGGGAGCAGGAGCAGAGGCAGCTGGAGGAATATAAGAGGCCTCAGGTTCAGCAGCAACGGGAGCAGGAGCAGAGGCAGCTGGTGGAATGTAAGAGGATTGAGGTTGTTCATAAACGGGACCGGGAGCAGAAGCTGCTGGGGGAATATAACTCTGTTCAGGTGCGGAGGCAGCAGGAGCTGAGTAGTCGTATTGAGCGCATGCGCAGCCAATCAAAGCCAAGGCAAAAATGAAGAATTTCTGAAAAGGAAATTTTTTTTCAGTTTTTTCTTTGTAAATTTGTCTCCTTTTGTTTTAATAATATTTACCATCTTGAGTTGAGGGTTTTTTTTGTTGGATTATGTTTAAGTTTTGAAAACGTTTTTGTTTTTGATGGCTTTTGTTTGAAATTGAAACGTTTTATATGAAATGTTTGTCGTCTCTCAACGCTGTGACAAGTTTTGAAATAAAACCACACGCAACCATGCTATTGGTTGACCTTTAAACTTGTTTTGAATATTAAATTCTTTTGTTTTTAATAAAATATGTATGCTTTTGAAACAAAAGAAAAAAGAAATAAAAACAAAAACGAAAAATCTTAATTAGCCAGCTAATGGGTAGAACCAGTCTAAACTTGACTTAGAAGCTTTAAATATCTACCACCAGCTTGTATGTGAAGGGAAATGGAAACCATTAGCATCCGCAGAAGGTAATGAAGTTCATATCGTGTGATCAATTAATTCAAACAAGCATTTGAAATACACCAAGAAAAAGAGTTCACGAACTACATAAAGAAATGCATTTTTGGAAACAAAAATTTATTAAAAGTTGTTCGCCTACTTTTAATTAAAACAAATACTCGTAAGACCTAGTAAAAGCGTATCTAAGCTACGGCTAGTTGTTACCCTACACCACCAGGAACTCTCTTTTGTCTTGGAGACTTGCATTAGCTAAATACAGAAGTTCTCTTTTTCAAATTCTCATTAAATCGACTCAATTCTTCGTCAAAATATTCATGTTTGACTGCATTGGACCGGTTCATATCCCGTGCTTTACAATCCGATCCCGAAGACAGAACATACATAATTGGTCATTACAACACTTCAGTCAGGATTTCTACATAGTTTCTCACACCACTTATGTTGTGTGCGTTAATTTTATACATAAGTGGCGGGACCTACAGTTAAACTGTAGGTCGACTCCGAACGACAGAATTTTGCGAAGCTCTTCATGCCAATTTTATTTACTCTCATAGTTTTTGCCAGAAATCTGCTGAGAGGCAGTCGCCGAAGTAATATTTTTTTTCTTTTCTTTTTGACGAACTCGGGCTTTACGTCTAATAAGCCAACACACTACCTACTAGACTACGGCGACTACAACCGGGCGACCGAAGACCGAACATGTTTCCGAATTAATGTGATTTTATGCTTCAACTCAAGGCTTCCAATATACATATATGTATGTTGGTAACGGCGTCGCCAACATAAAGAATATTCACTGACAACATCGAAAGTATAGCTATCGGCCGGTATCTGAGATCCGATATGTCGCACATCCCTACTTGTCCACAGCATATACTTCGATTTGCCCTCATCTACTGCCGCACTCGTCTTTGATAGACAATAAAGCATGCGGTAGAATTCTTAGTGAAGGTATTATAATGCACTGCGAGACAATAGAATAAAAACTAGTTTCGGGGCCAAAAACAAATGAAAGCGAAACGAATAATCATAATAAAAAGCAAATAAAAATTAAAAATATTTAAAAAAACATTAGTTTTTCGTGTATAAAAACACTGAGATTTTCAAGTTAGAATAACAAAAACTCAATAGAATTCAAACCATTAACAGTTATTTGAACAAAACAAACAAAACAGCAAAATGGTAACATTTTTTTATTTCTCATTTCAAAGAATATTAAATAATTTTAAAACTATTTTTATTGTTGTTAATTTTATAATCTAGAAATTCATAATTGTTGCCTTGGCTTTAGTTGGCTGCGCATGCGCTCAATATGACTACTCAGCTCCTGCTGCCTCAGCTCCTCAGCAAAGCTACATTGCTCCCGCCGCATCAGCTCCTGCTTATGAACAACCTGCTGCTTCTGCTCCCGCTCCAGTAGCTGCCCCTCAAAATAGTTACATTCCCCCTGCAGCATCGGCTCCTGCTCCTTCTTATGAAGAACATGCTGCTTCTGCTCCAGCTCCCGCTCCAATTGCTGCCCCTGAAAACAGTTACATTGCCCCAGCAGCCTCTGCACCCGCTCCAGTTGCTGCCCCTCAAAACAGTTATATTCCACCAGCAGCCTCTGCTCCTGCTGCATCTTATGAAGCTCCCGCTCAAGATGGTTACCGTTACAAGACCGTACGTCGCGTTGTCTACAGACATCGTCACTAAATCGATAAGATTTTCCACAAAACGTTGTTAAATATTTGAATACTGTTATCGCCAACTAAAATAATAAAAAATTTCCTTAAGAAGTATACATTTTGTCTTCCACTTTCAAATAATCAAGGCTTACCACGTATGCTTACATCCAGTGACGTTGTAAATTCGATCTTTTTAAAATCCTCTCATCAGATTTCTGGCAAAAACTCTGGGAGTAAAAATAAAATTGCCATGAAAAGTTTCTCAAAATCTGTCGTTCGAAGTCGACTTTAAACTGTAAGTCTTACCACACATGTATGAAATGAACACTCACAACATAAGTGGTGTGATGATAAACTAGGTTCTAATCCTGACTAAAGGATTGTAATGAACAAATTGTGTTATGTATGTAAGCCTTAAAAGTGTTTATTTTTAAGTCGTTGTTTGCAGATGTGTAACACAAATGTTTTCCTTACGTGTACTCTTATCGATCTCGACTTTATTATACCGTCCAGGTACTTGAATTCGATGGTATCCTCTAAATTAATATTGGCAATGTTAATAGTGTGACTGAAACTATCACTTCTTCTTCCATATCTCGCACAAAAGCAGTCATTAACTCAACCTCATTAGATGTTGCAAATTCACTGACAACATCGACAGTATATCTACCGGGCGGTATCTGAGATCCGATACGTTGCACGTCCCTAGTTGTCCACAGCATATACTTCGTTTTGCCCTCATCTATTGCCGGACCCGTTTTTGATAGAATTTGATTGGTTGGTGTTGTTCAATAGCACTAAAGGCAGAAATTACATCTCGCTTGACATGTCCTATGATGTCAAACTGGACACTTTTGTGGCATTGCACTCACCTTTCGCAGAATACTAAAAAGTGTAGTTAAGGGGGTCGCATGATAAGGCATCGTCTTGTCTGTAACACCACGCGATATCAAAACACTCTCCATGACGTTTAACTTCGCACGATAAGCCATCGCCTTGTCTAAAACTCCGCATGGTATGAAAACGCTCACCGTGACTAAGTTGAAGAGGTCGCATGATAAGGCATTGGCTTTTCTGAAACCTCGCACGGTATCAAAAGGTTCTGAGAGGTCTATTCGTACTTTGACAGAAGTGCTCAATGTTATTCTGCACAGCTTATCAGCTTCGCAGGAATAACGAGCACATACAATGCGTCAAAAACACGTTTCTTTATAGAGCTATCAATGGCTGCCGGCCTTACAGGCGCCAGCTGTAGGAGTTACTCAACGTAATTCTGCATAGCCTTGGCAGCTTCACAGGTATACCAAGCCCAGACATAGCGACAAAAACACAATTCCTTGTGGGGCTATCAAGGGGCTGTATTATAGTCGACGATAAGATGGTATGTGTTCATTTCTTTTTCATGGGTCTTCTCCAGGATTTAAAGCCATGTGAAGGTCTGGTCGAGTGTGGACTAACCAGATTTGACGCCGCACTGATAAGGCCCAATCACAGTATTAATGAGTGGCTTCAGTTGTTCATACAATACGTTTGTAAGCACATCGTATGCGGTGGGAGAACATTTATACAAACTTGGTCTCCTTTTTGCAGGACAGGAAAGAAGAGGTTCCTCTAGTCATATTTGGTAAATAAGATGTTGCATGCACCCTACCAGCGCTTTGGCTCTGGCCTTGAACAATTTAGTGGGCAGCCCATTAAGGCCTACAGCTTTATTGTACTTAAGACGCATAGTCGCAATTTTGACTACTTCATAGCTGGACGGTGGAATCTCCACTCCGTCATCATCTCTAAAGGCGAAATTGGTGTCGGCATCGCTACATAGTAGCGTAGAGAAGTGTTGTCTTCATAACCTCAGCATCGCTAATGAATCTGTGACCCAGTTTCCATGTTCATTGTTGCAGGAAGATGCTTCGGACTTGAAACCTTCGGTTAGATGCTTAGCCCATTGATAACATTTTGGAGTACCATTCTCAGGTTTGCACAACTCAACTTCCTTATGCTCTCGCCTGAAAAAGGCGTCTCTCCCCTCTGCTCCTCTCTCTATAGTTCTTGAAAATGGTTTGCGTAAAGCCGCGGTTAGCCAAACGTCCACGAAACGTTTTAACATATGAAGAGAGATGAACCTTTGACTGACCGGGGCTTAACGATGGACTGAAACGTTTTATTGTATGCGGCGTTTTTCGCTCGCGATACTTCTCATCGTACCATTGGTTGCATTGGTGGGTGGGAGCTCGAAACCAAGGACTGCTTTCGTAGTAGTGCGCAGTTAGTGGATGTTGGCCTACAGTCCTCAAATGTCATTAAGATTGGGATCGACGGAGATTAAGATGGGGAACGATGGAACTTTTTCGAGAGTTGAGCGGAGAGCCTGAGTCTGCTGTCCTTTTTGATCGTAGCGGATTGAAATCCAGCTTTCGCAATGTACTAGAACGCTCGGCTCACGATGGGCTAATGCGCGATTAATATTTGGCTGCGACAAGGTGGAGGTTCGCGTTGATATTTGAACCTGTGAATTGCTGCATACGACGTCGTGCCACATACGATAAAAGCGATCAGACTTATACCGTTGGCGGTAATGGTCGTGTAGAGTTTCATTAAAATCCCCGAGGGCAGTTTTGTTATCAAGGGCCTTGCACTTAGCATATATGCCCTCGAATTTAAAGTAGAAAGCATCTTTCAAACAATTTACGATCATATTTAGATTTCATGCGGATTAAGACTAACCACACAGACGTAAACACAGAGACAAGTTGCCAAAGTTTCTTACTAACCATAACTAACCCGCACTTAAATTTGTGCTTTTCCAAATGACAGCTGCAATACCTACCGCATGAAATAACAACAACAACAATCAATAACAATCAACAGTTCCCGCCATTACTTCTGGTCACGCCATCTGTCCAAGTGAAAACGAAACTCTCGAACACGTTGTACTAAAATGTCCGAAATCTGGCAAGCATATATGCATACATAATTGGTCATTACAACCCTTTAGTCAGGATTACGACCTTGTTTCTCACACCACTTATGTTGTGTGCGTTAATTTTTATACATGAGTGGTGGCACCTACAGTTTAAAGTCGACTCCGAACGACAGATTTTTGAGAAATTTTTCATGACAATCATATATTTACTCTCGCAGAGTTTTAGCCAGAAATCTGCTGAGAGGAAGTCGCCGAAGAAATATTTTGTCATATTTCGTTTAGCTGGAGATGCCTGACCTGTAGTTTGAACCGAGGCCTTACGTCTAATAAGCCAACACACTACGCACTAGACCACTGCGACTTCAGATCTGACGAGCATTGAATTCTAATGGAATTCGTAATCGACCAGATTCCGAATACAATGTTTATGATGCTGATGTCTGGATAAGAAATTTGCAAGACCAACACAGACTTTATGAGCACAGGAAGCTTATCACACAGCAATATACATAATATCGTATGACAGTACGGCCATTCCTACGCTATTACGCAGTTTAAGACTTTTTGCTCTGTTGGCACTTCCAGTACAAGACAGTATCACTAGTTTCTGTCATTTCAATACAATGTTAGTCCTACATTACATGAGGACTTTGTTGGTTGATTGGAAGTGCCTAGCCATTAAAGGGTTCGGTTATTTCGGATCTTGACAGAGGAGAACTCATTTTAGTTGTGGGGACCTAAGCAAATTAGAAATTTTTTTTAAAATTTATGTTTCATATCAAGCACTCAATAGCTATTTCTAGCAAAGTTTGTTATCTTTACTAGGTATACAAATCAAAAAAGGTCTGTTTACCGAAACAACTATCGACTTTCGTACACACTTCCGTTATTCTATCGCTTTTTAAGTGATCGCCGAAGATGGCTATTTTTAAAATTTAAATCAGAAATACGTTATGCATTTCAAATTAAGGCTAATGGCTTCAATAACTTCTTCAAACAATAAATCAACGCTTCTGAATATACTAAAGAATGATTCTCAGATTTATGTGTGTGTACCAGTTTTGTCAATTAATTATATGCGCGTTGAAATATCTTTCAACGATGAATAGACAATAAAGCACAGAATGCGGTAGAATTCTTAGTGAAGGTATTAATGCACTACTGCGAGACAATAGAATACAAACTAGTTTCGGGGTTAAAAACAAATGAAAGCGAAACGAATAATCATAATAAAAAACAAATAAAAATTAAAAATATTTAAAAAAACATTAGTTTTTCGTGTATAAAAACACTGAGATTTTCAAGTTAGAATAACAAAAACTCAATAGAATTCAAACCATTAACAGTTATTTGAACAAAACAAACAAAACAGCAAAATGGTAACATTTTTTTATTTATCATATCAAAGAATATTTAATAATTTTAAAACTATTTTTATTGTTGTTAATTTTATAATCTAGAAATTCATAATTGTTGCCTTGGCTTTGGTTGGCTGCGCATGCGCTCAATACGACTACTCAGCTCCTGCTGCCTCAGCTCCTCAGCAAAGCTACATTGCTCCCGCCGCATCGGCTCCTGCTCCTGCTTATGAACAACCTGCTGCTTCTGCTCCCGCTCCAGTAGCTGCCCCTCAAAATAGTTACATTCCCCCTGCAGCATCGGCTCCTGCTCCTGCTTATGAAGAACATGCTGCTTCTGCTCCAGCTCCCGCTCCAATTGCTGCCCCTGAAAACAGCTACATTGCCCCAGCAGCCTCTGCACCCGCTCCAGTTGCTGCCCCTCAAAACAGTTATATTCCACCAGCAGCTTCTGCTCCTGCTGCATCTTATGAAGCTCCCGCTCAAGATGGTTACCGTTACAAGACCGTACGTCGCGTTGTCTACAGACATCGTCACTAAATCGATAAGATTTTCCTAAAAACGTTGTTAAATATTTAAATACTGTTATCGCCAACTAAAATAATAAAAAAAAATCCTTAAAAAGTATACATTTTGTCTTCCTAATTTAAATGATCAGGGCTTAACAGGCATGCTTACATCCAGGGCCAGTGTTAATTCGGTCCCTTGGGAACTTAGTATTACTTCGGCCATTTCCCTTCAGCAAATTTCTGGCAACAACTCTGGGAGTAAAAATAAAATTGCCATGAAAAGTTTCTCAAAAACCTGTAAGGCCCACCACACATGCATGAAATTAACGCTCACAACATAAGTGGTGTGATGAGAAACTAGGTTCTAATCCCGACTAAAGGATTGTAATGAACAAATTGTGTTATGTACGAGTATGTACGACTTAAAAATTTTTATTTTTAAAAATTTTTATTTTTAAGTCGTTACTTTTCCAGATGCGTACCACATATGTTTACCTTATGTGTACTCTTATCGATCTTGAAGTTATTATACCGTCCAGGTACTTGAATTCGATGGTATCCTCTAAATTAAAACCGGGAACGTTGACAGTGTGAGTGAGCATACCAGCAGCCATTATCCCAACTTTAGTAGATGTTGCACAGTCTAATGTTTTTTCTACCCTCCAACGTGATAAACTCTAGGACGGCGTACAGCTTTCGCAAATATCTAAATAAGGCAGAAAAACGATAAGATGTCCATGTCATGTGGTACTAGGGCACAATTCCAGTTGATAGTCCAAGTAACAGCAGAGTGGATAAAATGGCCAGACATGGCACAACCATCGAACTCTGCGACGAACTCTAGAGTTTGGGTATCACTCTGGAGGCCCTTAAGCTTATAATTGACAATGCGGTCATCGGGTCCATACATACTCGTACGTACATAATTGGCCATTACCACCCTTTAGTCAGGATTACAACCAAGCTTCTCACACCATCCATGTTATGTGTGTTAATTTTATACACAAGTGGCGAGACCTACAGTTTGAAGTCGATTCCGAACGACAGATTTTTGAGAAACTTTTCACGTCAATTTTGTTTTACTCGCAGAGTTTTTATCAGAAATCTGTTGAGAGGAAGTTGCCGAAGAAATATTTCTTCATGCTTCGTTTTGTTGGAGATACATATCTAACTTAAGGTTCGAACCGTGGCGTCATATCTAATAAGCCAACACACTTCATAATAGACTACGGCGGCTTCGTCATCGATTCCGTCAAAAGCAAATGAGTGGTTGCAGAAAAGGGCAGAAGGGCGCAGAAAATCTAGCAAAAACTTGATGGAGGGCTCACGGTAAGGCTGCAAAGAAACACACCCAGTGTGGTTGTCGGGGCATAGCAGAATGGACACACATGCGAGGCATATTGATCTAGGGTACCTTGCAAATTATTTCTGTAGAAGCTGCAGAGATGAAGAAGAGAATCAGACTGTTCTTTACCTCTTGGGAACACTACCGGCACTACGGCGAAGGAGAAAAAGGCATCCTGGTTCTTACTACATGGATGATATTGATGATGAACTGTTAAGCATTGACATTGGCAGCCAAAGTCTCTTCATCAGAAGCTTCGAGTGGTTCCAGGACTAGAGGATAATGGAAAAACTGTGTCTCCTAACTGTGTCCATCCGACTTCTTTGGATGGACAGCCACCTCTTCCTTTCTACCTACCTACTCTCCTTCATCGTTAATTCAACTGACCTACAGACATTGAAACTGTTAAAAAACCTAAAGTTCGATGCCACAATTCTAATCTGAGGGGACCCTCCTGTATACCTTGGTTTGAAAGACCTTTTGATACCTTTATGTGTGGAATAAAACATCGTTTAAATGTCTGCTACGGCTACCATGACTCTTGGGCATAAATCAAGCTACACTTGACCTATGATTTGTGACAAATTCGAATACACCCTGGAACTTAAGAAAACCTTGCAAGAAAAAGTTTAACCTCAAATCGCTTGTACAGAATATCCAATGTGACATAAGCTGTATGTCATGTGGAGCCGTCCTTTTGAAACCACTAGTCATTGGTGTTCACATAATTCATTTTGGACTGACAAAAGTTGAGAATTATCGACCGTTGGTAGAGAAGACGTACATTTTTCGTGATACGTTGGACGCTCTTCGATCTCATATGGATTGGTATCGTTTCAAGTTCTTGTTTGTTCATGTACCCATGCATTCAGAAATGAAAGCTCTCATCGCAGAAGTGCATTTTCTATTCTATTCTATTTCCTATTCAGCATACAATCGTCGTTGCCTATGTCGTAGTTGTCATGCTCATCCATCCATGATGATTTGGCAAAATAGGTTGAATAAATCACAACTAAAAATAAAAATAAGGTTCGGAGTCATTTTTTAACTGTAGGGCCCGCCATTCATGTGTAAAATTAATTAATACACAACATGGGTGCTGTGAGAAACTAGGTTGTAATCCTGGCTGAAGGGTTGTCATGAATAATTATGTATGTATGTATGAAAATGACAACTAATTTGACAGTTGTAGCTTTAACAAGATAGCCATTATCAACTGTCAAAATACGAAAGTCCCTGTTAGAGTACTCTATACTCCTACGGTTGGCGAGGCTTGTATTACATGGTTGCTGGAACCTAAGTAGGATGGTCTTTAAATCGGAATAAAAACATTTTTTTTAAATTTTTTTTTGGTTTGTTTTTTAATTTTTAATAACAACTTAACAAATTCTAAATATTTTAACAAAATTTTTCTGGGAGTGCCCATGACTTAAGCACGATGCTTGTAGACAACGCGACGCACAGTCTTGTAATGGTAACCATCATCAGCGAGACCCTCAACAGTGACTTCAGCAGCAGGGGGAATGTAAGTATTTTGTGGTTGTTCAACGGGAAGGGGGACGGGGGCGGGAGCAGCGGGTGGAATATAAGTGTTCAAAGGTTGTTCAACGGGTGCAGGTGGTGGAGGTGGGATGTAAGTGTTCTGGGGCTGTTCAACGGGAGCTGGGGGTGGAGGAGGAATGTAGGTGTTTTGAGGTTGTACAACGGGAGCTGGTGGTGGTGGTGGGGGAATGTAGGATTTTTGTGGTACTACAGGTGCTGGGGCAGGCTGTTCATAGCTGTAGCCCAATTCGGAGACATCAGCATAGACGCAAACCACTAAAACCAAGGCAATCACAAAGAATTTCTGTAAATTAAAATTGAATTTATGAGTTAAAACGCTTGTTTTTTTAATAATTTGTTTAAGTTTTTTTTACCATTTTGCAAATGTTTATTGTACGAAGAGTGTTTGAATTTTGATATCGTATTTAAATTTGCCTCGGGTTTTTATATAAAATGATGAGTTATTGCCTACGATGGATGTTATGTGCAAAGCGGCAATTGATACACGTTTAATGACCTCAAAATTGGTTGTCATTGTGCTTTTGTTTATTTTTATTTTTTTTTATTTTTTATTTTTTTGTTATTATAATCGATTGTTTTTTTGTAAAACTAATCGATCTTATGTTTTAAATGCAAAACATTGTTTTATATACACAACAAAAGATTTATGATGGGCTTGTCTATGTCTTCTTAGAGACTCTCAACTTAATTTTGATAAAAAAAAAAATTATTTTTCTAACAACTTCCGTTTTTTTAATTTTATTTTTAGCCTCCCTTTTCGTTGTTAATTTTATTCCAATTTTTGGTTTCTTTTTCTCTTTTTGTTTGTTTGTAAAAATAATTGTTTTTGATTTTTCTTTAATTGCTTGTGCTGGGTAGCTTTAATTTCCAATTCATCTTTATGGTCTTGAGGCCTCTATGATATATAATATGAGGCCGACGTTTCTATTTTTTATTTCAATTAATTGTTTGTAGTTGTTGTTGTTATTATTGTTAGCATATTTAATAAGCTTTATTGATTTTATTAACAATATTTTTTAAATTCGTTTCCAGCATTAATTAGTGGCTGTAATTTCATTATCAAATACGACAAGATTTTACGCTTAAAACGGTTTGTTGTAGACCAGCTGGAGCCGTAACATAATTATTTAAAGCCCATGCCTTTATTCTTTTTTGTTTTGTTGTTGTTGTTGTTATTATTGTTGTTATTCTTTTTATAAAAAATCATTTAAGTTTCTTAATTAAAAATTCTAATTTAATGGCGAAGTAAGATGAGAAGCATCATCATAGGCTTTTAGTTTAAGATAGGGAAATTAATTTTAAAAGAGTGGGTTTTTAATTAAAAATTAATTGTTGATTGAGTTTCTAATTCTGCATTCGTGCATCTTACAGAAGGGCATTCAACTTCCGGGAAATAAAATTTATTTAACATTAGTCTGTAACACCCCCACTGGTAATGATTCCAATGCTAATGTCCAGTATTAACGACCTTTCAAAAAATCACTTCAAAAGCATGTGCAAACAATTACTTTTAAGGGAAGTAATGCCACTTTTGTAGTTCTTTGGGATCCTTCATTTGACTGTCAATTATATACCACAATGTAAACGATCATCTGCAGGAATGCATTGACTTTTAAGCATACGTACAGGGCTCTCTAACAGGCATGTACTTATGTGACAGTTGATAACGGCCATATTATTGAACATAGGTTAGGTTAGGTCGGAGCGGTAGCACTGATATCAAAAGCCCGTTGTGACGCCACAGGTGAACACAGTCCTTGTACTGAACAAGTTCCACCAAAACCAGGTAAGAGGAAGAAGTTGATCAGCGCGAGGGTTGCCCATCAAAAGTACGACTACGCTACGCTGGAAAACCATCCAGAAAGTTTGATAAACGAAACTATATCCTTGATATGAATAGATGATAGCTCCATCAAGCTGAGTAGAAATGGGAAGCCAAATAACCTATATCTGCACCTCGCAAGCGATGGGCACTGACAAAGAAAGTGGATAACAGTCTCCTCTTCCTCAGCGGATCTGCATCCACGGCAGAATCCTCATCCTTTCCGCGTGTCTACCCATAACGCAATGACCTGTGAGCATTGCCACTGTGGTTGAGATGACGTCACGACCAAGTCCAAGTAACTGGTTGGTACGCCTCCTATCCATCAAGGGCCAGGTGAGTCTAGCGGTGGGGCAGGACTCCTCATTGACTCAGGATAGGTTGGCGTCCCGAAAGAATTTCCGCGCAATGGCCAACTTGACCGAGACAAGTGGCATACCTAATTCAATCGAAGAGCATTCCGGCGAGCTCTGGCGAGCACGTCGGCCCTGTAGTTTCCCGGAATATTACTGTGCCCGGGGACCCACACCTGTGAGACACTGAAGCGCCCAGAAAGAAGGTCGAGACAGCGACGACATTCCCTAACGATCCTGGATTTATTTACAAAACCAGACAGAGATCTTATGACGGCCTGACTATCAGAAAAGACCGAGACGCGAGTGAAAGGATCACCGTTGACGAGGATCCATTGAACATACATCTATCAAATTAGTTGTCATTTATTTAGTCTGTTTTGCCACAGGGCTCTAGAGTAAATGGCGGCTGACCACCATTCAAGTCACCGTAGCCTCTTAGGTAATGTGTTGGCTTATGAGACGAAAGCCTCTGGTTCAACACCAGTGTAATAGGAACAAAAATTCTTTTGACGATTTCCTCTAAGCAGTCTATTGGCAAAAACAAACTCTGAGGCTCAATAAAATTGCCATGAAAAATTTGTAAAAAATCTGTCGTTCGGAATCGACTTTAAACTGTAGGTCCCCCCCACTCATGTATAAAATTAACACAAACAACATAAGTGGCATGAGAAGCTAGGTTACAATCTAAGCTAAAGGGTTGTAATGACCAATTATGTGTGTTTGTATGAATATAGCATTCAACGCTATGTTTAAACGCACCGCTTGCTTCTACCATTTTAATCGGCCTTCCGAAAAGTTTATTTCCAATGTCGTGGATAACTTCAAGTCTACAGGTTCAGTAATCGATCGACCAACAAGAAAAAAACATCGCCGTTAAGTTTACAGAAGAATCAGAGAACTCGACTTTCCGCAAACCACAAATTGACAAGTTTTTTCGTCATGACTTAGGTCTGCCAATTGTATAAAATTCAACTGACCCAAGTACTAAAGGTAAACGACCATAGGCAACGCTGTATGTTCGCTTGAATGCGATCTGGAGCAGTTGGCAACTGATTTTCAACGAAAAATAATCTTCATCGATGAGGCCAATTTCTGGTTGAATGAGTACAGCACAGATATAACGATTTGGGGACGATACAAATCCACATGGGATATAAGAGCGCCCCGAAAAACTCACAATTTGTTGTGCATTTTGGACTGGTGGCGTCATTTGTACATTTTTCTTTAAGAACAGCGTTTGCCAAGTCATCATTGTCAAGAGTGAGCACTGTAAGTTGGTGATTACCAACTTCCTTTGACCTCAATTGGATGATCCGGATACCAACGACATGTGATTTTAAAATCACGACGCTACATGCCACACAGTTCATGCCACATTGGATCCAAGCAATTTGAGGGCTTGGTCATATCAAGTGCAGGTGATGTGAACTGGCCATCGATATCGTGCGATTTGATACAGTTAAACTTTATCTTGTGGAATTTTCTTAAGTCACTGGTGACCAATCACTCACTGGTGCCTGTGTACTTACCAAATTCCACCAAACTCATTCAGGAAGCTGGTCAGCGCAAGGGCTGCAAACTAAAGCACGACTAACTTATGCTAAAAACCAGCTTGAAAGAAGAATTTTTGCCTAATTGCCAGTTTAACCGTGGTAAGAGTCATTCCCAATTCGATTGGCAAGGGTTTCGTAAGAGTGTATCTGTTCTGGCGAGCTCATTGGCCCTACTGTTGCCTGGAATGTCCTTGTGCCCAGTAGCGCAGGCAAATGTGACACTGAAGCGCCCAGAGCGAACGTGGAGACAATGTCGAGACTCTCCAACGAGTCCAGAGTTGACCATAACGCTTGAGAGGTATCTAATAGCAGCTTGGCTATCAGACAAGATTGAGATACGAGTGAAAGGAACACCTTTAATGAGTACCCATTGAGCGGCTTGGTAAATGGCCATCTTATCCGCCTGAAATATGCTACGGTGATACATACATGGCAATAATAATACCGATCCTATATTCCTTTTGAACATTTTATTGAATTATTTGCCTGTTGCAGCACGTTTAACCATTCATTTACCACAAAAGTAAAGATTTATGGAATATGATTGCCTTATGGCATCTTTCTAAGTCCTCTTAATAACCAGAAGCTTTAATTCGCCATAAAAAACTTTTACGCGCATAACAAACAGAAGCAGATGTTTATGGTGAAATAGGCCTTTTAAGTAATTCAGCGGCTTCCAAAGATTTTCTTAACTTTTGTCAATTGATTTAATTTTGAATCAAAAAAAGAACAAAAAAAAAAAAAATTTCAAAACTTTCCCTTTTTGAATCTTAATTTTCGTTTCAATTTTTTTTTTTTTTGGTTTCTTTTGTGTCTTGTTAGCGTAATACGTGGTGTTATTGCTTTTGTTGTTGGTTTTAATGCAGTGATAAAGAATTGTTTTCACCTGATTACCGGAGATAAGAAGAAGAAAAATCACAACAACAACAACTATAATGAAATGAAATGGAATGGAAGAAAACTTATTTACATTTAATCTCTCTTCGAAAATATAATTTTCATTCGCATTCCCATCCTCATTTCCATTTTCATTCGTATTTTCATTTTCGGTTTCATATCTTTGAGAGGCTGAGGCTGAGATTTAAAATGGAATTTTTATGTTGATTAAAAAGTTTTTCATTTTCCTACAAAAAACCAAGAGAAACTCTTGCAGGCAAATTTTTATGTTTTCCTTCAGGTTTTTTTTGTTTGGTGAAGATTTTCCCTGAGTCTCGTATTTTTATGACCCGGGATTTTCACATCGAAATTATATGCGAACAGGTAAAGGAATGAACGAATGAACGAAATGATTTCGAATAAATTTTCTGGTGTTTTTTGGGAAGGAAAGGTGAGGCAGAGAATGAGAGAGCTTTTCATATTTTTTAATTTCATTTCAAATGGAACCCCAGAGAATTATAGGCAATAAGACTACGAACTCGTACAATAACATCAACAGAAACAGTAACGTGTACGTACATAATTTGCAACAATAAAATATTTTTTTAAATAAACAACAACAACACAGTATCAATAACAGAATAAGTTTATGGGAATCCAAGATCTCTACCAGGTATATCACTAAATCCGTGATATATTTTATATTTCCCATTCCTTAACTGAGAAGCCTCGCTTCAAAGCCAAACTGAAAGATTTGATTTGATTTGAGCAGAAAATTAAAACGATTGAATTGTGTGTGTGCTTCTGAAGCCCTACATATATTTTGCGGATAAGAACAATACCCAAACCCAAGCTAAGCTTGAATAACACCATTTGCAGCATGGAATTAAAAAAACCGCAGGAAGGTCTAACATATCTGGTTGCCGAATTTCAAAAGTGCTGTGTCTAGCAGTGAACAGTGGCAGAACCAGGGAACTAATTAAGTTAGACAAGAAAACGGTTCTAACGGTACTGGTACAGTTTTGCTAACGGGCTCGGTCTGCAAGGATTGCAGCAAAAGTAGTCACGATGTGATGGAAACGGAATCGGTGTAATACCTTTTATGTAGGTTAGGTTAGGTTAGGTTAGAGGACGTGTACTTGTCAACTGTGACTAGTACAGTACCCGGAGGTCGAATTGACCCTTTGTACAACGTTCTAGCTTCTCACACCACTCGTGTTGTGTGCGTTAATTGTATACATGAGTGGCGGGACCTACAGTTTAAAGTCGACTCCGAACGACAGATTTTTGAGAAGCTTTTCATGGCAATTTTTACTCTCAGAGTTTTTTGCCAGAAATCTGCTGAGAGGAAGTCGACGAAGAAATACTTTTTGTATTTTCATTTTGATGTCGTCTAATAAGCCAACACACTACCTACTAGACCACGGCGACTTCCTTTTATGTAAGTGCCCTGTACCTCGGAACAGATGTCATAGGTTCTGCTGCGACGAAACGTTGGAAGTTCTGGGCATTGTTGCAAACGTGCCACTGAAAGAACTGGCCGGTTTCATAAGCAGCTCGGGGTGGTTTAAACAAGGGGACTTACCTCACACTGGGTAACACAATTGGCCACAGAGTGAAATTGCTTGAATGATCCAAAATTTCCTTGAAAAAACCTTAGCATTCACGAACGAGGACAGAGGGCGAAATGATATTGGTTGGCGGCTTAGTCATATTATGGTCGTCAGAGTAAATCAAGAGGTTTTTGAGAAGAAGCCATGCCTTCCGCCTGGAAAACACTGAAAGGTTCAGGCAGCCTATAAGGAAGTTTAGTATATGAACGCTTAATATAAATAAATGTAGTCGCCGTAAGCACTGATACAGCAGCCTTGAGGGTATTCGAGAGAAAAGTCCTACGTAAGATCTTCGGTCCAGTGCGAGTTGGCGATGATTTCCGCATCCAATCCAACAGTGAGCTGTATGAGCTTCTGAACGAGCGTATTAATATCCAGCGGCTGCGCTGGCTCGGCCATGTCGTTTGAATGGAGGAGGATGCTCCGGCGAGACATGTTTTGATGCGGGGATCTGCGGAAGTCGGCGAAGAGGACGACCTTGTATGCGTTGGAAGCCCTGTCATCGATTGGTGTGACCAACTGGCGTAGGCGCGCAAGAAGCAGAGGCGCCTGGAAGGATGTGTTGCGGCAGGTCGAATTCCGTTAATCGGGTTGTTAATGGCGAATTAAGTAAGTAAGTAGTCGCCGTAATCTATTAGATAGTGTGTTAGATTATTAGATGTGAGGTCATAGTTCAAAACCCGAGTCAGACATCTCCAACAAAAACAAATATTTCTCAAGCGACTTCCTCTTAACAGATTTCTGGTACAAACTCTGAAAATAAATAATAAATAAATAAATAAATCAAAATAATAATAAAATTGCTATGAAAAGTTTCTTAAAAATTTGTCATTCGAAGCGACTTTAAACTATAGATACCGCCACTCATATATAAAATTAACACATACAACATAAGTGGTGTGAGAAATTAGGTTGTAAGCCTGACTAAGGGGTTGTAATTTCTTTTTGTCTTGAGCCGAAGGTGAGACATTTTTGTTGCAATAAAAGTGTGCACGATTTACCATCATTGGTGCCTACGTACTAAACCCACCACCCCCTATAACCTTCAACCCTTCTCCCCCCGCGGGAACTGCCGTAAGGTATTACTTAGCGGAGGGCTGGTTAGCTTTAAAGCTTTTTCGCATTAAATTTAATTTCACTTTAGTACCTCTAACATTCGAAGTTCTAGCATAACCTCAGTCATTCTCTGGCTGTATTGGCTCCATAGAAAACCAGAATTCAACACCTCTCCCATAAGACGGTTTGGAACAAAAATTGTTTCCCGGACCATCTAAATCTGAAGAAGAATATTATAATACGCTCTGCATCTTCCTCCCACATCTACACAGTTTGGACATATAGTTGAGGTATCATGTCTAAATCTGTGCAGGTACTTCCAGTTAGGAACTGGGTCACATAGAAATTCAGTTCGCAATGTTCATTCTCCATCCAAGGGGTTATATTAGGGACAAGGTGAAATGCCTGTCTTTCTTTTAAACTGTTCTCCCATTTTGAGACTGCCATTTAGGCATGGATGTCCTTTGTTTCTCCACTTTTATGGCCGCTGCTTGTCCCGGGTACTCGAGATTGCCACTTTGAGGCCAAAACTGAAAGCATTCTGTACAATCAGTCTATCAGCCAGGGCTTAGAAACAATATGTGTTTAAACCTGATACTATTAAATGCATTTATTAATATTATTAATCTTCTTCTTCTTCTTAAATTTCAACTGAATATTCTTAGAAATTCATGTCATTTCCAGCCATTGCTACTTACTTCCTTTAAGCACCATCCCCCTCCCCACTAACTAGCCATTAGCCAGAGTAGTCCACTGTATTACTATTTACTATCCGCACTATATTGCAGTTACTGCCACAAATCCAATTACATTCAAAAATAATAAACTCAAATCAACACCCTCCCTCCCCCCTCCTAACACTCACACTTACACTCCATTCATAACATTACAGTCCCGCTTGGCAGGACGTAAAGTGTAGAGTGAGTGTAGAGTGTGGAGTGGTGGATATTATTTTATAATCTTAAAAGGCAAAGAAAGAAAGAAGGAAAGGAAAAGAAAAGAAAGCAAATGTATCTGTGCGTTCGTACGTTCGTACGTTTATTTGTTTGTTTGTTTTGCGTTATTTTTCTATCAACAGTTTCAACAGTTGATAGACTCCCTAAGGAATTATTCCTACGACTACGACTGCATGCATATACATACATCGCGCTATCGAGTGAGTGTTGTTGAGCTTCTGTGAATTTCATATTGTTGTTGTTGTTGCTGTTTTGTTGTTTTATTCAGAAATGTCAATTCGCCTAGTGATGTCCTTTTTTTTGTTTTGTTTGTTTTCCTTTCAAATGAAAATTTCTTTTTCTTTTAACACACACTGCAACTCATTATTTTCCATTTTCCAGTCACTGTAAATGGTTGGATGGAAAAACCAAGCAGCGTACGCCGTTGTAATACACTCGTAGAATAGAAAAAATATGATTCGAAATTGTTTAATTTCTAGGTGGAAGTGAGGGGGGAGAACGAAGGAGTGATATATTAAGAAAAATGAATTCAACTAGAATGGAGGGAAAGTTTTCATTGGAATATGAAAAATAATTTCCCTACTCCATGTGCAGTGAGAGAGAGGGAGAGTGAGAAATAAGGTAAGGCAATACAGAACATATTTCACTTTAACACGTTGACTGACACGCGCGCTTACAGTAAAATCTCCTTTAGACAAGGCGTAGTCGTAGTCAAATAAGCGTCACCCCAATGTGGGTGACGCGGCCCGATCAGAAACTTTACTGTCACCCGAATATGGGTGATGGTCACAGTCAACGTGTTAATTTGGAAGTTTTAACGGCCAGTATTGACTAGCACTCTAAAACTCAGTCTAGAGTCCAAAAACTGTTAGAATTTATGTATGACTCACCGCGCTTCTTCCCTATCCTTATCCTCCCTTTCCTACCTCTTCTTCCTTTCTCTATCTCCTTTATTACCCTTCCCTCTCTCTCCTTTAGGGCGTATTTCAATGGGTCATTTTGACCTTCGAGTATTGTACTTGTCTCAGTGGCAAGTACACGTCCTCTAACCTATCCTAACGTGCTTCAATGTGACATAAACTTGATGGCAAATTCCGTGGTAAGGGTTTTCGTATTCTCAAGAATGCTTTAACTTCTTGTGTCTGGGTACCCAAGGTCTAAATTACTTGCTAGCCATGTTAGCCGTTGTGGGTTAAAAAAAAAACAGGAATCATGGTAGGCGCAGTTTATTATTGGATTTCTTAACATTAATGTTCTTTAAGCAATTTTACCATTTTCATCATTTTTTAAACGCCGAGGAATAAGCTGTTGACAGCAAGGCTCAATGCAGTTAAATCCTCAACCAAACTAGTCTATAGATAGGAAGGTGTAAGGTTATCCTTATCGTTTATATTTTTTTCTTACATAATTGGTCATTACAACCCACATACCACTCATATTATGTGTGTGAAAATTTTATCCATGAGTGCTGGGACGTACAGTTTTATGTCGACTCCGAACAACAGATTTTTTTAAGAAACTTGTCATGGGCAATTTTCTTTTACTTTCGGAAATTTTGCCAGAAATCTGCTGAGAGGAAGTCAGCGAAAGAAATATTTGTTCATTTTTCGTTTAGTTCGACATGTCTGAGGCTGGAATTGAACCACGGGTTCTCTTTTAGATACCCACCAGACTACGGCGACTTCTTCTATCTTCTAATTTTCTGGATACAATACTTGATCTTAGAATACCAATTAGAAACATCTTTTCCGAAAATCCGTAGGTCCCTTGTAAGGGCCTTGAAGTTCATAACGTTGTACAAACGTAGTAATTCTGATGTAAAATTTGGTGGTGTTTTTCACCTGCAAGTCACTACAATTTTGAAAGCGATGTTGGTGGGGTTTTTCCCAAAATTCTCTTAATTTACTCTGACACCCACGAACGTCACCTTGACGTCCGTCCACATCCATGAATTCCGGGGATTTTTCAGGAAAATTTCGGATCATATAAAATTAACTCTTAAAGGGGTTTTAAACATTGTTGATGACCAAGGCTGGTTCAGATATCACACTATTCCACTTGTTTAACGGTTAGGCTCAACTCCGTTTTTAGCACGCAAACATTTGAAGTATTAAATGACTCTGTTGGACTTAAATCTCATAAGCATACATCGCGCAGTTGGAAACACTGTCCCATTGGAAACCATTTCGATATACTTGACATCGCCTTTAAAGATTTTGGGCATCGGTTGTGGATCTGAGGAAGAGGAGTGTACTACCTTTCACTTTTTATCGCGGTGTCCTGCTCTTGACATGAGGAGGCGCAGCTACTTAATTTCTCATTTTCTGTCATCCTTGACTGACGTCAAGATGATGTTTGATTCCCGGGTTGGATATTAGTTGTGTTATCACAATGGCGTAAGTGGGATCTTCACCTATAAGGAGCGTCCGGCAGCTTGCCATATCTACCACTAAGACTCTTTCTCACTCCTTGATTGTTTTCATAATTCTATCGCTGTAGAACGTTCTAACGTTTAAAGGATGAAAAATTTGACCATTTCCGTCTAAGGATCACCAGGCTCTGAGAAAAGTTGACCATATCTCTTCTGTATTTAATTTTGATGTGAAGTTTTACTTTCAAATTATAAACAAGGAAGACTAGCACTCTGATATGGTCTTCTCCGGGGATTCGGTAGAAGTTTACACAGTAAGCTGTAGATTTAAGTTGATCTAAAATTAATTATCCTCTGTCTAGTCGACTGTTTAATCTTTCAGGATGAACTCATAATCATTAATCTTTCGGGTTTGTTCGTGGCAGTATTATATCAACCTCATATGGTGCCCTATCTCAGAGCTGATGAACCAGAACACTTATGCCCCGAATATCAATGCAATCATGTCTCCAATATATCTTCTGCTTTAGCTGTTGCTGCACTAAAATATTCTTCAATGATCTTAAGTAGGGTGTCCTTTAAACCGAATATATAAAATTTTTTGTATGCATTTAAGTGGTTGCATAAGTTGTAGATGTCATCAGCATAAAGTATATGAAAACATTGCCCCATGCGATGTTTACGCGTATTTTTCTTTTTTATTTTTTCTCTCCTCTTCTTATTCTTGTTTTTTTGTTTCAGTTCAAAACTATTATATTATCCATACCCGAGTAGTAGTTGTTGTTGTTGTTATTATTGTTTTCAATACGATTCCCGTCGAAGAGGTCACAATTTCTTATTGAATATCTTTCTGTCTGACTGTGACTCTGACTCTGTTCTTCTTTTTGTATAGATGTGGTCGAATGGTTGGCTGGCTGTTTGTTTGAATGTTTGACAGGCGACAATGCATATCACATGTACAAGTTAAGTGCATCGAAATGAATTTACAATACAAATAACAAAAAAAAAACGAACAAACAATAAAAGGTTTACATGAGCAGTGATGCCAGATTAAGGCGATCTAAGAGATGAAGGCGGAATTGAAAAAAACCAACAAAAAAAGGTGCGATTACTTTGGTAATTAAGGGACTAAAAATTTATAATCATATCCCGTAGATTTTCTTATGAGAACGTAATGTTTTATATAGAAAGTGTGGCCAGATCAAGGGAAATTAGTTTCACGTAAAAGTTCCTAAAATTTACAAGGTTGCTTTACGAGTAATAACCAGAATAAATAAAATCGTTTCAAGGTGGTCTTTCCATTAGTGACTTGTATTATATACGCTATGCTACCAGATCAATAAGAAGAATAATATCGAGTGTGAAGCTAGAATTAGCCGAACGTTCACGGAACATACGTTCGTTTCTAGGATTTGAAAGGCAACAAGAACGTCGTACACAACCGTAATATAAGCATACGGTAAGCATTTAGATTATTTTTGTATATTATAAACGAACGTACGTTCCGTTACGTTCTGTGAACGTTCGGCTAATTCTAGCCCTATTTTCAGTAGCATGAATATGTTAACCTGTGTTGACACTACTGTTCAGTAAGGTTTGTTAAGTCATCATGAACCGTTTGTGGAAGTTTTGAAATTAAAATGAAAACATCGGTTCGTCGGAGTCTCTGTAGTCTAGTAGGTAGGGAATTGGCTTATTAGACATGAGGCCACATTTCAAACTGTAGGTCAGATATGTCCAACAAAACGAAATGAAACAAGAAATTTCTTCGGTGCTTCCTCTCAGCAGATTTCTGGCACAAACTCTCTGAGAGTAAATAAAATTGCCATAAAAAGTTTCTCGAAAAATCTCTCGTCCCACCAATTATATATAAAATTAACACACACAGTATAAGTGCTGTGAGAAGCTAGGTTGTAATCCTGACTAAAGGGTTGAAAGGACCAATTAAAGTCTCTAGAGCACTCCATCGAATTTGCAGTCAACGTAGTCTGTCTTGTAAGCTGGCAATTCCTGCAGTTATTGATCGTTTTCGCACACTAATTTCAAATTTCTCGTCAGAAAACAACGAATTGTACATACCAAAGAGAATATTGCTCATGTAGGGCAAAACCTTTAAAAGAAGACGTCGTAATATCGATTTCAAAACAAAAAATATTCTCTCGAAAAAAAAAATCCACAGAATTAGGTGAATTTGAAAAAAATTTGTAGCCTAATTCATGGGTTTTTAGCATTTTTCTAAGTTTTTTAAAGGAGGGGATCAGTATGCATTTTTCCTGGCTATAGATGCTATTCACATATGCTAGGATTTGGTATTCAATGCGATTTTCAATAGGAATTATTTGCCTACTGCTTACACGATTTACATATACTTACTTACTTAATTGATCATTACAATCCTTTAGTCAGGATTACAATCTAGCTTCTCACATCACCCATGTTGTATGTGCTCATTTTACCCTTAATGCAGGAACATACAATTTAAATTAAACCTACAGTTTAAATTAAATTTTTCATGGGATTATTTTATTGACTCTCAGAGTCTTTACCTTAGAGATGAGCGATCCAGTGATTTTTGAAGAACGGTGTTCTCAGTGAACGTGATTTGTTAATCACTGTTCTTTAAAACAGTGATTGTGATCACAGTATTCCAATAATACAATAATGACAATAACGTATTTTATTCAGTCGTAAGAAAGAGACAACTAGATGATACATACTACGAAAAGACTACTAAACAAAATCAAAGTTATTATTTTTAAATTATTTTTTTTTTTTATATGAAGCTTGACAATTAAGTTTCACAGAAAGTTCATGTATAAAAGACAAAAGTAAATAATCAGCATCATCTACGAGTAATTCTGCCTCGCTCAAAATAAAATGAAATAAATTTGAGTATGTAACAATTTTGAAAGAACGACATTATTAGTAACTGTTATTTGGCAATTTCAATCACTGTAGTTACCAGTGAATTATCAATCACCGTGATTAAATCACAGTTTTGAAAATATCGCTCATCTCTACTTTACCTAGAGACTGCTGAAAAGAAGCTGCCGAAAGAAATATTTTTTTTCATATTTTGTTATGTTCGAGATATCTGAGCCAAGGTTTGAACCACAGGCTCTCGCCTAATTAGTCAAGACATTACCTAATACACTACGGTGAGTTCGCCACTTACTTACGTTCGACAGAAATTGTAATACAAATCCTATGAACATGTTGTTGCCTCGAAATGTTTATTGAGGTTTCTCGACAACTAAGAGAGAAACATGGGAGACATTCAGCTGTAATTGAAAAGTGTGGTTTTATAGACAATATGATGCCAGATCAAAAGCTACTTAATCTTATACAAAATCAATAGTAAATTTCATAAGAATTGTCAGTACTGATACTATTAAAGTGTTGAAGAAAATGGTTAGTAGAGTGCTAGACTATTAGCGCGAGGGTTGTAGGTTCAATTTCCAGCAAATACTCTGGCATGTTACACTACATCAAACATAATAATTATAATTTATATCTTAGAATATTATTACGAAAATGAAAAAATTTAGACTGGTATTTTGCTTTTACATCGTCAGAGATCAGCAATGAGTATTCAAAACGATGAGTAGATTCGAGTCATACTCATAATTTCTGACTTATACGCATTCATGCTTATTTTAATATCATACTCGTGCTACTTATATTCAAAGTTTGAAGTACTCATCGTACTCATACTTAACAATACGCATGATGTTATTGGTTTCGACTCTCCTTTACTCAACATTTACAAGAATCACAAAATAAGTATGATTCGCGTACGAACACTACAATACTCACTTGAAGGTTGTGTATTTGCTTTGCTTGATGTCTTTGTCTTTGTCTTTTTCCTTCTTCTTTTTTTGTAAATGCAACAACAACTAAGACTGTAAATTTTAACGAATGATTCGAATCATTCGAATCATTTATGAGTATTGTAAGTATTTTTCTAAATTTATGAATCTGAATGAGTAGGCGTATGAATCAAACATATTTCGAATGTTATGAGTTTGATGTCAACGTTGTACTCATACTCATTGCAACCTGTACTTATAAATCAATGTTGTAGCGAGTACGTATGAATCAGAGAAGTTGAATTTCAATACTGTTGACTCACTCCTATTTAAAATTTCGTGAGTACTTATGAGTAGCGAAAAAACGATTCATTGCTGATCTCTGAAACAAGTAACCAAAAATATACAACACCAAACACTACAACCATATACGTAAACAAAAAACACAAACAACAATAATGAAACGATGATGGTTACATTTATAGAGATTTCGAGAAGGCGAAGTCATGAACATTCGCCTTTAAGAACATTCTTCAGACTGTTTACTTTGCCATATATGTAAAAGGCAATGCAAAGCAGGCGACGGAGTTAGTAAAAGTGCAGCCAGTCTTGTGTAAAGAGGCGGTGTGTTTGAAGAACCCCGTTACAAAGATCAGTCAAACAATTGTCTAGTAATTGTTATTATTCATGCAAAGTGTGTAAACAGAGGAATAACAAACAAAGTAATTGTTGTTGTTTACATAAAGTTGTGAACAGTGGCACACATAATTGTACGAATAATAAAGAATTTTAATTAAAACTAAACACAAATTTATTTTTATTTTATTTGCAATCTACGAGCTCATATTTTAAACGTTTTTAATACGTAAGAACGTGATAATATCTTCAATAATCTGGCTTCTCTGTCTTCGTATTTATAATCATTGATAAGCAAAAAAAAAAAAAGGAGAAAGAACAGATCGTTTAATATTTTATGTAAACAAAAGTCATTCTTGTTAAAATTATGAGGTGGAATAAAAAAAAAACAAAAAAAAAACAACAACAACAATATTACAATACTCTTACAAAAAAGACGAGAATAAATGGAAAACAATCAGCAAAAAAATAAGGAAAAGTACTGCAGGACGACAATATGCCAAGAAAATATACACAAAAGTAATGAAAATCAGACTCGTAGTAAATTAAGGCGACTCATACTCCGACAACTAAACACATACACAGGCACACACACACATTCATACGCAATAGTAATGGCAAAAGTGAAATAAGAAAAGAAAAGGAAACGTAAATGGCTGAACTAGCCAAATGGCTTATTGTCCAGCGCGGTTGACACAACATAAACAGTAAATTTCACTTAATGTTCCAACAATTTCAATGGAAAAAAAGGACATAAAAATCGTAGGATTTTTTTCTTTTATTTTTTCAAAATGATTTTCTTTTCTTTTTCCTCCATACAGAGTATTTCCTTGTATTCATATAATCAAAAGAAATTTTAAATGAAATAATAAAAGAAGGATTTTTAAGGACTTCGGTTCTAATTAAAGTGTGTGTGTGGGCAAATATTTTTGCGCCAAAATAGAATTTGGCACCTTTTCTTTATGATACTTTAAATAAACTCATCGCATAGTTTTATGTACACAGTTAAGGCCAAAGAAAGGGCAGCGTAATTTGAAATGCAAGAGACAGTTAACCTGATATGGGGCAGGTTAGTTGGCGGATACTAATGAAGTCGCTGTAGTCTAGTGGGTATACATACATAATTGGTCATTACAACCCTTCAGTCAGGATTACGACCTAGCTTCTCACACCACTTATGTTGTGTGTGTTAATTTTATACATGACGGGGGACCTACAGTTTGAAGACGATTCCGAACGAATGATTTCTGAGAAGCTTTTCATGGCAATTGTGAGATCTTTCAGAGTTTTTGCTGAAATTTGCTGAGAGGCAATTTTTTTCATATTTCGTTTTGTTGGAGATATCTGACCTGGGGTTTGAATCGAGGCCTCACGTCTAATAAGCCAACAGACTACCTACTAGACTACAGCAACTACATGGAAGAAGATCGTTAATGAAAATAGGAAATAGAGTTGGAGATAGAACAGACCCTTGAGGTACATACATATATAATTGGTCATTACAACCCTTCAGTTAGCTTCTCACACCACTTATGTTGTGTGGCGGGACCTACAATTTAAAGTCGATTCCGAACGACAAATTTTTGAGAAACTTTTCATGCCCATTTTATTTACCCTCAGAGTTTTTGCCAGAAATCTGACCTGGGGTTTGACCTGTGCCCTTACATCTAATAAGCCAACACACTACCTACAAGACTACGGCGACTTTAGACCCTTGAGGTACCCTTGGGTTTAACCACAACTAGTCTGATGGCATCTCTTCTATAACAACCCGTATAATCCGGTCTCTGAGAAAGTTCGATATAAATCGAGAGAAATCACTCTGCCCTAAGTGGCACTGTGCTCTGCAAAGAAATCGAGAAATTAAAGGCTCATAAAACTATTGCTATTATTTTCTTCTCCACTGTGCTAGTTTCAAAGTATTTCTTTAATTTTCTTTACATTAGTTTTCAATATAGAAAAAGGCAGAAAAAGAAAAGTTGATTTCTTTCCATTACGCATTTATCACAAAATTTATTGTGCGGAATAAGCACTGATGATGTGGAAATATATGGAGACACATACACAGACACATTCTTAGTGTTTATAGGGAAAGAAGTAAAAGGTTAGCATAGCCAAAAAAAAAAATATACTAGCCATGACCAGACGAAAAACTATAAAAATGTAGCGCAATCAACAAGACGTTCTCTAAATGAGTCAAAGGATGTCAGACAGATATTTTTGAGTTTCTTTACAAATTTCTTTATTTGAATTGATTTTTATTTTCTTTTCTTTTTCATTTCTTATGGATAACTTTGACTTTCTAATACAATGAAATCATAATGAAATAATATGAGGAGAATCAATATTTTAATAGTTTCTAGTGTTCAAACTGAACTGAATGAAGGTAAATGACAAAAGAAATGCTTAGTAACATTTTTAATTACCTGCCTGTCATTTTCTATTGGCATTTGGATAATGAAATATGCCTGCAAATGAATGAGAAATTTTACAAAAAAATTCTCTTAAAAAAACAAAGCTTGGGTAACCTGACAATATTTGTAATTATAATGACTGTGTTTGTGGTGGTAGCCAATTTAGAAAATGGACTTGTTGGACTCACCAACATTTTGTGGCGTATTTTAATTTAAATTTCCTCGTTATTTTTATTGCATTTTATTTATTTCAGTATTTATTTTGGTTTATGTAATTAAAGTTTTATTAAAACAATAACAAAAACACTACAATTTGAAATACAATACAATCGTCATCAATGACTGGCATTCAGTGAAAATTTAGAAAAATTTTTATTTTAAAAAAAATTTCGCTTTCGATTTACGATTTCCATACTCTATAGGGGTTATAAACATAGCTGCCAGATAAATGAAGCATCAAATTGTCAAATATTTGAGAAAAATCGTCAAAGACGTCCATTGAAATCGTCAGAAATATAAATAAATAAATTGAAAGGTTTTAAAAACAAAAACATATAAATTCAGTGTTAAGCAGCAATAATATTGCATTATCTATACCCATATGTGGTGGAAATATTAGGGAGTCAGAAGATCTTGACGTTATGGGCATGAAAATTCAGTGTGATGTTCGCTAGAACTGACACATTTTTCAGTGCCTTGGTTTCTTAACACGGTGCAATAAATACTTCACTTCATCTGATCTAGTTATCATTTACACCTTTTATAACCGACCGAGAATGGAATAAACTCTCATGTATGGGTTGGCCTTTAACGTCTATTTTGAGGCTTTTCGACAGTTTACAGGAGAGGCCATAGTAGCTCGTTAATCATGATAGTGTGTCCAACCCCATTGATTCATTGGAGCATAGTTGCAATGTGGCACTGTTCTATCGCTACTACAACGGATATTGCTCGAGCGAAATAAGGGGAGTTGTTTGTGAGACTCATGTATTCCTACGTATCATTCGTCTTTTTCGGCCAGCAACGGATGTGTGGAAGTTCGTTTGTTAGACGGACTATTCGTATGTGGAACTCCCTTCCTGCAGAGATCTTTCCTGTTACTTATGGTATAAAAATATTCAAACCTCGTGTCCATAAACACTGCTCCCTCTTTCCTCCTTCCTGTAATATATTTTCCTAGTTCCACCACAATGCCATCCATCCCCTGAGTGTTGGTCGTACGAAAAAAAAAATAATCGCAGGTATTCAAACATAAATTAAAAATATAATACTTTACTCCTTGTTATTACTAACCTAAATTTCCAATAGTAACAATTACAAAGCAAACACAAAGCTTAAGTGGCTTTTAATGTAATAAAGTAAAGAAAATGATGTAAATTTTTAATTGCTAAAAATCGTCAAAATAAGGGCATAAATCGTCATGTCGTCAATATGACATTTTTGGAGCACAAAATCGTCAAAATGACGATAAATCGTCAAATCTGGCAGCTATGGTTATAAACTATCATCACACCCTGGTATGTTCAGCAAGTAGGCTGATATTTTAGGATTACATACATAACAAAATACACACATTGTACGGTACACAGAATTACACAAATAGATAAATAATGTTTACAACCAACAAATACGAAAAATCCAACCAAAGCATTTATTGGAACTGTCTCGTAGTTGCCAAACATAGTAAGAAGCGTGTATAGCTACACTGAAGTACGACATTGCCAGTGAGTCTTGAATGGTTAGTCAGTGATGTGACGTAAGTCTGTGACTGATAACCGAAAGTTGTGTTAGAAAGTGTGAGTTAAACAAAGTGGTATTGAACAGCGTAAATTTGATCTTTGTTAATAGGGATCGTGAATGAAATTGACAGTGCATTATCAGTTGAGGTGTGTTGTTATTTGTTCAAACAATTTCATACGTACATACATACATGGATAATTGGTTATTACAACCCCTCAAGTCAAGATCTCTATCTAGCTTCTCACACCACCTATTGATGTTGTGTGTGTCAAATTTCATATATGACTGGCCGGACCTACAGTTTAAAGTCGACTCGAAACGACAGATTTTTGAGAAACTTTTTCAAGGCAATTTTTTATTTTTCCACACACAGAGTTTCTGCCAGATTTCTGTTGGAGAGGAAGTCGCCGTTGAAATATTTATTTCAATATTTTGTTTTGTTAGATACGTCAGACCAGGGGTTTGAACCGTGGCATCATGTCTAACAACATGTTAGACGTGTCTCATGTCTAACCAACACAGTACCTACTAGATTACGGTCACTTCACATTTTAAGATTGGTCATTATAATTGTACAACCCATAGGGTAAAGGAGGGTGAGGATGCCCTAAGACATTAAGTACAGGATATACAGTCTTGTACAGGAGTACAGTCTAGTACAGGAGTAAATTTGTAAAAACATCAAATAGCTCAGGCAAATAACAACTCTTCAAGATATATAGCGGCAACTAATTAATAACTTCTGTCTACATTTGAAAGACAATTCCTCGTACACCACCCTTTGACTGCAGGATTTTTGTGTTAAAGTGTCTTAAATTCTTACAAGGACTGTACACTTATGTTAAATAGGGCCCATAATAATACCACATTTAATAATTTCCTGGAAGCATTCGTAGCTTCTGAAGAAGCTAGTTAGTCCCTCAGTGTCCATCGTCAAAAGATTCGTGAGATTATCTGTATTGTAGAAGTCCTGGTACCTCCATTTTCTATGTCCTTCTTCCCTAATGGGTGACGAACAGTTATCTCCTCTTTCTTGACTCTACAACTCTTGCAGAACATAATAGCCACATGATCAAAATCAAGTCGTATTACATGAGTACATAGAGTTCTATGCGTACAGTAATAACCACAACAACTAATAGAGGCTACTTCTTTGGAGTTAGAGGAGAATTTCCATACACTCTCTATTTAATTTTATTCAAATTTATTGGGCTTTCTTGTTCGTATCCTAAGTTAACCGCTTGGCATTGATGGAATCTATTACTGCTTTGTTATTCTGCCCTGCACTTCAGAACAGAGGTCGTTGTTTTTTTGGGTGACAGAACATTTGAAGATCTGAGCATGAAGGCGTATGTGCCACTAAGGAACTACCCGGTTTCATCCGGAGCTGGAAGTGGTTCAAACCCAACGCTAACGAATCATGACAAGGGGCATAACTCACACTCGGTAACATAATGGGGTATATGGCCACCGTGTGAACTTGCCTATGAACTGCAAGCTACCCGCAGACCTAACCTAACCTTGTCAATCTTAGGCGTACCATGTTCATTGGGGTTTCCAATGTTGGGAATTCTTTCCGATACCTATACATTGTACGGCACTGCCATCTCGTTGAGAATCTAGCGGCAGCTGAAAACCATCTGTCACACAATAGAGATTATCACGGGATACTGTTCTTTTTGGTAGGCCTGTCGAAACACATGTCCTATCTAATTGATGTCTGCAGGATGTGTGGATCTGAGGAGGAGGAAGAGACTGTCTTTCATCTCATGTATCATTGTTCTGAGCTCGTCATTAAATACCGACGTTTTTGATCTCCCACGCTTTCTGACATCCTTGACTGAGTTCTTTTACATAAAAATTGCTGAAATGAAAAGATTTTACTCTAGGGAATGTTTGATACACGGTTTGAATATTAATTAGGGTATAATAATGGACCTAAATGATGGCCTAAGTGGGATCACTTTCCACCACCTTGCTTAATCCTAACCGTTGATCTGTATATTACGTATTAGAAGGCATTGATTTGCTAGACGGTTTTCAGCTGACAAAGAAAACATTGGACTAAGAGATGATACTCAGAATCCAAGCTCACGTCAAATATTCACTGTCAGTCGTGAATACATATTTTTAGGAAAAAAATAATTTCATTGGTAGTAAAAGCTCTCTTAGTCTAGTAGGTAGTCTGTTAGTCAGACATCTCCAACAATACGAAATATGAAAAAATTTTTCTTCGGCGACTGCATCTCAGCAGTTTTCTGATAAAAAAAATCTACGAAAGTAAATAAAATTGCCATGAAAAGTTTCATAAAAATCTGCCGTTTGGAGTCGAATTTAAATTGTAGATCCCGCAACGCATGTATAAAATTAACACACGCAGAATAAGTGATGTGAGAAGCCAAACTGTAGTCCTGACTGAAGGATTGTAATGACCAATTTTGTGTGTGTGAAAAGAATTCAGATGACATTTCTTTTAGGAACTTATGTAAATTGCATTGGATTGGATTTAATCACTGCAAAATTATCTAAAATCTGAGAGTCATCTGAATAACAGTGAAACTTGCTTCACATAAGTGGCCCATAACAATTTCTCACTGTAACAAATTGATGCCACATCGATTCATAACTGACTCCTGTCATCGTAGACAATTATACACAGAAGTCTGCCAGCTAAAGCATCACATGCTCAAACCCAACAAGTTTAAACCTTGTATAGAGGTTCCACTGTTTTCAATAGCATTTACATTAGCAGTAAAGGTAGTAAAGGCTACTTTAAGAAACTCAAACCACGTGAACAACAAATGGAGACATTGAAGAAGAAAGTAAATGTCGATTCGTGGATCAGGACCTTTATATAGGTCTCTCGTACCGTGCATGGAATAGTTTGAATGTGAATGAGGCATGAGTCAACAATATTTATTCCGTAAGTTAATTTTGACAAAAAAAAAAATCATGAGTTAAACTTGGTTGCTGTTTAATGAACGCAATGATTTCCTTAAAAGGGTTTCAACCGTTAACTAGCCATGGAAGTAGGGTTAGAATGAATCGAAAGATGGCTTCCTAATCCATTAAATAAAGTTTTAAAGATCTATTGCTGGGCTTTATCTTCCACATAGATTTTCGAGTTTTTAAAGTGAAAGAAGATTTTCGTTATTTTGAGAGAGTCTTTCCAAGTTACAAACCCTTTAAAAAAAAAATCTTTTCTCTAATATATTGACCTGCTTTTTGAGTACCAGTAGTACGTACATGCAAAAGCCATGCTCGTTACCGTGCAAGGATTTTGCTCTTGATTTCGAACAGAAATTAATAAAAACGTGAAAAATTGTTGCGAACATTTTTACAATTTATGGTGGCATTTATTGTACGAGTATACAGCAACAACAGCAACAGCAACACCAATGACAATAATAACTACGGCAGCAACAACAAAAACGAGAATGAACAAAAAAAAAATGGATATTAAATTACCTTTCGTACAACAATAAATTGACCTGGCCTTCATTGGCATGGTAGGGTGTAAATAAATGACTTCATTGTCGTTGCCGTATGAAATTTTCATCTCGTAAAGTATGAGAAAGGCGTGAAGAGAGAGAGGGGAAGTGGATTAAAAAAAGAAAAAGAGAAAATTAAGCAAATGCTATTAAAAACAGTGGAACCTCTATATAAGGTACACACTTGTTGGGTGTAGTTTACAGACTTTGTAGTGTAATTGTCTACGACTACTGAGGGGAAGTCGCCGAAGAAATATTTTTTATTCATATTTCGTTTTGTTGGTGATGTCTGACCTGGGGCCTCGGGACTACGTAGACGTCTGAATTCTTCTCGAAATGTTAATCCAGATTAATTATGATGCAGAGGTGCCATAACATTACGACTATTCTATTGCCCCAATCTATATAGGGTATTCGTATAATATCTCCTCCAAACCTATTGCCCTGACAAACTTCAGTATGTTGCTCGGTATCATACATACAGACATCATTGGTCATTACAACCCTTGAGTCAGCATTACAACCTAGCTCCTCATATCACTTACGCTGTGTGTGTAAATTTTATACATGAGTGGCGGGACTTACAGTTTAAAATCGACTCAGAACGACAGATTTTTTTGAGAAACTTTTCATGGCAATTTTTTATTTTCTCTCAGAGTTTTTGCCAGAGATCTGCTGAGTATCAACAAGGCGAACTCCATGCCTATCATATGATATGCATCCAAGTGGTTTCTTCTGTGATGCATTAAAGCCTCACAGGTTCTAAGTTTGTGTTCGAGATAATATTCACACCGAACAAATATGCTTTTTGTCTAGCGGTCATTGTCAAAAGGTCGGCTACTACCAACATAACATACATAATTGTTCAATACAGTCCTTCAGTCGGGATTACGACCTAGCTTCTCCAGCTTTAAGTCGACTCCGACCGACGGATTTTTGAGAAAATTTTCACGGCAATTTTATTCACTCTGAGAGTTTTTGTCAGAAGTCTGCTAAGAGGAAAAATCATCGAAGAAATATTTTTTCGTATTTCGTTTCGTTGGAAATGTCTGACCGTGGCCTCACCTTGTAACTTTCCAACAAAAGTTAAGATTGCTTCAACTCCATTTGGATGGAGAAGAGTCTCTGCTTCGCTTTATATTCCTGTTCACACGGAATGTTCTTATAAACATCTCTTCCCAATCCAAAGAAAGATTCTGGGCCGATCAGTAGCTTGAAAGCTATCCTTCTCGCAAGCTTATCTCCATTTGGATGGAGAAGAGTCTCTGCTTCGCTTTATATTCCATTTAGCTGAGTATATCCTTCTAAACATCTTTTCCTAATCCACAGAAAGATACTGAGCCCATCAACAGCCGATTGCTTGTATAGCCGATTGTTATGCTATGTCTCGTCCTTCACAATTTCTGCCCAAATTGAATTGAGCACACCGCAAGCCCCAATATGTATTCTTGATCCATCCGTCAGCCTCACAAAATGATTTCTTTTTTATCATTTAGGATACTGGATTCATTTTTGTTACCAAGCTTAGCAGCTAATCATTTCCCAAAATCATAGAGCCTACGCCTACTGGTTCAGCCCAGAGGACAGTTAAGGAGACAGCTGTCAGTCAGTTCATACATTAGGTTACAAAGTCCCCTCATAAATCCATTGTTAGACTTGTCTCTCATTATCCCTTACTATGTGCAACATATTTAAACTCGTTACAGAGCCGCCAGTGTATCTCTAGTACAGGTTTTCATTGCCCCTGCCATACCAGTACTAGCGTGACCCATTTAGGTGTTTTTTGGATTTGATGTTTATACAGGCAATGTCCCCATAGCTTTTCCTGCAAGCCTTCTCCACATCATTATGGCACGTAAAGTTTTTCCTGATATGCTCTCTACCATTCAGTAATTTTGCCAGATGTTTTGTCTTCAGCAGTCGTGATGTTATATCATCCAGAAGCCGAGTATTTTTCCTATTCGTATTGGAGTCGCGAACATAAATGGATGTTTTGGATCGTAACGATATTGAGAGCCACAATAATTTTGTAATTTTCGATTACTTTTCTGGGGTTTTCACTGTCGACCCATGTACTTGCCATACATGGCTTCATTTATACTTATGTGTCTATGTGACATTTCTGTTAATGTATGTATATCCTTGCCTACTCCAGTGAGTGTGTGAGTGGCTGTTTGAGTGTATGTTTGTGAGTATAAATGCATGTGACATAATTGCAATTTTTTTAAGTGTGAATTTTATGTCTCTCTTGCTTTCTCTGTCTCTGTCTCTTTTTCATTTATGCATGCGGTGTATATGTTGTCCTACGTTCATACTCATGTTGGCTGACATTGTGTGCATTGTGTGTCTCTGGGAGTGTGTGAGTGAGTGCGAGTATCATGATATAATTATCACGATATTGTCAATTTGTAGCCAATATGCCATAACTGTTAAAAAAATGAAATTCACACACTCTCCCCATATCAGATTAATTCATTGTAAACTTGGTGTTCGAATATTTATGGAGTGAAATTCTTGTTTATTTTTGTTGTTGTTTTTTCCTTTTTTTTAATGTTTGCTTTACGTTTAAATATTTTGACTGTTAAATGAGTCGAATATGTGTGTGTGTGGTTATTCGAAAACAGTTTTAATAGGCTCAGGTTTATTAAGATTTTAAATTAATTTAATTATATCTAAAAATATTGAATCATAACGGTAATACTACATGAATGCCATGCACATACATACATACACAATTGGCCATTACAACCCTTCAGTCAGAATTATGACGTAACTTCTCACATCACTTGTGTGTGCTAATTTTTATACATGAGTGACGAGACCTACAGTTTAAATTAAAGTCCGAATAATAGATTTTTGAGAAACTTTTTCATTACAATTTCTTTTTAATCTCTGAGTTATTGCCAGAATTTTGCAGAGAGTCGTCTAAGAAATGTTTTTTTCGTATTTCGTTTAGTTGGTAGATGTCTGAGCTAAGGTTTAAGCCGCGGCCTTGTGTCAACATACTATATACGAGTCTACGGCGACTTTAATTGGGCAATTCACACGACTTTGTATCGTGTATGTTGTATCAAAGAATATGGATATAAAGAATGCGCATCATGTAGAAGTAAAATTTCTTATGGCGGGATGTACCAGTAAAACCCGCTCTCACCAAAATCTCTTTTAAAAATCATTTCTTGATGAGGGAGGGAAGACAGAAGAAAAATAAACACAAACAAAGAGCGTAACAATGTGTTGCTCTCATCGTACGTATGTATATGTGTATGTACGATTATGTATGTATGATCGTTTTTATTGTTTGACCAAAGACTATAAATATGTAAAGATGTTGCACACAGTGTATTTAAAATTGACAAAATTTTGTGCTTCTTTATGATGAGGGGGTAGGTAACAGGGAAAGCTAAATTGTCGTTCTCACTCTCATGTTAACTGAGAGAAAGAAAACAAAAAAGACTCAGTACACTTATTGTACTCAGAGAACTTATTATACTTAGAGAACGTATTGTTTTTTTCTCTAAGCAATTTATTCTCATATGCGTGTATACGTGTGTGTATACATACATTGCCAAATAAAATAATAAACAAACTGAAAGAATTTTTGTTTTCACAAAATATATGTGAAAATAGCCTGTGGAAAAAATATTACCGTTTGTTTTATTGTAGGGTAAGAATATGTGTTTTATTGTTGTAGAAATGAAATTATATCGATTCGCACCGAATTATAATGTTATTTTTTAGACTATTCAATTATGTATGTACATATTTACCATATGTGTCTATTTTTGTATAGAATGAAGTTGTAATAAAACGAATGCTTGTTTTGTTTAGTATTTATTAAATTTATTTATCATTTTAATGGTTCAAAATTTTAACTTTTTCCATACTGGATAATTTGAATTTGTATGTTTCCCATGTGTAATGCTTCCGTAGAAAAACAACAATTAGTTGTTGAGATTAGCATCTCCATTCTGTGTTTATAACATTCGTTATTTTCATCAAACCAAAAGGAATAAATAGTATTTTTTGTGCAACTTACGCATTGGCCAACTACAAATGTTTTTATGTTTTTTATAGATTTATTTTCAAAAAAAATTTTTTCGAAGACTTATATGAATTTTGCAAACTTCAAAAAATAAATCAGATGGAGCGATGGATTTGCATGAACGAACATTTCTGAAGGATATGACAAAATTTGCGCTGGTTTATTATATCCACACGACATTTAACGCATGATATTCGTTGAGCTATGTAACCAACAAAATATCGACTTGATGTTAATTCAATTGGCACATTGTTGGACGTAAAACAATCGGTGCCTTCATTAAAATGACATCTATATCAGGGGTATGGGTACTTTCTGATATATTTCCAATCCTATCAATATCTTCTAAAAATATGATTTATGATTTTAATTATATATTATATTTATTAAACGTTTTGTTTGATCATGCACTACAATTTTTAAATTCACACTTTTTATAAAACAATTTTTCAGTTTTTCAGTTTCAAATGTCAACACAAAATATTGATTTTTTATTTCGGTGCGAATCGATATAGTTTCATTTCTACAACAATAAAACACATATTCTTACCCTACAATAAAACAAACGGTAATATTTCTTTTCCACAGGTTATTTGCACATACATTTTGTGAAAACAAGACATCTTTCAGTTTGTTTATTATTTTATTTGGCAATGTACAAGCACACACGTATACACGCATATGAGAATAAATTAGAGAAGAGAACAATACGTTCTCTGAGTATAATAAAGTACAATAAGTGGCAGTAGCCGTACTGCCATCGACAAATTCTTCATATATTTATACTATAAATTTTATAGTCTTTGATCTCATCGCGATGAGAGCAAAGAATGAGAGCAACGCATTGTTACGCTCTTCGTTTCTGTTTACTTCCCTCCTATCTTTTTCCCCCCGCGTCATGAAATATTTTTGAAAAATATTCCAAAATATGTTAAGATGCACATTCTTTATACTTTATTTTCTTTGGTTGTATTGAATACACTTGGTTGTTTGTGAACGCTCAATGCTATGCTGTATTGTGTATTTCGTATTCCAAATGTATTTTTTTGGCGTTCAAACAATTTGATAGCACGAAACCAACACAACTTTTGAAAAATATATGAAAACATATACACATTTCTTTCATTCACACAATTTGATAGAACGAAACCAATACAACTTTTAAAAACATATGAAAAAAATGTGTATAAGTGTATCGGATTTTTACATGACAATTATCAACAACAATCATACACTGTTGTATAATCGTCCAACAATACACTCAATACAACGATACAACGGCTTGTGTGAATTGCCCAAATGTTTAAACGTGTGGGAAGAGCGCTTTCGAAATGTCCAATTGTTTTTGACGCTGAGACGTAAATCGGGCTGAATTTGATCAAAGACGTATGTTATGTTGGCTTTGAGAACCATTGTGATTTGTGTTTTATTCGCATTAATCTGCAATTAAAGAAAATCCCATGAGAAAACCCTACAGAACGGAGTTAATTTACAGGATTTCAATGGCCGGTTCACTTCACCTCCAATTGAGATGACAACGCCCTCAAATCGTGACATGAGATGTGTGACATGTACAGTCGTCGTGTTGAAAGCACATGTCGTTGACCATTCAGTTCATTCAACTCAAACCAAACGAAGTTGTTACTAATTGACATACAGTGCTCACCGCTGCCATTGTCAGATTAATGTTGTTCTCAAAGAAATATGGACCACAAAATCCAAATCCACAACAAACAGTAACTTGCATGGACGTCGTCTCAAAATTGAATAATTTTCTTTGTTCACGTACCAATTCATCCACAAACAGGCCTCATCATTGAACATGATTTTTCAATTAAAGTTAAAGTCAACTGATCCAGAGCCCATTCAGAGTACACGTTTTGTCTACAGTCGTCCATGATTATTTAGCAAAAGAGGCTGAGTAAATGACAACTAATTTGACAGATGTAGCTCCAACAAAATGGCTGTTATCTTTAGCCAAAGTTCGGAAGTCCCTATTGGGGGAGTTTATACATACATATATATCTATATATTTGTATACATACATACATAATTGCGCATTACAAGCATTTAAATAGTACTACGACTGGGTTTCTCCCACACTCTATACGTTGTGTAAGTCAATTTTATTCCTAAGCTGCAGAACCTTGAGTTTGACATCAATTTTAGAGAATAAATTGCCGTTTTCATGGCAATTAGCAGAGCTTTTACCACAGAAATATATTTTTCATATTTAAGTTTTTCAAGATGTCTGAAGTGAAATTTGAACACCCGAATCTTAGTCTAGTAAGCTAGAGTACGACGACCTGAAAGAATGTTTTAATATTCTTCGTTTTATTTACTTTATTGGTCATTACAAAATTTTAGTTAGGATTACAACCTAGCTTCTCATACCACTTAGGTTATGTGTGTTAATTATATCCATAAGTGGCGGGACATACAATTTAAACTTGGCTCCGAGAGGCAGATTTACGACAATTTTATCTTACTTCAGAGTTTTTGCCTGAAGACTGCTGAGATTAAGTCGCCGAAAGAAATATTTCATATTTCATTTTGTGGTGATGTCTTAGCCGGAGCTTGAACCACGGCCACTTATCTAAGAAGCCAAGACACACACTACCTACTAGACTATCGTATTAGTTTGGCTAAGAGATTCACATGATTTGTAGCAGTAAATGGTTGCAGAGCCTAAAGAGTATTCCAAGATTCACAGATATGTATATAGTAAAGTCGATGATATGTATCTGTCGAGATTTCTACATTTTCTGCCAACCACCAAATACCTGCTGAGCTCTTTTATGTGCTTACAAATGTTCGTGGTTGTGCATCCAAGGAAAGTGGAATGACTTACAAAATAAGAAAAGGAATCTAGGTTTCCTGCTATTTGTTGTCTTAATCCCGAACACTGCGTTGTTTATCCAGGGCCCTTTATCCTAATTTAACTTGGCATAAAATAAAGATTTCAGGTCTTTAATTTAGAAATTTAAAACCCACTCCCCTATAAATTTCTGTAGACATTATAGAACTAATGCCAACGCAAAAATTTTGCGGGTAAAATATGAAAAGTTTTGTGAATTAATTTGTGTGTATGTGTTTGTGTGTGAGTGTGTGTATTTAAGTGCAATTTTGACGCCAACGGATATGACGCCATTTTAATTGTTATAGTTTTACTTATTTACCGTTATTATTGTCGTTTGCTTTTATTTAACTAGTTATCGTTATGCATCACCTTGGACATACTCGTATTGCTGTTGTTGTTCTGCAAAATGTTAAACATACTAAATATTTAACGGTTTTCGAAATGACATTCATTCCCTCTCTCTCTCTCGGTCTATCTCTCTGTCTTTCTATCTCTCTTTCGCTTACTTTTAATAAATTTAAAACGTTAACGGGGATTTGTTATTTTCCATTCCTTTTCACCTTGTCCTGCACCAAATTCTGTGTTAATTACTAAATTGGCTTTTAAATCTTCAGTTTGGTTTGTTTCTCTCTCACTGATACCGTTAAAAAAATGCGTTGACAACATGGCGCCAGGACTGCAAGGCAATAGACAAGAGATTTACAGGTTTGTTGTTGACGGAAATGGTGGCGCAATTTTTCAGAAATTAAAAACAGTTTGTTTTCTTTTTTCTTTTGTAAATTTGTTTCTAAATTTTTATTCTAATTTTTTTTTTAATTAAAATTAATCAACAAAGAGGGTTTTTTTTATGTTATAATTTTGTAACAATTTTTGTTTTTGTTTTTGTTTTTTTTCTCTAAAACTAAGTATGGCTTTTGGTGTGTGTGTGTTTTTAGGCACGGTGTCTATAGACTACACGGCGTACAGTCTGATAATGATAACCATCTTCAGGAGTCTGTTCAATTTCCTCAATTGGAGCAATGGGTTGCTCATGGGCAACGGGCTCAGGAGCAAGGTAAGCGTTAGTGGGTTCCTCTGGGACTGGTGCTGGTGCTGGGGGCACGTAAGAGTTGACTGGAGCAACTGGGGCTGGTGCTGGTGCTGGGGGCACGTAAGAGTTGATGGGGGCAATTGGTTCTGGTGCGGGAGCTGGTGGTATGTAAGAGTTGATGGGAGCAACTGGTTCTGGTGCAGGAGCTGGTGGCACGTAAGAGTTGACGGGAGCAACTGGTTCTGGTGCAGGGGCTGGTGGGACATAGGAATTGATAGGTGCTGGTGCTGGTGCTGGGGCGGGAGGAAGGTAGGAATTCTCAGCTTCTACAGGAACTGGTGCTGGGGCAGGTTCAGCTGGCTGTTGATAAGCATAGCCCAACTCGGACACATCAGCATAGGCACAGGCAACGAAAGCCAAAGCAACAATGAGGAATTTCTATAAAAATAATCAAAATTTTGAAATTAATTTTCTTGTAAAAGATCGTTTTTTCTTTTTGGTATGAATTTATTTACCATATTTGAAGTGGTTAAACTGTATTGACTGTTACAGGTTTAGATGGCTTAAAGGTAATTAAGCGACTGTGTCTTCTGCAGTTCGCGATTTCAATATTTATAGTCACACAAACTGGTTAAAATTTTTAATCAAAATTACCTCAAGTGTTTGAGTGATTGAATGGTGTCTTAAGGTTTTTCAAAATTTTTTACAAATTTTTGTTTTCTTCTTCATTCATACAATGTTTTTTTTTTTTTTTTATAAATTTAATAACAATAATAAGGTGTTTTTTATTATCATAAATATTGATGTTAATTTTTTTATATCGTATGGATTTTGTGTATATAAAAACGCTTAAGGGGTCTTCTGTCTCCCCTGGTCTTTCATAAAAATTTACATATGAATTGTTGATATTGTTTGCAGGCGTTAAAATGTTGATTTAAAAAAATTATATCGAATTTGTTGTTTTCTTTGAATTGTTGTTGTTGAGTTTTTTTTTTTTTTTAATAACAATAAACATTTAAGGTTTATGTTGTTTTTTTTTTGATTTAAATTTTGTCTCGGCAATTTTTGCAAAATAAATAAATAGGATTTATGACGTCATGCTTAATTTGTTTACAACACTTAGACAGATTTAAAATTTTTTATTGAACTCTTTTTCACACCCCATAACCAAAATCTAAAATCTTTTGATGGTTAGCTAACGCTATGTTCATATGCAACTATAAAATATGCAACAACTACAGTGGTGGTCTTATAATTAGCACACTCATCTACATATACGAACTCTTTCCAGTAACAAAAAAAAAAAAAAAAAAAAACTGAAATATTTTTTCAAAATTTATTTGAAGGGCAGTTAAATATTGTATGGGGTATACTTAAGCTAGGCATAGATAGGCATAGAAGTCGCCATAGTCTAATAGGTAGTGTGTTGGCTTATTAGACGTAAGGCCACGATTCAAACACCAGGTCAGACATCAAAAAGGCGGAGTTGAAGCAATCTAAACTTTTGTTAAAAATTTATAATAGAAGGATATCCAAACCACGCATTAGACTATCAAGGAATAACTAGAAGTTAGTAGCCGAAGTCTTCGTAGGCTAGTAGGTAATGTTTTGGTTTATTAAACGTGAGGCCACGGTTCAACCACCCGGGTTGGACATCTCCAACGAAACGAAATATGTATGAAGAAATATTTCTTCGATGACTTTTTCTCTTAGTAGACTTGTGACAAAAACTCTGAGAGTAAAATAAAATTGCCATGAAAAGTTTCTCAAAAATCCGTCGTTCGGAGTCGACTTTAAGATGGAGAAGCTAGGTCGTAATACTGACTGAAGGACTGTATTGAACAATTATGTATGTTATGTATATAGTAGCCGACCTTTTGACAATTATCGTTAGACACAAATATATTTGTTCTGAGTGAATATCATCTAGAAGGTAGAACCTATGAGACTTTAATGCATCCCAGACGAAACCATTTGGATACAAATCAGATGTTAGGCAGGGAGATCGCCTTGTTAATACTCAGCAGATATCTGGCAAAAACTCTGAGAGTAAAATAAAATTGCCATGAAAATTTTCTCAAAAATCTGACGTTCGGAGTCGACTTGAAACTGTGAGCTCCCGCCACTCATGTATAAAATTACCGCACACAACATGAATGGTCGTAATCCTGACTGAAGGGTTGTAATGGCCAATTATGTCTGTATGTAAAGATGGAGTAAAGGGAACTTCAATGAGAACAAAGAATTTAACGACAGAGCAACAAATTTTTCATTCTGTTGGAGATGTCTGACCTGGGACCTCATGGCTAATAAGCCAAACACACTATCTACTAGACTAAGGCGACTATATGCCGTTCGGATGGAAGAGGATGTTCCGACGGGACGAGTATTTGATGCGGGGATTAGTGGAAGTCGACCTAGAATATATCCTTGTCTACATTTTAAGGACCATATTGACGAAAGCCTGTAATTGGTTGGTGTAACCAACTGCCGAAGGCTCGCAAAAAGTAGAGGTGCCTGGAAGGATGTTAATAGTCCGATAACCGGGTTGTTAATGGCCAATGACAAACATACATAATTGGTCATAACAACCCTTCAGTCAGGAGTACGATTTAGCTTCCCACATCACTTATGTTGTTTTATACATGAGTGGCGGGACCTACAGTTTAAAGTCGGCTCCGAACGACAGGTTTTTTGCGAAGATTTACATGACAATTTAATTTGCTCTCAGAGATTTTGCCAGAAATCTACTGAGAGGAAGTCGCCGAATAAATATTTTTTCATATTTCGTTTTTGATGTCTGCCCTACATTTAATTTCATGTCTGCCTGCGGCAACTTCCACCATGTACGGCCAATTAAGTAAGTAAATATGCTTGCCTTTATTTAATCCTCGATCGAAATTTTTGTTTTTTTTGTGAGGAACTGAAGTGCATTTATTTCTTTGTTCTGCGACTTCCTCTCAGAGGTCATCTGGCAAAAACTCCTGAGTGTAAATAAAAATTTCCATGAAAAGTTTCTCAAAAAATCTGTTGTTCGGAGTCGACTTTAAACTGTAGGTATCGCCACTCATATATAAAAGTATGACAAACTAGGTCATAATCCTGACTGAGTTAAGCAATCACAACGTATCAAATCTGTCGAGATATGGGGCTCTGGTGATTCTTACTAAGTATTACCATATTTCTTGCTGCGAGATCAAAACGTTTAAATGCGGACAAAAAACACTGACAGCGTCACCAAAGTTACTATTTCGCTTGACATTCGCATTGAAATTGCCGAAAACAAGCTTGGTCCTGGCATCTTTAGCTGCATTGCACTTTTCTATCGACAGTCCGTGACCGTAAATTAAGTAAAGCTTAGACAAAACGTCTTTAATTTTTCGTTTACTGAGGTCAACACAGGGAGTGTTGCGAAAGCCGTACAAATAGTGGTTGTTTTAGGTGATTTTTTTGTTGTTTAGTTTTTCAGTATCGACTAATAACATGCATTGAATCAAGTAACGTAACATGGTATAAAATTTACTCACAGGAAAACTAATATATTTGGTGCAGATAGTAAGCCAGCCGCTTCATTGGACCGTATACATATTTTCATAGTCATATTGAGAAAGGTACCGTACGATGTGTATTGTATTGTTTGTAGGCAAAATGAAAGAATAGAAATTGATTGGAATGTGGTTTCAACTAGACGGTTGCACATGTCCTACGATACTCGTTACTATTAAACGTTCAGTTTGGTGAACATTTAATCTCACATTTTGTAAGAGTTCATTGACAATCAAGATAATATTTTGATTTGACACTACTAGACAATATTTTATTTCACAGCCATGGACAACATTACAGATGCGTTTGGTGGTATAGTGTTCGAAATGCTGGAAAGTGTATGACAAAAATAAAGGTAACGAATGAGCCAGTAGCGGCAGCATTTGCATGGCAAAAATTGCATTTTTTGTAAATTTTCTACATTTTATTCAATTTTCAAGGCGCAAACGTTATAAATTCTAACTTAACATCACTATTTCTAGTAAAAGGTTATAATATTACAGGGGAAGTAAAACAAATAATTATCAGAGAACGGCATTCATTTTTCTCTGGGTGCATATCATAAATTTAAATTTTCTTTAATTACAACAAATACTTGATTGTTTATTAATTTTTATTATATTTTATGGATATATTCAACAAACAAACATAATTAATTTAACGGATAGAAGTGTGGTAATTAAGTTACAAATCTCATCAAAAATGTTAATCATCTGCGGCATGATAACAAAAAAGGCCTCATAAAACTATTAAATTTTTGAAAATGCTTAACAACCTCTATAGGCCCCTACAAAATAAAAAAGAAAAAAGAAAAACAATTTGTAATGGTAAGCCTAACCATGTAACGTCTAATGAACAACGTCATTGAGCATCGTTTTCAATGGAAGAGGTTCTCGTTGTAACGTCATTTTTTTAATTACAGTTATAGGCTACGACGGTCAAGTGTCTAAATTTTTTTTTATTGATTTGAAACTGGTTTGTCTAGGTCACTGGTTTGGCTATTTACCCATGAGAAATTTTTGTTAAATTAGAATTAAAACAAAGCTGAGTCCAAGAGGTATTGAAAACATAACATGGCTGCAATGAAAATATTGATTTTTAAATGATCTATCTTCGCTTCCCACTTAGTTTTTTTTTTTTTTTTTTTTTTTTTTTAATAAATTTGTTGAACAAATTTTAAAAATTTAAAACGAAATTAATTGAGTGTATTTACAGGGTTATCTAATTATAGGGTTACCGGTTTTGAAAGTAAAATCAAATACAAACACATAATAAGCTGTGTGGGAAGTAGCCGTATTCTAATAGATAGTGGTGGTAGGCTTATCAGACGTGAGGCCATGGTTCATACTCTAGGTCAGACATCTTTAACAACACGAAATTCGAGTATTTCTTCGGCAACTTAATCACAGCAGATGTCTGTAAATAAAAATTGCCATGAAAAAATTTAAAGCCCTAGAGTGTGGTATGTAACTTATTCGTTCTATGGGTGTGAATTTATAAGTTTCATGGATATGAATTTATAAGTTCCATGGCTGTGAATTTATAAGTTCCATGGGTGTGAATTTATAAGTTCCATGGGTGTGAATTTGTAAGTTCCATGGGTGTGAATTTATAAGTTCCACGGGTGTGAATTTGTAAGTTCCATGGGTGTGAATTCATAAGTTCCATGGGTGTGAATTCATAAGTTCCACGGGTGTGAATTTGTAAGTTCCGTGGGTGTGAATCTATAAGTTCCATGGGTGTGAATTTGTAAGTTCCACGGGTGTGAATTTGTAAGTTCCATGGGTGTGAATTTGTTAGTTCCACGGGTGTGAATTTGTAAGTTCCATGGGTGTGAATTTATAAGTTCCACGGGTGTGAATTTGTAAGTTCCATGGGTGTGAATTCATAAGTTCCATGGGTGTGAATTCATAAGTTCCACGGGTGTGAATTTGTAAGTTCCGTGGGTGTGAATCTATAAGTTCCATGGGTGTGAATTTGTAAGTTCCACGGGTGTGAATTTGTAAGTTCCATGGGTGTGAATTTGTTAGTTCCACGGGTGTGAATTTGTAAGTTCCATGGGTGTGAATTTATAAGTTCCACGGGTGTGAATTTGTAAGTTCCATGGGTGTGAATTCATAAGTTCCATGGGTGTGAATTCATAAGTTCCACGGGTGTGAATTTGTAAGTTCCGTGGGTGTGAATCTATAAGTTCCATGGGTGTGAATTTGTAAGTTCCACGGGTGTGAATTTGTAAGTTCCATGGGTGTGAATTTATAAGTTCCATGGGTGTGAATTTGTAAGTTCCATGGGTGTGAATTTATAAGTTCCATGGGTGTGAATTTATAAGTCCCGTAGGTGTGAATTTATAAGTTTCATGGATATGAATTTATAAGTTCCATGGGTGTAAATTTATAAGTTCCATGGGTGTGAATTTGTAAGTTCCATGGGTGTGAATTTATAAGTTCCATGGGTGTGAATTTGTAAGTTCCATGGGTGTGAATTTATAAGTTCCATGGGTGTCTATTTGTAAGTTCCACGGGTGTGAATTTATAAGTTCCATGGGTGTGAATTTATAAGTTTCATGGATATGAATTTATAAGTTCCATGGGTGTGAATTTATAAGTTCCATGGGTGTGAATTTATAAGTCCCGTAGGTGTGAATTTATAAGTTCCATGGGTGTATATTTGTAAGTTCCACGGGTGTGAATTTGTAAGTTCCATGGGTGTGAATTTGTAAGTTCCATGGGTGTGAATTTATACGTTCCATGGGTGTGAATTTGTAAGTCCCATGGCTGTGAATTTATAAGTTCCATGGGTGTGAATTTATAAGTTCCACGGGTGTGAATTTGTAAGTTCCATGGGTGTGAATTTATAAGTTCCACGGGTGTGAATTTGTAAGTTCCATGGGTGTGAATTTATAAGTTATAAGTTTTATACGTTAATTTTGAACATGAGTGGCGGGACCTACAGTTTAAAGTCGACTCCGAACGACAGATTTTTTTGAGAAACTTTTCATGGCTATTTTTAGTCTCAGAGTTTTTGCCAGAAATCTGCTGAGAGAAAGTCGCCGAAGAAATATCTTCATATTTTCGTTTTGATGTCTGACCTGGGATTGAACTCGGGCCTTTCGTCTAATAAGCCAACACACTACCTACTAGACTACGGTGATTTCGAATATATTTGAGACAATTTAAACTTTTGTTGGGTTATCACAATAAAAAGGGATTTGAATTATGCATCAGGGCATGGCCTCTTTACTGAGTACAGTAAGAGTACTAGTTTTGAATGAGAAAGCCTTAAATCTATATATAGATCTTGTGACGAGGAGAACATTTCATCAAAACATATAAGTGGAACCTTTGAGGCATTAATGCATTCCGGAAGATATCAGGCATTGTTGACAAGGAGTAGCATTCTGACGTTTGTCAGCGCAATTACCGCATTAAACGTTCTTCCGAGATTTACAACAAGATGCGATAAGGGATCCTAGTGCTCTTTCCATAGCTAGTTGCATTCTGTTTTGAATACATATGTACATACATAACTAAATACATACATAATTGGCCAGTACAACTCATCAGTCAGAATTACAACCTAGCTTCTCGCAACACTTAGCGTTGAGTGTGTTAATTTTATACATGAGTGGCGGGACTCATTTTTAAAGTCGTTTCTAAACGACATATTTTTGAGAAACTTTTCATTGCAATTTTGTTTTCATTCCCAGAGTTTGTGCCAGAAATCTGCTGAGAGGAAGTTGCCGAAAAAATTTGTTCGTGTTGTTGGAAATGCCTGATCTAGGGCCTTACGTCTAATAATTAGCATGGCACCATTACATGACAATAATAACGACAATAATAGGGGATTATTTGCGTAGACACGCACCTTCACAATAAGTATATGACGTCGTTAAATTGCATTATCTTAGTGGCCAATTATTGCGCCATAATCATTAATTTATTAAATTGCGCGTAAAACTTAAATCGGCCCTTAATTGCTGGCCAATAAAAAGTTGTTTTTCAAGGGACCTTAAAATCATCGGGTCCCTTCGGGGTTATTTTCCAAATCAACCGCTTTTGAAATTTTGCTTCAAAGGTACGATAGAAAATCAGGCTTGCATCGAACTGTTACTGGCAATGAACAGTGGATTTAATTTCAGAATCCTAAACGGAAAAAAATCATGGATTAATCCAGGACATTTAACAACTTTGGCTGTAAAACCAAATCGGTGGGGTGTACCACAAGCATCTTAGACCTAATGAAACCGTTAATGCAAATCGTTACCAATGACAAATGATCAATTTGAACCATGTAATGATAAAAAAATAGGCAGAATGGGTCATAAGACACGATAAAGTAATTTTACAACATGACAATGCACCTGCACTGGTTTTTCTATGGCTGATTACCCATTAGATTACCCATTAGGTTAATAAGTTCCGTCTCTCTCATGGGGACTTGCGCTTTGTCACAAGCTTGTGTAGAAGAATTATTTCTTGCCAACAAAATTGTATGGAACGCACAGGGACACAACACAAGCACCGGTTAGCCAAACGTCCACGGAACGAACGTTCGTTTTTCGCATATGAAAGGCAACGTAAATACTTATGAAATTACATTAAGTTTCGCTAATCACTCTCATTTCTTTTCATATTCTAAAAAACGAACGTACGTTCCGTGGACGTTTGACTAACCAGGGCTTAAGTAAATGATTCGAAATCCTTAGTTTAAGGTAAATGTATAAGGAATTACTTACAAATTCTCAAGCATTAAGCAAATCCCTACCAATATTTATAACCTGGCGTTGGTTGTACTGATAGATAAGCAAATTCAAACGCTTATGGCTCACTATGATCGCTAGCGGTTAGATCAAATTGTATAATATGAGAGTGTTATCTTCAAAACCTATGGAAATTTGTAACAACAATAATAGATTTCTTAATAAAGCTGAATAATAATTCCTTTTAGGATATTCTTGAAATTCTAAAAAGCAAAACCGATTCATAATACAATCAAAGCATTAGACGGGATTAGGTTAGGTTAGTGTGGTAGCTTTATACTAAAAGCTCACTTGAGCACGCATAGCGGCCCGTTGTGGCGCCACAGGTGAACGCAGTCCCTGTACTGACCAAGTTCCTCCGAGCCAATGAGCGCAAGGGCTGCACATTTAAAGCACGACTACCTAACGCTGGAAAACCAGCCTTAAAGTTTGATAAACGAGGCTATGTCCTAGACGTCAATGGACGTTAGCTCCGTCAAGCTAACATGGGTTGGAGAGCCAAATAATCTATATCTGCCAAATATCTATGGGCATTGACATAGAAAGTGGATAACAGTCTCCTCTTTCTCAGCGGATCTGCATCCACGGCAGAAATCGTTAAATGGGAGCCGCATTCTTTCCGCGTGTCTACCCATAACACAGTGACCTGTAAGCATGGCCACTGTGATCGAGATGATGTTACGACCAAGTCCAAGTAACTGGTTGGTGCGCTTTCTATCCATTGAGGGTCAAGTGAGCCAGCAGTGGAGCAGGTCTCCTCATTGATCCAGGATAGGTTGGCGTCCCGGGAGAATTTCCGCGCGATGGCCAGTTTGAACGAGGTAAGTGGCATTCCAAGTTGATTGAAGAGGATTCCGGAAGAAGTGCGCCAGCCCTGGCTAGCTCGTCTGCTCTGCAGTTTCCCGGAATGTCGCAGTGTCCGGGGACCCAGATAAGTGTCACACTGAATCGCCCAGAAAGAAGGTTGAGGCAGCGGTGGCATTCCCTGACGATCCTAGAATTATCCGCAACATTCGATAGAGAATTTATCGCAGCCTGGCTATCAGAAAAGATTGAGATGCGGGTGAAAGGAACTCCGTGTGCGAGGATCCACTGTGCGGCCCGGTAGATGGCCATTACCTCCGCCTGGAACACGTTGCAATAATCCGGCAGCCGGAGTGAAATGTTCAAGTCCAATCTCCCAGAGTAGACCCCTCTGCCTACCCCGCAATCGAATTTGGAGCCGTCGGTGTATACATCCAGGAGTCCCGGGGGGACGGTCATATCACGGCTCCAATCGCTCCTGCTCGGGATCAGGAAGTTGAAACCCCTGTCAAAACAGTATTCCACAGGGAGATAATCGATATCCGGTGGGGCCACCGGGTCAATCTCCAAAATAGAGGAATGACCAGAGGGGACGACGCGCCAACGAGACAGGGGATTAAGTCTTGTCGCAGTGAACTTAGCCACCTGTTTAGAGAGGAGCTCAGTAGGAAGCCAGTTAAGCATAGCGAACAGGGCCTTTGTGGGGGTGGTGCGTAGAGCACCAGTGATGCGAATAGCCTCTGACCTTCTGACTCCTTCCAGGAGTCTGGCATTGTGCCGCTTGTCCAGAGCAGTCCACCAGAAGGCAGCACCGTATAGGAGGTTGGGTTCGATGATTGCAGAGTAGATCCAGCGCATGACCCTTGGGCTGAGACCCCATCTGGATCCGACTGCTCTGCCGCAACAGTAGGCAGCACAGGCCGCTTTTCGAGCCCTGGCAGCCAGATTTGCGCTCTAGCTGAGTTTGGGATCGAGGATCAGGCCCAGATATTTAACCTCGGGACTCAGCGTGAGCCTGGACTTGCTAATCTACCTGGCGTATTCACTAGACTTGGCTTCTTCCGACTACAATTTTTTTTCATCGATGGAACTTGAATTCCATGAACAGCACTTTGATTCCTAAGAGAAAGACCGAAATTGGACAACAGGGCTTGGAATTCACAAATTGCCTGAAAGATAGAAGAAAATGTGTATGTATGCCACTAACTATGACCAATATTCTGATTGAAATGTTTTGTTGCTTCCCATTAAAAATTACACGGTGCGACAGTGAAAATACAACCGGGTAACTACATAGTCACCGTTGTTCTGTTCAAAAAAACAGCTTTTTTATATTTCTCGAACCCTCCAAACTTGTTTTATTTGACAAAAACTGTTTTTTTTTTACTTTACGCACCAATTTCTGGAGTACTCAAACATTTCTGTCCCGATTTCCAAAATTTAGATCTTGTTGGAAAGGGGAGAGATGTACCTTTAAAACGGTATACATACACCTATTATTCGACTTAATATGCTATGAGATTTGATGAGGTAAACTTGGAAAATTCGATTTTTTTTCATATTTTTTCAAGTTTGTCCATTCATAGTAGCAAACTTTAATAAAAAAAATATAGGATAAGTGATAATATTCTTAAAGTCTGTTCTCTTGTGAAGAGATTGAGTCATCATTTGATCAAATCGGACAAAAATTACTGACGTTATTATTTAAATAGTATAACAGTAGAGTGATATTTTTTATATATGTCATCTCATCAAATGAACTTTTTGAGTTTAAAAATTTACAGAATTTTTGATGGATCTTGATTGTTTATCACAAAATGCGTCAATTTCACGTTTGAGCGACCACCAGAAGTTGGTCAATGTTTGCGCAAAGAGAAATAATAATATTTGCAAAAAAACACAAATATTAGCCGACTACTGGAAGTTTACGATAAGCAATCAAGATCCATCAAAAATTCTGTAAATTTTTTAACTAAAAGTTCATTTGATGAGGTCCATCTCTACCCTTTCCGACAAGATTTAAATTTTGGAAATCGGGTCAGAAATGTTTGAGTAATCCAAAAATTTATGCGTAAATTCAAAAAAAAAAAAACAGTTTTTGTCAAATAAAAACAGTTTGGAGGGTTCGAGAAATATAAAGAAAATATATTTTTGTGATCTACTCAACAAAACTCACAACCTACAGTATGTCTTTAGCCGGGTGTATTTAATTTTTTTTATTTTGTCGCATAGTGTTATTATTTTGACAGCCTTTTCAGACCTGTGGTTTTGAAACCACTAAATGGTTATCCCCGTTATTTTTTGTTGCCATTATTTTCATCACAATAAATTTGATTTCAAAATCTTGGATTACAATTTTTGTTGTTTCAACATTAATTGTGCTGTGTTAATTTTTTTTTATTTATTTATTTATTGTTTTTGTTTTTTTTTTTTCTTTGATAATAAATAAACAAATATTTATTTGTAATGCCTTTAAGTCAAAAAAAGATACCAAAAATGAAATAAAAAAATTTGTTTTGTTCGTTTAGCTTGTCCGTTGAATATTTTTTGCATGAAATCTGATAAGACATCTGAAACTCAAGTCAAAATCAGTCAATAGTTTATGATTTTAAATGAATTAAAATGAAATAAAACGGAGACAAAATAATGATCCATAATTTAAAAGATAAAAAAATATTTAAAATTAATTAAAAATTCATATTCTTTTGTTATAAAATTAGTTCAGATTTTTAATTTGAATTTAAATTTTGTATAGAAATTAAAAAAAAAATCCTATAAATAAACTTAAAAAAAACAAAAGACTGCCGGACATATTCGACTTTGTAATATACTATCGTGTAATATACACAACAAATCTATGAGGTTTTTGCTTCTCAGCTTGTGAGTATTTCTAACACAGGTTTTATAGACAGTGTGAGAACAGGTTGGCTGCTGGGTTTGGATAAGGCCAGTTTTATCACGGGGCATTGCGAGATTAGATTGCTGACGGGGATCTGAAACAGATCTCAGCCGGACTATTGCAGGCTATGTTGCGATGAGGAGGAGTTGGAGATTGTCAAGCACCTCCTCTGTAACTGCCCAGCCCTTAGTAAGTTGAGGTTGAGGACCCTTGGCAGCGGCTTCTTTGAGGGTTTGATTTCTCAAGGCTCTCCACAGATTCATTAGTAGCTTAAGCTGGTTGAGAGGTGCTAGGGCTTCATCAGTGTAGTCGCGCTCTCCCTTTTTGTTTTGTTTGGTCTGTGTAGTCCCTACGCTTCCCATTTTACCTTTCCAACTTCCTCTCCTTTTTCCTATCCCCTCTATTATCCTTCCATTTTAAGGACGTTCCGTACAATGGGTCAATTCGACCTGCGGGTACTGTACTTGTCAATTGTCCTCTAACCTAAACCTAAACACAGGTTTTAATTTATTAATTCGTTCTACATTGAGATTATCTATGCAAAGCACTTTTACATACATACAAAATTGATCATTACAACCCTTCAATTCAGGACTACAACCTAGCTTCTCACACCATTTATGTTATGTGTGTTAATTTTATACATAACTGGCGAGACCTACCAGTTTAACGTCAACGCTGAACAACAAATTTTTGAGAAAACGTAAACATCATGTAAACATCGAATTACAAAACAAAACAAGAAAATACATGATAATCACGAATTTACAGCCAGTTCTAGAAGTTGTCAAACCAATGAATATAGTATACTTTACTTAATTGATTACAACCTAGCTTCTCACACCACTTATGTTGTGTGTGTTCATTTTATACATGAGTGGCTGGACCTACAGTTTAAAGACGACTCCGAATAACAGCTATTTGAGAAACTTTTTCATGACAATTTTTGTTTACTCTCGCAGAGTTGTTGCTAGAAGACTGCTGAGAGGAAGGAAGTCGCCGAAGAAATATTTTTTCATATTCTCGTTTTGTTGTAAATGTCTGACCTAGAGTTTGAACCGTAGCCTCATGTCTAATAATCTAAGAATCTACTGGACTACGCTGCCTACGACTATCCAAGATGGCCTGGCTAATTCTGGCAAGGGGAAGAAACAAAGCTCTTTTGGCTTTTGTGATCGCAGTGATCGCATGTCTCATAAGCCAAAACACTGCCTACTAGACCTAGACTAAAGTTAATACCGAATGCAATAAAATTCTTCCATCAGGAACCTCAACTGATAGACCTCAACTTAACAAATTTTGCATTGTAACCGACAAAGCGCAAGATCTGCCGAAAATATCTGCAATATGAGAGTGTGTAGAAGTATTCGAGGCAGACGATTTCGAGTTGCTTTCGCAAACCACATCTTAGCAAATATTGCTTCGTGACTTCGGGCTGTACCCACACAAAATTCAACTGACCCAGGAACTATACATAAGGGGACATACACAACAACATGTATTCGTTAAATGGGCTTTAGAGCAGTTGGCAATTGACTTTTATTTTAATAAAAAACATCATCTTCAGCTTCGAGGTCCATTTCTGGACCAAGCATAATTGTTGAATTTGGAACGATAATACCAATCCATATAAGATCCCGGAGGATGTCATTGTTTGATATGGACTTCATCGGTCCATATTTCTTTGATTACGACATTGGCCAGGCCATCACTTGATCATTACTAAGAACCAAGGATGATCTGAACACCAAAGATATTTGGTCAATATTTTACGAAGGTGACGTTTACTGGCTATCGAAATCGTAAAACTTAACCTCATTAGACTTTTTCTTGTAAGGTTTTCTTAAGTCATAGGTGTTTGCGAAAAAGCTACAATTTACGACGCTTGTCAAGACCAACATATAATATGAAATCGGTCAAATTCCTTCAAAGCGTCAAAACATAGAAAATAAGATACTTCGGATGTTCTCCACCCAGAGAATTCTTGGCGGACATTTGAACGATATTATGTGCCACACATACGGGAATCAATAGGTCTTTCAAATGAATAAAATAAATTTATTTTATCTTAATTTAAACTTTTACAAGCTTAACTTACATAGTTTTAATCGATTAATTTTATTCGAATAATTTTCTTTTAATAATTTCATAATTGAATTAAAATAATTTGCATTTAAAAGTTTTCTTTCAATAGTTCTTAATGAATAATTTTATCTCAAGAATTTTAATTCTACTTATTCGAATAATTTTCTATTAGACTTCTCTAAGAAAGCATTTTAATTGATTATTTTTAATAGAAAAACTTTTTTCGTAACTATTCTTAGAGTAGTTTAAAAAAAATTTTTGAATAATTTTTTTCGAGTAATTTTATTCGAATAATCTTGTTCGAATTATTTTATTTGAATAGTTTTATTCGAATAATTTCATTATAATAATTTTATAATTGAATTAAAATGATTTGCATTGAAAAATTTTCTTTAAATAGCTCTTAATGAATAATTTTAATTTAATAATTTTTTTTTTAAATTCGAATAATTTTCTATTAAACTTTGCTGAGTAAGCGTTTAAATCGATTATTTTTAATAAAAACATTATTTAAAAAAAAAAAAAATTTTTCGAGTAATTCTATTCGAATAATTTTATTCGAATAATTTTACTTTAATAATTTCATAATTGAAAATATTTCTTTAAACAGTTCGTAACGAATAATTTTACCTCAAGAATTTTAATTGTATTTAGTCGATTAATTTTCTACCATATATTTTTCGAATGAATGTTTTTAAACAAATAATATACATATAATCATTTTGTTTTCTTATAATTTTATTCGAATAATTTTATTTTAATAATTTCATAATTGAAAAGATTTCTTTAAACAGTTTTTAACGAATAATTCTTGAGGTAAAGAATTTTAATTTGATTAATTTTCTATCAAACTTCATTAAAAAAATGTTTTGATTATTTTGAAATCAAGACATATATTTTTCGAACGAATGATTCTAAACAAATAATATAAAATCATTTTGGTTTCGAATAATTTTTTTCGAATAATTTTATTCGAATAATTTTTATTAAAAATTGTAGTTATTCAATTTTAGATATTTTGCTTCAATGGTTTTTAAAGGTCAAAAAAGGCATTTGAATGCCAATACCCTTACCTCCTTAACGACTTCTTATTAATTGAAGTGCATCCAGAGAGTCAAGCACTCTATTAAAACCGTAGGTAACTTATCCATTGAATAGAGTGTTTAAAGCTTTAAAAAAATGATTTGAAAACCAAAAACCAGTTTCAGTTTAAACGATTGCATTGCTAATCTGTTCTATACACATAACATGGATTTAAATAAAAAAAATCAACAAAAATTGAGAAGAAACCGAATAAAGCGAAAGGCACAATAGCACAAATTGACTAATTATTGATGATTTATCAAAATAAATCACGGTCTATGGCTTTTAAATATTTTTTTTATTTTAAATTTGTTGTTGTTGTTTTTTTTTCTAATTTTTTATGCTAAAAGGTACACCCATAGGCATTAAGATTTGAACGACAGGCAACAACAGGCTTAAGATGATGATGGTGATGATGATGATGGCTTTTAATGATGATGTTCAACACAAGATTTATATTTTTCTAATGCAGTGGCACTTCTATTTTAGGTTTTTGTTATTGATTTTGAAGACATCCATTCATTTCTGTCTGTCTCCCAATGTTTTTCAATTTAAATTGATTTTTAACCTTGACTTTGAATGTTTTTGTCTTGTATACGTTTCTCTGGCTCGAAAACTCTCTTTGTCTCTGTAAATTTGAGTTGGAACGAACCATCAACTATTTAAAATGTTGTTTTCTTTGTTGTTGTTGTTTTCGGCTTTTTTTCAAATCATAGTTAAGCCGTATTGTGTGCTTGATGATGATGTTACAAAACAAATGATTGTTGGTTGCTTAAATCCGTCTTTTTGTAGGTCATTAATAACAATTTTTGTATCGCTTTGTCTACGGATATTTGGTTGTATGTATCGTGTGTCGAGTCTCTAAATTTAATTCATTGAAACTGGCTTCTTCACATGCCTTGCGTTAAATTTGGTGACAATAATTGACTGACATTTTAGTAGGCCAGTGTTTTCATAGACGAGAGGTGATACAGTTTATTTATGAATATTTTTTTTGTTGTTGTTTTAATAATTCATTGAAGTTTGTTCGAGATTGCTGTGAAGACTTCACGCTGCGAATATGTCAACAGAATTTTGCAAAAGACCTTGATTTTTATCAATTAAAGCCACGAGCAAAATATTTTCTCATAGTTATGGCAGATTAAGTCATTGACAACTTCTGGAAAGATATAGTTGCCATATAGTCTTTGAACTCGTTGCATTTTTACGCAAGGAAATGAATTCTCGGCAAAATACTGTGAGGTTGTGAACTACAACTTGTAAGTTCCTAAATGAAAAAGACCGTTTTAATAATGTGCAGCCGTCCATACATACATACATAATTGTTCATTACAACTCTTCATTCATGGTTACCACCTAGCTTCTCACACCACTTATGCTGTGTGTGTTAATTTTTATACATGAGTGGCAGGGGACCTACGGTTTAAAGTCGACACCGAACGACAGATTTTATTTTGAGAAACTTTTTCATGGCAATTTCATTTTTACTCCCAGAATTTTTGCCAGAAAACTGCTGAGAGGAAGTCGTCTAAGAAATATTTTCGTTTTGTTGAAAATGTTTGACCTAGGGATTGAACCGTGTTTTCAAGTCTAATAAGCCATCACACTTTCTACTAGACTACGATGACTTCACGCATTATTATGGTTTAGCATCCAGACTGATCAATTCCTTTATAATTTTGGCTTAGTGTTGTACGTAGATGAACTGCAAAATTCTTCAAGATGGCAGTCTTAAGCAGTCTACAATTGAACTGTTGTTGCTTGTGGAAGTGCAACAATCAAGCCATAGTCAGAACTAGCGGCTATTGCCCTCTGGATAATACCTGGAAGGATAATGTTCAACAGAATACCTAAAAAGTGATTCAAGCGCTCCTCTATTGTAAGATTTCATTTCATTATAAAACTGAAGCATCCGGGCTCTTTAGGTAATTTGTTGGCTTAAGAATTCAAAACAAATTTACTGTCACCATCTTCAATATTCTAGCATTTCTCGGGCAGCTTCATTATTTCAAATTCTGTGGCTTATTGATGGCATACCAAGCCGAGTAAATCTATCCTACGGGATGCTGTGATCACTATCATCATATACTGATGGTTGAAAGACCGAGATGGGCACATCGGTTGTTAGTTCTACTGTATTAGATTTGACGATGGGCTCTCTCAGATTGAACGTGGATATCATTGCTTTTCAAAGGCAGATTGATGTCATTCAATCAATATTGAAGAGTCTTCACAGCTGCTCTCATTCCATGTTACAGACTGAGCAACGCCATGTCGAACTGATATGGATTCTAAGACATTCGGTCATCTGAAGGACCCAAATCTGGTTTCTGGTGTTGAAAAGTTTGCCACTTGCATATTTATTTATCTAAGTTAGCTTTATTGCTGAATACCTAACTCAAATGCTATGCGTTGTCGAGTACGGGCATTGAAGATAATGCATTTGTGGTGGACTAACATCAAAACACTTACAAAACATTCCAAATCCTTTGGCCAACTTCGTCAATGAAAACGATCAGAACTCTTTTAACTGCAAGGAAAAAATCAAGTCGGCTTCTAACGGGCATCATTGCTGAACACTCTATGTTAAGTCATAGGTCGGATTGGTACGTGGTACCCATATTAAGACTTATGTTCAAATTTCCGCCACTGTTTCTATGGCTGGAGCACATTCGTAATATCCAATTTTCCATGACTCTGACGCTTTAATTACTTTGGCTGTGGTTTATGGCTTACCCGTTTTGTTGGCATCAAAACTCGTTAATGTTAAGTTGATTAAATTTTACAAACGGCTTGGCTTAATAAAGCTCACCATTCACTATAACGGTTGCTGGTTTGAAAAGAAATAAGGGCCGATAATGCCACCAACATGCGAACTGCAGCAAACAATCAATTGGTGGGTTTAAATCAACTCGAGCTTCGAATGAAACCGGTAAGTTCCCTTAGCAGCACGTTCGCCACCATGCCCGGATCTTCAAATGTTCTGTTATCCAAATACCGGTGACATCTGTACTGAAATGCAAGGCACTCGCTTAAAAGGTGTTTTACCGAATTCTGTTTTCTCCACATCATGGCAGCTTCTGCTGTAAGCCTGGGGAGGCAGACCAAGCCTGTCAGCGAAACTATCAATAGTTTGTTGGACCACCTACGGTTTGTTGAATTCTATGCAGCTTTTTCCAATTTGGAAAAATATTCCTGTAGAGACGCATATATCCGCTCTATCGTCGTCTCCTCTGTCATCTATGATCCCTTCCGTGCTAGTTCGTCGGCCTTTTTTCCCTTTATGCCACAGTGGTATGGAACGCAGTTGGTGTTGTGTAGATGTATACGGTGTAGAGAGGATCGGGGACTAATTGAGCTATAAATACCGAAATTGTTCTTATTGCTGGAGTCCTTTAACATGAAATGAGCATCATCACCATGGTTTACCATGTAGTGTGTTGGCTTATTAGGCGTGAGGACACGGTTCAAACCACTGGTCAGACATCTCCAACAAAACGAAATATTTCTACGGCGACTTACTCTCAGCAGTCTTCTGGCAAAAACTCTGGGAGTAAAAATAAAAATTGCCATGAAAAAGTTTCTCAAAAATCTGGCTTTAAACTGTTGGTCGTCACTCATGTATAAAATTAACACACACACAACATGTGGGAGACTCCTTGATGGAGTCATAAGCGGACACACTTAGGCTGCACACAGGGCCCACTATAATACCACAGTTTCACATTCTCCCGCAGTCCAGGAACCACTCGAAGATACCCATGAAGCGACTCAGACTGTTCTCTCCTCCGACCAAGTGCCGGGAATGTGCACAGTAGGTGAAGAACGGTCTCATCCTTCTCCTTATCTCCATAGCTTCTGCAGAAATCATTTGCAAGGTGTCCAAGACCAATAGGCCTCGCATGCGTTCCTATAATACAATGCCCCGTAATAACCCCGATAACAGTGCTGAGCCTACTTTCTTTAGAGCCTACCTCTTTGGTGGACAGATTTTTTGCGCCATTCTGCCCTTGTCCGAAGCCGTCCATCTACTGTTGACAAGGTCCGCGATTGCATTGTCAATTATAAGCTTGCAAGTACCCAAAGGGATCCCTAATGTAGAGAATTCATCAGAGAGTTCGATGGTCGTGCCCCTATTGGCCAGTTCATCCGCTCTGCACTTACCGGGAATATCCCTATGTCCCTGTACCCATGTGATACAAACATCATATCGACACACAACATAATAATCCTAACTGAAGGATTGTAATGACCAATTATGTGTGTATGTATATTATGACTAATGTATACTGTAGGGTAACAAAAACTTTGACGTGATGGACCATGGCATTGCTTATTATTTTTCAAGTTAGTCCCCCCCTTCTGATGTTTAACTTTTCGAACATAGAAGAAGAACTTAAGAAGAGCAGTCATTATAAGACAGCAAGACTAAGTCTTAACAGCCATTAAAAGAAAAGAAAACTAATTATACGACCAATATGGCCAAGTATTACTCAGTCAAACATGAAAATGCCAAAAAAAAAGAAAGAAAAGAAAACTAAAGGAAGACGAAACAAAAATTTTAATACTTCGTTGAAATGTATCGACATTTTATTTTTTTTTTCTAACATTTTGAGCACTTTTCATCCTCTTCATAGCGAAAATAAGCAGGAACTTAAAACATCAAAAGAAGGAGGAAAACTTAAACGACAACAGTTGGTCATTAAAAGTATTAAACGGGTATTAAAACCTCAATGTTTGGGTTGTAGGTTGATGTGATGTTATGTTTGAATAAACATTAGGACATGGGCTATCACCGCCCAAAGAAACATGAAGAAATATCGACAAAAACAAGTCAAACAAACAAACTGTTTGACTTTCAGTTCAAATCCTTAAACAAAATTCATTATTGGCTTGTGTTTTCTTCCTTTTTCTTCTGTTTTTTCCCTTTTGACCATAATAATTGCCAAAGTTTTCTTGTTGTTGTTCAATGTCTTGTTGGTTAAAACATAATGGCAAGTAGCAAATTTGAGCCACCAAGCTCAAACCACAAATATTATTTGGTCTTCATATTTAAAACTTTTGTATTTTTGTTGGTAATTTTTCTCTATCTCTCTCTCGTCCTTATTTTTTTCACAACGACAGTCTGGCACAGTTGCCCGGTTTTTTTTTTGTCCAACATGTTTACAAGATCTGTTGCTAGATTTTTTCCCTCCATTTCGTCCTTTTTCAAGTTTAGTATTTGCCAAGCTGTCAAATGAGAGGGGCGAAGAGGGGGAGGAAAAATCCGAAATTATATGTTCAAACATTTAAAATGGCTAATGGCCACAATTAGCGACAAATGATAGTTTGTGACAATTTTATTTAGCGCCATACGAAAACATAACAGTAAAAACGCACAGAATCGATTCGTTACTCTCTACCAATACTCACTCTCTCTCGCACTCAGAGGCAATAAAATTGTTGAAATATTTTTGATGGGGAATTCCCATATCCTCGTCATCATAAAATCGAGCAGAAACACTTTTCATTCTCTGCACTTGTTTGCTAAATTTGTGGCATAAGTTTGTTTAACTACACGGAGAAAATATTATTTGCAAAGACAGAATAAACACACTCAGCAGATATCTGGAAAAAACTCTAAAATTGCCATGAAAATTTCCTCAAAAATCTGTCGTTCGGGATCGGTTTTAAACCGTAGCTCCCGTCAGTCATGTATAAAAATAACACACACAAGATAAGTGACGTGAAAAGTTCAGTCCTAATCCTTACTGAAGGTATTATGTATGTATATATGAAGCAAGAACAAGAAAAGCAAACAATAACAAAGTAACAAGGCATTAACGAGAATAGAGTCAAACAAGCATCAAATTACAACAACAAAACTACATAAAAAACACTAAAATAAGGAAATTACAAATTAACAGCACGTTCCAGAAGTTGCCAAACCAAAGGTATCGTAAACATCAAATTACAATAACAAAACTACATAGAAAAACCTTAAAATAAAGAAAATACAAAAAAAAGATCACAAATTAACAGCACTTTCTAGAAGTTGCCAAACCAAAGATATATTACTCCTTTAGTCAGGATTACAACTTAGCTTCTCATATCACTTATGTTGTGTGTGTTAATTTTGTACATGAGCGGCGGAACGTACAGTTTAAAGTCAACTACGAACGACAGATTTTTGAGGAACTTTTCTATGGCAATTTTATTTTCTGCCAGAATTTTTTGTCAGAAGACTGCTGCGAATAAGTCGCTGAAGAAATAAGTTTTCATATTTCCTTTTTATTCGAGATATCTGAGCTTAGGTTTTGAACCACACAAGACTGCAGCGACTTCAGCCTATGTTTATATGCCTATGTTGGTAAGTTTAAGTTTCGCTTAATCTAACTGGTAAACGTTTATGGCTGAATAATATCGTGTGTTTTTTAACTTTATTAGACTAATCGATTTAGACTGACAAAAAACCTACATGATTGCATAAGGTGTAAACGCCGATGGCTTAGTTCATAGTGTGCTAAACTTCAAGTGCCGAGGCCTTGGATTCGATTCGCATCAGCGAATCTGGGTGTTTGTGATTATCTGTTTGTGATTGACGGACATTGTTTGTGTTTGTATTTACAATAGAAAAAAGAAGGTGAGAATTATTACAAAAACGAATTTAGAAAAAAAAAAAGTGACAAAGGTACATATATACACTCACATTATCCACTCTTTTCTCTCTTTTATGAACTATTTTTCCTGTATTCTAACACAATGAACTGCATGAATAGGTCATCACCTGAAAGTGATATGTCAGACTCACCGAATTATCATAATCATTACAAGTCAACTTTTAATCTGATGCGGAAAATATTTTACCTCCTAATCAAATTTGTTTTACTGCAAGATTGGCACCTTTTTGGCACGGTTACCAGTTCCGTCTGTGCTATTCTATGCCCAAACTAAGCTATTCCTTACAGCACTGCAACTGACTTAAATTTCTTCTTGTATAAAATTTTCTTAATGCATACCAGCTAGCATTTCATTTGTGGGACAATATTTGTGACAGTTTCCGCCACGGAATCGGTACAACAACTTTTATGGTAGTGCCCTGCACTTCAGAACAGAAGTCATAGGTTTTTGAGTGACAGCATGTTTAAAATTCTGGGCATGGTGGTGAACGTGTCTCTACGGAAACTGCTCGGTTTAATCTGGAGCTCTGGAGGGTTCAAGCTTACCACAAACGGATTATGACATGGCTTACCTTACACTGGGTAAAAAAGTAAGCCATATGGGCCGTCGAGTGAACTTTCCTAAAGCTACCTCCTAACCTAACCTTCTCTTATGACAGTAAAAACACTCATCTCTGGCTTAAACTGTTAATGGTGCTTAACCCCGCAGTAGCAACCAAAAAAGGTGTGTTCAACATCATCAAACACTCATTCCGTTTAGCAATTTAGCTCCATGCAGTGTTGGTGTGGGCAGAAGGTTATATAAAGATCAAGGATTTTGAAAAGTTTCCACTTGACTGATATGTATGGTAAGGAGATATGCTAAGTAATAGACAAGTAGCAGAGAAACCAACCACTTCCTTTAAAAAATTGTATTTTTTTTCCACGTTTTTAATCGGAAATCATAGATAAAAAAATCACCGATAGAAGATGACCTACAGAAAAGAAGACATGACCACAGTAACACACAACTATATCCAATACGACCACATAGAGGTGTGCTAAGTAGGATATATGCTAGGGATATACATATGCTAGTAGACAAGTAGTAGAGATTCCAACCACTCCTTTAACAAATTTATTATTCGACGCCTTTTTTAAATCAGAAATCATAGATAAAAAAATCACCGATAGAAGATGACCCCTAGGAAGGGTAACATGACCAAAGTACCACACAACTACATCCAATACGACTACCTAGAGTTAGTTGTTTTGAACTAACATATGATGACCATAGAATTCTATTATCGATTACTTAGGAAAACTTGATTAATGAAGCTGAAATTAAAGCAAAGAAATAATACGAAAAGAGGCGAAAACGTTTAAAATATGAGCTCGTAGATTGCAAATAAAATAAAAATGAATTTGTGTTTAGTTTTAATTTTAAAATTCTTTTTTATTCGCACAATTCTGTGTGCCACTGTTTACAACTTGATGTAAACGACAACAATTGCTTTGTTTGTTATTCCTCTGGTTATACCCAGTGAGTAAACAGTAGCAATTGCGAGACAATTGTTCGACAGATCTTTGTAACGGAGATCTTCAAACCACGATTACTCTCTTCAAACACACCGCGTTTTCATACAAGACTGACTGAACTTCACTAACTCATTCGCCAGCTTTGCCTTGCCTTTTATATGGCAGGGTAAACAGTCTCATGAATGTTCTTGAAGGCGAATCCTGACTGAAGGGGTTTAATGATCAATTTTGTATGTATGTATGCATGTGCAGCACCACGGTCTTAAAAGGAACTAAAAAAATAATGAACTCGGGGATATTTTATGCAACTGATCCCGAATTTCTACAAGTGTAGTTAACTGCGTGCACACAGACTCTCTCTCTCTCTTTTTCTCTCCCTCTCTCTGTTTGTAAGTATTTTCCATTTTCTACTTGACAGTCTGTATGTACTGTGATGGCAATACCAATAAAATACAATGGCATGAAAGAATGAATGAGTAAATGAATAAATGTACACAAGTACACATACATACATATTCAGAGTTTTATTATTAGAACTTAAGCAGACATAATGACATCTGTAATTATGCGTGACAGCTGTCAAATGTCAAAAAAAACAAAAAAAGAAACAAAAAACAAAAACTTGCTTCAATATTTGTGCTGTTAACAGGGTGTTTTCTCGCCTTTTCGAGCATATTTTTTTTCCTTCAATGAATGGAATGGGTGGGGTTACGTTGGCTGCTCATAAAATTCTGCGGTAATTGTAAATTTTTATGTGAAACAACAAAACAAAAAAAAAAAAAAAAAACAGCGGCAGAAGAAAAAATTAAAACATTTTAAATGTTTATAAAACTTTTGCGCAATAAATATGTATGTAAAGTATGAAATAAATGGATAAATATATATGTTTGTATGTATGTATGTATTGATGTACTGTGACATAAAATGTGGTTGAAAACCAATTTTATCAGAACTAAATTTCGAACACATTCTGCATAATAAAAGCAATTATGTTTGGAGGAATACGGGACAATAATTAGAGGAGATTATGACATCATATTAAAGAAATAGTGTGTGGACAGTTTTTAATTATGGTGGCGAAGAGAGAAATTTAACAGTCAGTCAGTCAAACTCTATACTGTAGTACCCTTCAAAGGTAGTACCTGGTGAATAAATAGAAGGAAAAATATGCTGCAGTTTACTCACCCATATTTTAAGCGATGTTTTAACACAAATTAACGTGGATGAGGGACCACCACGGCTTTCCAGGATGGAGCTTGTCCGAAATATTCAATTTTTATGACTCTGGCGCATAAATCCGAATGAATTTTTCTGCTGACACCAATTACATTGACTTTGCGTACCGTTGTGTTCTGTTCGCATACACCTGAGACTTAAGAAACCCCCACAAGAAGAAACCTAACGAGATCACACGATCTCGGTAATCAGTTCACGTAAACTCCAAGAGAGATGACATTGCCTTCACATCGTTCGTGCAGAATTAGTCCAGGGCTTAACGTGAGTATCTCCATGATGGCACACCCCATGGTGCTCTAAGCCCAGTTGGAAACAATGTGTCTACTAACGCCCCCACGCACAATGATGCAGCCTCATGGTAAGACTACTATACATTGCATTTGGACATGACTTCCTTCTTGGTTAGGGGTCGGTGACTATCTGAACTACTTTGTGAAATTGGTGTTCGTGCAGAATATCTAATGTGGCATGAGATGCATTCAAAGCGCATCTCGTTAGTGTTCAAATCAGGTCGAAAGCAGTTGGAAATCGTCGACCTAGAGATCAGCCTGCGGCACGATCTTCGGAACACCCGTGATGGTTAAGCATACCATACTAGTGGCCTGTAGGGGAGTAGGAGTAGGCCGCACAAACGCAGTACACATGCAGGGGATGAAACGAGGCTGCAGATCCCTTCCACTCCCCAAACGTTCTTTTAAAGACGTTTAAGTCACACATCGCTTTCTTTATCCCTTCTTCCATGTTCGTCCTTTAGGAAAGTTTGGAGTCCAGTATGATACCCAAGTACTTTGACTTCTTTGAGAGGCACTGTGTCGACCCATAGTGCTTGCTGTTGGCAGTAATGTTTTGGCCAATGTTATAGTTGAAGAAATGGAAACCGATGATGCCACCATTTTAAAGTTTTCACCCAATAGTAACTTTTTCATGATGCATTGGATGATCTTGAATCTCACTTGGATTGCCATTGCCCCAAAATTCAAAAATCTTGTTGGTTCACACATATTTATTCAGGATTAGGTCTCATCGGTGAAGATGATTTTCAATGAAATCCAGAGCCCATACAGCGAACACACGCTGTTTTCTATGATCGTCTAGCTTCAGTTTCTATGTCAGCTGAATTTTGTACGATTGCAGGCCCTACTAACGAAGCAAAATTTGCCAAGTTGTGGTTGGCGAAAGGCTGTGTTTTTAGGAGCAGTGCAATATCGACTGCCATGAAATCTCCTGCAAACTCTTACGAAGAGCGGCGATGTTTTTCACAGATCTTGGGTTTCGTCAACGTACGGATTTTAGCCTATCTTTAACTGAACTGAACAACGGACTCGAATTTATCCACCATTATTCTTTTCTGATAAATATTCTTCAGTGAGTTCTTCTTGGAATGGGTCTCATCGCTGTATATGCTTGAGTACTGTACAAATGGAGTGGCACAACCATACAAACATACATACATATTGTTTGGAGCGACGCATACACACATGCGTAATTGACCCTTCAGACAGGATTGCGATCTAGCTTCTCACATCGTCCATGTTGTGTGTGTTAATTTTATCCATGAGTGGCGGGACCTACAGTTTAATGTCGACTTCGAAAGATAGTTTTTTTAAGAAGCTGACACAAAATCCACTATCATGGAATCTCCTGCTATATTTTCGATAGATCTTGCATTTTTGAGACGTATGCCAATACGGGAAATCAAAACGAACTTCAATTCTTATGGCAACCAAGTGATTTGCTTTCCGACAAAGCCGGATACTTTCAAATGTTTGTCAGTTAGTTCTTCTTGAGTTCGTCAAAAATTTTGATGACGTACTGCCCTCATAGTGAGCCCATTCACAAAATTGAGTTTACTTACTTACTAAATTGGTCACTAACAACTCGATTAACGGATTTCGGCCTGCTTCAAAACCTCCCCCCAGACTCTGCTGCTTCTTGCGCACCTTCGCCACTTGGTTTCACAAACCGGTGGCAGGGCTTCCTCGATTTGGTCCCTCCAACGCAAACAAAGTCGTCCTCTTCGGCGACTTCCGCATCCTCCTCCATTCGAACGACATGGCAGAGCCAGCGCAGCCGCTTAATAGGGTCCACGCCTTTGCGCCATAAAGAAGCACGGGAAGGATGAGTTTACAGGACACTATAACGGAGTGGAAATCATAGAAGAATAATCTGTCCGGTGTTATAGAACCCGTGCATTACTAGGAAAATATTGTTACTTTTTTACCTTTTAAAAACGTTAAAAATATGAGTTCGTAGATTGCAAATAAAATAAAAATAAATATGTGTTTATTTTTAAGTCAATTCTTTATTATCTGCACAACTTTTGTGCCACTGTTCGAAAGTATTCCACGTATACAATGATAACTTTCACAATATGTGCTTGTTCGTGATATTTCTCTGCTTACAACCTTATAGTAAGCAACAACACTAACAACTGTTTTCTTCACGCAACTTGTCTGTACACAAGTCTGACTGCATTTTAACTCGATCTCGTATCTTCACACACCACTGATTGAATTCTCACTCAATTCAACGCGTCGTCGTCACACGGCTAACTTAACTCGAACTCCGAGAATCACGTGTCTTCATACACGACTGACTGAATTCTAATTGAAACCTCGTTGCTCGCCTTATCTTGCCTTTTATATCACTGGATTAACAGTGTGATGAATGTCCTTGAAGGATGATGACGGCCTTCGGGAACAATCCAAAAATGTAAACAACTCGTTTCCATTTTTGTTGTTTGTATGTCTTTTATGCATTTTGTTTTTGCTTGTTTACTTCCCTGATCGCTATACTTTGTTGTTGGCTATTTACATCTTTTATCTCTTACATTTTTTATGCTGCTGTTGTTGCTATATTTTTGTTTATTCTTTGATCTTGTAAACAAGCTCGTTGTTTTTGTTACTATATGTTTACTTATTCGTTGATCACGTGATCAAGTCCATTGTTTTGTTTTTGGAGCTTTTGTTTACCATTTTAATAACACCATTTCCATTTTCGTAACACTGCCGCCCACTTAAGCCTGTTCGTCCCGAATAGGCTCAGATGGACACGCCAGTAGATACCTCGGAATGTGTTCACCGCAATCCTTTTGCTGCTCGCTCTTAATTTTTTTTTTCTTTCGCAAGTATTCCTCCAGGTTTCGACCAAACTGTTCTACCATTCCGTATGACTCACACATTCCCTTGAATACGTCTGGCTCGAAACTTCTGCCTCGGAGTGTAGCTCTATTGGCACCTCGTAGCAGCATTCCCAGTGGCTCACAAAAACCTTTTCTACTGTGTTCGCGTCTTGATTGGGTATGGCATACACTTCCGGCCATATCCATGTTTTTGTTGCTATATGTTTACTTATTCGTTAATCACGTGATCAAGTCCATTGTGTTGTTTTTGGAGCTTTAGTTTATTATTTTAATAACACCATTTCCATTTTCGTAACAATATGAAATGTAACTTCATAAGGTAAGGTGGATTTCCACTCGTATAACATTTTGTGATGAACAAAGGTGGGAATGTTGGTGGAACATTGGTGTTAAAAATTGTATAGGTTCCTCTGTGCACGGACGGAAAGATGACAAGCAGGCTATTATAGGTGACATATATGTTTTTATTCCTCCAATGTTGCATTTTTAGTGTGTTGGCTTATTAGACGTGAGGTCACAGTTCAAACCTCTGGTCCATTATCTCCAACAAAACGAGGTATAAAAAATATTTCTTAGACGACTTACTCTCAACTGATTTCTGACAAATACTCTGGGAGTAAAAATAAAATTGCCATGAAAGGTCTCTTAAAAATCTGCCGTTCGCTGTCGACTTCAAACTATAGGTGCCGCCACTCAAGTATAAAATTAACACACGCAATATGGGTGCTGTGCGAGGCTAGGTTGTAATCCTGACTAAAGGGTTTTAATGACCTATTATGTATGTATGTATGAAAGGGATATGTTTTTCAGTAGTCATGTCGGTTGCATGCAAAAAAAGGAGTTAAAATCTTGGTTCTCAGATTTATTAGACCTCAAACGAAAATATTTCAAATTCGCAACATTTTCAACGGTTTTTTGAGGTTTTAAAAATGAACTGAACTCACAGCATTACGTTCATATATGCATTACAGGGCATATACATATATTTGTGCCCATGTATTATACAACTTGTAACATGCAAATGAATGTAAAAAAAAAAAACAGTTCTTCGTGGCTGAACAACCCAAAAAAAAAAAAGCCAAAAAATAAAATGCAATTGAATTTTCTTATTGAATTAAACAAACAAAAATAAAAGAAAAACAATAACAAACGAAATTATTATAGAGAAAGAAAGAAAATCAACAACAACAATTTAATGACTGGAAAATATTAATTTATTATTGTTGTTGTAATTCCTTTTCGCCTTTATTATGGCCGTTATTCGTTCGCATGTGGTTGATTTCAATTTGAAGCTGCAGGGGGGGAGCAAAAAAAACCAACCAATTTTCGAAGCGGAAAAGCGCATTATTTTTAAACAGGGTTTTCCATTCATACACCAAACAGTATATGTATCAGCATGTGAGAGTGTGTACATGAATATATAAGCAATCGTATACACATGCATTTAAAGAGTAAAACACTCGAATTCCAATTTAAATACGAAATACAATTGCAGGCAGAGCTGGGGCATAACATGTTTAAATCTTTAATAAATTTACAATATACGAGTATGAACTGTTAACATGTAAGGCTATGTATGTATGTGTGTGTGCTTGATATTGGGAAAGATAGAAGAAGAAGAGAGAGAGATAGAAGTCCTTTGTTACAAAAAATTGTTACAAAATCCCTTTTAAAAGAAGAAGAGGTTGGTATGGTTAGCATGGTTTTTGTGTATATGTACGTCAGATTAAATGCAAATGATTCCATTTACAACGAGTAGGAAACTAAAAACAACGGCTTATAATTTAACAATTGAATTGTTTAAGCTTAAGCGCGCTTAAACATAAAATGAAATGCAAAAAGGGGCAAAAATAAAGATACGTTCTCTTAGTACCTTTCTGCCGTAATAAGAAATTAATTTTGAAAATTTACTTGAAAAACATAAAAAATATGAAAACCTATTACACTTACTTAGTTAATTGGCCATTAATAACCCGATTAACGGATTTCGGCCTGCCGCAACACATCCTTCCAGGAGCCTCTGCTTCTGGCGCGCCTACGCAAGCTGATCACACCAATCGATAACAGGGCTTCCTCGATTTGGTCCTTCTTCCGCATCAAATACCCGCCTCGCCGAAGCATCCTCCTCCATTCGAACGAGGATCCACAACGTCTATGTCATTGAGGAGCTCACACAGCTCACTGTTGGATCGGGTGGTTGCCGCATCAGTGCTTTATAGTGTCCATGTACCACCTAATTCACACTTACATATAACTGATTACTACAACCTTGCAGTCAAGATTACAACCTAGTTTCTCACACCACCTATGTTGTATGTTTTAATTTTATACAATTGTGTGACGGGACCTAAAGTTTAAATATGACTCCGAAGAACGACAGATTTTTTAAGAAATTTTTCATGTTAATTTGATTTACTTTACTTTCGCAGAGTTTTTTCCAGAAATCTGTTGAGAGGAAGTTTAGAACTAATTACTATTGAAGTCACTTCTATGTATAGGCAAACTTCTTGCTTTAACCGTTCATGTCAGAAGTAGTGAAACAGTAACGTCATCCTTTTCAATATTCTAATGACGGACTCTGCTTCTTGAAGACAGACTTGTTGAAGGTTTTCATATGAAAAACTAAAGAAATCACATGCCGATATTTATATTCCATATCGAGAAAATAAATATTTACACACTCTGGCAAAAACAAACATTATTATGGCAAAAGAAAAGCCAAAAGCAAAAAGGAAAGAATAAGAAAAGAGAAAAGAAAGGCATACCAAACTAAATAAATATTAACGACGTTGCAATATGCCTCTAACTAACGTACAACCAATAAAGAATATGTTATGCAATCTTAAAGCACAGTGGATACGAATAATGCAAAATAGCTCATTCATCTGGATCTTTTTATTTTTGCCAACGAATTTTTGGCATTTTTGGTTAACAGTAGATAGACAATGCCGACTACAATTAATCGAGGCTGGGTGGTCATACTTATAACATTCGAGTTAGCAATGAAAGGAATACCTTTCTTGTGGTAAATGGCCAGTAAGGGAATGGACGAAATGTTATAATATTTTTGAAGGTATTTAGGGCCTGAAATATCCAATTTCCCATGACACTGGAGAATAACCAGATAGCATGCGTTATGCTGGCTTTGAGAATCGCTGTAGCTTGTGGTGTATTTACATACAACTGCGACTTAAGAAAGCCCTACAAAAAAAAAAAAAAAAAAAAAACGTCAAACAGTGTCAAATCGCACGTCCATTTGAGACAACCACACCCTAAAATAGCTGGTGCAAAATATTCAATGTAGACTAATCTGTGCGTCATGTAGCGCTATTCTGTAGAAATCACGTGTCGTTGGTGCCTATATCATACTGTTGAGACCAAAAGAAGTTGATTATTTTCGATTTACAGTGCTCGTCGTTGGCAGTGAAGGCCTGGCCAACTGCGTTTTTAAAGAAATACGGACGGATGACGCCACCAACCCAAAATCCATAATAAACACTGACTTTCTTGGATGTATTTGAATCTTATATAGATTGGTGCCGTTGAGTATTGTAATAACCAATTAAGTAAGTCAATTAAGCTCCAATAAGATGGTCGTTATCAACTGCCAAAGATCTGAAGTCTCTGTTATAAGACCTGCGAGGCAGTTGAAATGTGAATAGTGGTCGTGCTTTAAGTAATTTGTCAGAAGTTACCCACTAGTCTAGTAGGTAGTTTGTTGACTTATTAAGCGAGTCATTATTTCAGAGCCCAGCTCAGACATTTGGAACATAACAAAATAATTCGGCCATTCCATTTAAGTCTTTTAGAAAAAACTTTGATTGCAAAATAAAATTGCTGCGAAAAGCTTCGCAAATCTGGCGTTCGGACTCGACAACAAAGTATAGGCCCCGCCAATAGTGAAGAAGATATACTTGTACAATATGGGTGGTGTGAAAAGCTAGGTTGTAGTCGTGGCTAAATGGTTTTAATGATCAATTAAGTCAGTAAGTAAGTGATTTGACAAATGCAGCTTCGTCACGATGACTGTCAAAGCTCGGAAATCCCTGTTGGAACATCCTAAAGTTTGATATATGCTTTGTTGAATGTGGTGAATCCTGTTTAATTTTTTATTTTTTATATCTGGCAACAGTATTGTTACGTTTTTACCTTTTAAAAACGTTTAAAATATAAGCTCGTAGATTGCAAATAAAATAAAAATAAATTTGTTTTTAGTTCTTAATTAAAATTCTTTATTATTCGCATAATTTTGTGTGCCACTGTTCACAACTTGATGTAAACAACAATAATTGCTTTTCTTTATTATTCCTCTGTTTACACCCTTTGCATAAACAATAGCAATTACTAGACAATTATTCGACAGATCTTTGTAACGGAGATCTTCAAACCACGATTTTTCTCTTCAAACGCACCGCGTCTTCACACAAGACTGACTGAACTTTACTCACGCCTTCACCTGCTTTGCCTTGCCTTTTATATGGCAGAGTAAAGAGTCTGATGAATGTTCTTGAAGGGCGAATGTTCATGACTTCGCCTTCTGAAATCTCTACAAATGTAAACATCGTTGCTTTCGTCCCACTGTACCCAATCATACAGAGCTCAACTGTTGTAACGAAATGCATTTCAAGGCAATTTATCTTGAGCCAAATTACATTCTCATAAATGAGCAACAAGATTTAAGTTAGTTGTTGTTGTTGCCAACAAAAATCATATCAAAGCAGCGTAGCGAAGAGCATCTATCAAGCAGTGGGAGGGAAGTGAACATTGGCAGTTTGAAGAAATATTTTTGATGGCATTCTTAAAACTGCAACAACAACGAGAAAAAAAATACATGACACAAGTCACATATAAATTTATGAATGACACAGCATTTGGTATTGTAATGTGATACGATATTTTATTTAGTATTGTTGTAGTTGTTGTTATTTTTTTATTGTTGTTGGAATAGATTTCAAAAGTATTTATTTATGCAAATCACTGCAGAAATCATAAAGAAAATGTTTCAAAAATAAAAAAGAAAAAAAGCAGAACAACAGAAAAAAGTATTACTTGATGTAGTATTTTAGAGAGAGAGAGAGATTCTTACAGATTTACGATTGATGGTTTACGATTTAATATGGCACAGGAGTTGCTTTATAATGACAACAACAACAACTGCAATAACAACAAAAAAAAACAAAAATATATAAAATGCCAACATTTATTGGCAACACAGTTTTAAAACACGTCTTTAAGCCTTTTAGGATTATAAAGTTACTGCTCAGCAGTACTGTGGAGATTATAAGGACATGGGAAATTAAGAAAAATTAAGACTATTGGAGAGCATTTCAAGTGAGTATAATTTGTAGAAGATTAGAGTACTCTTCTACAATGGTGTGAGGAAAACGTCAATGAATAAATTACCCAATGTGTTTCAATTACATCAGCTGCTCTTAGAACTGCTCGATCGAAAGCTTTGCTGTCCTTAATATGAACACACCAATGAGGTTACCATTGTTGTGAAAAAGCAATATTACGTTGACCGTACTTCTCGAAACATCCGCTCCCACTCCGCAGAAGGTTTATAGCCCTCATACTCCTCCTCGCAAGTTTGTTTAGTTGCTCATTACCAGGAATTCCCACATGACCTGAGACCTGCAGAGGGCAGTATTATATTCTTTACTTAGCTGATTCCCCTGCCTCAGACAGCCTCTTACCATCTTCGCTTGAAAAAGAAACTAAGAAGAGAGCTGTCGGCAAATCGATTCCTTAGGCCATGAAATCCCTTAAAGAATTTCGTGTTAGAATTGTCTCCCACCAACCCAACCCAATGCCTTTTTTTAGAGGCAACACATGCTAGCCTATGTATTTTGACAACTCGATTTGAAGTGTTTACAGATTTGTCCTATTTTCCCAGACAATTGGCCCATAGGCTCCTATTGATTTGACCATCATGTTATACATTCAGTGCAGTGGGGTTGCATCCTCCAACTTTTTCGCTTATCATTACGGCATGTCTGGTCTTTCCTGAGATGAGCATTTCTGCATGATCCTTCTATGTTACTACTACCCAGTGTTATTACTGAGTATGTTGCCTCCATTTTCTGTAATACTATCTCACCCAGTAGTCGAATATTCTTGCATTTAAGAATTTATCTTCTTCTTGTAAATGGTACTCTTGTAGCCATGCCCGGGCTTGTTTACAGGCCATTGTCATGGAATGATGTTCTAGAGAGACTTTTAAAATTTTCCTTTAGCTATGAAGGCAGTCAATGCCCGCCTCAGATAGTTTTGTTAGGAGTTCATGCACATCCAGGTTCTACATTAGAAGTGAAAGGACAAAACCCTATTGTACGTAGAATATGGCTAGAATGGCAATTGATTGGAAAATCTAAAGCAGAAAAAGTAGACCCACTGACGACTAGGCAAGGTGATTTAAAAATGAAGCTGGCTCGATGGGAAATGCTTGTGTGAAATGCCAGTTAAAGCCGTCGTAGACTAGTAGGTAGTCTATTGGCTTATTGGACGTGAAACCATGGTTCAAACCCCAGGTCAGATATCTCGAAAAGAAACGTAATATGAAAACATATTTCTACGGCGACTTCCTCTCAACAGTCTTCTGGCAATACCTCTGACAGAAAAATAAAAAAATTGTCATGAAAAGTTTCTCAAAAATCTGTTATTCGGAGTCGACTTTAAACACAACATGGGTATTGTGAGAAGCTAGGTTGTAATCCTGACTAATGGTGTGTTGACCGCTGAACAGAAAATAAATATCATATTCATGGGTGAATAAATCGAATTTTTGAACGGGCCATTGCCTTTTCAGGCACTACTCACCGAGAAATTTTGTCTGACTTTTTGAGCAGAAAAATTTTGATTTTCATGCGCCTAAATTTATGCAACTAATATAACTGCTTTCCGAGAGTAGTCTTACACCTAAAAGTATTCAAATTTTTCCATTCAAATATTAATTTTTCAAAACTTTTGTAATAAACCTGACTGCCTATCAGTCTATCAGTATGTTTCTACAAAAAATTTTTGCTGATGCTAATGAATTTTTATTCTCTCTTCCAATAATCACTGGGGTGTGTAATAATTTTAATTGTTTGTAATGAAGTGTAAAATTACAAAAGTTCGATACGAATTTGTTTCTCAATTTCTGTTTCTATTTTTTTTCTACTCTTTTTTTTTGTTTTGTTTTGTTTGTGGTACGAGGTGGAAACATTAATCCGATTTTCTGGGAATGGTTTACAACAAACAAAATAACTGACTGACAACAAATAAAAACAAAAAAAAAAAAAACTAGAATTTCTTTCGATAATATTTTTGCCAAAATATTTACAAAAATTTTGTAATAAAATTTGGCATAAAGTTTTCACACGTTATTGTGCAATGCATGGAAGTAATACTGAGAGAATGAATGCTAACGAATTGGAAATTAAAAGAAAAGTGTTGCATAGTTTTGGGGTGGTTAAAAAAAGGAAATATTGTGTTTATTAAGTCGCCAGTAGTTCAGGTTTCTAGGCTCTATGTTGGAATTTAAGGCAATCGTGTAATCCTATAGAAAACATAATTACCTTGAGTTGTGTTAAAAATGTTGCATACTTTCAGGCTTAAAAATGAAAAAAATTTGAAAATTGTGTTATTAAGTGCAAAGACTACAGTTATGTAGGTCTTATGTTTGGAATTAAAGACAATCGGGTGTTCCTATAGAAGATGGCGTAAAAATGTTGCATATTTTCCGGCTCAAAATGTTAAAAAAAGTCTAGAGTCTAAAAAAGACTAGAGTTTTGTAAGCCTTATGTTTGAAACTAAAGAGAATCGGGTGTTCCTATATAAAACCTAAGTCTCTTTTTAAAAATGTTGCATATTTTCAGGCCTCAAAAAAGAGAAATCTTAGGGGTTTTGGAGGCTTTTTCAAATGACCTTCTCCTAAAGGTTATTTTTGACTAACATCCACACTTTGCATATGTGCAATCACAGCCAATAATATTTACAAGAATTTAGCAAAGCAATCGAATAAAATCTGTCTTCCTTTTTTGCTCTACTAATTCAAGTAAAACGTTTAAAATTTTTTTCCTACTATTTTATACTGAAAAAGTAGCCATTGATGTCTTGGGTCACGTTTGTCTTGAATTGCTTTTTTTCCTTCAATTTCTTGTCCTTACTTTTGTAATCATTTTATGCAACTTTCTGCACCATGATCCTAATGACATGATGGTGGGGGTTAAATGCAATACAACAGCATAAAAATAAAAAACCAAAGCATACATATTGGCGTTATACGTACATACATATACATATATTGCCTGCTTTCTGGCATTATCATCTGCAATAGATGTCGATGGACATTTAATGGCTGCCATTACAAGCATCAAATATTTGCAAAAGTATTAGAAAAAAATATGGAAACTTTTTTGCTGCCATTTTGCTTTGAGGCAAAAAAACAAAATTGCCATAAAGCCATGGCATACATCCGTACTCGTATATATTTTTGAATTCATTGTTGCATTGGTGGCAACAGAGAATTTTTACACGTTTCTGGCATTTATCTTCGTTAAGCTTAAAATATAAGAAACTGCACAAACACTCGCTTACTCACACTTAATTTATGGCGTAAATGTTGCAATACGAGCAACATTATAATATTAAATGAGAATTTTATTTATAAAATTTCCTTTTTATTACATTCTTCTCTCACAAATTTTATGGCATTTAGTTGTATATATAATCCTTAAGGTATTCTGCAATATTTAAACAAAATAAAGCCTTGATGTAGGCAATATATTTGTAAAAAACTCTTTATTTTGCGGTGCAAGCCGCACATAGGTCACCAGTAATAAGAAATTGTTAACATTTTCGAGAAAATTAAAATCTTTTAAATAAACAGTTTTTCATGGCAACCAAAAATGAATTGATATTTCAACAGCCTTGCAGCTCGGATTCGATAGTGAATACACCATTTGGTGATATTATTATCTCTTCCACTCGGCACTATTGAAGCTGGTTTTTATACCCGGAAAAATTTGGAGCTTTTGATGAAGCAACTCAGACTGCCAATGTCCATGACAGACGGCTCATCTAGATCGTTTATGTGGTAGATACCATGCCGAATTTTCCATCTCTGGTATAATACTGGGCGTGTACTTAATAGGCGAAGAAACTCTTATCCATTTCCTCGTCTGTATAGCTTTTGCTGAAATGTACCGGGCACATTTCAGTGCCCAAAACACGAGGCCCAGTACCACACGAAGACTTCTGCAGCAATGTGCCACTCCAACAACTACACTAAGAGTACTCCTTTAGAGCATAACCAAACTAATTTTAATAGATTTACTACGCAATTCTGCCAATATATGAAGCCTCCCATTTGGGTTTGATAGAATCCCTGACTGCATTGGCAATTATAAGTTCACTGATCCTTAAAGGGATTCCTAAAGTAAAGAATTCATTGGAGAGTTCCATAAATTTGAATACCGCGTCCAAGCTCTTGATATTATATCTTGCCAGATAAGACTATGAGGTCATAATTATTGGAGAAATCGGGGTTGTTGACAACAGGATTTCTGGTCTGAATCGATGGCGACAAAGCAGCAGTACAATAAAGGTAAACTTAAAGCTTTTATTATGGCGATAGGGACACGTCGACAATCGTGATAAGTAGAAAATACTCGTAGAAATCCGTACGTCAACGGATTCCAAACGCTAGCAAACATGACACGTGGATAATTAAAGGCTACGATGTAAAATGTACGAGGGATGTTTGTTCGTATACGGATACCTAATCTAGGTAAAGCGGACACCTCATGGACAACCAATATTTCTAATTCCAAAGAAGGATAATTTTGGACATCATCTTGACTAGTACGTAGGGAAAGCTCATAGAGTATGATAAGAGAGTGATAGAGTATTTGGCACTAGAATTCAGTGATTGAAAGACACTGTCATTTATAAAAATTCACTAGAAGTCTAAACAAATGGTTCTGAACTTGAAAATAAAGTAGAATTTCATTCGGAGGGCTTGATTTTAAGATACCTCTCCGCCTTTCAACTCAATATAGAGTGTTTTAAGAGGAAATAATAATTATTCATGGCGCTAAGAAATTGATTTTAAGTAAATTGCCGTTTCTATCTTCTCTAATAGCTATGCGGAAATCGGATGTCTTTTCGATACAATCTTTAGCTCTTAAAGGGTTGACATCTACCTTGACTCTTTTACTTGAGCTTCACAGGATATCAAGCAGAGGTTGATGACAATTCCCGGATTGGGGAAGAATCCTGTTTGATTGCCATACTCACGCGGACTAAATTGGATCGAAATTGTACTAATCAAGCAATTAAGATTGATCGTATGGGGTTCTCCGTGACTGTATGTACTCTCATGATGCGAAGAATCTTCGCTTATCTTCAGAGATTATAACCAACAGGGTCAATACTCTCTAGATAGAGGAAATAAATGTATAAGATACAGAGCCTGGCATGCGTTGGTATAAATGAGGCAATCAAGGAGGCGCTAGAGGCTCTGTTGATTGAAGTCCACTGCGTATGACAGTGAAGACAAGAACCAAGGAGACTTTGTTTAGAAGAATGTGAAAGGGATTTAACACGAGATCTATCAGACAATCCACTTCTCTCCAGGAGGCTCTATAATTTTCGGTAATGTGATGTCTCTCTAGCCTAGAAGGTAGTGTGTTGGCTTATTAGACGTGAGGTCATGATTCAAACGCCAGGTCAGATATCTGCTCTCAGCAAATTTCTGGCAAAAACCCTCAGAGTAATTCAAATTTGCCCAAAATTTCTCAAAACATCTGTCGTTCGGAATCGACTTTAAGCTGTAGTTCCCGCCGCTCATGTATAAAATTAACATACACAACATAAATGTTGTGGGAAGCTCGCTTGTAATCCTGGCTGAAGTGTTGTAATGACCAATTATGTATGTATGTAAAAACGTAGCTAATAAATCAGGTGGGGGAAATGGGCAGATACTTAAATTTTTCAGGAGAGGAGTTTCGACAAGCAGAACCTTTCTATCAGCGAAAGAAATGATAGGGAAAGGTGGGGATCGAATAGATTGGAATCAATTTTAACTTTTTGGGAGGTAATTATGGCGGGTGGAGATTTGAAATTTTTCGCAGACTTTCCAACAATATGAGAAAAGTAATCGGCCTTCTAACTGAAAACGTTTGTTCAGAATTTCGGTTTAAGCCCAATACAAAGATCTTGTAAGAAGACAACAATGTTACAAATGTCACCGTAGTATAGTAGGTAGAGTGTTGGCTTATTAGGCGTGAGACCACGGTTCAAACTCCAGGTTAGGCATCTCCAAACAAAACGAAAAATGAAAAAATCTTTCTTCGGCATTGTCCTCTCAGCAAATTTCTGGCAAAAACTCTAGGAGTACAAATAAAAATTGCCATGAAAAGTTTCTCAAAAAATCCATCGTTCGGAGTCGACTTTGAACTTTAGGTCCCCCCCCATTCCACTTACGGATAAAATTAATACACACAACATAAGTGGTGTGAGAAACTTGGTCGTAATTGTGACTTAAGAGAAGACAAATGAATCGCTAGTGCACAAGCTTGGAACCCGTGTAGCCTTAGTGTTTCTGAGAAGGAAAAAACAGTGGCTTATCAGGTACAATGCGGGGATTTATACTTACAAATATCAAACGGCACCATCGCTGGTTAAATATGGCAAAAAAAAAAAAAACAGCAACTCATGCACAATTGCACAGCAATTTATAAAGACTTTCAATTCCGTGCCTATGCTCCATCAGCCTACTTTGGTTATGATTGCGAAACTGTTGTGTTAAGTTGATATGTTAACCCCTCCCCCTTTCTAGATTGTGTAATACGTACATAAACTTCTCGGTTTTTTCTTTTCTATCAAACAAAAGGAACCTTCAAGAGCTGATTTGGCAAAAATGAAAGTTTTTCCAACCAAAATATTTCCACATTTTTTCCCCCCTACACCACGCAATTTATATTGAAACTCTTCAAAACTAAGGCCCCCAAACAAGAATAACAAAAGAAAACGAAAACTAAACGATTTAGTTTGAAGGCAAAGAAGAAGCCAATTAATGTCTTACGTGTATGTATGTATGTATGTGGGTTTGTTTAAGTGTTTGTTTAAGTATTTGAAAGATTTGAATGGAGTGGAGGAGAGTAGGTCGTAAGCAAATAACATAAATTAGGCCACAATTAGTTAATAATTTGTAACCAACCACCACAACAACAATTACTTAAATGAACTTAAAACACACTCATTAAATAAGGAACGCATACAAACAAACATTTTAATATACATACACGAACATACACAGGCTTACCAAAAAATAAATAAAAAAAAACCAAGAATTCTATGCACTTAAACAGCCATTAGACAGACTGCTTTGGGTACTTTTTTTTAAGGGACGAAAAAAAAGGGAAAAAGGATTTCCTTTTCTGATTTAATATTATGCCAACGGTTATGATAATGGTGACGGCGATGATGGTAATGATGATGATGATGATGATGTCATACAGGTACGGAAAACATTTATATAAGTTATGCTAAGAGGCAGGCATAGTACTCGTATTGCATGAAGTATTCATAACTATTGACTTTGCTTTTATGCTCGCCTATAATTTTATATGCGTTGACAGTGAAGGTCAAAAGTGCCACTAAAAAATTCATTATTTAATAGATTTAACAGAATCATTTGTCATATAAAGGCCAGACGCACGTACCATCCACCTCCTTCCTCCTCCGAACTTGATCATATGTGTGGACAGTGAAGCAGCAATCAAAGCGATGGCATTCCAACTCGTCAAATCAAAAGACGTCAGGAGTTGCACGAACACAACACCCTCCTGTACAGGATTCCGGCGTACTGTGACATGGTAGGTCGATAAGTAGGGATGGCTGCCCATCCAAAGAGAATTGGATGGACACACTTTTTTTTTTTTTTTTTTTTTTTATGAAACCAGCACTCAGGGGAAAGGTGGAAGGGGGAAGATGCGAACGGCAAGGAAACGAGTTGCTGCTAGGTGACTATAAAATGGCCAGTGCTATACCTTCACCATTAGACAGTCTACAGGCAATCGTCCCCAAGAAGGCCGCAGTTTCTCACACCACTTATGTTGTGTGTGTTAATTTTATACATAAGTGGCCGCATAGAGCCCATTATATAACCACAGTTTTCCATTATCCTTTAATCTCGCAACCACACGGAGCTCCTGATGAAGTGATTTAAGCTGCCAATGTCAATCTTTGGCAGTTCCTCCAGAACATCCATGTAGTAAGCACCCAAGTACTTCTTTCTCCTCTGGCAAAGAGCTGGGCATGTACCCAGAAGGTGGAGGACAGTCTCTTTCTCTTCCTCATCTTTGCAGCTTCTGCAGAAATCGTTAGCAAGGTATCCAAGTCCAATGTGCCTCGCATGCGTACCCATTATGCAATGCTCCTTAATGACCCCGATAATCGCCCCCTTTGGACTTTAAGTAGAGCCATTGTGCGCCCTTCATCCAGTTTTGGCCAGATTTTACGCGCCGCTCTACCCGTGTCCGAGGCCGCGCACTTGTCGTTGACGGAATCGACCGATCGATACTGTGGCATAGAGGTGGACGAACTGGCACGGAATGGATCGGAGATATCTGAGGATATATACTTTTCGAAAGTGGAAAAAACAGCATGGACTTCAACAAACCGTGGGTGGCGCAACGTACTTGATTGCCGAATTTCAAAACTGCTAGTAGTGGAAAACGGAATAACCAGGAAGCCATGAAGTGGAGAAAACGGAATCGGTGCAACACCTTTTATGCGAGTGACCTGCACTTCAGAACAGACGGCATCGGTTTTTGGGTGAAAGAACGTTTAAAGATCTGGCTACACGGCCGAACGTGCCACTGAGGGAACAGGCCGATTTCATCCGGAGCCTCGGGTGGTTCAAGCCCACCACTAGCGGATCTTAGTAAGGCGGCTTTCCTGATACTGGGTACATTCCTGATACTGGGCTATATGGGCCATCGAGAGAACTTGTCTTTGAAGGGTAATCTTCACGCTAACCAAAACAAGCACATCAAGAATGGAATCGTGTTAGTGTGAATGAGATCTGCCTGTTGCATAGGAATCTATAGTTTTAGGTAGGTTAGTCAGCTGTTTAGAGTTTACATGGAACCCATTAGACCTCTTACAGTCTTCAACATCAACAATTTCTTCAGGAGTAATGCCAAAGAAGAAGGAAAGAACGCCAAACATCTTCTCTGCCTTCCGCCGGCACTTGTGAATCTAAGGCGAATAATTGTAGGGCATCCATAATTTATTAACATGTTGACACAGAAGATAGAATCCAATTGGATTAGTCAAATTGAATAGATTTCACTTCAGAAAACTATTGGAGTAACTAAGAAGTGCCAACGAGAAGTTATTGTTGTATAATGAAATTGGTAAAGTCTCTCTCTTTGAGGCGTTTGCTTCTTCAATCCAATCTAACATAAGCCAGTAAGACTAAATTTATTGCACTAATCCATACTACAGCCATTTACAGAAAGGAGAAGAGCCTGATAACATTACTACTTGGTAAGCAAACAAGTTTTTGGTATCCTGACGATAGAGAGCCATTAAAAAAGCATCAAAACTGAATACTCTCCTACAGTACTTATATCGAGTGGGCCATCTATCGGTTTAAATTTGACTCAACGGCTATTTCGAATCTAGCAATACTTAAATCATTCTATTCTGCCAAAAATTCAGAATTATTATCTCCACTGAATGTAATGAATCGGTTTACGCTTTAGCAACGTTGAGGTTTCTTGGAAATTTATTTCCGAAAACAAAGACAACTGGTTGGAAATCGCAAAAATTTTCATCCTGATGAGCACGTTAATAAGCAAAATTGCCGTATTTGGGGCTCAGAAAACCTACACGCTGTCTTATAGATGCCAATGCACCCCTTACCAGTAACTGTTTGGTGCGGCTTGTAGAATGTAGGCAGCATTGGCCCATATTCCTTGTAAAGTGAGGACGACGTAACCTTTATCGTCAATGGAGACACCTAACGCACCATGACAACCGAATTTTTTGTACCCGATCTTCATGGTATTGATGTGAACGATGTGTTCTGGTTTCAACAGGATGATGCAACTTGCCACACATCTCATGCCACAATCGATTTATTGCGCCAAACGTTTGATGGCCGTTTAATTAGCCGAAATGGTGATAACAATCGGCAGCCAATAAGCTGCGATTTCATACCGTTGGACTATTTTCTGCGGAGCGCCTTTAAAGAAAACTATTATAACGACAAACCAGAGACAATTCAGTATTTCATGCCATTGCTGAGATCCCATACACTCGTAAAATTGCACGAAAATTGGTTCGATCGAATGAGGTACTGTGAGGCCAGCCGAGGCAGCCATATGAATGAAATGATGTTCCATTTCTAACCAGGATAATTGGACTTCACAACAAAATAATAAATTTGGGAAGATTTCAAACCGTTGTCGTTTTATTGCAGTTTTAAATTTTAACTTTTAAATGGCACACCCAATACCACCTCTTTTGGTATCCTCTTTATTGCCATCTATGTACGCTAGAGAAGTGTTAGTAGACGTTACTTCAGAAGGTTCCTAGTTCAGAAATTTTCTATGCCTTGTCTCACTTCAATTAAACTAGCTTCATGCTGCCTTTTTATTAGTGCCGTCTTTAGTACCACTTGCTTAAGTACTTTCCCTTTAATTTTAGCCTACACTGTACCCATTAACTTTGGTACATTAATTAACTTTCAAAATAAATTGTAATTAGTCTGGCGTCCTTTAACCTCTTTTACAAGTTTCGGTTGGTTCTTAAAATTTTTTACAGCCTTATTGCCAATAAATATGGCCACCTTTCAATAGCTTGCACTTTTTCACATTTATGCTGCTGCTGCTGTTTTGGGAAAGGCTTTCTAAAAGAATACCCAAAAAAAAAATGAGCTTCTGTTGAGAGTATCATTTTGCGTAAAACTTTCATCATAATTGTATGGCCTCATAAAGTTTTTCTTCAAGGAATTATTTTTATGAACAACCAGAATGCGTGCCTAGATATGTAAGCATACATATGCTCGCCTATATGTATATGGCTTATTTGTATGTGAATGTGTGCGTGCCTGAAGTGGTGTAATATTTGCTAATAAATGGCAGTTAAATGTTTAATAGAACAGAAGCAATACACTCTTTAGTAATAATGAGTGTACGTACCAATAGTAAATGAATTTTAAACTAAAAATTTAAGCAATTTTACTAATTAGTTGCTCTCAATTGTTTTTATTAAATTGAGCTCATGTGTGCGTAAGTTGTTCAATAGAATTTAATTGCTTTAAAACATTTGTAACAGCAACTCTCGTTCTCTAGCGCTCTCTCTTTCAGATTCTCTCGTTCACTCTTGCTCACTCACGTACATTATCTTTGTGTTTCTTTCTTTTATACGTTATATTGCCAGTGAGTTGTGCTTAAGTAAGTTTGTATATATGAGAGTGTGTGTGAGAAGCTTATGTGTATGTGTTCATTTTATTTATTTTGATTGCCTGTGTATTTGTTTAGTTTAGTTGTTAAAATATGGCGTTCTTGTCTATTTTCGTTGTTAATGTTTAAAAAAAAAAACTTTTATTTGCCTGTGTGTGTAATGCATTTTTTATTCCATTCTTTATGAGTTTTTAATGCCCTACCTAGGCACACAAGGAGAGTGGTTGGTTGTGTTTAAAACATGTCCTCATAATTGATTCTATTAGTAGAGATTTTCATGTTTGTATGCAAATAACCTAAAACAGTAGACAGCAAAGCAATTGGAAACATGAAGAAGAGTGAGATCATAGAGACCCGTCATGAATTCCTCAATCGGGATATCCGCACCTTCCACCATATCTGCACCTTCTGGACCACCACACTTGGGCTTAATTTATCCTCAACGGATACCTTGCCACGGGCGTAATAACAGGGGCCACAGGAGTTGCCACAGGACCCGACCCGACCGACGGCACCGAACGCGTGCTGTATTATCCTTCTCATGGATTTTGTGCAGCCAAAAAGATAAGAAAGTACTGAATTTTGTTCTGTGACTTCCTCTTGGTAGTCTCCTGGGAAAAACACTGAGAGAAAATAAAATTGTCATGAAAAGTTTCTCAAAAATGTGTCGTTCGGAGTCGTCTTTTAACTGTAAGTCCCGCCACTCATGAATAAAATTAACACACACAACAGAAGTGGTGTCAGAAGCTAGGTTGTAGTCCTGACTGAAGAATTGTAATAACCAATTATGTACGTATGTATGCACATATTTCCTTTTCAATGAAATTTCAGAACACGACGGTGTACCTGAGGTATTCTTTCCCAGAAATAGTGGTCGATTGATCGTTGTTAATTAACTCGTCTATAGTAGTTTTAAAACTTACTTAACTTATTTAATTAGTCACTACAACCGTTTAGTCAGGACTACAACCTAGCTTCTCACTCCACCCATGTTGTGTGTGTTAATTTTAACCATGAGAGGTGGGACGTACCGTTTAATGTTTAAAATGCAAGAACTACGAATAACTCCTCTGCCCAGCTTCTAACCAGAAATGTATTTCCATCTCACTGAGGGTATGTGTTTTAAATAATAGTGACTAAGAGTTGTATTATGCTACCTTGGGTTTAATGGACATTAATCTACTCGGTGATCATGTGATGTCATTTTCTCGATTGTCCTTATAATTGATCAGTTTTGAACACTGGACTATAGACTGTAGCCAACAGGACGACAACCTACAGGCAACAGGATTGCATGCAACACGGCTGCTGGCGACAGGACCCTTGACTATAGGCAACACGACTACAGACTGTAGGCAACAGGACTACAGACAGCAAGCAACAGGACTATAGACAGCAGGCAACAGGACTACAGACTGTATTCAACACGGCTACGGACTGCAAGCAACAGGACTACAGACTGCAGGCAACACGACTATAGACTGTAGGCGACAGGACTACAGACTGCAGGCAACAGAACTACAGACTGCAGCCAACAGGACTACAGACTGTAGGCAACAGGACTACAGGATGCAGGTAACACGACTTCAGACAGTAGGCAAACATGACTACAGAGTGTAGGCAACACGACTACAGACTGTAGGCAACAGGACTACAGACTGTAGCCAACACGACTACTGACTGTAGCAACAGGACTACAGATTGTAGGAAACACGACCACAGACTGTAGACAACAAGACTACAGTGTGTAATTAACAGGACTACAGACAACACGACTAAAGACTGTAGCCAACTACAACTAAACTGGACTACAGCTAACAGAACTACAGTTTAATTTTTATTTTGAAGGGTGAAATATTGAAGTGAAAACTAATCCAATAACATCCGATGAATTTATGTTGTAGTCTTCAATAAAGCTGGATCTGATCAACAATATTTTTCCTTTTCCGTTTTATTTCGTTTTCTTTTTTAATTTTTCCAACATGCACTTGTATTTGTTCATGTTTCCCTTTGTAGTTCTTTTTTTTCTTTCTTCTGTTTTGTTTCTATTTTTCATTTATTCAGTTAAATAAACCAAAAAACAAAAAAAATTATTTTTAAAAATCACATCACGTTGTTGTAGAAAAAAAAAAACGAAATAATAATAAGAACAACAATAACAAATATATACAATACATGTATGTATGTATGTACACAATAAAAATCTACTGCATTGCGCTAAGAGAGTGTCATACGAAATTTAGTTGTTACTCGTAAAAAGTATTTTCTTTTTTTATTCTTGCCACACATAGTTTATTTTTATAGTTTTGTTGCTGTTGCTGTTGCTGTTGCTGTTGTTATGTTTTGTTTTAGTTTCTGTGAAACAAAATCAACACAAAATTAGTAAAAATGTTGGACTTATTTTTTCTATTTGGAATGGGAATGGGAATTAGAATTAAAAAAAAGGCAGGAGAAGGAAATAAAAATATTCGCAGAAGATTTTATTAAAGAACCACAAAAAAATTAAAGTAGCAACAGCGCACACATGTATTTGATGTGGAATTCGAAATAGCATTTGACCCTTCAAATCATTAAAGAATCAGCGTGTACCTTGCAAGAACAGGAGTGACAGACAAAATCGTCAATTTATTGAAAACACATTGAGAGAGACTTTCCGATGTCATTCGTAGTTTAACCGGTATGCGTGACGGATATGTACTTGCCTCTCTCTTATATTTTTAGTCGTAATCAATGAGTTGCTCCGCACAGGTACCGACGTAGCGTCAAATAGACGTATTCTTTTACACCCTATTAGCCAGAATGTCTAAACGATTAGTCGCCATTGTCTCGTAGGTAGTGTGTTGGCCTAATAGATGTGAGGCGACGGTACAAACTCCAGGTCAGACATCTCCAACAAAACGAACCAGGAAGAAATATTTCTTCGTCGATTTCTTCGCAGATTTCTGACAAAAAGTCTGAGAGTGGAAATAAAATTGCTATGAAAAGTTTCTCAAAAATTTGTTGTTCGGAGTCGACTGTAGGTCCCCCCCACTCATGTATAAAATTAACACATATAACATAGGTGATGTGATAGGCTAGGTGGTAATCCTGGCTGAAGGACTTCAATAAGGCCTGCGGCTCCGAATGCTAAAACCAATCAACTTACTTACATAGTAAGGAGCATATAATAGGAGATATTCGAGCTTACTGACAGCAAAGCTGCCATTGACTTCCAAAGAGTAGAGTACTAGACATACATCGATTATCCTCAGTATAGCCGAACAAGTTGGTATTGTTACTTTTTTACCTTCTAAAGACGTTTAAAATATTAGTTCGTACATTACAAATAAATATAAAATAAATTTGTGTTTAGTTTTTAATTAAATTCTTTATTGTTCGCACAATTCTGTGTGTCACTGTTCACTACTTGATGTAAACAACAACAATTGCTTTGTTTGTTATTCCTCTTTACATTCTTCAAACCACGATTATTCTCTTGAAACGCACCGCGTCTTCACAAAAGACTGACTGAACTTTTACTGACTCCGTTGCCTGCTTTGTCTTGCCTTTTACAAGGCAACGTAAACAGTCCGATGAATGTCCTAGAAGTCGAATGTTATTCGCTTCGCCTTCTCGAGATCTCTATAAATGTTTGTGTATTTTTGTTTACATTTATTCTTGGAGTGTTTGTTATTGCATTTTCGTTTACTTGTTTATCCCTTTTATTTAATACTAGCGTTTGTTGGTATATTCTTGTTTACTTGTTTATCATGTCAACAAATTCATTGTTTTTGTTTGTGTAGGTTTTGTTTATAATTTTAATGTTAAACGATGTGAAAGCAAAACACCATTTACATTTTCGTAACAATGTCAATAAGGCAGTTTCACTGATATCCATGAATGCCGCCAATTTCGTTCCGTTAAGTAATTTTATTTTTATTTTATTAACTTGATCATTCATTCACTTATGCTGTGCCACATTAACAAAATGGCCAAAGTGGTCAAATGGCCAAATAACTGACTTACTTAAGTTTTCCATTTACAACAAAAAATTTCAATTACAATAACATTTTCACATTTTGTGGTCTCTCTAAACTCTAAAACGCATATTATCTTACACACACAAACCCTTACGCACTTACACACTTACTCGCTCACACACAGGCAAACACGAATCCATGCTCATTTTTAATGATAATTTTGTTTGTGTTGTTTTTCCCGTAAGTAACTTACGGGGGCAAAATCTTTAAGTGGATACAAAATTTTTGGAATTTTTTGTTGTTGTTTTTTCCTCTTTTGGCTAACATTAAATGGCTAATAATAGAAAGCAAAAGAATACCAACAGTATACATAAATTGTAAGACAAGAAAACTTTATTTTTTGAAGAACAACGCCCCCCTTGATACGTGATTCCATTTCTTTGATGTCCCAATACGAACAACATGAGCATAAAAATTCTACAAAATTATACAATCTAGTGGTCATATACTCTCCAACCCCCCCAACCACCATTCATCTTCTATCCGGTCATACCCTTGTATGTTTATGCGTGTAAGATAAACATGAAAACATTAATTAACGAAACTGATACTAAATGTTCTGTATTAAGAGATGATTTTCTTTGGATTACTAATGGGGAGAAGGAGGAGCTGTAGGAGAGTTATAATAAGTGTAAGGGTGGCGGGGGCAGGGTAGATGAAAAATGTTTATAAAAATAGTATTAAGTTACGTAAGGGTAGGCTTATCTTCTTCTTGATCCTCTTAATGTAATTGACAGATTCATCACGATGCAATCAAAAGGCCTCAAGCTGGAAATTGCTACAGACAGACTCAATCAGATTACATGCTATGCTAACGGCTTAAGTAATCGGTAGGTATCTCGAGTCGGATTGAACTACAATAGCTGGCAACTAAATCAAGAGCTAAGGCGTTTAAATTCACAATTCTTCTTGAATAAAGGTGAACATAGGTGAACGTGAGGCCACGATTCAAACCTCAGGTCAGACTTCTCGAACAACATGAAATATGTATGAAAAAATATATCTTTCGGAGACTTCCTCTCAGCAGATATCTGGCAATAACTCTGAGAGTAAATGAAAATTTTGCCATGAAAAGTTTGTAAAAAATCTCTATCGTTCGAAGTTGACTTTAAACTGTGTAGCTGCCGCCACTCATGTATAAAATTACCACACACAACATAAGTGGTGTGAAAAGTTAGGTCATAATCCCAACTGAATGGTTGTAATGTAATACAACAACAAACACCAGCATAAAAAATGGTAAAAAAGTAAACAAAAAAATATACCAACAACACTATAATAATAAACGTAAACAACGATGATAGAGATTTTGAGAAGGCGAACGTTCATGACATTTATCAGACTGTTTACCCTGCCGTATAAAACGCAAGGCAAAGCAGGCGAGGGAGTTGGTGAAGTTCAGTCAGTCTTGTGTGAAGATGCGGTTTGTTTTAAGAGAGTAATCGTGGTTTGAAGATCTCCGTTACAAAGATCTGTCGTATAATTGCTTAGTCATTGTTATTGTTTATGTAAAGGGTGTAAACAGAGGAATAACAAAGAAGAGGAATTGTTGTTGTTTACATCAAGTTGTGAACAGTGGAACACAGAATTGTGCGAATAATAAAGAATTGTGCGAATAATTAATTAAGAACTAAACACAAATTTATTTTTATTTCATTTGCAATCTACGAGCTCATATTTTAAACATTTTTAAAAGGTAAAAACGTAACAATATTTTGTTTTGTTGGAGATGTCCTGTAGTTTGAATCGTGGCCTTATATCTAATAGGACAACACACTACCCACTAGACTACAACGACTTCTACATCCAATACTTTTGGAAATTCGAAGTCTTTAAACTTGTTTGATGATCTTCCACGTTCTTCATTTCTCACATCAAAATCGTTATGTTTGAACGATCGAAACCATATTTCGCATGTTGCCACGGATAGAGTATGATCGATACTACTCTCCAGTACTTTTCTTCCAATGAAAATAAAAAAAATAATGTTTTGGCCGAATCATCAGTTTTTGGTATGATGAAACACTGATTAGATATACACTGAATATGTATATGTTTGACTGATGTCATTGCTAAAACACAAAGAAAGAAGGAAAAAACTAAGGAACGTTCAGAATAAATGTTCTCTATGGAGACATGTGTATCTTGACGCTCATTTCATGCAAGTACATCCAGGTCAACTTCAATCAAACGCTCTTAATTGAATGTAAGAGTCAATAAAGCCGTGCCGAATGATCTTTGAAAGTTTCATTGAAACCCTAAAGACGAACTCTAAACTTACAAACCATATTGGAAGCCCCTGTAAAAATCTATATACCAAATATACGACGATATTATTGTACACACCATTATTTGTAATATTCATGCAACAATATTCGTTTGTTTGCATTAAATAGTTTGAACTCAGTTTATGAACATTTTCAATGCAGTTCAGTTCAATTCACTGGATTCTTTCAAAATCTAGTTCCTCTATTTTTTGCTCGATTTTCTTTGTTTTTTTGAAATTTCATCTGCTATTGGAAAAAATTTGTTTTCTTTTTATTTTTTGTGTGCACTTTTCATTTCATATATTGCAGTGGATATACAGTGAGCGTCAAAAGAAACTTTACACTATGGATAAAATTATAACAGTTAACCGTAAGTGACCGAAAAAATATGACAATATTTTGAAATTTTTTGTAATTTTTTTTTGTTTCAATTTTAAAAACTGGCAATGAAACAATTTTAATGTATTGTTACGTTTTTACCTTTTAAAAACGTTTAGAATGTGAGCTCGTAGATTGCAAATAAAATAAATTTAAATTTGTGTTTTAATTTTAATAAAAATTCTTTATTATTCGCACAATTCTGTGTGTCACTGTTTACAACTTGATGTAAGCAACAACAATTGCTTTGTTTGTTATTCCTCTGTTTATACCCTTTGCATAAACAATAACAATTACTAGACAATTGTTTGACTGATCTTCAAACCACGATTACTCTCTTTAAACGCACTGCGTATTCACACAAGACCAGTGTTGAAAAATTCAGTACTTTTTCAGTACTTTTCTATTTTAAAAATACCGCAGTACCCCCTCGACACTTTCAGTACTTTTTATTATTAATATTTTATGTTTAGCGCTTTCCTACTACTAATGCGTTAGCAATATGTTCAGCGTAATGGTAAAGTAGCCTCGTTAGCCAAACGAGCATTAATCCAACGTTCGTTTTTATAATGCGAAAAAGTAATGAGAACGCTTGCCGAACCGTAATGTAATTTAGGTAAGAATTTATATTGCCTTCATATGCTAAAAACGAACGTGCGTTCCGCCATGCTACGTCGATGTTTGACTAAACGGGGCTTTTACGTTATATTACGTCCGAATCAGCTATTTTTTTTTTTATGAGAAACATGTATAAGTCCCTAGTGTCTCTATTTCATTCCGTAGAGTATTAAGTGTAAATAAATATTTTTTACAAAAGTATCATTTGATGCAAAAAAGTACTCTTTCAGTTAGAGTTCAGTACCATTTCAAAATTTCAGTTTTACAACACTGCACAAGACTGACTGAACGTCACTGACTCAGTCGTCTACTTATATGGCAAAGTAAACAGTCTGATGAATGTTCTTGAAGGCGAACGTTCATGACTTCGTCATCTCGAGATCTCTATAAATGTAAACGGTGTTGTAAACATCGTTGTTTACGTTTATTATTGTAGTATTGTTGGTACATTTTTGTTTACTTGTTTACCATTTTTTTAATGCTGGTTTTTGTTGTTATATTAAGCAAAGCGATAATTTGTAAACAAGTTGATTGTTTTGTTTTTGTAGCTTTTGTTTATAATTTTAATGTTAAACGATCAAAACACCAGTATCTTGATTTTATTCATTTTCGTAACAGTATGTTTTTTTTAATGTAAAGTTTCTTTTGACGCTTACTGTATATGCCATAGAAGAGTGTGTGTATGTATTTGAGTGTTTGAATTTGACAGAGCTTGATAATAAAAAAAGAAAAAGAAAGAAAATTTTTTTTATCAATGTCATCAGCCAATTGAATGGCTAGCAAAAACAACAAACAAAAGAAAAAACGAAACGAAACATTTGTTTACCAATTCCATTGACCACGTTCGGTGGCAATTAATTGCAAAAAAAAAAAAACGACGACGAATTGCAATTCTTTTTTTTTTCTCTCTGCCCCCAGAATGTCAAAAAAATCGTTAAAATAAGGGAAAAATAGAAGAAGAAGAAAAAAAATGTAGAAAATTTAACAAAAATTTCAAAAATCTAAAGCATATGGCAGGAGAACATAAAAACAACAAAAACAACAAAAAAGAAAAAATCAGATCGCACATCTGGCTGTTTAAATAAACATGGGACGTTAAAGGATGACACAAAATTAGTGGCTCTATTGTTTTTATATTTGGCCTAGAAAAAATAGAGAAAAAAACGTGATGCATGCCATCATACATGTGAATTTTCTAGGCACAGGGGGGTCTAAAATAACAATGATTTTGATTTTAGTTCTTGATATACACACAGGAAAAATTGAAATAAAAAAATTGAAATAAAAAAATTGAATGAAAAAAAATTTTAGCAAAAAAATTCATAAAATTTTATAGAAAGTCAGGTGGTTTTAGTATTTATTTAATTGAGTTTTTATTTTTGTTTGTATTTGTTTAATTATTCTTATAAAATATGAATTAAATTTCAATAAAAAAAAACAAGAGTAAGAGAAATATTTCAGCCCACAAGCATGGCTTAAATTGTAAAACAAGCTCAATATTTCGTTCATTCTATAGGGTGGGTCATTTAAAAGCTTAAACTTATAAAAATTTATTGTTTTTGTTGTGAAGTGCAATTGTTCCGGTTAGAAATGGAATATCATTTCATTCATATGGCTGCCGCGGTGTCTTTATATACATTTCTAAAGAACAAAAACAGAGGCGACATCGAAAAGAAGTTAAATGAGTGTGTGATTGTCCTTTGATCAGAAGCTCTGAGCTCCAGGACTAGAGAAAATGGATAGTTGTGGCATCAGAATGTACCAAAGTGTATATATTCCAACTATTTGAATTGATAGCCACCGTTGCCTACTGGAATGGTAGGGTGGGTGATTTAAAAGTTTAAATTTAAAAATTAAAAATGCATTCATATGTCTGCCGCGGCTGGCCTCTTAGTAACTCCTTCAATCGTAGCAATTGTTGTAGACTTTTTCGAGTCTTTCGAGTGGAGTGGTATATCGGCAATGGCATTACGAATGCTTGCCTTCAAATGCTTAATTGTCTTTGGTTTAAAGGCATAACACTTTTCTTTAACAGCGTTCCACAGAAAATAAACCAACGGTGTCAAATCGCAGCTTCTTGGTGGCCAAATGACATCACCATTTCGGCTAATTAAACGGCCATCAAACGCTTGACACAATAAATCGATTGTGGCAAGTGATGCGTGGCAAGTTACACCATTACCTGTTGAAACCAAACATCATTCACATCAATACCATGAAGAGCGGGTACAAAAAAAAAAATCGGTTATCATAGTGCAATAGGTGTCTCCATTGACCGTAATGGTTGGGCCGTCCCCATTTTCAAAGAAATATGAGCCATTGATGCCTCCTCTCTACAAGCCGCTCCCAACAGTTATTCGTAATGGGTGCATTGGCTTCAGTAAGACCTCGTGTGGGTTTTCTGAACACCAAATACGGCAATTTTGCCAAAAATATGATTATTTTTTGCCAAAATCTACATCATCGTGCAGTTTCTCGTTGGCCCAATAAATCCTAACGTTGCTCAAGCGTAAATCGATTCATTACGTTCAATGGAGATAATTTTCGAAATTTGTGATAGAATAGAATGACATAAGTATTGCCAGATTCGAAATAACTGTTGAGTTAAATTTAAAGCGATAGATGGCTCACCCTTAAGACGTACTTGTCTAACCCGAAATTAATTAGAGGCATACTGGACTGAATTATCAAGCGACTGCCAGTTCCCAGCTTAACAGCCCCTGTTCAAGTTTTTGTTTGGATTCGGAAAATCGCTAACAATACTTTAAAATTTGGCGATTGTTTTATCACAATCCCCTGGGGTACTGCTTCAACAATAAATTTAATCTCAAATCCCGTCCCATTTTTTCCATTTTTTTCAATTTTTTTGTTTCAAATTTCCACAATTTTAATTGGAAATATTTTTAATTGCGAGAACAAACATTCCGAATGACAATTCAAAGAAATATGGGCCAATGAAAAAATATTTCTTTGGCAACTGCCTCCCAGTAGATTTCTGGCAAAAACCACGAGAGTAAATAAAATTGCCATGAAAAGTTTTTCAACACAACTGGGTGTTGTGAGAAGCTAGGTTGTAATACTGACTAAAGCGATCAATTATGTAAGTAAGTAAGTAAGTATGTCTACTCAAGTAATTGACAATTGTGTTAAACTTTATCTTGAAACACTTCTTTAAGTGATGAAGTAGCTGAAGTGTTTTGAATACTTTAACAGAGCAACTTATCATATTGTTACGTTTTTAACTTTTAAAAACGTTTCAAATATGAGCTCGTAGATTGCAAATAAAATAAAAATAAATCTGTGTTGAGTTTTAATTAAATTTTTTTTATTTTTCGCACAATTCTGTGTGCCAATTTTCACAACTTGATGTAAACAACAACAATTGCTTTTCTTTGTTATTCCCCTGTTTATACCCTTTGCATAAACAATAACAATTACTAGACATTTGTTCGACAGATCTTTGTAACGGAGATCTTCAAACCACGATTACTCTTTTCAAACACACCGCGTCTTCACACAAGACTTTGCCTTGCCTTCTATGTGGCAACGTAAACAGCCTGATGAATGTTCTTGAAGGCGAATGTTCGAATTTTTTTGTACAATGGGTCAATTTCGACCTCCGGGTATTGTACTTGTCTTAACGGACAAGTACACGTCCTCTAACCTAACGAATGTTCGTGACTACGCCTTTTCGAGATCTCTATAAATGTAAACATAGTTGTTTCATTATTGTTGTTTGTGTATTTTGTTTACGTTTATTCTTGTAGCGTTTGTTGAGGTATTTTTGTTTACATGTTTATCATGTAAACAAGTTCATTGTGTTGTTTTTGTAGCTTGTATTGTTTTATTTATTTATATTATTTATAAATTTCTTTATAACTTTAATGTTAAACGATGTAAAAGTAAAACACCAGTTTCGAGATTTTTCCATTTTCGTAGCAATATGAAAAACAATCTTTTGGCGACGATTTTTCATGGCCTCACATATCGCATATCGGTTATTAATCAATGTCCATGAACTTTACCTAGCTTTAATACTATGATGGACTGCAACATTTGAAACTTAAAATTTTCATACGGATTTGAAGTTCTATTCTTCATGTGCCAAGTAAACTTGCTTCTCCCGGTTTTTTTCTGTTTAAAACTGCACCCCAGCACTAAGAATTCTTTAAAAATTATTCTCATATTTCCTTAAATGTTGAATAAAAAATCAAAATTGGCTTTTGGTTTAATCATAACCATTATCGGCAGAGGGCAAGTTGTAAAGGAAGTTCTTTTAATTACACGAGTTTTCTTAATCTCTAACACACCACCCCTGCAAATGGGACATGAAAGTCTCATCCTGTTTACAAAAGTTCCTTTTCTTATACGACGAATATTTTTATTGTTATTGTTGTTGTTGCTATTGTTGTTGCCATAACAAAAATCAAGTGTAAATAAATAAAATGTTACAGATTTACAAAACAAAAACGTATTATTTTTGGTTTGTTTCTTTCTACACCACAGAACAATTATTTGGGCCAACACACTGACATCAAGACTTTGGTTTGAAGAAGCAAATGCCACGTTTATTTTACTCGTAAAAATATATTTACACGGTGTGACCACTTTGTGTTTAACGTGCCACAAACATCTAAACACTCACACCCTCTGCTCTTCATGACACCACTTGAAATGTTGTTTCAATTTATGGAAGTGATTGAGGGGGTGCGTTTAAGTGTGTATGTGGGTTACAGGAGCATCAAGAGGACAACATCTTGGCAAAAGTTTGAATTCCTTTTGTTGTTGTTGTTTTTTTCTTCTTTTTTTGTGTTTTTAAGTAAAGGTATTGGGAACACATTATTATGGTTTGAAGTTGGAATAAATGGTGATATTATCTTAGTATTGTTGACATTGCAAAGTTGGGCACACTGGCTTTACAGGGATTGTATGAATCGGACAACAACAGCAACAAAACTTCTTCTAATTATCTCGTTAAGGATACTTAATAAACATTCATTGATGTGATGTGATGCGATGTGATGCGATGCCATGCGATGTGATGCTATTCGTAGCTGTTGATGACTGTAGGACAGCAGAGGGGTTGGCTGATGACTACGACTTAGCCAAACCGAATCGAAGTATTGTCGTATATTCACCGTGTAAATGGAAGGATATTGTAATTGTTTCTCAGTCCGACGTTTCGTTACAATTTTATGGCAAAGTTTAATTAGAAAAACTCACACCGGCTCCTTCTCTCTCTGTTTTCACTTCCTTGCCACACGCCACAGAATACAGGTGTCAGATGTCAAAATCTATAAAGATTTCTCTTTGTTCTGTGTTAAGAGCAATGCTAGCAAAGAAAAGCAAATAAAATTTCATTTGTTGTTGTAGCATTCGTTCCATTTTCTTCTCCTTCAATGTCATGGCTTACCGAGTCAATGGCGTCGATGTTGGCGTTGGCGGTAGAGATGGCGACTTTTCTGTCATGACTTTGACAAAATTTATGTAAATTTTCTAAACGTGTAATTAAATGTTACATTACAAGTTACAATGGAAATTTATAAGATTTTCAATTTTTCATTAAAACGAAAGCAATATATACGCAAGAAGACTGACACTCTTAGAAGCTAAGAATATCCCCACCCACCATTCAACAAATAAAATTGAAGCTAAGCCAACATTACATAACATTTGCTCTTATGGCTACAATTTGTCAGAAGTTCAATGTCATTTGTCGATTTAATAGGCCAAATAAAATAAATTATTGACGGAATTTAAAGTGTAATTATGTCTTCGAAATATTAAAAAAAATAACTTTTTAAAGGACAAAATATTTAAGGAACATTGCCTCATATGTTTGAGTCTGTCTGGTTTTAACCAGTGTTTAGGAGGCTAAAATACCCGGTACCCAACATTGTTGTCTTGATGAATCTGTAATTGCTAGCCGGTGTCAGCAAGGATAACTTTCTGATTAATACATAATAACCACCAATAAGTCAATATTGTTACGAAAATGGAAATGGTGTTACATCGTTTAACATTAAAATTATAAACAAAAGCTACAAAAACAAAAACAATGAACTTATTTACATGATAAACAAGTAAACAAAAATATACCAACAACATCAGTATAAGAAAATGGTATAAACAAGTAAACAAAAATGCAACAACAAACAATATAAACAAAATACACAATCAACAACGAAACAACGATGTTTACATTTATGGAGATCTCGTGAAGGCAAAGGCACAAACATTCGACTTCAAGATCATTAATCAGACTGTTTACGTTGCCATATAAAAGGCAACACAAAGTAGGCAACGGAGTTAGTAAAAATTCAGTCTGTCTTGTGTGAAGACGCGTTGCGTGTGAAGAGGATAATCGTAGTTTGAAGATCTCCGTTATAAAGATCTGTTGAACAATTGTCAGTGTTTACGCAAAAGAGTGCAAAGAGGAATAACAAACAAAGCAATTGTTATTGTTTACATCAAGTTGTGAACAGTGGCACACGGAATTGTGCGAACAATAAATAATTTATTTAAAACTAAACACAAATTAAAAGCTTCTCCAAAATCTGTCGTTCGGAGTCGACTTTAAACTGTAGGTCCCGCCACTCATGTATAAAATTAACGCACACAACACGAGTGGTGTGAGAAGCTAGGACGTTGTACAATGGGTCAATTCGACCTCCGGGTACTGTACTTGTCACAATGGACAAGTACACGTCCTCTAACCTAACCTAACCTAAACACAAATTTATTTTTATTATATTTGAAATCTACGAATTCATATTTTAAACGTTTTTAAAAGGTAAAAACGAACAATATGTATTGCACTTGAAATATTCCATGTCTCCCCGACCAGAAGGCCGGTTGCAATTCTCTGGCAATTCCTGGACTGTCTCGCTCAAAACTCTTCCAACTTTACTTGCTTAGCAAATGTTTAGTGGTCTAAATGATCTAATTTCTTAAGCAGAAAATTGTCTCCCCACCAGCAACGTTAATACTACCCCCGTGGTATGCCTGTTCATAAATACATACAAACGTTGTTGATTATTACAACCCTTCAGTCAGGATTACGACAAACCAAATGACATGCCATATATGCATACAATGCATTACGAAAAAGTCGCTGTTTGGTGTGGAATTTTATCTGGTGGCGACATCGGTACTTATTTCATTGAGATCAACTATGGCTAGGCTATCACTATCAACTACGATCATTATAAGTCGTAGGTGTTCTCAAAGCCAACAAAGTATGGAAACTTTATACTCTTGTAAGGTTAGGTTATGTAGGATAGCATCACGTCAAACATCACATAGTGGCACATGTGTCATCCACTTAATTCACTTGATTATACTCATTTCCCATTAAGCCTCTTCTGCTATAAAATATAAGAGTCACGCTATTAAGAATGGTCGTTTGGTTTAAACATTTTCAATTACCAAATGCCCCCATGAGAAATGTCCCTCAATATTGAGTTTCGTTAGTTTTCGATCTTCACTACTTCGGGAAAAGTATTATGAGGCGTCAAGCTGAACTAAAAGCTTTCATTGTAGTTAAAACCATGCAAGAGAACAGACGAATGTCTAGACAATGGATGGCAAGATTCGACCAACTGGACCTAGCAGTCATGGCGATCTTATCTTGTAATCGGAAAGTGTTAACCATGTTCGATGATTGCCAACTTCTTTTGACTCGAATCCATAGGAAGGTGCTACATGCCACACAGCTTATGTTATATTGGATATTCTGTAAGAGCGATTTAAGTGTATGGTTATCACACGTGGAGGTGATGTAAACTGGCCACCGAAATTGTGCTATTTTAACTCGATAGGCATTTTGTTGCGAGAATTTTCTAACTCACAGAGATAAGCGAATAAGCCACAAACCATAGCAGTCCTTTAAACCGACCTACCTCATGCCCTTGATCAAATTCAGCATTATTATGTGCCAGAGTCAGGCAAAATCGAACATATCAGATGCGATCCATCCAGATTAAGCAGATTAGTGGTGGAGATTTGAACAATGTTATGTTCCACACATAATGTAATGAAACCATCTTTCAAATGAATAAAAAATTTCGATTCACACATACTCTTTGTTTTATTTAACCCTCCGTGACACACACTTTTAGTTTTTCACATTAGTACCACACTGGGTCTGGCCAGACCAAATATAAATGTTAGTGTATTTGCATAAGTTAACATTATTTTTTTATGTAGATAGTTTTAAAAGCGGTTTAAATTGCATCAAATTATAACTAAAAATTCAGGTATACTAAATTGACCAATAACATAAGTGTTATTCATTAGGTTTTCGATATTTGGGAAAACTAAAGAATTAGACAACGTATTCAAAAAATTGCGTCTTGCGTCATTTCTTTTATTGTTCTTTACAAATACAATATGCTGCCAGTGCCATAATATCAAACATATTGCAGAAAATGCAAAAGTCCACCTCTTCATTGTTCTCTTTGTTGTAAAACGCGAAACCATTTGGTCCATGCAATCGACACCAGCTTTATTTTTATTATAAAATAAAATTGCTTCTGGTTTATTGGCTTCACCTTCACATTTATCTGCTTAATGTACAGTGGACAGAAGATTGAAGCATCTATTCTTTTTTGGAACATAACTGCAAAGTGTAACCAAGTTGTCGTGAAGGACTTTTTCTCATTTCTATAGGAATGCAGTTCTTATTAGATCGAATGGTGCCAACGAATGCTAGACCAAGATTAGCCAGACGTTTTGCTCCTTCTAAAGATGTAAAAAAATTGTCAGCGACAATTGTGTTACCACTTTTAGCGTACGGCTTTGCAAGTTGCAGCATAACGTTTTCACCTTGATTTATTTCACGCTGTTCACCTTCCTTTCGACCTGTGTATAATTTTCCTTGTAACGGATACTTTTTTTTTGAATCACTGGCCCACCAATTTTGTATGCCATATTTTGCAGGTTTCGTTGGTATATATTGTGTAAATTTAGTTTTTCGCCGGTATGGAAACAATTGCTCGTCAATGGTTTTACTCTCTTGCGGACTATAATTCTTCGAAAGATTTTCGTTTAGAAAATTCCATATATCTCGAATAGGCGCAGCTTTGTCTTGGAGTAATCAAAATAACCGTCTTCTTCCGTCGTTAAACCAAATGTATCTGGTCAGGGATATAAATCGATGAAGAGACTTTGCGGCCCTGAATATGGATAAATTGTCAGTACGCCACAAAACCCGTGGATTTTGCATGTTATTATGTGAAACTCCCATTGCTAAAAGAATGCCGATGAAAGCGTATAATTCATCTTCTTTTAGATCCTTCCAAACTCTTGGTTTTTTATTTACATTTGCAGCATTCCATTTATTGACTGCGTCTCTTCCATACCGATATGTCTGTAATATTTGGTGTAAAATTTTTTTTTGAAAACTTCAAGTGGAGTAGAGATTTGCTCTTTAGGCCCAGCTCGAAAACGCATCACATTATGTTGACGAGTACGTACACCACTGGTCGGCTGGTTTCTATTCCATATGGTTCCATCTTTTCGAATGAAACAATTATTATTTTCTTCACCTATTTCAGAAACGCAGTCTTCCTCCTCTACATCACTATCGTCTTCTACATTTGGTTCGTATAGCAAATAATCTTCATCATTTTCATCCAAAAATGGATCATCTTCTTCATGTTTTCTGGCTTCCTCATTAGCTCTTTCACGCCTCAAGTCATTTGTCAAAGCTTCGGCAATTCTAGTGTAGAAAACCGTATCGAAGTTACTAGAACGTCGCGTATTGAAAATAAATTATAATTTATCATTCATTTTCCAAAAATTTCCAATTTTAACACTTTTTTAGAAAAAATTTGTCATAAACACTTTGAAAGTTCGCGTCAAACTAAAACAAAACATTTAAAGACTGCTTCGATTACAAATTTATAACGTTTTAAAAGTGGGTCTGGCTAGACCCACTGTGGTAGTAATATGACATAGGTTTCAAAATATCCTTCTAACTCCTTTTTTATTTACTTTATTCGTCCCATTTTTTACCACCAGAAAGCCAAGAAAATTTGGAAACACGTTTAAAATGCAAAATAAATTGGAAAAGGTCTGGCCAGACCCATGACTGTGACGGAGGGTTAAAATAAAAGATAGGAAACACTTAGAGAAAGACCGTATATTGAGTTCAACGTAGTATATTTGGTAGTGTGTGGGCTTACAAATAGAGTTCTTCTTAGTAGTCTTTCTTCTTAATAGTCTTCTGGCAAAAGCTCTGAGAGTAACTAATTGCCTTGAAAGAGTTGTTCAAACTTAATGCAAACTAAGCAAAAATAAGCGAAGAATACAAACAGACAACAACAAAATTTACATGCCATACGGTAATTAAATAAACGACGGCGTAGGGATTTGTAGATGTCGCCGTAGTTTAGTAGGTAGTGTGTTGGCTTATTAGGGGCAAGGCCACGGTCAGACATCTCCAACGAAACGAAATACGAAAAATATTTCTTCGGTGACTTTCTCGCAACAGATTTCTGGAAAAAACTCTGGGAAAGTTTCTCAAAAATCTATGTTTCGAGTCGACTTTAAATTGTAGATCCTGGCACTCACGTACAAAATTAAAACACATACCCTAAGTCGTGTGAGAAGCTAGGTCGTAATCCAGACTGAAGAATTGTACTCGTATTGACCATAAATCTATCCACAGTGCCCACATAGCGATCATAACAGAACAGTGAACATACAAACTCAAAGATTCCTAATTAATAAGAGTGAATTTATGATAAAGGTCTTCTAACCTGTCATTAAAGTTTACTTGCATTTCATATAAAATATCCTGCTATAAACTACCATTATTGCCATAAATTTTCCTCATTTTTCCCTCAATAAAATTACTCTCTGTTCTCATCAAAACAACTCTCTGTTGAAAACATTAAAAATCTTCTGTTAACAGCAATTCTGCTGCTGTTAAAATAGATTCTCTTTAAAACATTGTCTTTAGCAAAAATCTGCAAAAGTATTCTCTATTTCTTGTTCAATATTTATCTAAAATGCTCTTTAGCTGCACACCGTCTGCACACACTTCAGTGGCAAGAGCAAGAAATGTTAATGCGCAGGATTTCCTTTATAAATCTGTGCTCTTAAGGAAAATAATTTCAACTTTTTTGTACAGATTATTATGTGTTGCTATAAAAAGGTTTTTCCTGTTCGTTGTTAGATTATTTGCAGGACTTTAATAGTTCCCTGTGGTGTATTTGGGTTTTACAGTTTTGTGGTGAATAGTATCGTTGAGGTGGTCAATCATTAATAGTTGCTTCCAATTGCACATGAATTTGAAGACTAAAGTGCTTATGCATTCATATTATGATGAAATTCAAAGGATGTTAACGTGTTAACTTTATCAAAGTTTTAAGGCCCATAATATAAAAATTTTAAACTTTTAACCTTATAAGATTGTATGGACACCATTTACCATACTGTAACGTTTTCACATTTTACACATTTGTGCCACAGTTCACAACTTGATGTAAACAACAACAATTGCTTTGTTTGTTATTCCTCTTTACACTCTTTTGCGTAAACAATTACTAAACAATTGTTTGACTGATCTTTGTAACGGCGATCTTCAAACCACGATAACTCTCTTCAAGCGCACCGCGTCTTTACACAAGAATGACTGAACTTCACTATCTCACTCGCCTGCTTTGCTTTACATTTTATATGGCATTGTTAAAAGTCTAATGAATACTCTTGAAGGCGAATGTTCATGACTTCGCTTTCTCTTAATCTCTATAAATATAAACATCTTTGTTTATTATTATTATTGTAGTGTTGTTTGTGTATTTTTGTTTACTTGTTTACCATTTTTTTATGCTGGTGTTTGTTGTTATATTAAGCAGTACGACAATTCGTAAACAGGTTTGTTTACTGCATTGTTTTGTTTTTGAAGCTTTTGTTTATAATTTTAATGCTAATTTTTAACCAAACATCGTTCACATCAATACCTGGAAGAGCGGGTACAAAAAAATCGGTTATCATGTTGCAATAGGTGTCTCTATCAACCGTAATGGTTGCGCCGTCCTCATTTTCAACAAAATATGTGGCTGCTCCACAAGCCACACCAAACAGTCACTCGTAATGCAGGCATTGGCTTCTGTAAGACCACATGTGGGTTTTCTGAGCCTCAAATACTGAAATTTTGCTTATTAACGTACCTACGATGATGAAAATGAGCTTCATCCGAAAAGATGATTTTTTCTTTTGCAAAATCGACGTCATCATGTATTTTCTCGTTGGCCTATCTAGCGAAGCGAAAACGAAGCGCATGGTCAAGCATTTTCAACTCTTGAACCAATTGAACTTTGTAAGGCGTCATACCGAGATCTTAACGCAAAATTCGACGTAAACTGGTGAAATGTTCAATTCTTAAGAACGATGATGAGTTGAAGTTGGTGGATTCTCAGGCACACTCTAAGCCACAGACTTGATATTATCGTTGTGTACACTTACAGTGCGTTTTGGCTTATCAACAATGAAACCAGTTTCACTAACTTTAGTAATAAACTTACGTTTACCGGGCACCGTTGGTCCTTTCTGCGACCGAATTTTGTACGACATTTTCGTGCAATTTCCGACAAATTGTGTTTGTTTTGGAAATAAATTTTCAATAAATCCCAACGTTACTCAAGCGTAAATGGATTCATTACGTTCAATGGAGATAATATACTGAATTTGGTGACAGATTAGAATGACATAAGTATTGCCAGATACGAAATAACGGGTACATGAGTCTGTCGGGATCTATAATTTAAAATCGACTTTTAACGACAGATTTTTGAGAAAGTTTTCATGGCAATTTTATTTTACTCTGAAAGTTTTTGCCAGAACACTGCTGGCAATTATTATTTACTGTCAGAGTTTTTGCCAGAAGACTGCTGCAATGAAGTGGTCGAAAGAGATTTTTTTTCATATTTTGTTTTGTTCGAGATGTCTGAGGTAGGGGTTGTACCACGTGACCGTATCTAATAAGCCTAGTCACTACCTTTAGTAGGTAGGACTTGGAATGTGATCCTTCTGGCGTATGATTAATATTTAATTAGAAATTTATTAAGAACACGCAACAAAATAGGGAGTAACAATAAATATGCATGCAATAATTTATTGCATACTTAGCGGGGCTCTCTATTTGGTAAATGCCATACGAGTACATATGGTTTATAGTATTCGCTTACAATGATTATTTTGAAGTGTTAGAACTGTGTTTTTATGCGATTTATGCGTTTTGAAAATCGCCGTAGTCTAGTAGGTAGTGTGTTGGCATATTAGACGTGAAGCCACGGTTCAAACCCCATGTAAGATATATCCAAGAAAACGGTTATTTTTTCTTGGCGACTTCCTCTCTGCAGATTTCTGGCAAAAACTCTAAGAGTAAATAAATAAAATTGCCAATAAATGATTCTCAAAAATCTGTCGTCCGGAGCCGACTTTAAACTGTAAGTCCCGCCACACACACAACAAAAGTTCAGTCGCAACCCTGACTGAAAAGTTGGAAGAACAAATTCTTACGTTCAAACTAAATTGAAATGAACGATTCTAAGACGTACATATACTGTCTAGACAGTGCATTATAGAGTCGCATTGAACCTCCTGGAATTTGTTTTATTGTTTTTTTACTCGCTCTCACTATTCTACCTTAAAACTCAAAACAGCAACCATTTTAAGCGCCAATCGATTGTCTTTGTTTTGGAAATAAATTTCCAATAAATCCCAACGTTGCGCAAACGTAAATCGATTCGTTGCGTTCAGTGGAGATAATTGACTGAATTTTGTTGACATAAGTTTTGCCAGATTCGAAATAACCGATGATTTAAATTTAAATCGATAAATGGCCAACACCATAATGAAGTCGTGCTGGTCTAACCCGAAATCCATTAGAGGCACACTGAACTGAAGCATCAAGCGACTGCCAGTTTCCAGCTGAACAGCCCCTATTTAGGTTCTGTTGGAATTCGGAAAATCATTGAAAATATTTTAAAAGTTTTCAATTGTTTTATCACAGTCTCTATCACAGTTACTGTTTCAGCAAAAATTTCAATCTCAAATCCCTTCTCATTTTGCTCATTTTTTTGTTTTGAAATTTCCACAATTTTAATTGGAAATATTTTTAACTGCGAGAACAAACATGCCGATTGTCAAATAATAATTAATGTGAGCCAACGAAAAAAAAAGAAAGACAGAACGAGAAAAAATTTGTTTTTTTTGTTGTTGTTGTTCGCAAAAACCAATCGTTTAAAAATTATAATAATTTGTTAACAATTCCCCTGTTTCGTATAATTTGTTGCCAACATGTGACAAATTTGTTTAAACAATAAATTTACAAAACCGCAGAAACCTAAAACTGAACTCATTCGCTAATAAAGTACCAATGCATGGGCGAGATACTGTGTAAACAAGTGAAAATTGTTTTCATTAACCCTTTAATGGCTACAAAGAATTTCGCATGCTTGTTGCACAAGCTCTCTACATCCATTCAACATCTTCTTTTAGAAGATTGCTACTAAAACTTTACTTAGGCTTAAGTTCTTAGTTAAGTACAGTTGAGGCCATGTAGGGCATGATTCAATACTGCATGAAGTAGAATCGAAAAACCCGGGTTTTAGATGTGATAACATGGTACCAGAGTGTGTTTTCGCACGAACATACAAAACTCACACTTCCACAGGGGAAGAATAGGTTGGTTTCTGAAGCTGTCATCGGTGACAATGATAAAACGATCTTCACCGATGGCTCAAAAATTCAATGTGAAACTCGATCTGGCATCCGGATAACCTAACCAGGCCAGCGTATTTCAGGTGGAGATTTTTGGTATTGAACAAGCTGCACGTATGATTGAAACCAAAAGCCTACTTCCATACATACGTAACATAATTGGTTATTACAAACCTTTAGTCAGGATTACGACCTAGTTTCTCACATCACTTATGTTGTGTGCGTTAATTTTTATACATGAGTGGTGGCACCTACAGTTTAAAATCGACTCCGAACGATAGATTATTGAGAAACTTTTCATGGCAATTTTATTTACTCCCAGAGTTTTTGCCAGCAATCTGCTGAGAGGAAGTCGCCTTAGGGAATATTTTTTCTATTTCGTTTAGTTGGAGATGCATGAGAGAGGTTTGAACCAAGGCCTCACGTTTAATAAGCCAACACACTACCTACTAGACCACGGCGACTTCAAAACCTACTTCTTTGAACTTAATCCAAGAGAGATGATGTGAATTTTAGGTTGGCATCGTTATCGGTCCATATTTCAATGAGAACGACGTTGTTAATGGCATTGATGTTTAGCAACTATTTTGTTAACCCGAACTGGATGATTTAGACACCAACGGCACCAACAGTTTTAACATGACGGTGCTACTTGCACACACACCTCATGTCACTTTAGATATTCAGAAGAGGGATTTTAAGGCATGCCCATCTCTCGTAGGGGTGTGATGTGAACTGGCCACTGAGATCGACCGATTTGACTTCGTTAGACTTTTTCTTGTGGGGGTTTTCTTAAGTCGCAGGTGTACGCGAATAAGCCACAATCGACCACAGTTCCCAGAGCTAACATTATACGCGTTATCGGTTAAATTCAGCCTGGTTTATGGGTCATGGAAAATTAAACAGTTCGGATACGCTCCAACCAGAAAAGCTGAGGCGGGCATTTAAACAATGTTAAATTCTACACAAACGATTAAAAAATTTCTTTGTTTCATTTAAATTTAAAGATAAGGAGCCCTTAATCCAAGAGGTCTGCTTTACAACTTTTGATATACATTGGCTTTTTCAGCCCTGAAGATTTCACTCTACCCGCCTATAAGTGAGACTATTGGACTTCCTCCTACTTCGTACGGTCTACCTTCATCTTCTGTGTTTGCTTTCTAGTAGTTTTGGTATGGGTTCCACTTTTGTTAAGCTCCAAAGATCGGTAGTGTAGTGATGCTGATTGCCCAAATGTCGTGCATACGGCTCTTAGAAATTTATTTATGAATCGCTGTGATTTCCGTTTTAGTGAATACAAACCATGTTTCACTTCCGTGCTGCAGAGTACATTTCTCGCATGGTTTATATTTTCTCAGCTTGAGTCATCTGAAGTTGCCGTAGTCTAGTAGGTAGTGTGTTGGCTTATATAACGTGAGGCCACGGCTCAATCCCCAGGTCAGACATCATGATCAAATCGAAATATGAAAAATATTTCTTAGGCGCCTTCCTCTTAGCAGATTTCCGGCATAAATCCGAGACGATAAATAAAAATTGGCATGAAAGGTTTCTCGAGTCGATTTTAAATTGTAGGTCCCTCCACTAATGGAGAAAATTAGCACATACAACATAAGTGGTGTGAGAAGTTAGGTCGTAATCCTGACCGAAGGATTGCGATGACCAATTATGTATGTATGTGTGAGTTATCTGGATGTTGGTGATCGTTCCTACAATGATTGTAAACTCGCGAATGACGCTTAAACTTCTTAGAGCCTACGGTTTGTATTTGCTTTTACGTCATGATTTATTGTCAGTATACGACAGCAGAAGTTACCTACGGATTCGCTAGTAAAGCTTGTCCTCTAAGCCCCTGATTCTGATTTCCAACAGTAATAGAGGACGTATGTGTTTTATTTCAATTTTAGTTTCCGTTGTGATGAATTGAGAGTTTTAAAATTCCATACCTGGTTCTTATAATTCAATTTTGTTTCTAAGGCAGCCTTTCCATTCAATACTCTGCACACAGAAGCCCGTTTGGTATACAAAGCTTTTTTTGAACCTAAAGTCTTCTCTGTATTATGACTGCAATTAGGCTTATCTTACTGCTTATTATGAGGACTTTTACCTCTCGATATGCATCTCCATAGAGGCTTGTGTTCTGGTTTCCATTGTATATTTTTTTACGTGAGGGCGACCTTGTTTGCGTTCGGAAGGACCAAATCGAAGGACCATCTATTGGTGTTACAAAATGGCGATGGGGCTCAAGAAGCGCAGGAATCTTTTCATAGAGGACATTTATAAATAAAATTGTCGACTAAGAACCTCAGAGAAGCCAAAAGTTATTGCAAAAACGCCATATCATTTCCGAAATGTTGCTCAAAATGAGCAAAAAAGTTGTAGAAATCAAATAAAAAACTATAAGCTGATGCCAACCACTAAATACGTGGTAATGGCTACCTAGGAATATGTTCGTTTTATTCGTTTGCTATTGGGGAAGAATACAAATATAGAACAATGTTAATTAATTTCTGCTGGCGCTGAAAGGGTTAATTAAAATAAATTAAAACATTGTTTTTTTTTGTGATACGTATTTCATTCAGACATTCTTTCATTCATTTGTTCGAATTTGAATATAAATTTTAAAATTTTTAAAAAAAAATTTTCGAATTCATAACTAACACAGGCAAGCGAACGCACTTTAACTCATATGGATGCACACGGTGAAAGGTCAAAAAAAATATATATGGGAAGCTAAAGTAGAAACAGTGAGAAATAAAAGCAAATACACACGTAAGTTTATTACTATACGAGCAATATATTTTTCAATTTTTTAGTTGTGTTGGCGAAAAAAATTACAAAATGGAGATTCAAAGAATGTTAGGAAAGATTTGTAAGTTAACTGTTACTATTGATATAAATGAATACCGAGATATGTAAAGTGAACATTCCCTCTTAAAAAACAGACGAATACATTTTTACAGAGGGAGGGATCACCTGCTCACATACATACATAATTGGTCATTACAACCCTTTAGTCAGGTTTACGACCTGGGGCCAAATCACCGCATTCGATATCGAATGCACATTCGAGTAGACACTATTTTCGATAGCCGCAATTTATTGGATCATGGTATTCGATCGTATTTTATATTTCCTACTACTATTTTTTACATTGCTGTAGCAAATTCCAATAAGAAAAACGAAACGAAAAAGGATAACAAAACAAACAAAAACGAGATTAATGTGCGTGATAAATTCTTAAATTTGCAAAAAAAATATTAAAAAACTTTTTTGAAGCTTATTTTTGGCCAAATCGGGATGTTCCATCATAAATTGTGCCAGTACCCCTTTTTGTTTCCCATTTACCTTATTTGTATTTGTTTTGAAAGCGTTTTTCATTATTTATTTGTTTTTGTACTAATTACACGGTGCGACAGCGAAAATACACCCGAGTAACTACATAGTCCACGTTGTTCAGTTAGTTGAGTAAAACTCAAAAATACCTTTTTTATATTTCTCGAACCCTCCAAACTTGTTTTATATGACAAAAACTGTTTTTTTAGACTTTACACATAAATTTCTGGATTATTCAAACATTTCTGACCCGATTTCTAAAATTTAAATCTTGTTAGAAAGAAGAGATACGGACCTTTAAAACGGTATACACATATCTATTATTCGACTTAATATGATATGAGTTTTGATGAGGTAAACTTGGAAAATTCGAATTTTTTTCATATTTTTTCAAGTTTGTCCATTCATAGTAGCAAACTTTAATAAAAATATGTAGAATAAGTGATAATATTCTTAAAGTCTGTTCTCTTGTGAAGAGATTGAGTCATCATTTGATAAAATTGTATAAAAATTACCGTAGTTATTAGTTAAATAGTATAACAGTCGTGTTATGTTTTTTATACATGACATCTCATCAAATGAGCTTTTAGTTCAAAAATTTTCAGAATTTTTGATGGATCTTGATTGTTTATTACAAAATGTGCCAATTTCACGTTTGCACGACTTCCAGAAGTCGGCTAATATTTGTGTTTTTTGCAAATATTATTATTTCTCTTTGCGCAAACACTGGCCAACTTCTGGTGGTCGCTCAAACGTGAAATTGATTCATTTTGTGATAAACAATCAAGATCCATCAAAAATTCTGAAAATTTTTGAACTATAAGTTCATTTGATGAGATGACATATATAAAAAATATAACACGACTGTTATATTATTTATATAATAATTACGGTAATTTTTGTCCGGTTTGATTAAACAAAGTACCAGTCTCTTCACAAGATAATGCACTTTGAGAATGTTATCACTTATTTTATATTTTTTAAGTAAAGTTTGCTACCATGAACGGACAAACTTGAAAAAATATGAAAAAAAATCGCATTTTCCAAGTTTACCTCATCAAAGCTCATAGCATATTAAGTCAAATAACAGATATATGTATACCGTTTTAAAGGTCCATCTCTCCCCTTTCCAACAAGATTTCAATTATGGAAATCAGGTCAGAAATGTTTGAATAATCCAGAAATTTAGGTGTAAAGTCTAAAAAAACAGTTTTTGTCAAATAAAAAAAGTTTGGAGGGTTCCAGAAATATAAAAAAAATATTTTTGAGATCTACTCAACAAAACGAACAACCTACACTATGTCATTAGACGGGTGTATTTAATTTTTTTTATTTTGTCGCATAGTGTTATTAGTCTTTCTTGGCCTTAATGTTCAGTTTCCTAAAAACAATTAAATTATTTATATTATTTATTATTTTACTTCGTTGCTTTCAGTTATTTTTTTGTTTTGTACCAAAAAGCTACTGTTTGTTTGTTTTCGATGACAGTTTACAAATCGTGTACAACTACGAGTAAATACTATAGGATAACGATTACCGTGACCCATGTCAACCACATTTCGATAATAAAGTACTTGGTTTCGAATGCGGTGATTTGGCCCCTGGTGTCTCCCATCGATTCCAAACGACAGCAGCGTATTTTGAGAAACTTTTCATGTCAGTTTTATTTACTCTCTGAGTTTTTGCCAGAAATCTGCTGAGATGACGACGCCGAAGAAATATTTTTTCATATTTCGTTATGTTGGAGATGTCTAACCGGCGTTTTGAACCGTAGCCTCACGCTTTATAAACCAACACACTACCTATTAGACTGCGACGATTTAAATAAGTACGTGGTACGTTATGAAAAACTTACTGTTACAGGAGAAACGTTTCAAAAATTTTCAAAACGTATATAACGCCGTAATAATCATCAAGGGGTGCAGAAGGAGGCTAAAGGATATAAAATCTGGATTGTATCTCAACAGAGCCGAACCTTTGGTTTCAGTTATGATGCGTCTACTTTCAACGTCTACTTCAAAAGCTAAATTTATACCAAAAATAACATGCGTAGGAAAATATTATATTTTCCTCGAATAATTAAATTAAATTCAATTAAACTGCTACGTTGTAAGAGAATAATGTAAACCATACGTATGGCATTTACCAAAAAGTGAGCGAGCTCCCCTAAGTATGCAATATATTATTGCATGAATATTAATTGCTGCACACTATTTGGTTCCGTATACTTAATAAATTTCTAATGAAATATTAATCATACGCCAAAGGGGGATCAGAATTCAAGTCTTTAGGAAATCGCCGTAGTCTTGTAGGTAGTGTGTTGGCTTATTAGACGCCAGACCGTAGTTCAACACCTAGCTCAGACATCTCGAACAAAACATTTGAAAAAAAAAAAATTGTTATTCTTTTCGACGACTGCTTTTCAGCAGTCTTCTGGCATAAACCCTCAGAATAGATAATAATTGCCAGCAGTCTTCTGGCAAAATCTCTCATTTCTCAATAATTTGCCATTCAGAGTCGACTTTAAACTGCGTAGATCCCGCGTAGGTATGAAAAGGAACACACACAATATAAGTGGTGTGAGAAACTAGGTCGTAATCCTGACTAAAGGGTTGTTATGTGCATGTGTATGTAGGTAAACGATATAATAAAGAATTGTTAACTTTTACATACCACTGTACTATCCATAATCATATACATTTGCATGTGTGTGTGCCGTTAATAATGTGTACATATGTATATGTGATGTACTGTAACAGTGTACTCACGCCCAGTGATTTGAGATTTTTATAGGCGCTCACTCTCTCATTCGCCTGCATTCGTGATAAATTAGCATATTTTGCGGCGTCAACTGGACACACTAAATGTAGCTGCAGCAGTGGCAACAGTGTGTGCGAACATTTATCACTACAAGTGGCGCCCATTGAGTGTTTCTGTTACAATTTTTTGGATTTTTTCTCTTCTCATCTTTTGTCACTTCTGTCCAGGCCGTGTAATAATTTTGTTATAAATTTTATGATTTTTTTTTTTTTTTTTTTTTGTTCACTGTTTTTGTAGTGTTTGGCTGTTGTTGTTGCTTGTGATTTATTTATACAATTCAATCATAATTAACATGTTTACAAGTAGAGTTGTTGTTGTTATTGCTTTATTTTATTTATTTTATGACAATCGAAAAAAACAAAAAAAAAACGTTTCTTTTTTTTTTTGGACAAAAAAACTGCTGGTAATTTATGATGTTCGATAATGAAAACCAAAAAAAAAAAAATTCCAAATAAATATGAAAAAAAAGAAAATCTGAAGAGCTGATGGTTTTTGTGGTGAAAGCAATTAACAATATTGTGAAGAGGGGTTGTTTGTTTTATCAGCAGAGATAGGTGACCATTTCTAAGTATTTTTAATATGTATGCAAGTATGGGTTCCGCCACATAATTTTCTATTGGATTGCAACGAATTTCTACCCCTAGAATTGAGCTTCTCTAAGCTTCCTTCGATGCAAAGGATACCTGCTTTCAGCTTCCTTTTCCAACACTCTTGTAGTGTTTAGCCTATTGAAGTTCAACTAATTTTGTTTGAATGCCAATAAGAAAACAGCTGTACGATGACAGACAAAAAAGGTAAAAAAATTAAAGGAGAATAGACCAACTTTTGAGATTCAAGGTTTCAAGCAAGATTTATTTTGAACTCAAAATGATTTACTCTAGGGAATGTTTGACATCCGGGTAGAATTAATGGTGGTATCACAATGGATCTAAATGTATATACCGGGCACGGAATATTCATATTCTCCAGCAGCCGTTTTTGATCCTGTAAGTACATATATATTACGGGTTAATTTGTGTAGTTAGAAGTTTCTGCATTAAATATACACCAGACTGGACCTGGAATGCTAGCTTTAGGGGAATTTAGAGAAATTTCTTTTTTAAGTTCAAATTTATAGTTTATCTAGCGATATGCACCAAAGTGTATATGTGCTCATTAACGCGCAGCAGTCTAAAAAGCTTCTCAAAAATCTGTCTTTCGGAGAAAATTCATCATTTGCGGACAATGAATCCGAACTACAGATATACAACGGTTTAGAATATTGTTACGTCTTCGGTGGATTACCACAATAAATACTCTCCTTCAAATATTCACTGATGAAAGTCCAGTATGAGAGGAAAGAATCTGAGGCTATTTTGTTTAGTACAACGGAAAATATATTGAATATAGCATCGAAAAGGAATGCACATGGAAGTGCGGAATGGTCTGGCTAACTTAGCTGGAGAATCAAATGAAATCCACTTAGAGAACCCAAAGGGAAACGAAAGGAGGACGAACTGGTACGAAAAGCATCGGAGATGTCTGAGACGGAGACAACGAAATCATTTAGAAATTGGAAAAAGTAGCATCGAATTCAACAAACCATGGATGATCCAACGTACCTGGTTGCCGAATTTCAAAACTGCTGTGTTCAGCAGTGGACAGCAGGAAGACCAAGGAAATACTTGAGTACGACAAGAAAACGATTCGCATTCTAATAGGAATTCCACCGGAACACACAACTTTTGGCAGTTTCGCTGACAAGATCTGTCAGAAGGATTACTGAAGAATCTGCCATGATGTGGAAGGATAGGAATCAGTGAAATACCTTTTCTGCAAGTTTTTGGATGACTAAACGTTTGAATCTGTGGGCATGTTGGCGAATGTGCCACTGAGAGAATTGGACGATTTCATCCGTACCTCGGGGTGGTTTAAATCCACAACTAACGGATCATACAAGTGGAATTACCTCACATTGGGTAATAAAATGACCCTTATGACCATCGAGTGAACTTACCCGCAAACCAATCCAAGGAATTTCAGCGCATTCAAAACCATGTTGCAGTTGTATACTAAAATATCGCATAAACTGAATAGTATGATAAACGAATCATATAGAACTCATATTTTCAGGAAAAGTTCTGATGAATGTGCAGATGACCATGAAACTGTTTTTATGTTATGTCGTCTAAGTGGAACCAATTATGTATTTGAAATGAATTTTACTTGGTGGGATTTCTTATTGGTCAACACAAAATATTGCTAGAATCTTTAGGTTCCCGACAATGTTCTTGAAATTTATACTGTCGGAATCATATGCTGCTAGACCAAGTAGATCATGGTGTGTACGTCAAGTGCCTTGATATTATACTTTCGTAAGACCACAAAAACAAGACTACCTGTCCCCTGTGATCTACTCCACTTGGATGTCACGTTCGTATTGAAAGCTGTCTGATGTTTGTTGATCGATGTGAAATTAAATGTAAAACAAAAATACTGGAATTGATAAGGAACCCAATTAAAATTCTCAAAATAATGTCGAATACGTAGTAGACTACGGGGTTTACAATAGTACGGTTATCTTTCTATAATAGTCAAGAGATGAATCCCACGGGACATCACTTCAACGTTGATGTTTATTTGGTTCAAGTTTAGTTTCCTTTAATGGATAGGTAAAGAAACGAATTTTAAGGGCTGTGAACTATCATAGAACGGAACCACTTTTTAGTTCTAAATTTCAAACATGTTAGCCCACATTCAATTTGCTTATCAGAAAGTCGTTTCTAAAGTGGCTTCTGATACACGTTATAATGATTTTGTAAGTCATACTGGTATTTGACACAAGCCGTGGCCGTAAAAAGTCGAATTTTTATTGAAGTCACTTAAGTAAGTTTGTCTTAAATAAAAATTAAATAACGCCTGATCTCTACAATAAACACACATACATAATTGGTCATTACAACCCTTCAGTCAGGATTACGACATACAGCCATGTCACAGAACGCAATTCCGATCGAAAGTGGTTTCAATTCCGAAAGTCGAGTCTTTAGAAAACGAAAAACGAAAAATTTCTTCGGAATGAAACCACTTCAAATTTTCAAAGTGGTTTTGATATTTTCGATGATTTATTAAAGAAAAATATTAATAAAACTTAGTCAATTTGAAAGACAAAATGGTATGTTTTATTATTACATAGGTTTTCTAAGTAAAATTTTGTAAACTTGCTGAGAAAAACAAAACAAAGTGATATATTTTTTCATCGAAGTATTGCCACGTTATTTTTTTGAGCAAACCACTTATTTTTGAGAACAAAAATTTATTAAGTAGAACAAATTTAAGCGGTGGCAACACAAACGATGGACAAAAGCAAATACAAAAATATTTTTACGTTGCATTTTTCAGTTTCAGTTTTATAAATATGTAAGTACAGATTTATTGAAATTTTTTGTATTATTAACTTATATTTTTTAAGGGGTAAAGGGGCATTTTTCATATAAAATATTTAATTTTTTTTGTTTTCAATTAAAATTTTTGTATCTGCGCCTTTTTCCTCTTTTTTTGGTTCTGCTTTTTATTCGCCAATTATGTTTTTTTTCTGCTGTCATGCACTACGTTGCATTACTTTATTTGAAAAGCAGCAATTTTATAATTTTTGGGAACGAACAAAATCGTTCGGAATCTGCAGAACCTAAAACAAAATCGATCGGAATTGCATATTCGGAATCAAAACCATTCCGATCGGAATCTGTGACATGCCTGATAGTTTCTCACATCACTTATGTTGTGTGTGTTAAATTTATACATAAGTGGCGAGACCTACAGTTTAAAGTCGACTCCAAACTACAGATTTTTGAGAAACTTTTCATGGCAATTTTATTAAGTTTTCGGCAAAAATCTGCTGGGAGACAGTCGCTGCAGAAATATTTTTTCATATTTCGTTTAAACAGTAATAAGCCAATATACTAACCGTAATAAGCCAATATACTATTTACTAGACTACAACAGCTTTAGATTTTTTATTGTTCAACACAGTATATGCTTATCATAGGTGGTTGATTTTTACTGATTACTGAAAAAAACTACAGTTACAAAAATGAAATCTAAATTTCATTACCAGTAAACATTTACTGAATACTGAAAAGCTTAATGCATTAGAATTATAATGCAGTATGCCCATGTATGATGCTTATAGGTATTTCGATGCCATTCATCAACCTGCCTACCTTCTGATATTTCTTATGGTACACTGCTACCCAGTTGATCGTATGTTTACATCTCTGTAACTATCATATCTGTGAGCTATCATAGAACAGAACCACTTTGTAGCTCTAAATTTTAAATATGTGTCTTGGCTGTAATGTCTTTAGCACTTAGTCTGTTTGCTTATTAAAGAGTCGTTACTGGATTAGGTTTTGTTATACATTCTAATGATTTTGTAACAAATACTCGAATTTCATGATTGGCAACTCTGCTCGCTAGCCGTCAAGTTGTGCAAAGTTTGTGCTGTGATAAAATTTTTGTATATTTGCTAATAAATCGCGATATACAATTGATATAAGCATCGAAAAGTCATCCATATTATTGTTTTGTTTGCGGGGCTGCTGGAGTGCGTCGTAGTGGAGTGCGAATTTGATTTGCAAATTGTTGCAGACGGGGTGTTCTTAATTTTTCTTTTTTACATTTACATATTTTTTATTATTTGTTTTTGTTTTGCTTCTCCGGCGACGTTTATTCAACATAATCAACAGCTTTGATATATATCTATACATACTCACAACCGTTCTTAATCCTTTTGCGTGCCTAAAACTATACTTCAAATCTTATGTATAATAAACGTGCACGCAATTTATTATCGCCAGAACAGCTGATAAACAATAACACCAAAAAGCAAGTACCCCACCAAACAATGTCACAACAATCAACATCTGATGTTTTTACATGGGAAAAATTATCCAACATTTTGGACCTGAAACTAGAAAATGTTGTCAAAAAAGAGGATCTCTTGCCATTAAAAGTAGAAATTGAAGAACTCAGAGAAGAAAATCAACAATTTAAGAAGGAAGTTAATAAACTTACATCTCGCCTTGAAATGGTTGATCGTAAAACCAGGTCTGGTAATGTTGTAGTTAGAGGTATGGAAAGCTCTAATGTTTCTGCTGCCAAAGATGATTTTTTGAAATTATGTGCCAACATCTTGCAAGTTAACATTTGTGTCATGGCAGTGCGATCATTACTTTCTCCTGATACTTTTCATTTTACATTGGAAAATGGTATGCAGGCAATGAATGTCTTGGCCGCAAAAGGTCGTTTGAGAGGAACGAACGTATTTATACAAAGAGATTATACTAGTGGAGAGCAAAATACTAGACACAATTTAAGGAGGATAAGTAAACATTTAAAAAACTTTAATGGAAACTTGAAGGTTAGGCTAGGTGAATTTTGTTTGTTTGTAAATGACAAAAAATTTACTTGGTCAAATGGTAAACTAGCTGCAATATCTAATGAGGACGCTAATTATCTACGAAATATATTATCTGCTAGCAATTCTTCCGTGGAAGTAATCTCTACCGCTGTGGAAACTGGATTTTTGCATAAAAGTAACTCGTCTTCGAAGTAGCAACAACATAAATTTAAATTAATTTCATATAACGTCGCAAACCTGGCTAATTCTCTCATTCTCTCAATTTTGGAAACTTTAACTTTAACAAATCTGATATTTTCTTTTTATTTGAAACCCATATTCTATCTGACTAATAGAGCACTACTTTTACCCGCGAATAGATTGCCACGTATAATAGCTGAAAAAATATTTTCTAATAACAGATATTGGTCTGATGAATGGTCTAAACTTTGTAATATGATCGATGTTAACCTAGATAACTATAGACCTTTATGTAAACATTAGAAGCACATAGTGCAGTTGGTGATTGCGTCGGAAAAAAATGTATACATTCAAGATGCTAGAGCTTCGCAGTTTCATGATCTCTACTCTAAACTGGATTACAGCTTATCACTGCTACCATTTATTCATTATTCGTCTCGTATTACAAGCACAATAATCAGGGCTCGTGGTGGGTTACTAGACTTGTATTCTAAACCCTTTAGATATTTATCAGTTGGGCTGTGCACACTCTGCAATCTAGACGCATCTCAGAACATGCTGCATTTCATCGGTGTTTGCCCTCTATATAAAGATCTTAGAAGAAAATATTTGGTTATCAATTTGCTGAATGGTCGAAGAGTGAATTTTTATATTCTATACAAATATTTCGAAGTTTCTTTAAGATTTAGAGAAATGGTTTTAAATTAATTTAATTGATTTTAATGAAATATTGTTATCGCATTTATTTATTTTTGCTTATAAATATTAATAATATTATAGCTTCTTATTGCCAATCTGGCTCACAACTCTTTTGTTATGCCATATATAGATATTATACATATCCTTTAATTTTTCTAAAATGTCAAACCTATGAATATTATCATAAAATAAATATGTATGTCTATTAAATAAATAAAAAAAAAACAAAATACTCGAATTTCATACAAGTCATGGTCATAAAAAGTCTCAAATAACGCCTGATCTCTCCTATAAACACGAACCTTAAAAATGTTGGATTAACGGAAAAGGTTTCTTTCAAAAAAATTTCTGCAAATTTAAAAAAATTTTAATTGAAAATAATAATTGTGCGGCTTATATAGCCTCAGCATTTCATTGTAATGGGCTTGGCTCTTTCAACTGGAAACATAATCATGCTTTTAATATGAGTACATTTGCCGAATAGCATATCCTATTAAATTAAAACAAAAATATTTTTTTGAAAGAAGACAACATAAATCACTGGAAGGAAGTCTTATTAAATTATATTTCCATTCTCATACAACAGTTGAAATCATATTTTTTTGTTTTCTGTTGTTGTTGCAACAACAGACAACAACTATTTTTGCATTTACTTGTCCTTCAACTGCTCAAAAGGACTTTATGATTTTGATATAAATTTTGATGATGAGAGATACAAGAGATATCTGTGAGTGTGTGTCTGCACCTTGTTGCCTTTTTCTGGTGTTGTATTGCATATTTATTACTGTGCCACAACAATAATGGAAGTAGAATGCAACAACAACATTTATATTTAAGTTAAAAACTCATTCGTCAATTAAATGAAAACACATTCATCAAAACAATGGCTTCAGTCATCACTCATCATACGTTTTGCTTCTCTCACTCACTCGTCGTACTTTAACTTGCTGCAACACCAACAAAATAAAAAAACATAAAACAGGAGCATATTTTTTTGCTGTTGTATGCTGTAGTCAAACAGACATATTCTTCATACATTTATGCATACAAATTGGTCGTATGTATTCCTTTGCATACATGTTGGCATAAATGATAAATCCAATGAATGAATGAATGTGAAACTGTACGTATGTATGTGGGTTGCTATTTTTGTGACTCTGTAGGTATGTATATACATATATTGTTATTCTGAAAGCCATCGTTATCATCATCATCACGAGAGGCAGCGTCAATATTATTATCCCACTCAGCCTGTAGTAGTAGCTTTCGAATCGTCATCACTAAGACAATCCCAATCCCAATCACAATCAATATCACTCACCACCATCAATATTGTTTTCTGTTTGGTTTCAAAAATATAGGGGGTTCGCTTCATACTTAAAAACTATTTAGGGAGTATGTTACCCTACATCATACGATACGTTTTACTTCATCAATATACATCATTAGTTGGATGAGGCATTGCAATTTCACCAGGGACCTACTATGGTCATAGAAAAGTCCGCCTTATTAATCCAGTTGCAAGTGCATTTCATGTGTTTAATAAACAACCAGTCGCAGTTGTAGTCGACGAGGTCTAGTAGGTAGTGTATTGGCTTATTAGACGTGAGGCCTTAGTTCAAACCCCAGGTCAGATATCTCCAACTTTCTTTGGCGCCTTGCTCTCAGCATAGTCATGGAAAATTTCTCAAAAATCTGACGTTCGAAGTCGACTTTAAACTGTAGGTACCCCCGCATACATACATCTAGATATACATAATTGGTCATTACAAGCCTTTACTCAGGATTACGACCTAGTTTCTCACACCACTTATGTTGTGTGCGTTAATTTTTCTACATGAAATGGTGGGACCTACAGTTTAAAATCGACTCCGAACGACAGATTTGTGAGAAACTTTTCATGGCAATTTTATTTTATAATTTTATACTTTTTTGCCAGAAATCTGCTGAGAGCGAGTTGCCGAAGAAATATTTTGTAATATTTCGTTTAGTTGGAGATGCCTGACGTGGGGTTTGAACCGTGGGCTGACGTCTAATAAGCCAACACACTACCTACTAGACCACCGCCACTCACGTATAAATTTAACACACACAACATAAGTGATGTGAGAAACTAGGTCGTAATCCTGACTAAAGGGTTAATATAACCAATAAAGTTATGTAATCCAGTTTAATTGTATTTCCGAGGCAGTTTGCTCTTAAAAACTATCAGCACTTCTAGGTGACTACAACTAGTTTTCCCATGGAGTAAGACATTCACGCAGAAAATGTTTCTAAAATAGCTCCTCTGCGCTCAAATATACGTCCATCCATACGGCATATACGTAGCAGACAGAACTGTTCACGAATCGAGGAAATTTTAATTTTTTCATGATCTGATCTATATTGAGATAATCTGGTAATATTTTCTTTCTGTTAAGTGTTAAGAACTCTACTCACTGTTATCTATTAACTCGCATTTAAAGTAACGGAACTTTCATAAGTTTGTTTGGAAAAAACTAAAAATATACACGTGTGAACAGTTTTGTCCGCTTATAGATTAAAAGAAAACAATACATTTAAAATTTAATTTAACCGAAAGAAAATTAGGTAACTATGAAAAACTAAGTTGATTTTAATTTAAAAAATATAAAATACAGTAGATGTTTAACTTTCCACTTAGTTTACAATGGCAAAAGCTATAAATCCTATTTTGAAGAAAAGTATCATAGAAGATATAAAAAAATGTATGTCATATCGTTTAATTGCAAAAAAATATAAGGTTTCAATCGGACTCGTCAATAAAATAAAAAAACAAAACAGTTTAGAAGTACCACGCAATTATGGCGGCCGATCGCAGAAGCTATCTACGGCTATGACCCGTATAGCCAAGCGTTTAATTGTCTCAGGTGCAACAGATACTGTAGTGGAGACTAATACGGTACTAAGAGAGACACATGAAGTAAGCGTCAGTGATAGAACTATGTGCAGGTAAGCGGCCATAAAGCAAAAACGGTTATTAATAAAACATTATTAAACGAAAAACACCGTAAGGCGAGACTAGAATTTGCTAAAACGTACGAAAACTTCACTGTTGATGACTGGATGAAAGTTACCTGTTACCTAAGATTAATCTTGTGGGGTCAGATGGACGTAAATGGACATGGGTTCATACACGAGTTGGTGTACAAGAACGCAACATATGTCAAACTGCGAAATTCGGAGGTGGATCGCTCATGGTCTGGGGATGTTTTCGTGGAAGTGAGCTCGGTGTGCTTCGGCGTATCAAAGGTATTATGCGTGCGCAGACTATATTACCATATTGGAGGATTATTATCTTCCAAGCTTGGATATATTCGGAATCGAACGCGGACAAAGCGATATATTTATGCAAGATAACGTCCCGAAGCACACAGCAAAAATTACAAAGAAATGGTTTTTAGAAAATGGGATAAAACTGCTTGAATGGCCTCCCCAGTCCCCAGATATGAACCCCATAGAACACCTTTGGGCGATTTTGAAACGAAAGATTTTTGCCGAAAAAGACCCTCCAAAATCTTTAGACGAATTATGGGAACGTGCTCTTCTAGCGTGGGAAAATTTAAATCCAAATATTTTGGAAAACCTCATAAAGAGTATGCCAGAAAGAATAAAAGCAGTGAAAAAGTCCCGCGGAGGCCATACAAAATTTTAATTTAAAAAATAATAAGTAGTGTCCAATAAGCGACAAAAGTGTTCACACACAAAATAGTTTTAAGAAGTATTATTTTTATTTACTTGATTGAAATATTTTGAATTAATTTTATTTTTTAGATGTAAGTTTGATAAATCTTCTCAAATATATTAATCTATCTTAAATATCTAAATACATTGATATTAAAAATTTAGAAATTCCTGCGTAAAATCCTTTTGTGAACAGTTTTGTCTGCTACTGTATATCCCCACACAAGAACATGATTGATTTCTTGCGAAAAGTCAACAAAATGGATTCGTTTAATAATTCTTCTCCTCTCGCAAAAAACTTTTTTAACCGGAAAGTATAGCTCTTGCGACAAGCGATCTGGGGCCATAACAAAATAGCCCAGATTTGTCACGTAGCCTTGTAGCACATCTCTGAAACAATGCAAATCATGGATATGCTCCCATGTGCTTGAGTCTAAGATCATGTAAAACGTGACAGTCACAAAACGGTATTTTACCGACTAAGTTTGCATTTTCAGAATTACGATCTAGCCTCTCACACCACTTATGTTGTGTGTGTTTATTTCATACATGCATGTGGCGGGGAAGTACAGTTTAAAGACGACTCCGATAGACAGATTTTTGATAAACTTTTTCATGGCAATTTTTTATTTTTACACTCAGAGTTTTTGCCAGAAATCTGCTAAGAGAAAGTGGCTGAAGAAATATTCTTTCATATTTTGTTTTGTTGGAGATGTCTGACCTTTGATCTGGGCTTTAAACCGAGGCCTTGTTTCTAATAAGCCAACATACTACCTACTAGACTACGTCGACTTCGTTGAGCTCAAACCTTAACGCTCAATGAACTTCTTCAAAATGTGTGTGTAAATTATTTACCAAAATCGTCTCTCAAGAGATTCATGATATCTTTGTCCTTGTGGCATGTGGCGCCATTGAAACCAGTTGTCTACGTAGTCAAGCTCTTTGATTTTCATCAAAAATAAAGTCAATAATTATTGCATCACAACTTACGCCAATTGTCGCAATTTTGCTATTTTCATTGTTCTTGTAGAGGCTCAGTTCAGTGATTTTCCCAAACACTCACTAAAATCAGTTCTAACCTCACTAAACATTTAGTGTATTTTAAGGTGCATTGTCAGCTTAACATAAGACCTTCTGACTATTCTTCACATCAATAACGACATATTCTATTTTTTGAACGCCAAATGAGCCAAATTGAGCCAAAATGAGCTTCATTGGTGAAAACAATTTTGTGGTAGAAAATTATACCCAATACAGCACGAATTTTGATAATGAAATTTAATGCTTTGTAAGAATAAAGTCACCAAAGCCTAAAAGATAGTGCGTTGGCTTATGAGACGCTAGGACGTGGTTCATAACTTAGCTCAAAGAACTCGAAACAAAAATGGAATATTTTCAACAAAACAAAATATGAAAAAAATTTTTCTTCGACAGCAAAAACTTTCAGAGTAAATGCGAATTACCATGAAAATCTTCTGAAATCTGTAAACTGCAGATCCCGGTTTTTATGAATGGAATTTAAACACCCAACATGGTGGTGTGAGAAGCTAGATTGTAACCCTAGCTAAAACGGTTGTACTGGCCAAGTAAGTAATTGTCTCCTAATTTATGAAAACTTTCAAAGTGTTGCTGATTTGGAAGCCCTTGTTTAAATGTTTTGTGTTTCAGGGGGTTGGCTGATATTTCCTATGTCAGTCACTGTATGGATTGAGTTTTTTTTTCTTTGCTGCATTACCATCGTCAAATATCATACGAAACTGTATTCTGGCAACAACATTTTATTGTGTTGCCATTTTTAATACAAGCATCCATTTTTCCATTTTATTTGCCCGCCTTGCAGCAACTATTGCAACTTTGCACGTTGTGTTGATACAAAACATCATATTGTATGTTGTAAATATTTTATTGTTGTCACCAGAAAACCAAAAAAAAAAAAAAAAAAAAAAAATTAAAAACAAAAAAAAAAAAAAGGATTTTAAAAAATAAAATCCAAACAAAAAACATTAAAGTTTCGTTTAATGTTTAATGGGGTTCGCGTTTTTTTTCTCACACAAGATTGCTGGCTCACTGCTGTGACAGTCACTCAGTTGACTGTATTTCTGCTGATTTACAATATTTCTACTCGCATATATGAATTGCAATGAATTTTATTTTATATTTGAAAGTGCATTTATTGGCATATGGCAGCATATGCAACAGAAACAGCATCGGCACCGGCATCAGCATCAGCAACATTACATCACTGCCACGAGTAGGTTAAGTTTTATTATCGACAATACAAATTTTTTTTAAGCCCTCCATTGACACATTTTTAATTTTAAGGATTTTCATTTATTAAGCCTCATCAGCAACAACAATACAATTGTCATACAGTACGTACTGATGCCAGCCGACTGTCACTCTATAAAATCGCAATGCAATTGAAATCCAAATACATACGTATTCCGCATGCACAAATTGTGGACTTAAACATGTCAATTCGATTGCAAATCAAATTGTTACACAATACAACCAACTCCTCATTCCTCATGGATACAACAATGAATTGATAAACAAAAACAACCAAAAAAAAATTATTTGTTTCCTTTTTTTTAAAGCCAAAATCTATGTTTATTTATTTGGGCTTAAAATTGATTTTTATTTTTGTTTCTAAAATCAGACAATATTTGAGCTTTAGTTGCCAACAAAATTTGGGAAAAGAATTGTTAGAGATTTGGCATCATTTACAGGCATTCAAAGACAATTTTTAAATCAGCGGCAACTATTTTAGAACAGAAGCTGAAGGCATAAACCATACTTCATTAGGCCATGATCTCTTGTTTAATATTCATCGGTATAGACAAGCTTCCCAATTGTTCAGAAGTCCATTTGAAGACCAAATTACCTCAATGTGATTCCCCTATAAAAATGATCTCCTCTTGGGTTCATTCATTGGTTGCACTGGTTGATATCAGACACGTTACATATATAGTGTTACATTTTTACCTTTTAAAAACATTTAAAATATGAGCTCGTAGATTGCAAATAAAATAAAAATAAATCTGTGTTTAGTTTTAATTAAAATTATTTATTATACGTACAATTCTGTGTGCCATTGTTCACAACTTGATGTAATCAACAACAATTGCTTTTCTTTGTTATTCCTCTGTTTACACCCTTTGCATAAACAATAACAATTGCTAGACAATTGCTCGACAGATCTTTGTAACGGAGGTCTTCAAACCATGATTACTCTCTTCAAACGCCCCGCGTCTGCACACAAGGACTGATTGAACTTTACTAACTAAGTTACCTGCTTTGTCTTGCCTTTTATATGGCAGGATAAACAGTCTGATGAATGTTCTTGAACGTGAATATTCGTGACTTCGTCTTCTCGAAATCTCTATAAATGTAAACAGCGTTGTTAACATTCATTATTACTGTTTGTGTATTTTGTTTACATTTATTCTTGTAGTGTTGTTTGTGGAATTTTTTTTACTTGTTTACCATTCTTTTTATGCTGGTGTTTGTTGTTATATTAGGCATTACGATAATTTGTAAACAGGTTTGCTTACTGCATTATTTTCTTTTAGCTTTTGTTTATAATTTTAATGTTAGGTTAGGTTAGGTCGGAGTGGTAGCTCTGATGCCACAAAGCTCACTTGAGCACGCATAGCGGCCCGTTGTGATGCCACGCGTGAACGCAGTCCCTGTACTGACCAAGTTCCACCACAATCAGGGAAAAGGAAGAAGTTGGTCAGCGCAAGGGCTGCACAACGGAAGCACGACTACCCCGCATTGGAAAACCAGCCAGAAAGTTTGATGAACGAAGCTATATCCTTGATATCAATGGATGATAGCTCCGTTAAGCTAACAAGGAATGGGGAGCCAAATAACCTATATCTACACCTAGCAAGAGACGGGCACTGACAAAGAAAGTGAATAACAGTCTCCTCTTCCTCAGAGGACCTGCATCCACGGCAGAAGTCGTTAAAAGGGAGCCTCATTCTTTCCGCGTGTCTACCCATGACGCAATGACCCGTAAGCACGGCCACTGTAGTCGAGATGACGTCACGACCAATTTAATGTTAAGCGATGTAAAAGCAAAACACCAATATCCTGATTTTTCATTTTCGTAACAATACATAATTGGTTACTACAACCCTTCAGTCAGGATTACAATATCAATTTTATATATGAGTGGCAGCAGCTATACAGTTTAAAGTCAACTCCGAATGACAGATTTTTCTAAGAAACTTTTACTTTACTTTCAGAGAATTTTTGCCAGAAATCTGTTGAGTCGAAGTTGGTCGCAGAAATATATTTCATATTTCATTTTCGTGGAGATGTCTGACCCGAGGGCTCATGCCTAATAAGCCAACTTATTAGGCCTACTATATTATGGCGACTTCAGACATGTTAGTAATACATTTTCGATGCAGGTCTAGATACAGAAAACAACATGCATCGAGGTGCCTTACTCTAGTTTCCTAAAGAACAAAACGTCCACACCTAAAGTATTTTACCGATTATACAGGGTGGGGCAAAAGTCGCGAAGGGATTTGAAAAATTAATAACTTTTCTAATTTAATTTTTTTTTTATTTTTCTTTTTAGGACTTGTAAAATAAATCTGGGATATTAATTATGGAAGGTTACAACGTTATCCAGCGAACCAAAATCATAGAACTTTATTTTGAACATCATCGATCAATAATTCAAACTCAACGAGCCTATCGTTCATCATCGTATCACCATCCGAATCAATGATTCGACGCTTAGTGACACGTTTTCAGGAACAAGGCTCAGTAAGGGATCTTCCACGAAGCGGAAGACCACATTCTGTAATTAATGAAGCAAATATTCAACGCGTTCTGGAGAGTGTTGAGGAGAATCCTGAAACGTCAACTCGAAGGCGCTCTGCTGAGCTGCAAATGTCTCGGCGGTCTTTACGCAGAATATTAAAGGGAAATTTACATATTTTCCCATACAAGCTGCAGTTAGTGCAAGAACTAAAGCCACGAGATTCCCAAGAACGATTAAACGATTAAACAGTAGTCCTATTGTGGATAGGCTATGTTCAGTCACACAGTAAATATCACATCCGCCAATCGCTTAAACATATTCCTGCCAAGATCCAAAAGATCTTTAGTTCTTTCCCTTACCAGAATATGCCAGACCATCCGGTATAGTCGTAGTCGTCGTAGTTTAGTAGGTAGTGTCTTGGCTTACGGTTTGAACAGTTTTTTTTTTGCAAATATGAGGCCCAAATGAATCGTTATAGTCGAGTGCCTCGTGAGTAATGTTATCATGCTATTCAATTTACTCTTATCCAGATTTAATACGTTCATTATGTCATACCGTATCTCTAGTTCTTCGAAAATTAATTGGTGTAATAAGTGTTGTGTGATAAAATCTACTTAGAAACTGTAAATATTTTCTTTTAAAAATTTCCAAAAATATGCTATGAGGGAGGGTGGAGATTCTTTAAAATCTTTTAAATTTCCAACAATTTTTCAAAATATTCTTTACATCAGATCTGAATTCCTATGTACGTATGTATGTATTGCTGTGTAATATTATGGTGGCTTTAATTTCAGTGAATTTTGTGTACATGTTAACGACAGAAAAAGACAAGACAATTTTAAGATACTTTTTCGTTTTTAGTCTTGTTTTTCTCTTTTTTTTTGTAGAGAACAGAACTAAATGGAGAAAAAAAGGCATTAAAAGTATGCGGAAATACAAAGAATATAAATTAAACCACAAAAAAGAAAATATTTAACAAATGGTTTAAATATTTCATATAGAAATCAACTGTGTGTTGACTGGGGGTTGCCATGTGTATGAAAAATTGTAAAAAAAAGGAAATGAAAGAGACATGATACATGCCTTGTTATTGGATCTGAAGCGTACAGTGGTGCAGTTATTCTTAATTTTCTCTTAAGGCTGCTATTTCATGATTCATTATGCGGTTGGATAAGCTTTGACTAGATATGTCGGTCGATAAGAAAGAGTAGGATAATATCGTTTACAAAGGCGTTAACACTGAAACTATTTTTCAGTTGGCGAAAACAAAGAAAACTTGGTTTAAATAATGTGGCACAATTGTTTATAACGCTAGTATGGTGTAGAGTTCCCAATTACCGGTACACTAAAATAAAAATTAAAAACTGAGACATATGCGCAATTGCAAAACTATTTTAAAATTTATCTGATTCAGTATAATGCTCCCACAACTGTATAGATTGTTACAGATTGCTTAGGCTAATGTTGTGTCGGGCCTTCAAAATAGTTCTTCAAATAGTCCTAATGGAAGAAACACAATTTGATTTTAAGAAAGCAATACGAACTTAACACAGAGTAATTAGTCTTCGGATATTATATAGGGTGGGCCATCTATCAGTTTAAATTTAAATCATCGTTATTTCGAATCTTGCAATACTTATGTCAATCTATTCTGCCATTCAATTCAATCAAGTATCTCCACTGAACGTAATGAATCGATTTATGCTTGTGCGACGTTGGGATTTATTGGGCCAACAAGAAACTACACGATGATGTCGATTTTGCCATGAAGCTCATTTTTGTCCTAGTGGGTGGTACGTTAATAAGCAAAATTGCCTTATTTGGTGCTCAGAAAACAATGCCCGCATTACGAGTGACTGTATCGTGTGACTTGTGGAGCGCATTACGACCACTGGTGACACCTATCTCACCATTATTTTTGTACCCGCTCTTCATTGTATTGAGGTGAACGATGTTTGGTTCCAATAGGATAGTACATCCCGATTTATTTGCGTCAAACGTTTGATGATCGTCAAACGTTTGGTGATGGAAATTGGCCGTCAAAAAGCTGCGATTTGACACCGTTGGTTTATTTTCTGTGTGGCGCCGTTAAAGAAAAATGATATGCCGCTAAACCAGAGACAATTAAGCATTTGAAGGCATAACATTCATGATGCCATGGCCGAGATACGAGCCCATGTACTCGAAAATGAGCATGAAAATTGCTGCGATCGAATGAGGTACTAAGAGGATAGCCGCAGCAGCCTTATGAATGAAATAAGATTCCATTTCAAACCGGAACAATTGTATTTCACAATAAAATAATAAATTTGGCAAAATTTTAAACCGTTTTTGTTTTATTGAATTTTTAAATTTAAACTTTAAAATGGCCTACCCTATACAAGCAATCAACTTTTTTTCTTAGGTATATTGATAACTCATTCCAGGCAACTGTTGAGGATTTTAAAAATTATTTGGATTGATTTTTTTCCCGTGTTTTTTTAATTATATAATGAATGTTTTATAATTGATTGGTGGTCTCCATAGTCTAACAGGTAGTGCATTGGCTTATTAGACGTGAGGATGCGGTTCAAACCCCAGGTCAAACATCTCCAACAAAACGAAATAGAAACAAAAATATTCCCCAAGGCGACTTCTTCTTAGCAGATTGCTGGCAAAAATTCTGAGAGTAAATAAAATGGCATGAAAAGTTTCTCAAAAAACTGTCGTTCGGAGTCGACTTTAAACTGTAGATCCCTCCACTTATGGATAAAATTAAAACACCCAACATAAATGGTGTGATGAACTAGGTTGTAATCCTGACCAAAGGGTTGTAATGACCAATTATGTAATGAATGTTTTATAATTTGATGGCAACTCTGGCTAAAACATTCAGTCATTCATTCAAAAATTCCTCTAAAAATAAAACAAGGAAATAAAACAACAAAAAACCTGCCTAAAAGTCTGCCACATTAAAACTCATACTAATCTATGTAAGTCTTTGCTCTCTCTCACTCTCTCTCGCTCGCTCTCTCTAACTGAGTATACTATATGTAAGAGTGTATGTGTGTTTGAGTGCTTGAATCCTTATACAAATACATGTTTTTGTTTAAGTATGAGAGAGAATTTTTTTTGTTGCCTTTTTTGGCTTAAATTGTTATTGCTTTTGTTGTAGATGTAGTTGTAGTTGTTATCTGTGGATTTAAATTTAGAAAAAAAATACAAAAAAAAAGAAATGAAAATGAACAAATTGTTGTTTAATGTTTTAATATTTCGTGCATTCCATCTTCTGGTTCTTCTTTTTTTTTCTCTTTTCCCCTTTCAATTTTAGTTTGCATTTGTTTTTGGGTTTTATTTTTGACGATTTTTCATTTAAGTATTGTTGTTGTTGTTATTGCTGTATTGTATTTCATTTTATATAAACGAAGTGAAATATTTTTTATATTTTTTGGCTTAAAGCCAAACGCGACATTTTTAAAATTAAATGGGAACTTGAAATACAACAACAAAAAAAAATAAAAGAAAAAAATTCTGGAAAAAATCAAACAACAACAACATCTACATTAACAGCCAACAAAAAAAAATTAATAAATTAAGAAAGAAAAAAGAATTCAGAACGTCATGTTAAAAAATTTAAGTTCAGTTCAGTTCAACGAAAGCGAAGGCAGAGAAAAAACAAAAACCCGAGTGTTTAATTAAAACTCGCATGTGAATTAAAGTTGAACTCAAGTGATGAAAATGACAAATTAACGCCACATAACAAAAATATGACAGAGAGAGAGAGAGAGAGAGAGAGTGAATGAAAAATGCTTATACATGTGGAGAGGAGTCCAATGAATTTGGGGACGTTAATAATGGCAGAAATATTTTCAATTACAGAAATTGAAATCGTATATGATTTAAGGTTCATAAATCTGTTAAATGAGCAAAAAAGAAAATTAAAATAAGATGCAGTCGGGTGAACATTGAATTAATTGTACGCTTACATTACATTAAGAAGTCACCGTAAACTAATAGGTAGTGTGTTGACATATTAGAAGGGAGCACGTGGTTCAAACCCCTGCTCAGTTATGTCATGAATAATGAAATATGAAAAAATATTTCTGACGGCGACTTCCTATCAGCAGTTTTTTTTTGGCAAAAACTCAGATTAGAATAAAAAATCAATTATATTAAATAAAAAATCGTTCTTGAGAACGATTACGAGTTAATGTTGCTGGATTCTCACGTACAGTCTCAGCCACAACTTCGCTATTTTCGGGTCTATGCAGTGTACGAGCATGCTCTCGTTTTGACTTATGAACATTGAAAGCAGTTTCACGAACTTTAGCAACAAACTTGCGTATTCTTTACCTTGCGATTCCTTACCTTCAGTGGAGGTAATAAACGGAATTTTGGAACAGAATAGAATAGCAAAAGTAATGCCAGATACGAAATAACCGATACATGAGTGTGAGGGGAACTGCAATTTAAAGTCGACGACTTAGCGACAGATTTTTGAGAATGTTTTCATGTCAATTTTATTTATTTACTCTCAGAGTTTTTGCCAGAAGACTGCTGAAAAAAGTGGTCGAAAGAGTTTTTTTTTCATATTTTGCTTTGTTCGAGATGTCTGAGCAAAGGGTTGTACCACGTGATCGTATCTAATAAGCCACTACCTACTAAAGACTTGAATAGTGGCCCTCCATGGCCTATGATTAATATTTCATTAGAAGTTTATTAAGTATACGCAACCCATAGTAATAGTGTAGCAATTAATATTCATGCAATAATTTATTGCATACTTAGGGGGGCTATATCTTTGGTAAATGTCATACGAGTACGTATGGTTTACGGTATTCGCTTACAATGTTTATTTCAAGTTGTAAGAACTGCTGGCAATTTAATTGAATTTAATTTCAAATCGAGGAAAATATAATATTTTCATATGCGTGTTGTTTTTATTAGAAATTTTACTATGAAAGTAGATGTTGAAAGTAGAAGCATCACAACTGAAACCAAAGGTCCGGCTCTGTTGAGATACAATCCAGATTTTATAACCTTTAGCCAATCCATTCTCAACCCTTACGTCTGCCAATTACGATGTCCCTTCCATTAACACTTCCTTCTGCGTTCCTTGATGATTATTGCGGGGATTTATACGTTTTGAAAATCGCCATAGTCTAGTAGGTAGTGTGTTGGCTTATAAGACGTAAGACCACAGTTCAAACCTCAGTTCAAACATCTTGAACCAAACGAAATACAAAAAAATATTTCTTCGTCGACTTCCGCTCAGCAGATTTCTGGCAAAAACTCTGGAAATAAAATAAAAATTGCCGTGAAAAATTTCCCAAAAATTTGTCTTTCAGAGTCGGCTTTAAACTGTACGTCCCGCCACTCACATGTATAAAATTAACGCACACAACATAAGTGGTGTGAGAAGTTAGGTTGTAACCCTTACTGAAGGGATATAATGACCGATTACATATGTATGTGTACTGGACTAGACTTAATAAGGCGGTTTCACTACAAACTATGGGGTCTGACATTAAGCGCTTTTGGCCTTTTATTCAACGAAATTTTTTATTCGATTTCAATACCTATTGAATCCATTATGTGTGGAATATAACGCCGTTCAAATGTGCCCAGCGTCTTCTTTAGGTGGAATGCATTCCGAATGTTCAATTTTCTCTTCCAATGACTTTGGCGCATAAATCAAAATTAATTTGGCAGATGACAGAGTTTATGTTGGCTTTGAGGATGGCGGTGGTTTGGGGCTTATTGGCATACAGCTGCGGCTTAAAAAAACCTCTCAGGAAAAAATCTAATGAAATAAGCTGTGTTATTTTTAAAACAAATTCTCTTTAGAAGATTGGAATATAGGGATTACGAAAGAGTTGGGCCAATCTTCTAAAGAAAAATTGTTATTATAATTACTCAATGTAATTATAATTAGGGTTAATGAAATGGGAAAAAGAGAAAGAAAGAAATGTTAAAAATAATTTCTTAATTTCTTTAAAGGTTGTTATAGAGTAACTTACCTTTGATGGGTGGCGAAAATTATAACGTTTTGGTTCGTTTCTTCAAATACAATTTTATTTAATAGATTATAGTAGGTAACCAATCAGTATAGGGTTATGGGATTTGATCCCATTACACATGACATGATTGTGTCCTCGAATTGCTTGTGCAAAATACTCATGCCGCCACTCATGGATAAACATTAACACATACAACATGGGTGGTGTGAAAACCTGGGTTGTAATCCAGACTAAAGGGTTGTATTGACCAATTAAGTAAGCAAATAAGTTATATTTAATTGGAATTTTGGGAAGGATTACAACGGTATACACATCCGGTTGGTTCGTTTCAAAGCCGCACATAAAAAACAAAGGTCCTATCACCTGTAATACCAATCACACTTATTTCGCTCAATTTCTGCAATGTCTACATCATGATAAAACTATCAGAGTAATTGAGAAACTCTTCTGGGCAGTGCGATCAAGATGTGAACTTTAAACACTTTCTGTTAAGAAATTCTCTTTTACTTCTTTTTCCTTATAGCTGCTATAGAAGTTGTTGTGAAGTATTTTAAACATGCATACACAGAGGCAGTGCAGTCCATGTGATAGACTGAGGGCTACCAGAAGTAACCAATTGGAGGCTTGTATCTGCTTGTGAGTTGTACTTAACTCTGTCTTGTAAGGGTTACCACCACTTCACATGCCTAGACAGAGGCAGTGCAGTCCATGTGATAGACTGAGAGCTATCAGAAGTAACCAATTGGAGACGTGTTTCTCCTTGTGAGTAGTACTTAACTCTGTCTTGATTCTGTTACCACCGCTTCACATTCATTGTAAATTCCGGTAGTAATCCCAGAAAGTAAATTTGGATCTTTGCCTAGAGTGGCTACAGTCAAGTCGTTTATATAAGCAGTAACCATGTAGCTGACAATCAAGGGGCCATAGCAAAAGTTTAGGACAACAAAGCTTAGGAAAAAGAGCCAGTCACTAAGCCCAGGCGACTTTTGGATAGTCTAATGCATGACTCAAATGTTTTCTCATAGCAATTAGCTTAGTTATCAAACTTGTTTTGATATGACATGAGTCCCTGCTTCTCTACATCTTCCCTTTTGACATGTATTTCCGCTTCAGAGGATGATTTTTGCACTCTTCTCATTGTAAGCTCATATGCCATTAACTCCCAAAATACCTGATCTAACAGATCTTATTCCCATGCATAACATACTCCACGTGCACAGACAATCCCACACTATTTTCAAGTTAAATTTATTGATTCGGTTGCCCGGATAAACGCCTAACTGGCACTTTGCATCCTGAGTCAATGAAGAATCTTGCTTCACTGCTAGGCTCACTTGGCTTACGTTGGATAGGAAGTTTAGCAACCAACTACTTATCTCGATCACAGTGTCCATGGTTACAGGTTATTCCGTGATGGGAAAACACGCGAAAATACTGCAGCTATCATTAAGCGATTATTACCGATTTTAGGAATCTAATATTCACTTTCTTTCTCTCTTGCGAGGTGCTGATTTATATTACTAGGAGGGGCCTACAGTTTAAATTCGACATCGAACGATAAATTTTTAAGAAACAGAGTTTTTGCCAGCCCCTACATTGACCAACTTCTTTGAATAGTATGAAGCAATTCAGTTAGCACAGGCACTGCATTAATCTGTGGCATCACAACGGACCGCTATCAATGGTGAAGTGAGTTTTGATATCAAAGCTACTACTCGAACCTATTTATGCTGCCACATTCTTCTTTAACTGTCCACAACTTTCTCAAGTCTTTTCAACGTGGGTGATGTAAAGCTAATGAACTTAAAGGATTTTGACTGTTAAGTAGCGATTTTTGTTCCCTTCGGAAGGTATCGGGTGATTTTTAAGCGCTATAGGAAAATTTTTCAAAAAAAAACACACAAAATTAGTCCAATTTTGGCATACTCTTTCCAACATTTCGGCCGGTATGTCACGAAATGCTTCAATGTTGTCTTCCAATGCGTCAATTGAAGCGCGCTTGTCTTTATAGACATGAGCTTTAACATAGCCCCACAAAAAATAGTCTAAAGGCGTTAAATCGCACGATCTAGACGGCCAATTGACCGGTCCCTAACGTGAAATAAAATGTTCACCGAACTCGCCTCTCAATAAGTCCATTGTTACGTGCTGTGTGGCATGTGAAACCACATGTCATGCAAGTCAAGCTCTTGCATTTTGGGCAAAAAAATAGCCGCTTCAGTGGGTCGATTAAACTCACCATAAAATGGAAGAAGCGCGCGATGAACTTCCTTAACAGAGCACGCATTTTGATAATAAAATTCAATGATTTGCAAGCGTTGTTCGTTTGTAAGACGATTCATGGTAAAATTATAGACCAAACTGAAGATGTTTGACAGTGAAAGAAAACACGAAACGTGCGTGAGCTGTCTACACCAGTGTTGCGAAAAAGATAATAGCTAAAAAATCACCCGATATATAGCCAAACGTTAGGCTACTGTAAAATTAACACACACAATATATCGACGCCTCTGTTCTATAACATTCTAAGTCGAAAAAGTGTGTTTTGAGTTATGACATCTCAAAGTTTTCACGCGCCGTATGACTATATGTGTATTCTAAGTAGATTTTTCCCTATAACTTCGGAACGGATCGCGCATCTTAACCAAATTTTGACAGTATTTAAGTTAGATAACGTAGAATTTAAAACTGCAAGATCATTAAAAATGTTCTAAGTACACTTAGAACGTTATAGAATGGAGGCGTCGATATGTACATAAGTGGTGTGAGAAACTAGATTGTAATCCTAACTAAAGGGTTGTACTGATCAATTTTGTAGGTAAATGTGAATGTTCTCTATGCCTCTTTTTGTTGGGGAGGAAAAATTCCAGCCATTCTCGGAGTTTTGAATACTCCCCTCCTCTCAATTTACATGTAATCAGCAATCTGCCTGTTTTCTATTGCTTTAAAGCGGTCTTTCTAGCTATATGCAGCTATCATCACACTTGTTTCAGGGAAGGTGTGTTGGCAGCAACAGCAATGGCCTTTCCAGTTCACTAGTTGTATAGGCTTTGAGGATATCAAGCCAAACTGTCTACCTATATTTTATTCAATCAAATAAAATTGAAATTGATGAACTTGACCTAGTAATGACTGCATAAGTAGACTCACAATAAAAAAAGAATAAGAAGAAATGCGTATAATGGATTTACTTGGCCACAATTAAAATTTTCTGTTTTTTTTCAATTATTCTTTAGCAAATGTTTTCTTTCAAGTTGTTGGCGGTCTACTTAACAAATATTTTTGAATCACTCAACCACTCACTCACGGCGTATGATACTTAATTTTCCTTTTGCGTTTTATTTTATCATCATCATCATCATTATCATCACTTGGCTTTAATTTTTAATCCTTTTTAATTAAAAATCATTCTCTTCTTTAAATCTTCTGCCACTATGCGGCAATATTATGAGTTGCCACAAACAAATGGGCTGTGGATGCCATTACTTTAAACGATACGCGCCACGAAAGCTCAAGCTCATCATCAAGACCTTTTGTGAGAAAAAAAAATGGAGAAAAAATGGAGGAAAAAACGCTTGGAAAGATTTAAAGTTGTTAAGTAAACGCTTTTTACTGACACCCTACCACCACCACCACCATCCTCTTACAATTAACACAGATGTTGTTGCTGTAGTTGTTGTTGTTGTTGTTTTTGGCAATTTATTTCATAAATTTTTTATTTTTAATTTTATTTTAAAGCAGCCATTAACCTCTTAACCCTTAAAGGCAGTTATTTTCATATCCTGTTTTACTTACAGTTTCATTTCACTTACTGTACTGTGCTGTTAGTGTGCATAATGGCAGTGTTGTAGTGGCAGTGGTAATGTGGCATCTTATACTCCTGTTTTGGCCTATTTGTTGGTAATGCTTTTTACAATATTTTTAAGCAGATTTTGTTGTTGTTGTTTTAGTATTCATAATTTACTTGCCAGAAATGATGGCTGGCCATTAAAAGAAAAATTAATTTTCACTTAAAAGTTACTTTTTCAGCATTAAACGCATACCACAGAGAGAGCCCAAGAGAGCGTAATATGCCGTCTTAGTGGTGTGGGTGTGAGACTAAATAATTGTCTGTAATAATAAAAGTGTACCAGTGTGTAAGTGTTAACGTTTAAATGTAAATTGTTTGATTGTTTGCTTGTTTCTAAACAATTATTTGAATATGTTGCCCGCTCCCTCTAAAACATCCCTTAAATGATTCACCCACGAAATGGTTTCATTTGAAAATGTTTTCTTCATAATGTTTCAACTTTTTAATTGATTACCCAAATACGCTTATCTTGTTGCCACCCCCTCCCCCAGCCTTAATAGGCCTTCAACTTTAAATTTTAATTACAAAAACAATATTTGTTTTCTTTCTTTTGCTGGAGAAATATTTCTCTGAGAACATGTCATGGATTAATGTCTTTCAATAATATTTGCCTCAGGTTATTTGTCTATTTGTAGTTCTCATATTTCTAAACTATTCGTATCAAACACTGTAATTTAACACCAAAGGAGACTAAGTTATGCAAGCAAGCAATACGTATTAGAAGGAGGTCTTATATAATGTGGTGTATGGTCAAACGATACCGTCTAGATCCTTAGTTCGAAGCCAGATTATCCCAAAAGACATTTGTCTGTTTGCTCACACTATCTACTACGGTCTACTACGGTGACATCACGTACAATGGCTGTGATACAACGTTTTATTACAGCAAAGGGTTTTAAAAATCGTTTTTGGTCAATACAAGAGAGGACATATGAACCGGTTGCTCATAATGTCTTGATTTTCGTTCGCCTTTTTAAAACACTACGTTAATATGGTGATCGCCGTTAGTTATTTTTCCATTTTTTGTAAGGTAATCAAATTGATGTAGTCTTGTAAGTCTTGGCTTGTTAGACGTGAGACCGTGATTTAAGTCTCAGCTCAGACATCTGGAACAAAACACGAAATACTGCTACACTAGTGTCTTGGCCTATAAGAAGTGAGGCCCCGGTTTGAACAGTTTTTTTTTTGCAAATATGAGGCCCAAATGAATCGTTATAGTCGAGTACCTCGTGTGTATTGCTATCATACTATTCAATTTACCCTTATCCAGATTTAATATATTCATTATGTCATAACGTATCGCAATTCCATACCTTTCTATGTAACATTTTAGCCTACAACTGTATCACTAAAGTCCTTAGATTCTCAAAATACTTTCTCCAGCTAATTTAGCCAGAATCCCCTATGAGAAGAGATATCCATTACATCTAGAAAAGATTCTAGACAGCAGTTAAGATCTCAGTCAAGATCTCAATATCTATTACATTCAAATCTGCTCTGGTTCAGCTCACTCGTTCCCTGATCCCGCGTTTCTCCAATTGGAAACACGTATAATGGTTATGTCGTTGTCGCCACAGTCTAGTATATAGTGTGTTGGCTTATTAGACGTAAAGCCGCGATTTAAGTCTTAGCTAAGACATCACAAACAAAACACGAAATATGAAAAAAAAACGAAATTGCTTCGACGACTTCCTCTCAGCAGACTTCTGGAGTAAAACAGTCGTTGGGAGTCGACCATAAATTGCAAGTCCCACCACTCATGTATAAAAATTAACGCACATAACATAGGTGATGTGAGAAACTAGATCGTAATCCTGACTGAAGTGTTGTAAAGACCAATTATGTATGTATTCTGCTCCAAAATGTGAGATTAATTGATGATCAAGTGGGAGTCCCAGTTTCAGGGTAACGTAAACTGTGTGCCATGTCAAGCAAGTCTTTTATTTTATTGATTGTTACTTTGCGAATTTCGTCGTTCTTGAAGAATTACGGTTCAATACTGTCGTCACTCTATAAATATTAAACGAATTGCGGATCCTATACGTAATAAAATACATGTTACAGTAGCCTAACGTAACGTACCAAAGGAAACAAAAATCGCTACTTAAAGGTACAAACACATAGACGACAGATAACAGAATGCTGCCAAGTTTAGAATACACACGTTTATATGAAAACGATTATATTGAAGGCATAACAGAATAAGCCAAGACAACAACCTAAGCAGTTTCTGCCCAAGTTAAACTATTTTCTATTTATGTGAGCAGCTAAAAACAAATTAGTGATGCCAATACAATATAAAATCATAATAAAAAAACAGCTAAAAATACTTATATTATTGAAGAGAAAGAACAATTCTAAAATTATGAAATAAAAAGCAATCAATGTATTCATAATAAATAAAATGGAATTATAGATTCAATTTTGTATCTGAATTCATTTGATAAATGTATTGTGTGTACGGTTTTTCCATAAGTGAGTTTATTTTTGAGCACAAAAAACCTGATAGTGACAACACTCAAAAATGTATTTAAATTAAAATTTGAAAATTATTGAATTGTGAACTTCAATTGTTTTGATTTTGTGTAGGTCGTTTTTTTCTGCTCTGTTCTCAAAAAATTTAAGCAGTCGGCATACGGCAGAAAAAACAGTTGATAGAATTTTCTGTCGAACTGCCGAAACTCTAGGAGTAAAATTAAAGTTGCCATGAAAAGTTTGTCAAAAATCTTGTCGTTCGGAGTTGACTTTAAATTGTCGGTCCCGCCACTCAGGAATAGAATTAACACACACAACATAAGTGTTGTGCGGAACTAGGTTGTACTCCTGACTAAAGGGTTGTAATGCCCTATTAAGTAAGCAACTGAAGAAGAGCATATACTACAGAACACTTGCCATTTATCATTGATTAGCCTTATCCACAGATCTTATTTTCTTTGAATCAAAAATGCTGTCTTCATAGCCCAATCTTATCCAATAATGAGGTAGGTTTCCTATTATATCTTAAAAACTTAATTTTTTTTCAAGTCAATGCCTTAATTTAAAACATTTTTTTTTTTTGGAATTGCAATGTGTTTTCCAATTCCCCTTTAACCTTTAAACTCATGCCTAGAAAAAGAGTTTTTTTAGACTGAAATAAACACACCAGCGTACCATATAAAACCACACACAAGAGAAAACTCATTTTGCCATGTGAACTTTAGCCACAGTTTGACATTTTGCGCCGTATGGTCTTAATTTTTTATTTTTTTTGTTCTTCCTCTACCACTTCTATTTCACAATTTGCTTCTTTCTTTTGTTGCAAATTTTTGTATGTTTTTGTTGCTGTTGTTATTGTTTTTATTAAGACTTTTTGTATACGGCTTCATATCGCTTAAGTTTTTGCTGCAACAAAAAAAAAACTTTTTTTTTCGTTACTCCCTGCAAACATTTTTATTTTAGCGACAGGCATTTATGCATGTTGCGAAGCAAAAAAAACCGAAATGGAAAAAAGGGACGTTCCGAACAAAAAAACAAAAAAAACAAAACAACCAGTAAACCAAAGGAATCATGGTAACCAACATATAAGCGAACATACAAGCGAATGAACGAACAAACGAACGAATGAACTTTGGAGAATTCTCGTTGCACTTGGCTGCCAATTGCAACTGTCATTTTGTTTAAGCAAAACTTGGTTAAACCAGAAAAGCAACAAAAATAAAAAAAAAGAAAAAAAGGGAGATAAAGAAAAAAATTTGAAGAAAAACCCCCCACGGATAATATTTGAAGAGTTAAAGCCCCCAGCGAAAAAAAAGAGTGCCATTAAAAGCAAAAAAAAAAGTAAATTTTTGTGGCATTAAGTTGGGAAATGGGAATGTTTTCGTTTTCTTTGCTTTGTTTTGCCTTTCAACTAAGTATTGAACATTTACGTTTAATAATGTGATTAAAACACACCATAAATCTTTTCATTTCTCTTTGGACACTCTAAACGGTTTGAATGCATATTTTAGGTTAGAAATGAAAGGTATTCGTTGAACTAAATACTTAAAAGGATTCCAGAAATTTCTAAATTATGTAAAGGATTTTCTTTAAAGGAATTTAACACTGTATTGTTACGTTTTTACCTTTTAAAAACTGTTTAAAATATGAGCTTTTAGATTGCAAATAAAATAAAAATAATATTTGTGTTTAATTTTAATTAAAATTCTTTATTATTCGCACAATTCTGTGTGCCACTGTTTACAAAAATAACAACAATTGCTTTGTTTTTTATTCCTCTGTTTGCACCCTTTGCATAAACAATAACAATTACTAGACAATTGTTCGACACATCTTTGTAACGGAGATATTCAAACCACGATTATTCTCTTCACACAAGACTGACTGAACTTTTTCTAATTCACTCGTCTGATTTGCGACAGAGTAAACAGTCTGATGAATGTTCTTGAAGGCGAATGTTCATGACTTCGCCTTCTCGAAATCTCTATAAATGTAAACATGGTCGTTTACATTTATTTTGTAAACATGGTTGTTTACATTTATTCTTGTTGTTGTAACAGTTCGGCTGTTGTCTCCGGATGCTTCTCCCTGTGTAAGATATAAAATGTTAGTTGTGGTTTTGTGAATAAGGTTGTATGCCTGTGTCATTCGGTTGAGATGGAATGGGTTAGAAATGGATATTATTCGTTGCTAGTTGTGTGTGTGTGTTGTCTAACGTTATGTGGTTGGTAGTCCTAGGAAGTCCGCTGTTGTCGTTGGGTTCAGCCACAGGTCTATGGGTCGCAATGCTGTCGGCATTGCTGGTCAGCTAAAGATGTGTACCGTGTCGTGTGGTGCCTGATTGTATGAAGGGCAGCTATCCGAGGTCCCCGGGATGATCCTTGCCCTATAGCTATTCAGTATGTTCGACCATACTGATCTTAGCTGGACCAGAATGGTTCTGGTAATCCTTGGCAGCCGCCTTCCGGTATCGGATATTAGTGGAGGATGCCGATTGATAACCCTGTTGTAGCTGAGTTCGTCTCTGGCTGTCATGACTGTCGTCTGGTGTAGGGAGTTTTGTGCAGCCCTCACTGACTGTAGGTTAACTATTGAAGGTAAGAGGTGGATGATGTCCGAGTTGTAAGTTGTTCATGACTGTACGGTGGTTGGGATGGGTAGACAGGTAGCAAGCTATGAGATATTGCTTAGTTAGTAACTCATTATGTTGACTCATTGTCAGCATTTTGGACTCTTCATGGAGGTGGTCAATACTGGTCATCTTCACGCATCCGGTGGCTATTCGTAGGGCGTTATTCTGTGTCGTGAAGCACGCCATTGTGTATCGCTCAGGAATGATGTCCAAATTGGAGCAGCATAATTGAGGAGTGACCGTCCAATAGCCTTGTAGGTGGTGATGATGGTTTCCTTGTCCATTCCCCATGTGGTGCCTGCTAGTGCTTTTAGTACTTTATTTCTCTTCCTCACTTTGGCGTTAATGTTGGTCGCATTTATTCTTGTAGTGTGGTTTCCTTTGAGAATTTTCCCACTTCTAGATTTATTCCCTAACAAATTGAGGTTACGGCTCACAGTTAACCCATTAATGCCGAATGGGTAGAAAAATACCCAAAAAAAGAAGTTTTTTTTAAAAAATTCTATCTTGACCCAACTAAACGAGAGCCTTAACGTTTCTTTAAGAACGAATAAAGAAGACATAGAACGGTTTAAAAAAAATTAGTAAATCATGTTATTTACATATTTTGGATGACAGAAAAAAAGTCAAAGATCACGAATTTTTCAAAATCAAAATTTTGTAGAAAGAACATCTGTGGAATATGTATGGATGATATTCTCAGAAAAACCTTTAGATGCCGTGTAATATAATATATCTTCTACCCGATAAAAATACTTTCACTTGAATTGGTCTACGAGTACTTACCTAAGCTACAGGTGCGATTAAATGACATGGGTATAAAAGTACCCACTTAGGCGTTGGTATGAAATATTTTTCATAAAACTTTTAAAAATTAATTTCAAATAGAAATTTCAAATAATTTAGTTTTCTCTATTTTTTTATATTTTTGCCGAAATTGTGCAAAAGAATCCCTTGGATGCACATTCAAACTGTATTTTGCACAACCGTACTCTGTTTTCCCACCACATTGCGCACATCGACAGCGTTTTTCAATTTTATCAATCATGTGGTCAAATTTGTCAGTGTGTTTTGCTATTTGATGCGCATTTGTGACAACTTTTCCATCACGGCATCGATTTTCACGAATTTTTTCCAACGCTTCAACAACGCTAATCCACTGCACAAGCAGTGTAGTTTGCATGCGTTTACCAAAGCTGCGTCAATAGTGTTAGTGAGTAATGGCCAATACCACTTTTTTCCGCGGATTAGAAGCCAACACCCAGTATTTGTAGCCAAATGGCGACCATAATATGCGATCATCTGTTCATCCACAGAAAGACTATGAGAAAATATGCCAAATTGCATGAATTTTTTATTTAGTGCAGTGTTCAATGGAGTAATTTTGGCAAATTTATCATTCTTGTCAGGATTATTGTTGTCACAAACGTGTTATTTTCAATAAAACTCTCAAAAATAGCTTAACTATGTTGTCTAGTCGCCATATAATAAAGAGAAAACAATTTTATTTTAGAACACACTTATGCCGAAGTGGGTAAAAAAATACCCATGCACTACAAAGGCCCCCACGACACTTAAAAAAAAAAAATATTTATATCGATACAAATTCTCCAAATACTATCTGTGCCAAATTTCACCGAAATCGGACCACGGATTCTGGGGTCAGGCGTTAATGGGTTAAGGGATATGAAAACCAACTTTTTCTTTAATCATAGACATTTGGACCACCAAGCATAAACAGGAATTACATGCCCCAGCCCAGGAGATTTAAAACAACTGAGGTTCCTTAGAATGATGAGAGTAATTACATCAATTAACTTAAGTGCAGAGTTTTTTTTTGTACCGGGTACTCGGTGCAACCGTAATTATATACGTATAATTGTTGGCTGTTCTAAAAAAAAAAAATTATTGTTTTTCTTTTGCCCTTCTACTCAGAACCAGCTTATCTTCGCTTTTCTTTGGAAATTAATTTTCAAATTAATATTCTGTGTGGGCTCCAGTATATCTTGTGGCTGTTTAAACTGAAGAGTCTTTATATTTAAATTATTTTCTCTTCTCTTTTTCTTTATTCGTATATTTCTATATTATTGTGGAATTTTATATTGTTATTGTTGTTGTCATTTATTTTTTTCGTATTTTCTTTGCGAAAGTAGTAGCTGGCCACCATATGGATTGCAGTAAAACCAAGATTAGACCATTTTAGATCCTTTTCTTTCATTATTAAGCCTGATTCATTTATTTTAATTAATTTTTCCGTTTTCCTTCTCTGCCATAGACCCTCCCGACTGTCTGCCTGCCTTCGCCTTTACATTCGTTGTTGCAATAGTTGTTCTGTTGTCTGCTTAATAACCACCCTCTTGAGTTGACCGCGGCTGGCATAAAAAGGTAGCAAACGGTGAAGTAAAAACGAATGAAATGGGCCCTACAACTTGATTTGCCATACCATAGCCTTTGTACTCCTCTACCTGAATATGTTACATGAATTTCACTTGTTGTCCTCTACCATACATACACTACATAATTGGTCATTACAACCCTTTTGTCAGGACTACAACCTAACTTCTCCTATCACCTAAGTTGTGTGCGTTAATTTTATCCACAAGTGGCGGAATCTACAGTTTAAAGTCGACTTTGAACGACAGATTTTTTTGAGAAACTTTTCCATGGCAGGTTTATTTACTTGTTGCCTCCCCACAAACATTCCCTTTAAATTGCCTTTCCTTGCCATACTTAACTGCGTGTAGCGCTAAACAAAATTCTCTGGCTGGGTATTGTGTTTACGTATGTAACGTAATATTCTTTATGTTTTCGCTAAACGCAGGAAAATTCGAGAAAATTTCTTCACTCTCTGTTTTGTTACTTTTGGATTTCACTGGTTTTGTTGTTTTGCTTTCTTTATAATTTTTTTTTTTATTATTCCGTTGTTACAGTTGCTTTGGCTACTTATTCAGACATTTTCATATTCAGCCAATCTTAGTATTTCCCCCCAACAGCACACTTCTATCTGTGTAATAGAAAACAGAAGTTTAAAAGAATACAATCATTTAGTCAGGATTACAACCTAGCTTCTCCTATCACCTATGTTGTGTGTGTTCATTTTTATATATGAGCGGCAGGACCTAAAGCTTAAGGCCGACTCTGAACGTCAGAATTTTGAGACACTTTTCATAGGTATCGGTTTTGATCAATGTAAGAGCTGACATACATATGTACCAGAGCGTTGTCTTGATGAAACAACATTTGCATTTCCACGAATGGAGGTCCCCTTAAAAACCCGACATTAACATATTATTCGCCGTCACGTCGCCTTAGTCTAGTAGGTAGTGTGTTGGCTTTTTAGGCGCGGAAACAAATATGAAAAAAATATTTCTTTTGGCGGTTTCTTCTCAGCAGATTTCTGTCAACAACTCTAAAATTATCATGAAAAGTTTGTCAAAAAAAATCTGTCGCGTGGAGTCGACTTTAAACCGTAGACACCCCGTCACTCATGTATAAAATTAAGACTCACAATATAAGTGTTGGTATGTAGTTAGGATTCACACACCAATCCTACTTGCAGATGGTATAACGGATTGTAGGATCGTAAGTAGGCTGAAGCAGAAGTAGGGGCAAGTTTAAAGTCGGAGCCTGAACGATACCTAGGATCAAAAGATGAAACAGTAATTTGTCTGATTTTTGTAGAAGTCTGTGAGAAATCGCCGTAGTCTAATAGGTAGTGTGTTGGCTTATTAGACGTGAGACCACGGTTCAAAACAAATCGAAATATGAAAAAATATTTCTTCCGCGACTTCCTCTCAGCAGACTTCTGGCAAAAAATCTGCGAGTAAATAAAGTCACCATAAATAAAGTCACCATAAATAAAGTCACATTTAAACTGTAGGTCCCGCCAAAATTAACACACTCAACACGGTTGTTGGGAGAAGCTAGGTTGTTATCCTGACTAAAGGGTGCAATTATGTGTTATGTCTGTATGTAAGTTATGTGAAGAAACGGTAGATCATATCTCACACCACTGTCGTTGTCTGTAGGTATGAAGGCAGACATGGCTAGTTAGACAATATTGTTACGTTTTTACCCTTTTAAAAACATTAAAAATATGAATTCGTAGATTGCAAATAAAATAAAAATAAATTTGTGTTTAATTTTAAGTCAATCCATTATTATTCGCACAATTCCGTGTGCCACCTTTAACGATTTGACTTAACCAACAACAATTCGCTTTAATTGTTATTCTTCTTTCACAATCTTCCGCGTACACAATAACAATTGTTCAATAGATCTTTATAACAGTGATCTTCAAACCACAATTATTCTCTTCACACGCAACGTGTCTTCACACAAGTCTGATGAATGCACTTGAAGGAGAATGTCTTTGCCTTCGCGAAATCTCTGTAAATGTAAACAACTTGTTTGTAGTGTTGTTTTGTTGCCTGCTTACTTATTTATCCGCTTTTTTATACTCCACTTTGTTGTTGCCTGTTTATTTCTTAAACTCTTTTTTATACTGAACTGTTGTTGTTGCTTGTTTACTTCTTTGTCCCCTTTTCTTATACTGATGTTGTTACTATATTTTTGTTTATTCGTTGATCATGTAAACAGGTCCATTATTTTGTTTTTGGAGCTTTTGTAAATCATTTTAAGAACACCATTTCCATTTTCGTAACAATATGTTAAGGAACTGGTGATCCTAAGAACTGTAAGCTTGAAATGTAATATGATTTGCGAACAGGATTAAGCCAAGCATCCAAATAAAAATGTTTTTGTATCAGACTTTCAAGTGTTTACATTCATTGAAATTCTGTTTTTAAAAACTTCAAATAACTGGGCACTATTGCCCAGTTGACTGTTCGACTATTCAACTTCCACTCTTTCTTTTTTTGTCTGTAGTTTTTTTTGCCGTGTTGTTCCTTAATACGATTATTTTTTAATTGTTGTTAGTGTTGCCCAAACAATATTTGCAACAATACACACACTTTTGTTTCACATTCAGTTGCTATTTATTGAGTATAATGCCACCAACGTACTGTACCGTACCAGCGTTGTAACGTACGTACGTATGTATGTTGTGCTTTCTTCACGCGCATTTTTAATACACATTTTAACGTTTTAATTAGAAATTATGTTGCGTCAGTTGTAAACATTTGCTATTTTGCGGTTATTTTGGTTTGTCCATTAAATACCGCAGAGACATATTTATTTGATTAGTCTTCCTTCCTTTGTTTCTCTCTCTTTATTGTGCCACTTGCACTGAATGAATGTGTGAATGAGCGTAGAACAATGTACGTACAAATGAATGTACAAAAGAATGTACATAATGAGTGCAAGAGTGTGTACTGAGTCTGACTGACTGACTGACTGGATCCATATGCCTTTTACGGTCAATCGCTCTTCCTTCCGTTAAATGATTTCATTTGAAAAAAAAAAGGCGACGAAAAGAAACACACTGAAGTGCTGCTGTAATTTTGAATGGCTATTGCAAGTCACTTTGTGTGCTTGGGAGAGAGTGTTTTTAAGGTTGTTGACTGACAGAGAAATGAAATTAAGAATTAAGGGACGGATTTGTAACCATATGGGTACGCGAAATAATTTTGTTTTTAAAAACAGAAAAGCTTGGAAACAAAGTGAAATGTAAACAATTAAAAAAACCTAATTGCGATTAACGCCTAAAAGCAGACTTTTAACATGTATTTTAATACAATAATTAGCTTTATGGACTTTGCAACAGAGACCACAATAACAAAAAGAAAATTCTTTTTAGAAAGATTTTAACAAAATGCCAGCAATACATGGACATAAATTCAAAAAGAGTGACTGTTTGGCGTGATTTATCGTGCAGGAAGTAGGCCAAGCAGTAACCGTGAATAGAGTGCACTATCGTGAGATGATAACAGACTTCTTATGGTCAGTATTTAGGCAATGAGAATAAAAAAAAGAGTTATTATTGAGATCCCTATACATCCACAAAAATTGTGACTATTTGGTGCGATTTATCGGGATGACAGCGTCATCCGGCTGTACTTCTTCGAAAATGAGGTCAGCCAAGCATTTACCGTGAATGGTGGATATGGGCCTGGACTATATGTGGTGCCAACAGAATGAGTGCCACTTGTCACATAGCCAACGAAACAAAGGCTCTTTTGCAAGAGAAATTTAGTGGCCGTATTATCTCACGTCGTGGCGATATTAATTGGCCGCCATGACCATATGATTTCAATAGGACTTCAATATCATATTGACGCATACTTCATATTGACGCATATCACGTATGTGACGTATGTGACGCATACGACTTCATCCATGAGATCGACACCAACCATATGGCTATTTTATTCATGAATTATATTGAGGCAATCGATGTGAACAAACTTTTTTTAGAGTGAAAAAACGTCTTTGTGCCAATATATTGACGAATTTCCGAACTGATTGTAAAAAAGGAAGATCTTATATCTTTTTGGGTGGCATATTAATTCGATTGTCCAACAATGTGCTCAATAATAGTGTCGCCCAGAAGCTACTCGAAGCATTTGAAAGGCGTATTAAGCTTTTTGAGATCTTCTCCTAATGCGGGTTCAGAAAATTCAATCGCAGAGTTATCTAGTACTAAGTTCTTTTGGCGCCAAAAGATTTTCTCAAAATTGTGGGATTTGGGATCTATTTCCGAAACAGATTCAATAAACTCCTTTGTTTTTCATTTAATACTATCTTCAGGCTGAATGATATTCTGCTCTGCAGGCGCATTAAGCTTGCGTTCCGGTAACCGAGCAGTAATTGAATCAATCAAAGTAGTAAGGGATAATAATTTTGCCAATGACGATGGACTTCCGTTTGGAGTAGCGTCAATATGACGTATACTTCAGTATGACGTATGTGTCAATAAGACGTACGCGTCAGTATGACGTATACTTCAGTATGACGTATTCTTCAATAAGACGTATGCTTCAGTATGACGTATATGACGTATGTGACGCATAAGACGTTTGTGACTCCTATGTCGTATGTGACGTATGTGACGTGTCTGACGCATATAACGTATGTGACGCATATAACGTATGTGACGCATATAACGTATGTGACGCATATAACGTATGTGACATATATGGCGCATGTGACGCATATGACGTATGTGGCGCTTATGACGCATATGACGTATGTGACGCATATGAGCAGTAATTGAATCAATCGAAGTAGAAAGGAATAATAATTTTGCCAATGACGATGAACTTCCGTTTAGTGTAGCGCAAATCTCTGATACCAGCATTGATTCTGACATATTCACCGCTCCGCGCGATGGCCAGCTTGACCGAGGTAAGGAAGCATCCCTCAGTCGACTGAAGAGGATTCCGGAAGTAGTGCACCAGCCCTGGCGAGCTCGTCGGCTTTGCAGTTCCCGGAATATTGCTGTGCCCGGGGACCCATATAAGTGTGACACTGAAACGCCCAGAAAGAAGGTCGAGGCAACGGCGACATTCCCTGACGATCCTGGAGCTATTTACGACGTTCGACAGAGATCTTATGGCAGCCTGACTATCAGAAAAGATCGGGATGCGGGTGAAAGGTACACCGTGGACGAGGATCCATTGACCTGCCCGGTAGATGGCCATTACCTCCGCCTGAAATACGCTACAATAATCCGGCAGTCGGAGGGAAGTGTTCAGGAACCACTTAAGTTAAGTATGTACATAAGTTTCAGTACTACAGCATGTATATGTTGAACGAGGATTGATGTGCAGCTTAACTTGTTGCTTCAATTGAAGTATGGAGAGGTGTCAAATGAAGTTAGCGTTCTAGTAGGTAGCGTATTGGCTTATTAGACTAGACGTGGTTAAAATCCTGGAACATATATTGAAATATTTCTTTCAACGAACTCCTCTCAGCAGACTTCTGGCAAAAATTCTGAAAGCAAATAAAAATGCCATGAAAAATTTCTTAAAAAGTTTGTCGTTCGGAGTCGAAGTTTTTAAATTGTAGGTCCCGCCACTGACTAAAGGGTTGCAATGACCGATTAAGTAAGTAAGAGGTGACAAATGAGTTTTACAAGCAACTATTAAAATAGTCTTTTTAGTACCAATTCCCTTAAATCACATTGAACAATCTTAACGTACTTATTTATGATTGTTTACTACCCCTTATATTCCATTAGAATCCCTTTAAGACTACATTGTTTTCCCATTTTCGTATGGCAATTTCTTTTATTGTCGCCATTAAAATATCACAAATAAAGAACCAAAAAAAAAAAAAAAAAAATAAAAAAAGATAAATAATTTTTAATGTTTTTAAATTATTAACCCCGGCTTTTAATTCGTTTCCAAACAATACGAAGAGTAGTTTTAATTACATTTTCGTTTTAAATTATTACGGCTTTTAGGTGAAACACAGTAGAATTTGTTTTTGTTTTCCATTTTCCGTGACCATTCTTTCCACTCTTTAAATTTGTGTCAAACTCTGCTTGCTTTTTACTTCATTTTCAAATGTGGCTCTGTGTATGTGTGTGTGTGTGTGTGTGTAAGTGAGTTTGTGTATGTGACCTAAACAATTGTCGCCATATAATTTACGTTTACGGTTAAATGATAACATAGTCGTCGTACAACAACAACAAATAAAAAAATTGCCATAAGCGTAGCTAACTTAGCAACGAAATGCATTGCATTGCAGTGCAGTTTCGTTTCATTTGAAAATAGTTTTCTCCGCACGCCACTGCTTTTATTTTATAAAACGTTTGCGGCGGATGTTTATGTCGTCCTTTTTCCATTTCTCCATATATTTTTAAGTGGAAAGTATTTGGAATAACTGGGCATTTGTGTGTGTGTGTGTGTGTGTAAAGAAAGAGTTTTTCTGTATTTTTTTTTGTTTGTTTTTTTTTTCTCAAAAACGCATAAAAAACTTTTACAATTAATGTGGCGTCATTTGAAATTTGTCGTTTAGAATTTAATTCTCTTCACTTCCAGTCTTCCATTTTTTGAAAAAGTGAACACACAGGAAAAAACATCACAGCAAATATATGCCAAAACTGATGGAATGATAAACGTATGCAACGGGAGCCTTAATAGACAAACTAACTAAAAAAAAAAAAAGAAAATACTACATCTAGCAATTAAAAATATAAATGAAATTTATTATTAAAAAACGCGATTCAATTAGGTAAGTAAAGAAAACAAAAATTTTGAAACGTTTAACGTTTTCAACAAATTCATGAAGCCAGCATGTCATTGAACATTTGTATGTAGATTTTGAAATGTAATTCAACGCCATACTTAGCCACTTACTTAATAGGCCCTAACAACTTATTTGGCGGATTTCGACCTGCCATAAGATTTCTTTCGAGATGCCTAGGTTTTAAGCGTGCTTTTGCCGTTTTGTCAAACTAAAATTTTTTAATGACTACGAATAACGATTTCAGATAGAATGCTAGCCATTCATAGGACTGTTCCAAGTGGCTTAAGGGAATTGGTACTAAAAACACTATTTTAATAGTTGCTTGTAAAACTCATTTGTCCCCTCTTACTTACTTAATCGGTCATTGCAACCCTTTAGTCAGTGGCGGGATCTACAATTTAAAAACGTCGACTCCGAACGACAAACTTTTTAAGAAATTTTTCATGGCATTTTTATTTGCTTTCAGAATTTTTGCCAGAAGTCTGCTGAGAGGAGTTCGTTGAAAGAAATATTTCAATATATGTTCCAGGATTTTAACCACGTCTAGTCTAATAAGCCAATACACTACCTACTAGACTACAATAACTTCATTTGACACCTCTCCATACTTCAACTGAAGCAAAAAGTTGAGCTGCAGAACCAATCCTGATCCAACATATACATGCTGTAGTACTGAAACTTATGTACATACTTACTTAATTGGTTATTATAGTACTTTAGTCAAGATTACAATCTTGTTATGCAACCTAGTTTTTCACAGCACTCATGAGTGGCGGGAGACCTACAGTTTAAAGTCGACTTCGAACGACAGGTTTTTGAGAAACTTTTTCATGGCAATTTATATTTACTCTCAGGAGCTTTTGCCAGAAACCTGCTGAGGGGACTTCGCCAAAGAAATATTTCTTCGTATCTCGTTTTGTTGGAGATGTCTAGGATTTGAACCATGACCTCATGTCTAGTAAGCCTACACATTACCTACTAGACCACAAAAACTATTGTTTCGCTCCAAACGAGAGCAAAGTAATAAAGGTTTCATACACCTAGGCCTTCAAGTTTGCTTTCTCTAGGTCGTCTGTACAATCTTCTTTATTTCCTTCCAGTCTACTGCTCTGTGGTGCGTTATATCTGATAGTATCTTTTCCAAAATGTTGGAACTACAGCCTACAAAAGCTAAGCAATAACATAACAAGTGTTCTATCGTTTCAATGTATTCACTGCAAGCGTGCACTCATTATTATTTAATGCGCTAATACCTGTGCAATTGTACGTATTATACGGCGTGTCCCGTAGTATCCCCAAAGGCGGATAAAAAATCTATCAAGATTCTAAAAGTTTCTCTGCACAGCATACGTAGCCATCCTATCATAGAAAGGACAGCCTGTGCCATAATAGTCTGAGATTCTGCATCAGAACGTATCACTATTCAGCTGATTATCCCATCGAAAAGGTGTCTCAAAGAAGGTTAAAACCGCTGGAATTATGCATTTGTCGGCAGTTTATTGCCAACTCAACTCAGTGCCATCACGTTCTTGTTCAATACACAGCATCACTGCCAGCAAACTACTTACAGCTCCCCATTGCTTCGCCATTGAAATACCACCGGCGGTAGCTCACCACCGCAAATCAGAGCCATATTTACGTCTTAGTCTACATCTATTAAACTCTTGGCATATCTGAACTTTCGCGTCCTTGGATTTAAGATTTGAACTTGAGACTCCTGTATCGTGTAGTAAGTCCACGCACTACCTACTATAATACGGCGATCGCAAATGTCATTTGGTGAAAGCCTGTCTGTACTGTCTGTAGTGAGAGGAAAGATGTACAATGAGTACCATTTCCAGATGAAATGGGACTAACGAAACTGTAGAATTTGAGACGATAGCAGCCCAATCCACATGAACTAGATATAAAAGCCAACTGTATTCTGTCAAGGGCGAGCACTATTAGTCAATGACTTTATTCGACCTGAATTAGATGACACCATTCGACTTATATTCGATAGAAGATTTCAGTATGGAGCAGCATGCTTAAGTTGAAAGTGCTCTTCATAATGAGAAAGTCTTTGTGGAGGCTAATATGGTTAGGGAAGAGTAACTTTAAATGTCGAGGCTTACTTAATAATTAATTTGAGGGCCTGATGTGCCACTAAGCTTATGCCTCATTGAATATCCTGCACGAGTTATTTGAGGGCATGGTCATCTCAAGTGAATGTGATTTCCATTGTCAGCAATTGATAAAGTTGAGGCAAAAAATTTATTTAAAATTGAACCAAGCCAAACCAGTGAAATGAATGAATTTAATTCCATTAAATTTATCCAATAGGCGAATATTTTCATCATTTTACTTGGCCTCACACTTTAGAACCTTAAACACTCAGCAAAAAACCGTTTAAGTACACCATCTGTTACATGCCTAAGTTTCTTCATAGTTTAACAATATAATTGTAAAACTATTGCTTACATTAGGGCTTGTTTTCTGCTGTGTTTACTAACTAATTTAATGCCTACTTTTAGGTTACAAATTTGTTGAAATTTCAATTATTTGCCAACACAGAGAACAAGAAAACTTCTTATCATTTTCATTTGCAACTTGCCACACACACTGCCACACACAGCTGCCTAAAGTTTCTGACGGTGCAACTGTGTAAGTGTATGTAAGTTAGTATGCAAAAGTATATTTAAGTGTGTTGGTGTTGGTGTTTTTTGTTCATATTTTGTTGTGTGTCTTGTAATGTTTGGTAATATTTTCTTAAAAATTACCATTGATTACAATTTTTTGCCACCAGAAAAAAAAAAAAAAAATAAGAAAGGAAGAAAGAAAAGGGGAGGCAAAAGAAGGACAAAAACAAAACTCTGTTAACTTGTCTAAAAGTTACTGAAAAAAAAATGAAGTGTTGAAATATAGAAGAGAAAAACCCCTATAAGTTTGACTTTATCATACCCTATGCTCCTGTTAGTATTTTGGAAATATTACTACCCTGTAATCAGGATTACAACATAGCTGGAAAACCTACAACCTAAATGGAAAAATTTATTTGGCATTAAAATTATAAACAATAGCTACAAAAACAAAAACAAATGAACAAAAATATATCAGCAAAATACCAACATAAAAAATGATAAACAAGTAAACAAAAATGCAACAGCAAACACTACAGGAATAAATGTAAACAAAATACACAAACAACAAATATGAAAAAACGATGTTGACAATAATAGAGATCTCGAAAAGGCGACGACGCGAACTTTCACCAGACTGTTTACGTTGTCATTTAAAAGGCAAGGCAAAGTAGACAACCTAGTTAGTAAAAGTTCAGTAAGTCTTGTGTGAAGACGCCGTGTGTTTCAAGAGAGTAATCGTGGTTTGAAGATCTCCGTTACAAAGATCTGTCGAATAATTGTGTAGTAATTGCTATTGTTTATGCAAAAGAGTGCAAAGAAGAATAACAAAGAAAAGCAATTGTTGTTGTATACATCAAGTTGTGAACAGTGGCAGACAGAATTGTGCGAATAATAAAAAATTTTAATTAAAACTAAACATAAATTTATTTTTATTTTATTTGCAATTTACGAGCTTACATTTTAAACGTAAAAATGTAACAATACATTCGTATGTCCCAAAAAAGACTAACTGTCCCTTGTAGTGCACCGCACATGCAGGTCATGCTCGTATAGAAAGCTGCATAGTGTTTGTTGAACTATATATAATTTAATATACAACAATATTACCCAAAGTGATAAGGAGCACAACTGAAATACTGAAATTCACAAAATACTACGCAGGCAGGAAAAGACCAAGAGCATTGTAGCACATACCAATCAGTTGACGATTGAAGGTTGCTCGCGAAAGATATCTGATTGCTAGCAGGATATCCTCTTATTCAGAATCAATTCCGCAACATAATCTGCGGCCATTACATCGACATGAAATACAGAGAAACGGAGATACATATATCCCAAGTTCAAACCCTTTAGAGAACATTCAACAGCTGAGCTCGTTCCCAAGTTGAGAACCGCAGGCATAGACCTCCATCGAAACCCAAATGAATGCCAGGTCCTTCTTTCTTTCAAGTTTATTTTGAAATCTTGTAACAAAGCTTCCAAATCTTACTTACTTTATTAACTGATCATTACAACCATTTAGTCTTCATAGTGAGAAAGGCTTCGTTAGGACTAGGGAAGAGTAACTTTGAATATCGAGGGTGAACTTAATAATGCTATCACCTCTACATTTGAGGCCTCGTTCAGCGCACTCATGAAACCTGTAGTCAGCGATACTCCTCAGAGAAGAATTCTTTCCTCCGTTCTTTGGGTACTAGCTGTAGATGTTATTTTGAGACATCTGAAGAATAAACTCCAAAAAAAGATGGAGGCAAAACAGTGTTACCTTTTGAATCGTAAAATATAGTGGTTCATTACAACCCTTCAGTCAAGATGACGACCTAGCTTCTCACACCACTGATGTTGTGTATGTTAATTTCATGAATGGCCGAACCTACAGTTTAAAATCGACTCCGAAAGACGGATTTTTTTCGAGAAAATGTTCATGGCAATTTGATTTACTCTCAGAGTTTCTGCTAGAAATCTGCTGAGAGGAAGTCGCCTAAGAAATATTTTTTCAAATTTCATTTTGTTCGACGTGTCTGACCTGGGGTTTGAACCCACGAGCCATGAATACGTCTAATAAGTCAACACACGACCTACTAGACAGCGGCGATTCGAAATATATCGACGTTATTTGGGACAGCAAATGAAACTTGGAAACGAATGTCGAGTAAAATATGAAGTTTTGAATGCTTTTTGCTGGTGTCACAACAAAAGTTGGGTCTCAGGGAGTAGAGAATTACTTTCGAAAAGGTTTGATGTGACTTTTGTTGGTATTCAACTGACTCAGGGAAAATATGATCAGCATGGCAAAGATACGAATGGTTTGCAGTTGTAAGAACTCCATTGTTTATATTGTTATGTGGGGCATGGTGGCGCACCTGCCTGCTTCATCCGGAGCTCGTGGTGATTCAAATCCACTACAAACGGGTCATGATAAGAGACTTACCTCACACTGGGTAACACAATGAGCCATATAGACCACCGATTAAACTTTCCAATGAGCCATATAGACCAACGATTAAACTTGTCTGCGGACGGCAAGCTGGCCGCAAACTATGACTAAGAAACTTGGGCCACCTATCAATGACTATTGAACTGATGTGCTGTTACTGTTGCTACGTATATACAGAGAACATTAGAAGGGAACCTTCATTACTCTTTCGTTGCAAATCAATGTCACTATCTAGTCCGTTGTAGGGTACCTAAAAACGATCTGCTAAAAAGTTGTTCTTCTAGACAATTCGTTAACGTTTTCTCCTCTAATTTTTATTTCTTTTTTTTTTGGCTTGTTTTTGGCCAACCAATCTACAAAAAAAAAAAGAAAAATTATAACATTTCATATGTTGCTGGCTTCGGTTTTCCTGCTGCTCAAATTTCATTGCAAGTTTTTCTATCAAGTTGTTGTTCTCTCTACGCTGGAAATAAACTTTTTTTTAAAAGACATAAATAATCTTTAAGTTTTGTTTTTTTCAATCGTATGTGTGTGTTTGTGTGTCTATGCATGTGTGGATAGGTCCATTCTTTACTACACATATGCTATATGCTGTCGAGCCCTTTGAGCCTGTGTGTGCAAAGTATCATGTTGTTCACATGCTCTCATATGTCTCTCTCTCTCTCTCGTAATATTGTGGCTGAAACATATTTTGTTACCAAAGTTGCTGACAAACAAATATGATACTAATCTTTAGTAATTAGTGAGTTTCAACTGAGAATGTAATAAAACACACACTCACACACACTTTCATACTATACATACACGGCAAAAAAAGAGAGAAAAAAAAGAAAAGAAAGAAACAAATAAGAGAGCGAGAAAAGAACTCACAAAACAGATAAAACTTTGAAGGCTTGTTTGTTGGAAAGTTTATTTACGCCATGTAAATACGAGGGGCGTTTAATAAGGAACTTAAAAGCTGGCTTAGTAAACTTTCAATATTTAATAGTCATCAAGTAATCATCAAATGTCGTTCGAAGTTGAATTTAAACTGTAGGTCCCGCCATAAATAAATAAAATTAATACACATAGCATGAGCGCTGTGAAAACCTAGGGTGTAATCCTCACTAAAAGGTTGTAATGACCAATTAAGTTAAGAAGGAAAGACTTTTGCTGCAGTCTAGTAGGTAGTTTGTTGGCTTATTAGACGTGAGGCCACGTTTTAAACCCCAGGTCAGACATTTCCAGCAAAACGAAATATAGAAGAAATATTTCTTCGGCAATTGCCTCTCAGCAGATTTCTGGCAAAAACTATGCGAGAGTAAATAAAAATTGCCGTGAAAAGCTTCTCAAAAAATCTGTTGTTCGGAGTCAACTTTAAACTCTAGGTCCCGCCATTCATGGATAAACAAGAGTGGTGCCAGAAACAGGTTTGCAAAAGATTGCTGCCAAAAAGAAGTTCAAATGCTTATTAGCACGCCAAGATAAGCTCAAGCACATTCCCTTATAGTAGCCATATTAAACCGAGAATCAAAAGCCATGACTTTAATTAGGCTTAGAGGGATTTTCTCGTAGATAGGGAGGTATAGGTTGGCTATTCACCCGGGAAGATCGGATGAACCCACTTAGGCCACATAGAGCCCAGTGAGATACCACAGTTCTGCCATTATTCCATTTAGTCCCGGAACCACTAGAAGTTTCTGATCTACCGCCTTTGGTTGACATTGTCAATGTTTGACAGTTCCTACAGATCCTGAAGATTATGTAGCAGGCGCCAATATGCCGTTTTCTCCTTTGATATAGTGGAGGGCATGTGCCCAGTCTCATCCTCTTCCTCATTTTTCCAGCTTCCGCAGAAATCATTTGTAAGGAGCCCTGGATTAATGGGCGCTATGAAATCGAGCTATGAAATCGTTTACAATGTACCCTAGACCAAAGGGCCCGCACTTGGGTGGCTATAAAGAAAGCTATAACCCATGGCCATTGCCATGGACCAATGCGCCTGACATGTGTACCCATAATGCAATGCTGCTGACCCACACAACCATACTGAACGTGATTGTTTGGAGATTAGGCAGTCTTAACGTGCACTCTCCATCCAGTTTTAACCAGATTTTCTTCACCGATCAGCCCGTGTTCAAAGACGCCTATCTGCAGTTGACAGAATCGATGACCGCAGTGTTAATTATAAGCTTACAGGTACCCAGAGGGATTTCCAGGGTTGAGAATTCGCAGGAGAGTTCGTTGATTGTGCCACGCTTGGCCAGTTCATCCGTTCTGCAGTTACCTGGAATATCATTGTGTCCGGGTATTCATAAAGCATGAACAAGGCATCGTTTTGCTACCTCATTTAGATATCTTCTACAGTTTTACTGCCTTAACGCATCCTTTCCGACGTCTCAGCTTCTTGCGCAGCTTTGCCAGTTGGTTGCTTCAATCGATGACAGGGACAGAGCGGACTAAATAATAACAAATAATGGGTGCTACAACATGTTGCTTACAATGGCAGGCTGCATTAATTGAAAAGACTTCAATGCTCTTGCAGAACAAAGGGAGGAATCAACTCTCTCTCTCTCTCTCTCGGTCATTTGACAAAATCTTTACCTGATTCCAGGATATATGACGTCATGACCATTCATTCTTTACCATTCGTATCCATGTATTTCGCTATCTGCCATTATTTATATGGTCTTTCGCTTACGAATAAACGTATTCCATATTTAAGTGGTTTCTAGTGCGGTGGAATGACCTTGCTATGCATCTCACACAGCTTCCAATCGAAGGTATGTTCAATATCGACAAATTTGATGTCTAACTTGCTCTTGTATTCAAGGATAATAATATGCCTAGTATTTAGGGGACCTGAATAAGATATTCGTGGCTTTAATCCTGCCCGTTCCTCTCAGAAGACGGTTTCTTTTGTTGCTTACTTACTTAATTGGCCATTAACAATCCGTAGTTTGGATTCCGGTCTGCTTTAACACATCCTACCAGGCGACTCTGCTTCTTGCATGTCTCTGGCAATTGGTTACACCAATAGATGACAGGACTTTCTCAATTTGATTCTTCCAACCTAGAAGACGATGATATTGTCTTCGCCAATCTCCGCTAAACGCTACATTGAAGCCATGTCTTGCCGGAATATTATCTCACATTCGAACGACAGCCGCTGCAGACAGCCAGAGCAGCCGCTGTATGTTAATGAGCTGCTTTACGTCCATGTCGTTCAGGAGCTCGTACAGTTTTTTTTGGATCGGATGCGGCAATCATCCCCAACTTGCTTTAGACCAAAGATCATACGTAAGACTTTTCTCTCGAATACTTTCAAGGGTGCTGCATCAGTGCTTAATAGTGTCCATGCCTCTGCAACATAAAGAAGCACGGAGAGTATGAGCGTTTTGTAGAGTCATTATCACATGCCCCACGTAATTTTCGCTTGAATCCACTCGTATAATCATATTCGTTGTATTAGGGTGTTTAGTGTGTCGTTTATTATTTCGATTCCTTTTTTTTCTACGTTTTGTTTTTTTGGTCCTAACTTCCCTTCGTTTTTTCTTCTAAGCGCAGAAGAAGTTTAAGGACACCAAATAGCAAAAATTTTTGAACACGAAAAAAACTACTTGTTATGCTGCAGGTTGCGGTCAACAAAAAACAACAACAATAACTGACTGACAACAACAAAAAAGTTGTTGCGTTTTAATGTTTATTTGTGTGTTTTTTTTTTATTTAATTTTTTTTTTGTTTGTTTTTGTTTTTATTTTCGTTTTTATTTTCTATTTTTAATACCAAAAAACTGTTTAAATTCTTTGCACATTTTTTTCGTTTTTCTTTTTTGCCACTTTCAAGTCTCAGTATCTTCACGTATTTTTGGCTTCATAATGATGCTGCTCTCTCTCTCTCTCTCTCTCTGACAATCCTACTATTGCTGCGGCTGATGTTTTAGCAGGAGGGAATTTTTATTGGAAAAGTTAAGCTGTTTGGTTGTCTTTTATAAGGCCAGGGTTTCATACTCGTGATTATTTTTTGTTTTTCTAGTATTTTTATGTGTGATGGTTGTTGTTGTTGCTATTACTTGCTTTTCGTTATGATAAGTTTCATAAGCTTGTAAAGGGGATTAATTAGTGTTGTAAAGTACAAAAGATACTGCAAACTAGAATGGGTAGAGGATGTGCCCAAGCAAATGCATACAAAATTTAAATGGAAACGAAAAGTATGATATTTGGAATATATTTTGTTCGTTTTTTCTATGGATTATATACATAGATTCATTCAAATGGAAGATGCTTGAATAATATGAGATTTTCTCTTTATTTCCTTGCCTGTTTGTTTTATTTTTCTGTAAAAATATACGCTCCAGGACTTAAAAATTCCAGTAAAAGTATTAAAAGTTTATCACACCTACACATACATAATTAATTTAATTTATTTTAAATTGTAACTCACTTTCGTAATTAACAATGTTTTACACTTCATAGTATTTTTACGTTTTTACCTTTAAAGAACGTTTAAAATATGAAGTCGTAGATTGTAAATAAAATAAAAATAAATCTGTTTTTAATTTTAATTAAAATTCATTATTATTCGCACAATTCTGTGTGCCACTGTTCACAACTTGATGTATACAACAACAATTACATACTTTGTTTGTTATTACTTCTTGTTTACACCATTTGCAGAAACAATAACAATTACTAGACAATTATTCGACAGATCTTTGTAACGGACAACTTCAAACTACGATTATTCTCTTCAAACACACCGCGCCTTCACACAAAACTGACTGAACTTTTAGTAACTCAGTTGCCTGCTTTGCCTTGTCTGTTATATGGCAGAGTAAACAATCTGATGAATATTCTTGAAGGCGAATGTTCGTGAATTCGCCTTCTCGAGATCTCTATAAATGTAAACATCGTTGTTTTGTTGTTTGTGTATTTTGTTTACATTAATTCTAGCAGTGTTTGTTGTTGTAATTTTGTTTAGGTTTAGTTCGAAGTGGTAGCTCTGATATCACAAAGCTCACTTGAGCACGCATAGCGGCCCGTTGTGATGCCACGGGTGAACGCAGTCCCTGTACTGACCAAGTTCCACCAAAATCAGGGAAGAGGAAGAAGTTGGTCAGCGCAAGGGCTGCATTGCAATTTTGTTTACTTGTTTATCATTTTTTAATGCTAGTGTTTGTTGTTTTATTACGCAGTTCGATAATTTGTAAACAAGTTCATTGGTTTTGTAGCTTTTGTTTATAATTTTAATCTTAGTAGTTTTTATTCCTTTCGAAAACATTCCTTACTTCCCAAAAGACAAATTCATGGAACATATGTCCTTTTCTTGGATTCAACACAGTGTCCTATTGTTTTTTCACTGCAAAGACATCTTGTTTATCACAAAACCAAACCACCTTCTGATGATAGCCTCAAAATGTAGTCATTGACATTCGCTTATTATGATTACTATTGTCGTGAAGAAGCGTCATCATACGATCTATTTCACTCCCTTAAATTTTATAGAATATCTCCATATAATGTCTCGTCTAAGGCTATTGCTCTAACAAATGTTACTCAGTGTCAACCAGAACAATTCTCTGTCCAACACCTAATATGTTTCCTTGGGTGTTTCCATCTGGTATATATTAATGTCCCACATGTTCCAAGAATGTGTTTGCATGATTTGTTCTCATCATCCCAGAATCTACATATTGGATTGAATATGATACTCATTTTAAATAAATGTACTTTCTCTTTATAGTGCCCTATCAAATCAGTTGCATCGCTTAAATACCCTTCTATTGTAATTCCCCAACAATTTAGATTGTTTTTAACCCGTCTGCTCTGAAAAGAGTTTTTACCACTCTTTATCTTCCCTTTCCTTCATTACATGTTAGGTAAGGTTAGCGGATAGCTTGCCATTAACTGGCAAGTTCAATCAGTGGCCCATATGGCCCCTTCTGTTACCCAGTGTAATGTAAGCCCCCTTGTCATGATCCGTTAGGGATGGGTTTGAATCACTCCGAGCTCCGGATGAAACCAGCCAGTTCTCTTAGTGCCGAGTTCGTCACCATACGCAAATCTAGCCTTCAGTACCTGTTAAAGTAAAATCGAGTCTGAAGTGAAAGAAACTCGAAAACTCCATCATCTGCTTAAGAGTTGCTGAGAAGCATACTTGGCAAATCTATCATTCATATCGTATTAAAGTATTAACAATTCAAAGGTAATTGTTGTACGTGTAAATTTTTATAGCCACTTAAGTGCTTAAGACCTGCCGGGTTTAATTTGTAAAAAATTTTACATAAAAAAGTGAAATTTAAAAAAAACCTGACGAAATGTAACAAAGACGATGGAAGTGAAAGAAAAAACTGGCTTGGTTGGGTAATACGTCAAATAAATGTCAAAAAAAAAACAACAACAAAACAAAACGAAATGACGATGATGATGAGAACGTAGTGACTTTAACTCATTCCCCAAGCAACCATAAATATAACGACGACGACCATCATGTTGAAACTGCGAGAAAAAATATACAGGAGCCGCACATACATATAAATATTGGTTCACATTGATGTATATGTAGACAGAGTAATAAATAAAAAAATTGCAAAAAAAAAAACAGAAAAAATATATTTTTCCTCTATTTATTGTTATTGTTTTTGTTTTTTTTGTTATTGTTTTACTGGATATCATTTCATTTCTCGCCATATATCTCGCGAATTCATACGATATATAAACAATTTCTTTTTTAATCTCTCTCTCAAGCTCTCTCACTCTCTCTCTCTGTTTCACTACCTTCCACCCGTCACTTGCTGTCTCTCTCTCTCTCGCTTACTGTATTTCATTGTATATTTTTTTTGTTGTTGTTTTGATTGTATAAATTTAATGAATTTTCACGCCATTCGAGTGTAAAATGTGGCAACATTTTATTATTACTCGCACTACTAACACCAACACATTGAAGGAGAGTATAACACACATACATACATACACATAAATTACTATAGAAATTTATATGCCGACAAGTGATATTATAGTCCTGCTATAGTCCTTATTTTATATACACACACATGTACACATACACATACAAACGGTACACACTGTTATTAAATAATGCTCTACACATACATACATGCATATACAGAGGAACTGATATTTATACATGCAGCAGTACAAGTGATTTCAGTTTCAGAGTTCAGAACAGAGAGTTAACTGTAGGTGGTCGGAGGTATAAGTGCCGGCCATAGTCATCAACTTGACAAGTTCTTTGGCATTTTGCTGATGCATATTATGATAGCTAAAGCACCCGGCTAAGTCGGGTATGTACATACTAAAGAAGAATCAGCACTATATACAAAAGCCAGAAAACTTCAATTCACTCCATATTGTAGAGCTGCCTGATAAGGTGGAGTTTATTATTGTAGTGATGTCTTAGTGTAGTGTATGTTTTAGTACTGCTACTATGTATATGATCTATTGGATTCCTCTCATACTTTATTGGACATTCATGTTATCATCTCCTCTAAACCTATTGCCCTCTTAAACTGTTGGATGCTGTTCGCTGTCCACAATGCAAGTTTCCTGTCTACCATCTAGTAAGGCAAGCAGGTGTTTCCTTAAGGGGCGTGCATTAATACGTCACAGGTTTCAAAAATGGTTTCCAACGATCAATACTCTTCGTTGTCTAAAGCAGTTGACTCAGTTGAAGTCGCCGTAGTCTAGTAAGTAGTGTGTTGGCTTATTTGACGTGAGGCCACGCTTCAAAATCGTGTTCAGACATCTTCAACAAAACGAAATATGAAAAAATACGGCGACTTACCCCATAAAAAAAATAGTCCTGTGGAATGAACTTGCAGGCAATATGTTAGGCATGTGCAAAACATAGGGATTTGTTTGCTCGATAAAGCTGTGGTCTAGTAGGCAGTACGTTGCATATTAGACGAGAGTCTGTGGCTCTCATATGATAACATATTTCCCATGCTGTTGAATTCACCTATCTACAAGGGAAAAATAATATCAATCTCGATTTTATTGAGAGTTTCTAATGCTTTCAAGGCTAGGCCCAAAGATTCATTATATATCAGCTTAGACATCTCGAAGAAAACATAGAAAAAAAAAAAAAATATTTATTCGTCGACTGCCTCTCAGCAGAGTGTATTATCCTTACAAGATCCTCGCATACTTTTTTTGAACTCCATTGCACAATATTGGGCCAAGTTCGGGGCCCTGTTATGCCGCCCTGTACTCTCTAACATGCGCTTCTGTTTCGTACTATAGTATAAGGTAGTATTCATTCTAAATACTCAAGTACGCTTAAATCTTCAAACGATGTACATGGTAAGTTTCTCAAAAATCTGACGTTCGGATCGAAGTTAAACTGTAGGTATCCTGTCCCGCCTGTTGTCGTGTATGCGAATCTGGGTGTGTAGTAACCCTTGACATGTAATTTCGCTTTATTAGTTCCTCCTGAAACGGAAAGAGCAACGAAACCATTCGCTTTAATAGCATACGGCAGGTCGGTATTGGAGACCTCGGCCCTACTACGCTTTGCATGGTAGTCTTATAAGATATTCTCTAGTGATCTACATCTAAGCTGTTCGAGGATGTCTGAGGAAGAGACGATAGAGGTTATGTATATACACTTTTACGAGAATACTTTTTCAAGTTGAAAAAAGCAGAATGGAATTCAACAAATCGTGGGTGGTCCAACATATCTTTGTGCCGAATTTCAACCACTTGATCACTTGAGTTCATCAAGAGAACGGTTCGCACTCTAATGGGAATTCTAGCAGGACACTGTGATATTGGCAGTTTTTCTGACAAGCACTGTTGTCTACTCCACCAGAATTACTACACAATCAGCCAGGATGTAGAAGAAACGTAATGGGTATAAAACCTTTTATGTAAGTGCTCTACTCTTCAAGACATATGTCATTGGTTTTCGAGTGACAGAACGTTTGAAGATGTGGACATTGTGGTGAATGTGCCCACGTGTCACTGTTTGTGAACTAGCTAGTTTCATACGAAGCTCGGGATTGTTCAAATCCACCGAAAGGATTGTGACAAGAGGGCTTAGTTTACATTGGTTAACACAATGGGTCCTATGGGCTACCGTGTGAACTTACGTGGCTGTGAACGTCAAGCTACCCGATAACCTAACCTAACTTATATCTAAGCTATCTCTGATTTTTCTGTAGCAGCAAATTTTGTTCAGCATAATAGGTTTTTTCTTCCATTTTTCCTATTGTGTTGTAGTCGCCGTTGCTTAGTTGGCTAGTGTGTTGGCTTACTGAGGCCATGGTTCAAAATGCAGTACAGACATCTCCAACAAAAATATGATATTTTTTCGGCTACTTCCTCTCAGCAGATTTCTGGCAAAACTCTGTGAGAGTAAATAAATAAAATTGCCATGAAAAGTTTCTCAAAAATCTAGCGTTCGAAGTTGACTTTAAATTGTAGGTCCCCCGCCACACACACAACATAAATGATGTGAGAAACTAGGTTGTAATTCTGACTGAAAGGGTTGTATTGACCAACTAAGTAAGGAAGAAAAGACGTTTGCAAGAAGATTGCTGCTCAAGAGAAGTTCAAATGCTTACAGCCAACACGTCAAGATAAGTTCGATCACATTCCCTCGCAGTATCAATAAAACATTGAAACAGGAGCCATGACTTTGACTAGGCTTTAGGGATTTTCTTGGAGAGAAATATAAAGAATAAGTGGTGTGAGAAGGCCAGGTTGTAATCCTGACTAAAAGGGTTGTAAAGACCAATTATGAAGGTATGTGAAATCTTTTAAAACTTTTGGACACAAGTCCTGACCTCACATAGGGTATTAAACCAAGTCCATCTGAATCTTCACACAGGGCTGGACAAATTATTAAAGCAAACATCCACACATACAACTGGCTTTATGCGGAGAATAAATTTCATTTGAAGATATGATTTCTTTTCAACAAAACAGTCATATTATGGCACTTTAATGGCGAAAACAAACCGAAAAAAATCTCATAATAATATACAACAATAACAACAAAATAATGCCACAAAAATAAAAATTTTCACACAAATACAAATGCATACACACACACACACGCAAACTTAAACACTTGTGGCATACTATTTAGCAGTACATAAGTACAAAAGTTCAGTACGTAAGTATGGATATGAACAATTAAAAAACCCGGAAAAATAAGAGCAAAGTATAGACGGCAAAGCGACGTTGTTGATGGCGATGATGCTGATGATGATGATGATGATGATGATGAAAATGTGAAAAACCAAAAAGAAAAAAAAGAGGAAAACAACGGAAATTTTATTACTTCTGTTCAGCCATTTGACTTAATGGCGGTGAAAATGATTTCTCCTCTTAAATGTGGCATACAAAACTACACGAACAAAATTTGCGAGACAGACAGACACCACGGCAAAGGCAAAGGCAATATAGAGCCAAAGTCAGGGATGGGTATTCCATCAAAACCGGCTCAAACAGTTAAATTTTAAATGGCAAATAAATGCCTCAATTATTAAGGCAGTCTACGGATATTCACTTAAACAAAGTGTGGTGATAAAAAGTTTTCAATTTTAACTCCCCAAAAAAAAAAAAAAATAATTCACGCCTAAATAGTAAATAAAAATGTGGACGACTGTACGGCCGTTTGTTTTTTTGGTTAAAAAATAATGAAAATAATAAAATAAATTAAAAAAGAAATGCAAATAAATTATAATTTTTAAATAAAAAAAATCAAAATTAATGCCACATCAAGTGGAATTTATTGCTTGCGTTGCAAAAATTAAAAGGAAATAAAAATAAATTCCTATAGGAACAAACAAACAAACAAGGAAATCGTGAATCGCGTTGAAACAATATTTCAGTTGTTCAAACCAAAACCAAAAACGATAAAATTATGGTCTGTAGAAGAGGCTGTGATTTCATGCAAATAATTTTTAAATGCATGGAAAATAATTTTCAGTTAAAGAAATGTCCTGCCACAGTATTCAAGTGCAATTCTTTAACCGAGCAAGCTTCACATATGCGTCGACTGTTGGACTCTTTAAATAATAACTACGGTAATTTTTGTCCGATTTGATCAAACGAAATGTCAATCTCTTCACAAGATAATGTACTTTCAGAATGTCATCATTTATTCCATATTTTTTAATTAAAGTTTGGTACTATGAACGGACAAAGTTGAAAAAATATGAAAAAAATTCGCATTTGTCAAGTTCACCTCATCAAACCCCATAGCATATTAAGTCAAATAATATTTATATGTACATCGTTTTAATGGCCCATCCCTCTCCTTTCTAATAAGGCTTAAATTTTGGACTTCGGTTCAGAAATCTTTGTGTAATCAGTAAATTTGTGCATAAAGTCCAAAAAAACAGTTTTTGTCAAATAAAACAAATTTGGAGGGTTCAAGAAATATAAAAAATATATTTTTGAGTTCTACTCAACAAAACTCACAACTTACACTATGTCATTAGCTGGGTGGCTGGGTTTTTTTTTATTTTATCGCATAGTGTAAGCCGTTGGCGCTTAAAATGCTTGCTGTTTTGAGTTTTAGGGTAGAATAGTGAGAGCGAGTAACAAAACAATAAAACATTTCCAGGAGGTTCAAAAGGACTCTTTGATGCTCTACATAGACAGTATATATCTTAGAATCGTTCATTTCAATTTAGTATGAAGTTAAGAATTGGTCATTACAACTCTTAAGTCAGGGTTGGGACTGGTGTAGCTTCTCACACCACTTATGTTGTGTGCGTTAATTTTATAAACGAGTGTGGCGGGACTTACAGTTTAAAGTCAACGCCGGACGATAGATTTTTGAGAATCATTTCTTGGCAATTTTATTTATTTACTCTCAGAGCTTTCGTCAGAAATCTGCTGAGAAAGACAGTCGCTGAAGAAATATTCTCGTTTCGTTGGAGATGTTTAACCTGGGGTTTGAACCGCGGCTTCACGTCTAATAAGCCAACACTTTACCTACTAGACTACGGTGATCTTAATACGTACGTGGTATATTATGAAAAACTTGCTGTTACAGGAGAAAGGTTCATAGATTATATTTAAGCCGTAGCCTCTAGTCTAATATGCCAACACACTACCTACTAGACTATGGCGATTTTCAAAACGTATAAATCCCCGTTATAATCATCAAGGGATGCAGAAGGAAGTGTTAATCGAAGTGACATCGTAATTGACAGCCGTAATGAATGAGAAAGAATTGGCTAAAGGATATAAAATCTGGATTGTATCTCAAAGGACTTTTGTGTTCAATCATATGCGTATATTTCGACACCTACTTCGATGGTAAACTTTTTAATAAGAATAACGCATATGAAAATATTATATTTTTCACTATTTGAAATTAAATTCAATTAAATTGCCAACAGTTCTAACACTTCAAAATAATCATTGTAAGCAAATACCGTAAACCATACGTACTCGTATGGCATTTACCAACGAAATAACCCCCCTAAGTATGCAATAATTTATTGCATGCATATTAATTGCTACACACTATTTGGTTGCGTATACATACTGAATAAATTTCTAATTAAATATTAATCATACGCCAATGGTACAATCCCTACCTCAGACATCTCGAACAAAATACAACATGAAAAAAACTCTTTCGATGACTTCTTTTCAGCAGTCTTCTGGCAAAAACTCTGAGAGTAAAATAAAATTGCCATGAAAACATTCTCAAAAATCTGTCGTTAAGAGTCGACTTTAAATTATAGTTCCCGACACACTCATGTATCCCTTATTTTGTATCTGGCAATACTTATGTCAATCTATTATCTCCCAAAATTCCGTATATTACCTACACTGAAGGCAATGAATCGATTTACGCTTGAGGAACTTTGGGGTTTATTGTATATATATACAGTTTACCTCGAGTTTTGCGTAAAGATCTCGGTATGACGCTTTACAAAGTTCAATTGGTTCAAGAGTTGAAACCGCATGACAATCCGCTTCGTTTTCGCTTCGCTAGATAGGCCAAGGAAAAACTAAACTATGATGTCGATTTTGCCACAAAAAAAAAATTATCTTTTCGGTTGAAGCTTATTTTCATCTTGGTGGGTACGTTAGTAAGCAAAATTGCCGTATTTGGGGCTCAGAAAACCAACATGTGACTGTTTGGTGCAGCTTGTGAAGCGAAGACGTCATTGGCTCATATTTCTTTGAACATGACGACGGCGCAACCATTACGGTCAATGGAGGCACCTATAGCACTATGATAAGCGATTTTTTTCTTACCCGCTCTTCATTGTATTGATTTGAACGATGTTGGGTTTCAACAGGATGTTGGGTTTCAACACATCTCATGCCACAATCGATTTATTAAGTCAAACGTTTGATGGCCGTTTAATTAGCCGAAATGGTAATGTCAATTGGCCGCCAAGGAGCTACGATTTGACACCGTTGGACTGTTTTCTCTGAGCCGCCGTTAAAGAAAAGTGTTATACCAACAAGCCAGAGACAATTGAGCATTTGAAGGCCAACATTCGTGATGCCATTGTCAAGATACGACTCTATACATCGAAAAACAGCACGAAAATTGGTTCAATCGAATGATGGCAGCTGCGGTAGCCATATAAATGAAATTGTATTCCATTTATAACCCGAATAATTGTACTGCACAACATAATAATTAATTTGGCAAAATTTCAAATCGTTTTAGTTTTATTGCGATTTTAAATTTAAACTTTTAAATGGCTTACATACATGCCATACATAATTGGTAATTACAACCCTTTTAGTCCGGATTACAACCTAGCTTCTCACACAATGTTGTTGTTGACTCCGAACTATAGATTTTTGCGAATTTTCTCAAATTTTTCGACAGAAATCTGCTGAGAGGAAGTCAACGTGGAAATATTTCTTTATATTTCGTTTCATCTGACCTTTGGTTAAAGCCATGGGCTCCCACTTAATAAGTTAACACGTTACCTACTAGACAACGACTTAATCCCATTTTGTTGATGACAGGGCGTTTGATCTACACCTGGAGTATTCTGGAATTTGGTCATCCATTTGTATGCACGTATATAATAAATTTAAAATCTTTTCTTTCTAAATTCTTCTGAAAGAATACTTGACTTTAAAATTTATTTTCAATTAAAATCCTTTTAAAAATTTCTGCTACTGTTACTGCAGTTGATATTGTAGATTTCAGTGTTATTTTCTCACGTTTAGTGTTCGTTTTTATTGTTGTAGTTGCAGTTTCTCCTTCAATTATAATTGCTGCTTTCGAATTGCTAAACAGCTCAGGCAATATATCGAATGAATGCCATACACATACAACAGCTCAGCAAATATACTAGAAAAAACTTAGAGAGTGAGAGACAGATAGAGAGAGAAATAAATACAACAGATAGAGACAAAGTAGTGTTGTTTAGTGTTAAATGCAGTAATCATTCATGTTAGATTATATACAATTTTCTCTCTCTCTCTCGCTCTCTCTCTCTCTCTCTCCCTAAGAGTTCTGTGTGTGTGTGTCAGTGGCTTGTTAACAATAGAGCCTTTATTGTTGTTGTTATTTTCCGGTTTTCTTTTAACAGGCCGCATAGATGATGACGATGATGATGATGACCAGAAGACCAATACTGCGTCTAAAATAGCGGCCCCACTTAAACATGCGACTCATGTAGAAAATAAGTTAAAATGCCGCAATTTTCTTGCCATGTTCATGTTTCAAATAATAACAGACAGTGTGTGTATATGTGCCAAATATGTTTCCCCAATAGTTTGTCTCTGCAATCACTCTTTTACCCTCTTACCTTTGTTTTTTTCCCTGGCTTTCATTGCCTGCTTTACTAACCTTATCTTCAATTTCTCTCCGCCGGCTGTTTTTTCTTTTTTTTTGTTTTTCAATATTATTGGCTAAAGGTTTTGACATATTGCTAGTACAGAGAGAGAGGTATGAGTGTTTGTCGATGTTTTAAGTGCCCCTATATGTATGCAATACATTTATGATTAGATATTCTACTCATCGTCACTATAACATCAGTGGTGCTTTATTTTTCTTTTTTTTCTCGTTTTTTCTCTATCATGTCTAAAGGCATCATTATTTTAACGTCATGTTTAATATTTTCCGTGACATGTTAAAGAAATTAACAAAATACCATCATGTACGAGTAATCAATATTAAATAATTGCTTTAACGACTAGCAGCAATACGTAGTAGTTAGGCAAACAAAACCAAGGCAAAATACGAAAAAAAAAACACTTCAATTTATTACTTAAGCCATAGATTTTGTAATTTATACGGCTAAATAAGTATTTGAGTTTATTTTTAGGCCTTGTAATGGGTTTGAATTTTACTACACATAAAAAAAACGTAAAAAAAACGTAGCAAACAAATTTATGTAACAACACTGGTTTAGGTGCCTTGATTGGCGAACTGTTTGGTATGGTTGTGTGCCGTGGCTTTCATATGAACTTAGTTCTTCAAAATTGATGAAAATTGAAACGTTTAGTCAATGGCTTACTGATTTACTGACTTTTTTTGGGACCAAAATAAAAGAATTGGTTTTAGTCGGCATGTGGCTTCGACAGGACGGTGTCATATGATGCATCACACGCGGTACAATGAACGCATTAAGACGTGATTTTGATGAGGAATTAATCTCACATTTTTGCAAGATTTCATTGATATTCAAAATTATGTGATTTGGCCCACTAGTCTACACTTTGAGGCGAGTACGTGAATTTCTGCGGGCACAGCCTTCCTCATATGAGTAGTACAACTGAAGAACGAGTTTTCCCTCTAATGCATTGTGTGTTCCATTGGCCAATCGATTAAAAACGGATGTGTTCTGCGAGAAAGACGAGTACTACGTATGAATGTATGATTTTCGGAAACAAGTCCCTTTATTTCGCCAGAGCATAATCCCTTAAAGTCGTTATAGCATAAACCGTGAATTCGCCGTACTAGTATAGTACGTAGTAGGTAGTGTGTTAGCTTATAAGACGTAAGGCCACGGTTTAAACCCTAGACAGACATCTCCAGCAAAATGAAGTATGAATAAATATTTCTTCAGCGACTTCACTTCAGCATATTCCGGTGAAAAACTCTGCGAATAAAATAAAATTGCCATGAAAAGCTTTCCCAAAAAATCTGTCGTTCGGAGTCGTCTTTAAACTGTGGGTCCCACGTCACTCATGTATAAAATTAACACACACACGACATAAGCAGTGTGAGAAACTAGTTCCTAATCCTGACTGAAGCGTTGTAATGATTTGGAAATCATTATGTAGGATTGGAAGTTAGAGCGAATAGAACGTTAATACAAATTAGAAAAAAATTTGGAGGCTCTGTTCTGTGCCATTTATAACAACCCATATAGAGCGATTCTTGAGAAAGCTCGCTATAAATCGAGAGAAGCAACTACCGACACCAAAGACAATAAGTTTCGATACAAGTGCAACGTTCCACACTCTGTCAATATCTGCAGCTACATCATTGCTTTCACTAAATCATTGGTCGGATTGAGTCCACCTTTCGCAGAACAACACTTACAAGTCACCAGTAGAACGGGTCTTACGGAAATCATATTGCCTGTCACTAATCAGGTGTTTATTTAATTTCATGCAAATGAGACATCCGTCTAGTATACAGTTTTTTCATGTGAAAATGTTGAATCAATTTGCAATGTATAGAATAAGGAATGAATAACACAAAATGTTGTTAATTTTGCTTTTTAATTTCATTCAATTAACTTTAGTATTGCTTAACGTAGGGCTGAAGAATTGATTATAATATAAAGTATAACGTCAGGGTGAATATTAAAACATATTATGAGCATACGTGTGTGTTTGCATAGAATTTTTCGAAATACACACTCTTGTTCAAAGTTCATTCATTGACGATACATAAATGTGCTTAAAATTTTTTAGAATTAGCACCACTATAAGTCTAAAACTATAGTTTGGAGATGTGAACAGCAGGTACAGCCTCTTTTAAACTTTATCGTACAATATTATGTATTCCTAGACAAAGGAAAGGGCCTCCTAGAACAAAAGCTGGCTTGGAGTCATTATTGAATCGACTGAGACCTTTCAGAAGAAAATATTCAAGTACTTAATGGTGGACAAATTGTTTCACGCTTACAAATTCATTGAAATCGTTTAGCATTGATTGACTAAAAACTGCAATAAAAAGCCAACGTTGCGCAGACCAATCTGTAGCACGGTTAATAAAACAGTTTTTGAGATATCCTTTAAAAAGTGCCACAAATTGAATGGAAAATGAAAAAATAAAAATAATGTTTAATTAAAAACTATTTTCGTACGATAAATTAAAAATTAATTTTTCGTTTTTTCTTTGTTAATAAAAACCACTTCAGATCCACTCGTTTATTAATAAAAAAAAAATAAGTGAATAAACTGCTAAAATTTTACCAAACAAATGCAGCTAAAAGTATGCAATACATTTCTATCACTATCTCTCTCTCTCTCTTTCTTTTAATGAATGAAATGAGAGAGAGAGAGAGAAAGAGAGATAAAATATCAAAAATTCACGACATATTAACTGCAACAATTTTGCCACCATGTCAACAAATGATTTACGACTCCGATTCCGATTTTTTTTTCTTTTTTGAACAATGAAGCTACAACAAACGACCAATAACCAACATAAAAAGAGAGAAAGATATAGAGAGGGAGAGAGAGAGCGAAAGGAAGAAATAACAAAGAACATATGAATACTATTGTACATGAGTACAAACATTTAAAAACAATTTTTTCTTTTGCACAATCCATGACCCTTTAAAGACCCCAATAATATGAACGTGGAGCTCCATGGGTAAGAGAGTAAGAGAACAATGTGAAGAGAGTTGTTTTTTAAGATTGTTAGAGAAAATTTTGTTGGTTTATTATCACAATGAATTTCTATGTACAAATAGTCACACAGATGTAAACACATACACATATGTATGCACACAATATGTTTTAATATTCATCCTGAAGTTGTGCTTTATTTTAGAATCAATTCTTCAGCCCTACGTTAGGCAATACTAAAGTTAATGGAATGAAATTTAGGGACATAGGGAGTGGATACTTAACAACGACTTCATTGGTGTAAGTCTGGTTAACCTAGTCTGGTTAATTTCCGTGGTGTTACACGGGAGTAGCTGGTACGGTATATTATTTCAGCATTAATCTGTAGGATATACGTATAATGTCACCCCAATACTGTTGCTCTGAAAAACTTCTGGATGCTGCTCGGTGCCTCCTTATTCGTAGGGACGTAAGGAATAAGTACCAAACAATGACCTGATTGTTGTTAACTTTTTTAAACCCAATTATCTTTTCTCCACCCTTATTTATCCAAACATGCCCATTGTGTTATACAGGGTGGATCATTTGGCATTCGTTGTAACTAGAGCGCAATTATTATTATCATCTGGTAGAGGTACTATAGTGCTGCGACTATACGTTCCATTGCACTATCGTCTAATGTCTCCTCCAATCCTATTGCCCTGACCAACTCTTGAACGCTGCACGATGTCAAAAAGGACCCCACATTGAGCAACACCTGATATATACCCAGGTGTTCTCTTCAGGGATGCTTTATCGCCGCATACATTACAAGTGTGAGTCCTAATGATTTATTTTCGCCATCACCGAATCTACATTCTGGGTTTGAGTGCCACCTCCAGTGCAGTTTGCTCCGAAATTGTCCAATTAACTGCAGGGTATTGCCTTGGCATTACTGTTACTCTGATCGTTTTTAAAATCTCCGCATAGCCCCTGATCTCAGTTCATTTCGTTGACCTTACTGGGTTCTTCACAAAACTATCCGCATTTCTTTATATAGCTCAGATTACATCCTTTATCCAGGTGGTATCTTCGGCACAAAACAGTCACTATGTAGTCTTCTTTCTGACTTCGACGACATCTTCATATCCAGTTTCTGGTTCAATGTTATAAAGCTGCTTTTAAGTGGTCCACACACCAGCTTTACATTATCCGCTGTTTTATAACACAGGGAGCCTAAATGTTTTTTCAGGTTTCGTTTTGCTTCAGATGTCTGACCTGAGGTTTGAACCGAGGCCTCACGTCTAATAAGCCAACACTCTACTTACTAGACTACGGCAACTTCACTAGACTAAGGCTACTTCGCTAGACTACGACTACTTCACTAGACTACGGCTACTTCACTAGACTACAGGTACTTCACTAGACTATGGCTACTTCATTAGACTACGGCTACTTCACTAGACTACGGCTACTTCGCTAGACTGCGGCTACTTCACTAGACTACGGCTACTTCACTAGACTACAGGTACTTCACTAGACTATGGCTACTTCACTAGACTACGGCTACTTCATTAGACTGCGGCTACTTTACTAGACTACGGCTACTTCATTAGACTATGGCTACTTCACTAGATAATGGCTACTTCACTAGATAATGGCTACTTCACTAGATAATGGCTACTTCACTAGATAATGGCTACTTCACTAGACTACGGCTACTTCACTAGACAACGGCTACTTCACTAGACAACGGCTACTTCGCTCGACTGCGGCTACTTCACTAGACTACGGCTACTTCACTAGACTACAGGTACATCACTAGACTACGGCTACTTCATTTGAATACGGCTACTTTACTAGACTAAGGCTACTTCATTAGACTACGGCTACTTCACTAGACTACGGCTACTTCGCTAGACTGCGGCTACTTCACTAGACTACGGCTACTTCACTAGATAATGGCTACTTCACTAGACTACGGCTACTTTACTAGCATACGGCTACTTCACGAGACTAAGGCTACTGCACTAGACTATGGCTACTTCACTAGACTACAGCTACTGCACTAGACTACAGCGACTTCACTAGACTATGGCTACTCCACTAGACTACGGTTACTTTACTCCACTACGGCTACTTCACGAGACTGCGGCTACCTCACTAGACTACGCTTACTTCACTAGACTACGGCCACTTTACTAGACTACGGCTACTGCACTAGACTACGGCTACTTTAGTAAACAATGGCGTAAACTGTAGCTCCACAAGGATTCGTTCTTCCTACTTCACGTTACTATAAGGTTTTTTGTGTGGCCACCACAAAATGCATGCATGGAATACACTAATATGAGCACTTGTCGTTAGACGCCAAAAAACATCATACTAAAGGCCAAATACTCACTCACTGACTCACTCCTGTTTAAAATGTCGCCCCAAAAACAGAACAACAATAACCAAAATAATAATAACAATAACAACATAAAGTAAACCAAACTTTGTTGGTATTTTACCAGCCAAAAAAAGTAAATTTTTTTTCTTTTAAATGTTTATGTTGTTGCATGGTGTAGTTTTGTTGCACAAAAACATTGCTTGTGTATGTGAGTTTTAAATGCTGCTGTCATATGCAAAATTCCATCTGTCCTACTACCTCAAAAAGGAAGAAGACATTTATGAAAACGTTAAATTTAAGCAGGAGTAACGATAACAACAGCAACAACAACCAGCTGTACAATGACACAAGACAGTCATTGTAAACTGCTAACATTGCTGGTATATCGGTTTTGTATGCCACAGAGACAGAAACCCAACTACTACTACGACTACTACTCCGTACGTACCTATATTGTGCGATTACATAGACAAAGGGAGTGTAAGTGCGGGCAGAGCTGCTGGGGTAATGCTATGAATTGAGCCGACAAAAAAAGAAGGATTAACTTGTAAAAACAATGATCATCGTATTCCACACGACGCAAAAAAAACCTCATCATACATAACATAACCAATTTAGCCGAATGAACCAAAAAAAAAAAAAAAACAAAACGGAGAATTTGGTATGAAAAATATTTTTTTGTTTTGATATAGAAAAAGTAGGAAAGATAGTCGATCCTAACCGACTAGATAATAACGAATAATGGGTGCTACAAGGTGTTGCTTACAACGGCAGGCTGCATCAATTGAAAAGACTTCAATTCTCTCTCTCTCTCTCTCTCTTTTCGGTCATTGGACAAAAACTTTACCTGGTTCCAGGATATATGACGTCATAGCCATTCATTTTTTACCATTCGTATCCATATATTTCGGTATCTGCCAGCATTTAAATGGTCTTTGTTTCCAAATGAACGTATTCCATATTGAAACGGTTTGCAGTTCGTTGGAATGACCTTGCTATGCACTCACACACTTTCCGATCGTAGGCACATTTAATATCGACAAACTTGATATATAAGCTGTTCTTTATTCAGGCATAATAATATGCCTAGTATTTATGGCATCCGAATATGATATTCCCGGCTTGAATACTGCCCGTTTCGCTCGAAAGACGATTTCTATTGTTACTTACATACATACATACATGCATACATAATTGGTCATTATAACCATTCAGTCAGGATTACAACCTAGTTTCTACCACCACTTATGTTGTGTGTGATAATTTTATGCATGAGTGGCGGGACTTACGGTTTAAAGTCGACTTCGAAAAGATAGATTTTTGAGAAACTTTTCATGGCAAATTTCATTTACTCTCAGAGTTTTTTTGTTGCTGTAAATCTGCTGAAAGGAAGTCGCCGAAGAAATATTTTTTCACATTTCGTTTTAATGTCTGACCTGGGGTTTGAAATGTGGCCTCATGTCTAATAAGCTAACACACTATCTGCTAGACTACGGCAACTTTGGCCACTAAAAAACCGTTTATCGAATTTCGGCCTTCCAGGTGCCTCTGCTCCTTGCGCGTTTTTGCCAGTTGGTAACTCAAACCGATGATAGGGCTTTCTCAATTTTTTCCTTTCAACGTAGACCAAGTCGTCTTCTTTACCGACTTCCTTTAATCTCCGTATCGAACATCCTCTTTCATGCGAACGTCGTGGCCGAGACAGCGCAGCCTCTGGATCTTAATGCTCTGCACAATGTCCATGTCGAGACGAGCTCTTACGAACTCATATAGACTATAAGTTTCGTCGCATGAGCGAAGTCTATCGGACCATAATAACACCTGTTGGAAAGAGGGATCCTATGCTTGATCTCCAGACTGACATTGTTTTTGCTGGTAACGGCGGAGCCAAGATAAATAAATCCATTGACAACACCGAAAGTATAATTATCATCCACAATCTGAGATCCGTTACGCCCCATATCCCTAGTTGTCGACAACCAAGAATGATAAACTAAAGATTACGCCTTGCGCATGTTTTCCCGTTAGATGACGTAGTTGCGCTATTTTAAAGGTTTCCAAGTCTTTTTCATATGTGAAAATTAACATTTCTTCTGAAAAATGTTTGCACTACGTGAAAGTAGTTGGCAGCCCTGCAATATAACTCACATTATCATTAGCCAATAGGAACGAAGTTGCGTGACGTCATTGATTCAACATGCGCAGAAAGTTTTAATTTTGTGTGCGTGATGGCGTAATCTTTAGTTTATCATTCTTGGTCGACAACATATACTACGTTTTGCCCTCATTGACTGCCCGACCCATCTTGATAGAGATTTATTATTCAGTATTAAGTCGGATAACAGTTATGGGGTGGTGTAGGGTGTAATGCATAGAACAAACAATTTTAATATGAAACATGCCACAATTTGCGTTTTTATGTTATTAGTAGTTGTTGTAATTGTTGTTGCCAATGTTTCTCAAAAACAAGAAATATTTCAGACTCTATGCCAGCAACAAAAACCAAAAAAAAAAAAAAAAAAAAAAAAATAAAAAAAATATTTTGTCTTCTGTTTGTTGTAACAAAAGAGCACTGTTGCTCTTTGTTATTTTCTAACAGCCAACGTACAAATTACAGTTTGTTGAAGCAAAACCAACAAACAAAAGCAACTAAAGCAACAGCAACAGCATGTTGCAAGTAAAACAATAGTAAGAAGCACAATCAAACAAAACAAAAATCATATTAACAAAGTAAACATTTGTGTTGTTGTTGTTGCAACTTTCAGCACACATGACTATACACCGACCGACCGCTTTCAAATCGAGAGTAATTTGAGCATGTATTGGGTGGTCCTTTTCGGACATTGAAAACTTTTGAGAATGAACCAAAAAATACAAAAAAAAAAAAAGAATTCTTTACACAAAAATATAAAAAAAAAAAAGAAAAAGAGAAAGAAAAACTGAAAATATTCCACTGACACCTGAGTACCTTACTGGTTAGTTAGTAATGAAGCCGAAGTACAACTGCTTTTTGGTTAATTTGATGCCGCATCGTAAAGAAACTTTCGACTTACAACGGGAGAGAGTCGTTGAACGAAAAGGCTAGAGGGGGAGGATGGATTATAAATTACAAAAATTTTTGTCGATTTAGGCTGTCGAATAAATTACAATGCAGGCTATCCCATATCTTTTTGTCCGTTTCGTTGACAGTCAGCCAATGTAATCAGGTGCAATATTTAGGCATTTAAGTCCTTCCTTTCTTCCATTTCCTTATCTCCTTCACTGTCCCCTGTCTACATTTCTTCTAGGACGTATATTCAATGGATCACTTCGACCTCTAGGTATTGTACTTATCCCCGTGACAAGTAAACATCCTTAAACCTAATCTAACGTTGCCGAATTACATACTTCCAATGCATGGGCGGAAGCCATTTGCATATGAATACCTTTATATGAAAATACGCCAAAGAGGTGACAAACAAAAATTTGCACAAAGTGTTCTGAAAATGCTTTGACTTAACATCTGACATTGCCTACGGTAGGCGTTTATTCTCCGAACAATTGTTTGTTTGTGTTATTGAATGTTGAAATGAAGAATCTGGTCGGTTGAGTCCTCCCCTTTCTGAAGAGGTTGCATTGCTTGATATTCCTTGGATACACGTGGTTGGTCTTATACCCTCTGGAGCATCAGGATTTGAGGAAATTCCTGGATTTTTGGAGAGGGTTTCAAGCCTCTTAATTTTTCATAAACTGAAAACCATGTTGAACAAAAATTGCTAGGAGCTGACATTAAATTTTTTAACAATTTGGTCACATCACCTAAAGAGGTTATCTGGAAATGAATTAACGCCATATGCGTTTTAACTGTAGGCTGAGTCCTTTGGAGATTGAGACGAAAAGATTTAATGTGAATGACTCACTCACATCCGACATACGGTCAATCTCCGTATGGGGACGGATTAATAATGTCGATTTTAAAGCGCTAAAGACCCAGAGCAACAACAATATTGCTTTATCTTTAGTTATGAGTGACGAAAATGTTAAGGTGTCAGACGCTCTTATGTTCTTGGCATGAAAATTCGGTATGATGTTCGCTGGAATCAGTACATCTCTCAGGTGTCGAAAAACGCACTCAAGTGTCTCGGTTTCTTAAGCTGGTGCAAGAAATACTTCAATTCATTGATCTCCTCATTATTTACACCGAAAATGAAATACAACTCTCAAGTATCGGTCGATGCCTTAAATTATATTTGAAGGCATCTCGACTGCGTACCAGAGAGGTACCGTCCCATTAATGACGGTAGGATATTCAACTCTATTGATTCATTAGGGCATCACTGCAATGTGGCTTATGTTTCACTGTTCTATAGCTATCACAACGTTCCTGAAAATCGTGTATTCTTACGTAGCACCCGTCTTTCTCACAGGGGACATCCGTTTGTAATCGATTGGCCAGTGGTTCGGACATTAGATTACAAATAGGATTCGTTCTTTAGGCGGACTATTATTATTATTATGTGGAAGAGTTCTTTCGTAATATAAAAAGATTGAAATTTAATGTCCACAAACACCATTACCTCTGTCTTCCTTCCCATAACCTATTTTACTAATTCCACAGCACAATGTACTGCATGACTAGGGGCCATTCCCTGAGTGTTGATCTTATAAAAAAAAATTAATATGAGGTTGCTTATCGCCAAAATAACAGGACAGAATGGTGCTTGTCAGAGAATCTACAAGATTCTGAAAATGAATCATTGAAGGATATGCTTGGAACCTGTGAGATATTAGTGAGTCCCTCAAGACAATACTAGTGTGTATACGAGGTGCTGAGAATGGAAAGGCTCTTGTTGAATTGGAAAAAGCTGCATGGAATTCAAAACACATTGTGTGGTCCGACATACCTGATTGCCGAATTTCAAAACTTCGGTGTCCAGCAGTGGACCATGGAGAACCAGGGAACAATTTGAGTTCGACAAGAGAACAATTCGCTTTCTAATAAAAATTCTAACAAGACTCTGTGTTATTGGCAGTTTCGTTGACAAGCTTGATTTGTCTCAACAGTATTACTGCAGAAGCTGGCATGATGTGGAGGAAACGGAATCGGTGCAACAACTTTTATGCTAGAGCCTTGTATATCAGAACAGAGGTCATCGATTATTTTAATTTTATTGTGAATTTATGGATGCTGCCTAATCCTTAAAAAAAAAAAAAAAAAATAATACTATTTGAGCCCTAAATCATTAAACGCTTAATTTATGTATTTTCAGATGATATCGCAACTAAAAATTTGTCATGCTTGTATTGAAAGTTTTTCAATTTGGCTTGAAGACAAGAAAAACCAAAAAAAAGAAACAAGACAAATTTGTCTCAAAATAATTACAAAACATGATTTGTCATCATAAGTTTAATTTATGATGCCATTCGAACGGAGTTGAAAAATCTTTTAAAAATGCTTCTCATCTTCCACCGCTATTTCAAACTCAATGATGGGGTTTGGGAAACAATTTTTATTATAAATCATGGCAATTGCCATGATGCTGTTGCTGCTGCTGCTGCTGCAATAAAAATCAGCCCACAATCAAACAAATTTATTTTCATTTTATACTCCCCACTCTACTCTACTCCACTCTACTCTACTGTGTTGTTTTGTATTGTTTTTTTGTGTTATCTTGTCTACAAATCGAAAAGAAATTGAGAAAGACAAGACTTACAGGATATGAAATACTGCTTACGCATCATAGGGCAACAACAGCCAACTGTTTATACAAGGCAAGGCAAATGCAACAAAAAAATTTTTTTTTTTTTTTTGGTTGAAATCCTTAAGGATTTAATCAATAGAAATTTGCAGGAAATAATGAAATTTCATGGAAATTTTTTTGTGGCTTTTTTTCATTTCATTTTCATAAATTTAATGCCTTTGCTGATGTATTCTTTATGTGTTAAAAAATTTAAAAAAATATTTTAAATTTCCTTACAAAAAAGGGTTACCCAGTGCCTATAAAATAAAAGAAGATTACAATCCCCATTCCTGATTATCTTGCAAGTGTAGAGTTGTTTTAATAGAGTGTTAATGCATAAGCGGTTTGGGGAGGTTAAAACAGGCCAAATCATATTATCGGGTCATAATATTTTATAAAATAATTCAACCTTAAAATCGTTTTTATTACTAACACAACCCTCCTTCCATTACAACCTTAAGGTCTACACATGCTTACATATTCCTGTGTGTGTGGTGCCATTATTTACGTACATGTTCCTCCTCCTTATGAAAACATTTGAAAAAACACCAGGAAGAAATTGCTCATCATTTATGCGAATCATAATCTAAAGCCGCCGTGTTCATAATTCTTCAAGTTTCAGTTTTTTGGTGAGGAAGCTATTGTTGTTGTTGTTGTTTTACAATTATTTCCGCCACAATTACAACAACAACGACAATAGCTTCGTATTAAGTTCGTATGAAATCGGTCAGTTGTTGTCTTAATTTGGTGTTCTTTAGCCATTTATTGGAACAACCGAAAAACATGCTGAAAAACAAGGGATTTTGTTTCACTATCAATGAGCAAGTGAGTGTTGCACAATGGGTCAAATCTTATAAAATACTGTTACGTTTTTACCTTTTAAAAACGTTAAAAATATGAGCTCGTAGATTGCAAATAAAATAAAAATAAATCTGTGTTTAATTTTAATTCAATTCTTTATTTTTGCACAACTTTCGTGCCCCTGTTCGAATTTATTCTACGCATACAATGATAACTTCCACAATATGTGCTTGTTCGTGATGTTTCTCTGCTTATAACCTTCTTTATAAGCAACAACAACACTTGTTAATTATTCTTCTTTGCTCACAACCTTTTTTTGTAAGCACCACACTAACAACTGTTTTCTTCACGCAACTTGTCTGCACACAAGTCTGACTGGATTATAACTCGATCTCGTATCTTCACACCACTGGTTGAATTCTCACTCAATTCAACGCGACGTCGTCACACGACTAACTTAACTCGATCTCCGAGAATCACGTGTCTTCATACACGACTGACTGAATTCTAACTGAATCATCGTTGCTCGCTTTATCTTGCCTTTTATATCGCTCGATCAACAGTGTGATGAATGCCCTTGAAGGATGATGACGACCTTCGGGAACAATCCAAAAATGTAAACAACTTGTTTCCATTTTTGTTGTTCGTGTATCTTATTTACTTTCGTCCAGGCAGAGTTGTTGTTGTTTTGTTTGTTTGTCTTTCTGCTATATTTTTTATACGCGGTCGTTGTTGCTATATTTGTTTATTCATCGATCTTGTAAACAAGCACTGTTGTTTTTGTTGCTATATGCTTACTCATTCGTTGATCACGTGAACAACTGCATTGTTTTGTTTTTGGAGCTTTTGTTTTTATGCGTGATCAACTCCATTGTGTTGTTTTTGGAGCTTTTGCTTATAATTTTAACAACACCATTTCCATTTTCGTAACAATACTCTTCCTTGATTTTCAGACTAATTAAACTATCCTCTGCTATTTAAAATTAATACCAACTAAGGCCTTTAAAATTGAAATAGACACCGAACGACAGACTTTTTAAGAAACTTTTTCATGGCAACTCTCGCAGAGTTTTTGCAAGAAATCTGCTTAGAGGAAGTCGCCGCACAAATATTCTTTCAAATTTCGATATGTTTGAGATATACGACCAGGGATTTGAACCCAGCCAACATACTACCTATGGAGACTGCATTACCGAACAGAATATCCATCCATTTTGATTAAACAATTTTATTATTTGCACGTATTATTGAATGCATCGGACAGATTTAACTTCTACAAGATGATTGTAGTCCCTGTTGTAAGGTCGCATATTTCTAGGAAATGTAATTTCACGTTTTGCCGATATTAACTGACCATGAAAATCATGCAATTTAATCGTCTTTAGACTTTTTTGTGAGGCAGCATAAAATGGTAACGTGTATACACATATAATCCCCTAATGTTCGACAATTTAAAAACGATCATCCGGCAAGTTATCGCCAAGATATCGCCCAAGTACTTAAATGTGGAAACAAATTAACTCAAAACTTGTGCTTATTGACGGCGCCGTAGTCTAGTAGGTAGTGTGTTGGCTTATTAGACGTGAGGCATTGGTTCAAGTCCCAAAGCGGACATCTCCAACAATATGAAATTTTGGCGTCTATCTCTCAGAAAATTTCTGGCAAAACTTCTAAGAAAGTAAATAAAAATTGCCAATGAATACTTTCCCAAATATCTGTTGTTCGGAGTCGACTTTAAACTTTTAGGTCCCGGAACTCATGTATAAAAATTAAAGCACACAAGTGGTGTGATAACATATGTCGTAACGCTGACTGAAGGCGTCTTGAGGCGTGTATTTCGTATATAAGGGCCAAGAAAGGTATGTTCTCGAGTCACTGTAGAACTCTTTGATGATTACTGAAAAAAAATGTGGGAAATTAAGCTACTTCACACAGAACCTATGAAGAATTCCTCTTTATTTTAGCAAAAAATTATTTTTTTTCATATAAATTAACATGACACTCCAAGCAAAGAGAGTGCCGTACAATTGAATTGCCTCATGAATTATCAAATACTCAGCTTGGCCGATTATAAATTTGTTGTTTGTCTTTGAAAGCCACACTACACTACACGACATATCTAACTGAGTGCATTACAGATAAGCGCCTGTCATTAGAAAATTTATGAAAATTATATATGCGACCGACCCCTGCATTTAAAGGCAAATAATAAATGAATGCTAAGCAATGGTCATCACTCTTCTCTTGGCAATATTTATAGGAGCCCTTAAGCATATTGTGTGTGCCATAAATTCAAAATGATTGTCACAAGTTAAAGTTAAATACAAGATTAAGGCCCCTAGCCTTCGATGTCAGAACAAATAAAGTCGATTATAACTCAGAAACCCACATTAGAAATCCCTATATTATGTAAGAAATCTCTTAGAAAATCTCAGACTCATAGCTGCCAGATTTGACGATTTATCGTCATTTTGACGATTTTGTGCTCCAAAAATATCACATTGACGACATGACGCCCTCATTTTGACGATTTTTAGAAATTAAAAATTTACATCATCTTTTTTACTTTAGTACATTAAAAGCCTCCTTAAGCTTTGTATTTGCTTTGCAGTTGTTACTGTTGGAAATTTCTGCTTGTATGTAATAAGATGGAGTAAAGTACTCGTATTATATTTTTAAGTTATTTTCTAATACCTGTGATGATTTTTAATTTTTTTAAATCCCTTAAAAGCCCAAAAATGTCAACTCCTAAATAACATCGTAGCTGAGCATAAATCATCATATATCATTGCAGACAATTTTAAGAATTCGATTATAGCTTCTAATATTGCCATCGGAAGAACAAAGGCAAGTACCATTATTTTTTTTTCATACGACCAACACTCAGAGGATGGCAATGTGCTTGGAACTAGGAAATATATTTTAGGAAGGATGAAAGAGGGAGCAGTGTTTATGGACATTAGGTTTGAATATTTTTATACCATAAGTACCAGGAAAGATCTCTGCAGGAAGGGAGTTCTACATACAAATAGTCCGTCTAACAAACGAACTTTGTTTGTAATGCAGTGTGCGATACACTGGCCAATCGACCACATACTTATGTGCTGGACGAGAAAGACGAGTGTTACGTAGGAATACATGATTTTCATAAACAAGTCCCCTTATTTCGCTCAAGCAATATCCGTTGTAGTAGCGATAGAACAGTGAAACACAAGCCACATTGCAACGATGCTCCAATGAATCAATGGTGTTGGACACACTATCGTGATTAACGAGCTACTGCGGCCTCTCCTGTAAACTGTCGAGAAGCCTCAAAATAGACGTTAAAGGCCAACCCATACATGAGAGTTGTATTCCATTCTCAGTCGGTTATAAATGGTGTAAATGGTAAGTAGATCAGATGAAGTGAAGTATTTATTGCACCGTCTTAAGAAACCAAGGCACTGAAAAATGTGTCAGTTCTAGCGAACATCACACTGAATTTTCATGCCCATAATATCAAGATCTTCTGACTTCCTAATATTTACACCACACATGGGTATAGATGATGCAATATTATTGCTGCTTAACATTGACTTTATATGTTATTGTTTTTAAAACCTTTAAATTTATTTATTTATTTTTTTGACAATTTTTTTTGACGATTTCAATGAACGTCTTTGACGATTTTGACGATTTTTTCTCAAATATTTGACGATTTGATGCTTCATTTATCGGGCAGCTGTGCTCACACTGTATATTGGAAAGTAAGGAGGCCAAAACAAACCAGTTATCCACGCTCAACATAGTTTTTATCATCAAAGTAAACGTGAAATACACATTTCTTCAGCAATAATCATGAACTACTTTTCTTTTATGTTGGTTTCCAAAGCAAGAGAAATTGTGTGGCCGCTTGTTAAAATTTAATTTTCATAAATTTTCAGCCGTATTTAGCCCATAGTGTTGTTATGGGTCAATTTCAATCTGATTACCAGGAATTTCTGTTTGTGTGTGTTTAAGTTCTGGTTCATTTTGTTTTTTCTTTCTTTTCTACTCCTTTTTCGGTTATTCAAACAAAACGGTTGATACATATGAAGCCATTGCATAAACAAACATACATACAAATACATATATAAACTACTACGTGCACTGACACTGTTACATATGATGGCAGCAGAGAGAGAGAGAGAGAAATGTTCCATTCACACAGCCATTAAGACATGCATGTAATGAATACGAAAACTAATCGTGTTTAAGGTCATAAGCCTGTTAAATTGTTGACTCGTTTTTTTATTTTTTTGAGTGAAGGGGGGGGGGGGGGTTAAGGGGTGAATGGGTGTTCTGCTGTAGTAAATGCTGAACGTTTTTCGTTCGTTCACATTTATGGCCTGCTGCGTTCGGGGTTTATTGCATGTGTATTAGAGACGTTTGGGTATGAGTATGGATTTTAATTTTTTTTTGTTTGTTTGTTTCTACTTTAACTCTTGCCTCTGTTTGCTGCTGTTTGCTGCTGCTTGTTTCTGTTTTTTTTTAGCTGCTGGTGATTCTAATTTTGTTTCATACACAATTTACACATAATTTGAGACACAGAAAGAGAGAGAGAGATCCAGTTATTCAAACATACACTGTGCATGTATTCTTAAATAAACGCATAAATGCGTAAGCACATGTATAGGGTGGGCCATTTAAAAATTTAAATTTCAAAATTGCAATTAAAACAAAACTGATTTGAAATTTTTCTAAATTTATATTTTTGTTGTGAAATCCAATTATTCCGTTTAGAAATGGAATATTATTTCATTCATATGGCTGCCGCAGCTAAGCTCACAGTACCTCATTCGATTGCAGCAATTGCACATTTTCGAGTATATGTATTCACGAATGTTGTCCTTCAAATGCTCAATTGTCTCTGGTTTGTCGGCATAACACTATTCTTTAACACCGCTCCACAGAAAATAGTCCAAAGAGTGTTAAATTGCAGCTTCTTGGCGGTCAATTCACATCACCATTTTGGCTAATTAAATGGCCATCAAACGTTTGACGCAATAAAGCGATTGCAAGATGCTATTGGAACCAAACACCAAACAATGTCGGAGCTGGGGTGTAAGTTTGAACCACGAGCTCGCGTTTAATACGCCAACATAGGACCTACTAGACTACTTCGTCTTCTGTCTTTTATTAGGTGACTCAAATTGAAATATTTCACCAGATGGTGGATAACTTCGAAAAGAGGAAAACATATAGTTTTTGGGCATTTGTTTTCAGGCTTCTTAGTCTTATTCTATTTGGCATAATGTCGTCAGAAACTGAAGAGTCCTAATAAATTGAGGATTAACAATTTTCTTTAACTGCTCTCCACAGAAAATAGCCCAACAGTATCAAATTCCATCTTCTTCGCGGCCTATTGACATCTCCATTTCGGTTAATTAAACGGTCATCAAATGTTTGACGCAATAAAGCGATTGTGGCTTGAGATATGTGGCAAGTTGTATCACATCTGTTGGAGCCAAACATCGTTCACATCATTACCATGAAGAGCGGTTAAAAAATAGTTGTTACTACGGTGCGATAAGTGTCCTCATTGACCGTAATGGTTGCGCTGTCCTCATTTCAAGAGAAATGTCAGCCAATGATGCCTCCACTCCGTAAGTCCCACCAAACAGTCACTTGTAATGGGTGCATTGGCTTCTGTAAGAGCACGTTTGGATTTTCTGAGCCACAAATATGGCAATTTTGCTCATTAACGTACCCTTCAAAATGAAAATGAACTTCATTTGAAAAGATGATTTTTTTTTGGCAAAATCGACATCATTGTGCCGATTCTCGTTGGCCCATCTAGCGAAGCGAAATCGAAGCGGATGGTCATGTGGCTTCAACTCTTGAACCAATTGGACTTTGTAAAGCATCATACGAAGATTTTTTCGCAAAACACGACATAAACTGGTGCGTGAAGTATTAGAACGATGACGAGTTGATGTTGATGGATTCTCAGGTACACTCTCAGCCACAACTTTGATATTTTCGGGTGTGTATGCACTGCACGAGCACGCTCACGTCTTGGCGCATCAACAATGAAACCAGTTTCACGAACCTTAGCAATAAACTTGCGTTTACCAGGCACGGTTGGTCCTTCTCTACGACCAAATTTTTGTACGACATTTTCATGCAATTTCCGAGTAATTGTCTGTGTCTTGGAAATAAATTTAGAATAAATCCCAACCCTGCTCAAGGGTAAATCGATTCATTACGTTAAATGGAGATAATTGACTGAGTTTTGTGACAGAATAGAATGACATAAGTATTGTCAGATTCGAAATAACCGATGCATGAGTGTGTCGGGAACTATAATTTAAAGACGACTTTTAACGACAGATTTTTGAGAAAGCTTTCATGGCAATTTTATTTTACTCTGAGAGTTTTTGCCAGAAGAAAAGAAGTGATCGAAAGAGTTTTTTTTTTATATTTTGTTTTGTTCGAGGTGTCTAAGGTGACCGTATCTAATAAGCCTAGTAGCTACTCATGGTAGTGATCCCCTCGGCGTATGATTAATATTTCATTATATACTTATTAAGTATACGCAACCGAATAGTTTGTAGCAATTAATATTCATGCAATAATTTATTGCATACTTAGGGGGGAGCTCGCTCACTGATCGATAAATGCATACGGATGGTTTACGGTATTCGCTTACAATAACTATTTTGAAGTATTAGAACTGCTGGATATTTAATTGAATTAAATTCGTGCAAAATACAATGTTTTCATATGCTTGTTATTTTTATTAGAAATTTTACCATTAAAGTAGATGTTGAAATATACGCATCACAACTGAAATCAAAGGTCCGGCTCTGTTGAGATAAAATCCAGATTTTATATCCTTTACCCAATCCTTTCTTGTTCATTGCGTCTGTCCATTATGATGCCACTTCCAATAACACATTCTTCAGCATCCTTTGGTTATTACTGGGATTTATATGTTTTGAAAATCGCCGTAGTCTAGTAGGTAGTGTGTTGGCATATTAGACGTAAAGCTATGGCTAAAATGTAAACAATGAACCCATCTCCTGTAACAGCAAGTTTTTCATAACGTACCACGTACGTATTAAGATATCCGTAGTCTAGTAAGTAGTGTGTTGGCTTATTAGACGCGAGGCCACCTAGGTAAGACATCTCCAACAAAACGAGAATAATTCTTCGGCGACTTACTTCCTCAGCAGATTTCTGACAAAAACTCTGAGAGTAAATAAATAAAATTGGAATCTTTAAACTTTAAACTGTTGGGCCAGGCACACTCATGTATAAAATTAATACACACAACATAAGTTGTGTGAGTCGCAACCCTGACTGAGGAGTTGTAATGACCAATTCTTAACTTCAAACTAAATTGAAATGAACAATTCTAAGGCATGTACTGTCTAGACAGGGCATTATAGAGTCTCATTGGACCTCCTGGAATTATTTTATTGTTTTGCTACTCGCTCTCACTGTTCTACCATAAAACTCAAAACAGCAAGCATTTTAAGCGCCAACTGATTGTCGATGTTTTGGAAACAAATTTCCAATAAATTCCAAGGTTGCTTAAGCGTTAATCGATTCATTATGTTCAGTGGGGATAATATACGAAAGTTTGGGACAGAATATAATGACATAAGTATTGTCAGATTCTAAATAACCGTTGAATCAAATTTAAACTGATAGATGGCCCACCCTATACATGTATGTTTGTAGTGTTGCATGTTCATGTATTTATGTTTGTTTTTTCATTTGATTTTAGAAGAAACCTCAAGGGGTTTACTGTTGCTGCTGCTGTTGTTGCCCAAAATAAATAATGCAATAAATTTAATATCCAAAGTATTTAATCAGATAATAATTTTATTATGTTGCCTCACACTCTCCACTCTCAATATCTTGCTCATTCTCTGGCTCATATTGTCATTGTCTTGTATTGTGTTTATAGCACTATATGTAGCCCTCGCTGTAGTTGTTGTTATACTTGTTGTCGTATGTTCTGTTCGAGTGATTTATTAACTTGATTTTATGCCATACACATTTATAGTTGTTGTTACTATTTTTATTGTTATTGCTGTAGTTGTAGTTATTGTTAGACAAAAAATAATGTTTGAGTATATTTAGGCAGAAAAAAAATGCTTTGAAATTTAAAGCATTTTGTTGCCTTTAATCCTGCATTTTTCAACTTTAACTTCCGACAATCATTTCGAATTTATGACACACACAATATGCTTAAGGGCTCCTACAAATATTTATCAAGAGGGTGATGATGAACTTACCATTGCTTAGCATCCATTCATTATTTGCCTTTAAAGGCAAAGGTCGGTCGCATATATAATCTTCATAAATTTTCTAATGACAGGCGCTTATCTGTAATGCACTCAGTTAGATATGTCGTGTAGTGTAGTGTGGCTTTCAAAGACAACCAACAAATTTATAATCGGCCAAGCTGAGTATTTGATAATTCATACGGCAATTCAATTGTAAGACACTGTCTATGCTTGGAGTGTCATGGTAATTTATATGGAAAAATAAAGGCAATAAAATAAAGAGGAATCCTTCATAAGTTCTCAGTGATATTTATACAATCGTAGGGCAATAAACTTAATTCCCCTAATTTTATTTCATCAATCATCAAAAATTTCTACAGTGACTCGAGAACATATCCTTCGCGTCCTTTGACGTTATGCACTGTTACGTTTTTACCTTTTATTATTCGCACAATTCTTAACAACTTGATGTAAACAACAACAATTGCTTTGTTTGTTATTCCTATGTTTACACCCTTTGCATAAACAATAACAATTACTAGGCAATTATTCGACAGATCTTTGTAACGGAAATCTTCAAACCACGATTACTCTCTTCAACTACACTGCCTCTTCACACAAGACTGACTGAACTTCACTGATTTCCTCGCTTGCTTTGCCCTGCCTTTCATATGGCAGAGTAAAAAGTCTGTTAAATGTTCTTGAAAGCGAATGTTCGTAGATTCGAAGTCTCTATAAATGTAAACATCGTTATTTCTTTATTGCTGTATGTCTATTTTGTTTACATTTATTCTTGTAATATTTGTTGCTGTATTTTTTCTTACTTGTTTACCATTTTTTATGCTGGTGTTTGTTGTTGTATTTTTGTTTACTTGTTTACCATTTAATGTTAAGTGATGTAAAAGCAAAACACCAGTATCTAGATTCTTCATTTTCATAAAAATATGAAATACACGCCTCTAGATTGGCTACAATAAACACACATATGTACATAATTGGTCATTACAACCCTTCAGTCAGCGTTACGACATATGTTATCACACCACTTGTTTGTATTAATTTTTATACATATGTACAGTGCCGGGACCTACAAACGACAGATATTTGAGAAACTTTTCATTGGTAATTTTTATTTACTCTTAGAATTTTTGCCACAAATTTGCTGAGGGATGGATAGTCGCCGAAATTTCATTTCGTTTGAGTTGTCTGGATTTGAACGAAGGCCTGACTTTTAATAAGCCAACACACTACCTACTAGACTACGGTGACTTTAATAGGCATAAGTTTTGAATTAATTTGTTTCCACATTTAAGTACTTGGGCGGTATCTTGGCGATAACGTGCCGGATGATTGCTTTTAAATGGTCCAACATTAGGGGATTATATGTGTATACACGTTGCCCTTAAACGACGATTCAATTGCATGATTTTCATGGCCAATTAATGGTGGCAAAACGTGAAATTACATTTCCTAGTAATATCCGATCTTACAACAGGAACAACGACCATCTTGTAGAAGTTAAATCTGTCAAAGTAGTTGTCATTTAAACAGTCCGGAGCATTCAATAATATGTTCAAATAATAAAATTGTTTTACCAAAATGAATGGATATTCTGTTCTCTAATGCAGTCGCCATAGGTAGTGTGTTGACTGGGTTCAAACTCCAGGTCGTATATCTCAAACAAATCGAAATTTGAAAGAATATTTCTTCGGCTAGTTCCTCTCAGCAGATTTCTTGCAAAAACTCTGCGAATAAATAAAATTGCCATGAAAAGTTTCCCAAAAATCTGGCGTTCGAAGTCGATTTTAAGCTGTAGTTACCGCCACTTATGGATTAAACACAACATAACACAACATAAGTGGTGTGTGAAGCTTGTAGAGAACAGTTCGCATGCTAACAGGAATTCTAATGGGACACTGCGCTATTGGCAGCTTCGCCTTGCCCCACCCGGATTACTGCAGAAGCTGCCATGATGTGGGGGAAACGGAATCGTTGCAACACCTTTTATGCGAGCGCCATACACTTCAGTACAAACGTCATTGGTTTTTGGTTGACCACCACTAACGGATTATTACAAGGGGGCTTACATTACACTGCGTAACAAATATCGTCAAATGCCCGTCAATCTTGTTCATATTCATATTGCCTATGACTATTAGCTCCTCGAGTATAGGAGACATACTTGGAAACTCTATGGCGGATAAGTTGGGCAGGTTCGTATAAATGCCAGTCAATGACACGAGATTGATTTTCTTTTTCGGATAGACATTTACCAATTGGTCAATTGCTCCTGGCATACAACAATACATTGGGGGGAGGAAGGCTTCCACGATTTCTGCGGAAGTTGCTACCCATTCTTCATACCTAAGACGGAACGGGCTGAAGTAAGATTAAAGGATAATGCTTTGAATGTAAAAAAGTTTAAATGATTTGAATTTCTTTTTGAATTTAACGCGATAGCACAGTGGGCCTAAGTGGTAACCTTACGTGGCAAAATCATATTTAATCTGTTCCATTAAATTGCAAAATTTAATTTATTAAAAAGTTTTTGAACTCTAGTGGAATGCAAATCGATCCATGTCTAGATGGTAGAGTTGCCGTAGTCTAGTAGGTAGTGTATTGGCTTATTAGACGTGAGGCCACGGTTCAAACACCAGAAAGAAAAAAATGAACCAAATTTTCTGCGGCTTCTGCCTCACCAACAGATTTCTGGTAAAAACTCTGAAAGTAAATAAAATTATCATGACAAAGTTGCTCAAGAATCTGTAGGTCCCATCACTCATATCTAAAATTAACACACTTGAGTGGTGTGAGAAATTAGGTCGTAATCCTGACTGAAGTTTTGTAATGATCAATAAGGTGTTTATGTGTGTAAATCGCTCCAAGCGGCGATATTCAAAGAGCTTTAAATAGGCCCTAAAACAATAATTCATTGGACAATAAAAAAAAAAACTAAGAAAACTCTCACCACACATACCAAAAATAAAAAACTTTCCCCTGACCAAGAGTGACTTTTTTCTGGAGGAAAAAAAAACTAGAAACAACAACCTTGATTTTCTTTACAAGAAAGTCATAAAAAATCTGAAAAAAATAAAATTTTTAGACAAGAAAAATTATCAACATTTTAACCTTAATTCTCTTCTTTAGCGCTTCTTTTTCTCTCTCTTTCTCTTGTTATTTTCCATTTTTTTCGCAAACTTTCTCGCAAAACAAATAAAAAAAAAATCGACAAATAAAATGTAGGAAATGCTCGTAATTGCCATGAATCGTATACAACAACAACAACAATACCACATGACTGTGAACAAGAAGAAGAAGAAAAATAAAAGAAATCTACTCAACGTAAATGGCGAATGGACGAAGTGAGTGAGTGATGAGCTGGTTGGGGGGTATGTTATGATATCACTAACAATCTAAATTTTAAATCAATAAACCAAGACGCCAAACTGGCGGGGCACTAAACAAAAAAACAAAAAAGCAAAAATAACAACAAAAACACAAACAAAAACTAAAAATATTCATTGTGAAATTGGCGTCATTCTTTTTTACAGTCAGTCAGTCTGTTTGTTTTTTTTTTTTTCGTTTTCATTTTCTGCTTGGATTTATTTTATGGTGGTTGCTACCAGCGTACGTTATAAGTTTACTGCTATGGCCAGTAGAACATTATGAGGAGACACAAAGCAGGGCAATGAAGATAATGCATGTGTGTGAGTATGAGTATGCTTATGTGTATGTATTTTCATAAACAAATGACTAAGCGTATAAGGAAAGGATATTTGTTTTTACGTTTGCCTTGCAGATTCGAAAAACACTTAAAGAGAGTGTTAAAGAGAAGAAGAGTAAACGAAACGTGGTTTTAAAGTTGAAAAAAAAGTCAAAAGAGAGAGAGAGAGAGATATTTTAGGATATTAGGAAAAAAACAAAAATTATTAAAAATTATTAAAAATATTGATTTTTAAAAGAACACTTAATTCACTGTAGTTAAATTAATTGAATGAACTTTCTCCTGGACTAAGTCCATAGACCCTATAATTTTGGTAAGCAGTTCTCAAGAAGGCTATGTAAAGGAACCCATTCTGTAGTATACGGATAGGTCGAGGACAGACATTGGGACAAGAGCGCAAGTTTTTCATACCAGAGTGAAATATCGGGTGGGCCATCTATCGGTTTAAATTTGGCTCATCAGTTATTTCTAATCTGGCAATAGTTAAGTCATTCCATTCTGTCCCAAACTTCCGTATATTATCGCCACTGAACTTAATGAATCTATTTACGCTTAAGCAATGTTGAGATTTTAAGCAACGAACGAGATTTTGTCAAAAAAAAAATCGTCTTTTCAGATGAATTTCATTTTCATCTTGGTGGGTAAGTTAATACGCAAAATTGCGGTATTTGGGTTTCAGAAACCCATTACGACCGGAGGCATCTTTGAACATGAGGACGGCGACACCATTACGGTCAATATTTAGAAATAGAATATTATTTCATTCATATGCTGGCCTTACAGTGGCGGGTACAAAACAATCGGTTATCATGGTGCTATAGGTGTCTCCATAGGCCGCTGTCTTCAGTTCCAATGATGCCTCTGCTCCATAAGCCGTACCAAACCGACACTTGTAATGGGGGCATTGGCATCTGTAAGACCACATGTGGGTTTTCTGAGCCCCAAATATGGCAATTTTGCTTATTAACGTACTCACCAAGATGAAAATGAGCTCCAAGCGAAAAGACGATTTTTTTTTTGGCAAAATCGACATCATCGTGCAGCTGCTCGTTGGCCTATCTAACAGAGCGAACACTAATCAGATGGTCAGGCGGCTCTTGAACCAATTGAACTTTGTAACGCGTCATACCAAGAACTTTTCGCAAAACTCGACGTAAACTGGTGCGTGAAATGTTCAACTCTTGAGAACGATGACGGGTTAATGTTGATTGATTCTCAGGCATACCACTCTCAGCAACAGCTTCGATCTTTTCGGGATATGCAGTGTACAAGCACGCTCACGTTTTGGCTCATCAACAATGAAACAAGCTTCATGAACTTTAGCAATAAACTTACGTATACCAGGCACTGTTGGTTCTTCTCTGCGACTAAAATTTTGTATAACATTTTCATGCAATTTCCGATCAATTGTGTTTGTTTTCGGAAAAAAATTTCCAATAACTTTCAATGTTGCTCAAACTTAAATCGTTGCATTACGTTCAGTGGAGATAATGAAGTGAATTTTGTGACGGATTAGAATGACATAAGTATTGCCAGATACGAAATAACCATTGAGTCAAATTGAAACCAATAGGTGACACTTGTAATATTTCACTCTGCTATTAAAAACTTACGCTTTTGTCCCCACCCCAATTGTTTTAAAAACGTTTAAAATATGAGCTCGTAGATTGAAAATAAAATAAAAATAAATTTTGGGTTTAATTTTAATTTAAAATTCTTTATTATTCTCACAATTCTGTGTGCCACTGTTTACAACTTGATGTAAACAACAACAATTATTTTGGTTGTTATTCCTCTGTTTACACCCTTTCCAAAAAAATAATAACAATTACTAGACAATTGTTTGACCGATCTTTGTAACGGAGATCTTCAAACCAATTTACTCTCTTCAAACACACCGCGTCTTCACATAAGACTGAGTGAACTTGACTAACTTCGTTATAGTGCGGCTTTATTGCGGTGTAGAATTAAATTATGATCTGTTACGAATTGATTGCATTGCTGTTTTCGTACGCCTAGCGTCCAGTATTTAATGAGAATTCATTTAAAATTGAATTCAATTGAGTTGGGAAAGAAGGAAGAAAATTAATTAAACGTTTTGCAATAATTTTCTTGTGCTAAATGACCATAAAAATTTAATTCATTTTCATTTATTCATTGTGTTATTCAAGCGCTCCTACAAAGGAAGAGCAGCCAAAGAAACGAGTAAACGATGAGCAAAAGAAAAAAATGCAATTAAAAATGCTTAAATATCAGCATCAGCATCAGCCGTAGCATCAGAAGCAGCATCAGGAGGAGCATCAGGAGCAGCAGCAGCAGAGTGAATAAAATGCGAGTGTTGGTGGTAATAAATGTTTGTTTGTCTGTTTGTTTGTTTGTTTGTTTTTCAGTGAATGTTTTTAAAACAATTTTGTTAGCGTGTGGTTTATATGGGTGACCATCCACATGCTGCGAAATAAATTATCCTGTGAGGTGTTTATCCAAAGGAAAGCTTACAATTCAATGTGAACTGATTCATATATATGTACCATACCATAAGCTTTGAAGTCTGTATAAATATTTTTCATACAATTTGAGTTAAAGTGTAAAATTCCAAACAAACTGTGGCCATTAAATGTAATAAAAACCAACCCATGCCATTGCATATCGCAAAAAAAAAAACTTGGAATCTAAAGTTGGAAAAAATAAAGAAATCCTCCATTAACTGGGCAAAAAAAGAATACAAAACGAGACCATAAACTCAGACACAACATATGAATGAATGAATGTATGTATGTATGCTGTATTTACGTTCTGGACAGACACTTTCCAAGGCAGACACTTTGGTATCCTTTCTTAAGACACCCTCTAATACAACATGACATTAAATGCAATATAAAGACGGGGTTTAGAAATGATTTCATTCCATTTCGTCATCTCTCTCTACTCTCCATTTGTTCGGACCCAATGGTTCATCTTATTCTTATCCTTGTCTTCTTACAGCATTTCCTCTTCATTTCGTTTTTTCTTTTGTAGCCTTTACAGCGCCATTTAAAGTTATACGCAGAAGGTACGCAGTTGAATTGAATTTTTATTGCGTTTTTTGTTGTTGTTTGCTGAGGGAAAAGAAAGAAAGAAAGACGGGCATTATTTTCAAAACACATCCACACATTCTTGCAACACAACCATGTTTGTTTTTTTTATTCTTTTTTTTTTTTTGCTTTGAGTGCCAAAAACGCTTTAAAGGATTCCTCCCTCACCCCTACATGTATGCAGACATTCGAAGATCCGCGGATTTGGTTGCTTGTGTTGCGTTTATTTTTCGTAATTAGAAGAGTGGAACTGTTTGTAACACAATACGTGATTGAAATCGATTTTCTAACACTCTTCCAAAAAAAATAAAACGATTCACAGGCGACTTCACCATGCAATTTAAACTCCACTCACCTCATTGTAAATTTAGGACCAATAGTAGCCTAGGTTCTCTACGAAATAATCCAAATTCTCTCTCCTAAAGGTTCTGAAAAGTCTCATCTCTATTACAGCAGAACACTGAGTGAGATAGGCAAATAGGCGCTATTTCCTAACGAACACACTTGGTTGCCCTACTGTTACGGGGATTGTTGGAGGAATCCGAAATTTTCCGCCTCTTAACTGTAAGTGAAGCACTGTTTCTGTCAATGGACTCCTGTTTCATAAGCTGCCTCACTTCGTTTTATTTGTTGTGGTTTAAATATATAGATCCTTCCAATCCTTAAATAAGATGGGACCTCCTTAAATAAAAGGGCAAAACGAAGTGTATGTTATCGACATGTAGAGATGTGAAGCGTATTGGATCTCAGATTACGGCCGATAGTCAAAGAATTTATTTATCTTGGCTCCGCCGTTATCACCTAAAATGATGTCAGTCTGGAGATCGAGCGTAGGATCACTCTTGCCAACAGGTGCTCCTATGGTATCAATAGGCAATTGAGTAGCAGAGACCTCTCTCGTACCACGAATCTAATACTCTACAAACCGCTTATCCTCCCTGTTCGCAGAGGCATTAACCTATTAAGCACTGATGCTGCAGCCTTGAGAGTATTCGAGAGAAAACTACTACGTAAGATCTTCGGTACAGCGCCGTAAGATCTTCCACAACCGATCCAACAGTAAACCGTATGAGCTCCTCAACGACATAGATGTTGTGCAGCGTATTAATATCCAACGACTGCGCTGGCTCGGCCATGTCGTTCGAATGGAGAAGGTTGTTCCGGAAAACGAGATGGATATTTGATTCGGGGATCTGCGGAAATCGGCGAAGAGGACGACCTTGTCTGTGTTGGAAGAACCAAATCGAGGAAGCCCTGTCATCGATTGGTGTGACTAACTGGCGTAGGCACGCAAGAAGCAGAGGTGTCTAGAAGGATGTGTTTCGGCAGGCCGGAATTCGTTAATTGGATTGTTAATAGCCAATTAAGTAAGTAAGTAATCTTTAAATTTAAATTAAAAAGCGTGTGTAAGATGTGAACGATATTTTACTACCTTTTGAAGCCATTAGCCTTGGATCCTCTAGATGGATTACATCAAAAAAGCTAAATTTTTCATTACTCTGAAGCATAAGTAGGCGAAATTTAAACGATGGCATGGGTTATGTTGTCGTCGAGAACCGCTGTGACTTCAAGCTTATTTGCAAACATTTCCGACTTAAGAAAACCCCACAAGGAAAAGCCTAATGCGGTCAAATCACACAAACTCAAACCCCTCTGCTTGAGATATACATGCCCTCAAATCATCTATGCAGAATACCCAATGGGATATGAATTGTTTGACACATAGCTCCATGCTGTTGAATCACATGTCGTTGGTGTCCAAATCAATTAATTTAGGTCAAAAGAACTTGGTATTTAACGAACTAAATTGTTGACTTGGAAAACGTCGCTCTCAGAGAAATATGCACGGATGAAGACAAAACAGTAACTTCTTCAGAATACATCGGACGCTCTTGGATCTCCTGTAGTCATGAATCATTTTAAATTCGACAATTTTGTTTGTTCACGTGCCCTCATATCCAGAAATAAGGCTTAGCGCTGAAGATGATTTTTCGTTGAAAATTACGGTCAGTAGGCAATGAGCTCCAAAGCCCATTCATACAATGGATACAAAAAAATCGGTTATCATTGTGCAATAGGTGTCTCCATTGACCGTAATGGTTATGCCCTTCTCATTTCAAGAGAAATATGGGCCACACCAAACAATCACTCGTAATGGCTTCTGTAAGACCACGAGTGGGGTTTCTGAGCCCCAAATATGCCAATTGTGATTACTAACGTACCCACCAAGATGAAAATGAGCTTTAACGGAAAATAATGAAGGCTTTTTTTTGGCAACATCTACGTTATCGTACAATTTCCTGTTGGCCCATCTAGCGAAACGAAAACGAAGCGGATGGGCATGCGGCTTCAACTCTTGAACCAATTGAACTTTGTAAGGCGTCATTTCGAGATCTTTTCTAAAAATTCGACGTAAACTGGGGCGTCAAATGTTCAATTCTTGTTCAGCGTGTGGGTTTTCTGAACCCCAAATACGGCAATTTAGCTTATTAACGTACCCACCAAGATAAAAAGTAGTTTCATGCGAAAAGATAATTTTTTTTTTTTTGCAAAATCGGCATCATCGTGCTGTTTCCCGTTGGCCCAAGAAATCCCAACGTTGATCAATCGTCAATCGATTCATTACGTTCAGTGGAGATAATACACTGAATTGAATGACAGAATATAATGAAATAAGTATTGCCAGATTCGAAATAACCAATGGTTCAAAATTAAACCGAGAGATGGCCCATCCGATAGTTAATATGGTGTTCGCGCTTAGTGAGCTTAGTATGAAAACTTTGTAGAAAATATAAAACATGCTTACCTCCACATACAATCAATAATTGGACGGTCTAGAGGAAGGAATTAATCTCAACAGCCTATCTATATTCCATAGGAAAATCATTATATTCCATCTGTACAACACCATGCCTCACATAACACAGTAAGTACTCCAGGTAATTGATTGCGAAGGATATCCCAGTTTTTATACCAGTTGAGACGAAGGTTTTTAAACTATTTAATACAGGATGGTACATATTTGATGCGAATTGAATCAATGATAAGGCAAATAAAATAAATATATTTTCTACACTTCATCTATTGTTAATGAAAAAAATTCATTGCCAATGGTAGGGTGTCTTAATTACAACACATTGTGTTGCAATTTTATTGTTTTCTGTATTGAAATAATGCATATCGTTTAAATAAGGAAAAACAACCATTAAAGCAAGTAAAAATAAACTTCAATTAATAAAAAAAAAGAAGAAAATCAAATCACTTTATGTTTAAATCTAAACAGTGCATGACATAATTAAATCTACACAACATAATTATTCTTGAAATTAAATATTTCGTATGTTTATCCAAAAGCAAAAAACAAAAAACGAAGAATAAAAATTTCTTTGGTTTTCAAAAAATTAGAAACCTAAGTGTTTTCTCGTCCCTATAATTATTCCCGTAGTGTTTCTAGGTTAGCATTGCTTTACAAACTTCCAACAATAAGAAATTGTTAATGTTTTAATAGATGTTGTTGCTGCTGCTCTAGCGTAATTAATAAATTAATTCGATTGTTTTATATTCATTGTTGCCTGTTCGTCTCCTCCCCTCACCCATACACTCTTCCATTAAGGGTTTAGTGACTGTGAAATTAAGTTAAAAGCGAAGCCAAAGTGTTTAATTTGTTCCATTATAAACGAAATGAAATGAAAATTAACACTTTTAAGTGAAAATAAACAAGATTTTCTAGGGGAACTAAACTTTTTCAAGCATTGTTTGAAAATTTTTTTCTTCTTCTGTTTGGAAAATTGGTTCATGGCTTCACTATTTACCGGGAATTATAGTTGAAGACAAAACAAAAATCTGTAATTACTTTGGCTTTCCTTTACGTCTCTCAAAGGGATCTCAAAGTGTATTTTTTTTTGAATTTGTACTTAAAATTTGCATGTCAAAGTCACATATACGCGCTACATGGAAAAAGTAATTTCAGCACACTCAATAAGGAATGCTGCCAGGCAATTTTACTTTCTGTGTCAATTGGTGAATAAGAATTTTTGTTACAGAATTACATGTATGTGGGCAATTTGCAAAACAACTTCATGAAACTTTTTAAGATTCGTTTGGTTAAGGAAGATTCCGTAATTCCATAAACAATTACTCAATTCGATACGCCTTTTCGGATGTTGGAGATAGCCAAGAAACTTAAAGGTAATAAGGTCTTTCGCAGTTGATGAAATATGACGTCAAAGTATTGTTACGAAAATGAAGAATCTAGATAGTGGCGTTTTGCTTTTATATCACTTAACATTAAAATGGTAAACAAGTAAACAAAAATACATCAACAAACACCAGCATAAAAAACTGGTAAACAAATAAACAAAAATACAACAACAACCACTACAAGATTAAATGTAAACAAAATACATAAACAACGATAATGAAACAGCGATGTTTACATTTATAGAGATTTCGAGAAGGCGAAGCCACGAACATTCGCCTTCAAGAACATTCATCAGACTGTTTACTCTGCCACATAAAAGGCAAGGCAAAGCAGACGAGTGGAGTTAGTGAAGTTCAGTTAGTCTTGTATGAAGATGCGGTGTTTTTGACGACAGTAATCGTGGTTTGAAGAAATCCGATCTGTCGAGCAATTGCCTAGTAATTGTTATTGTTTATGCAAAGGGTGTAAACAGAGGAATAACAAACAAAGCAATTGTTGTTGTTTACATCAAGTTGTGAACAGTGGCACACAGAATTGTGCGAATAATTGGGCCATATTTCTTCGAAAATGAGCAAGGAGTGGCCGTTACAGTCAATGGCGATCGTTATCGGGCCATGTTGAACGAATTTTTGTTCACAAAAATTGAAGAGGAGGATATTGGCAACATTTGGTTTCAACTGGACGGCGCTACGTGCCACACAGCCGAAGCTACACTCAATGTTCTGCGCCCTGTTTTTGAAGATCGCATTATCAGCCGCAGAGCTGATGTCGTTTGGCCACCTCGGAGCTACGATTTTTTTTTTTTTTTATGAAACCAGCACTCAGGGGATGGCCCCTACTCACGCAGTGCATTGTGCAGTTTTTTTAGGAAAGGTGGGAAGGGGGAAGATGCGAACGGCAAGGAAACGAGTTGCTCCTAAGTGACTATAAAATGGCCAGTGCTATACCTTCACCATTAGACAGTCTACAGGCAATCGTCCCCAAGAAGCCCGGACTTTCTCACACCACTTATGTGGTGTGTGTTAATTTTTTATACATAAGTGGCTGGACCTACAGTTTAAAGTCGACTCTAAACGACAGATTTTTTTGAGAAACAGAGAAGAAATCGCCGAAAAAATACTTTTTGTATTTTTTTATTTTTTGATGTCTGGCCTGGGACTCGAACCCTGGCTTTTACGTCTAATAAGCCAGCATACTACCTACTAGACCACGGCGACCCCACCGTGGACTATTATTTGTGGGCTGCCGTCATAGATAAGTTTTACGCCGACAAGCCAGAGACAATTGATGCTTTAAAGGACAATATTCGTGAAGCCATTGTGAAATACAGCTGTACACAATCGATAATGTGCTTAAAAATTGGACCGATCGTGTAGGCTACTGCATGGACAGCCAGGCAGCCATTTGAATGAAATTATTATCCATTATTAACCGGAAGGATTGTACTTTCAAATAAAAAAAGAAATTTGAGAAAATATTCAGTAGTTTTTTCTTTAAACATTTTCAAAAAAAAAAGTTATTTGGCGGACCCTTTATATCTGCTATACGGTGCTTATGCGAGGGAGCATGTTGTGTTTGTTGAAATGTTAAAATTCTGAAGTGAAGATTATGAGATTTGTTTTGAAATTTTTATAAATTAGGAGCCATCATTCCGCCTTCGAAAGATCTATCGAGGATAGCAACCAGAGCCATTAGGAAGTACAACACAAGCAAGAAAAATATAGAAATTATCTTGCTGATGATCATAGTTGGGCCTTTTCATCTTGTCCAAAAGGCCAGATCATCTGAATCAGTCTATAGAATGGGAATAAATTTAATGGGAATAAATTTTATACTCAATACGTAAGGCATTGAAATCTGTATATGCCTCAGAGTTCGGACTTCTAATCCGGCCACACAGTCAAATACCTAATCCTACATACGATAGCACCATAGCAATCTCATCCGCGTTAAAAGCTCTCTCGACATCCTAGAAATCTATCACAGTGTATTCATGAAAAGGAAGGGATATGTTAAGCTAGATTATCAACTCAAGCAGAAGCCTCAGTTAACTTTCCTCTAAATGTATGCATGTTGACGAAATGATAGTAAATTAAGAGATATTTTGAACCGTAGACACCCTAGTGTCTTCAAGTGTTATAATGACAAATCTGTTTTGTCTGAAGTTCTTTGGTGTAGTGTGGGAACTGCTACTCTTCTTAGAGATAGAAATCTTATTTACTTACTTAAATGGTCATTACAACCCTTTAGTCAGGTTCACAACCCAGCTTCCCACGCCACTCATGTTGCATACGTTTTTTTTATCCATGAGTTGTGCAATTTATCGATTAATATTGACTCTGAATGACAGATTTGGGAAACTTTTCATAGCAAATTTTTATTTAGTCTCAGAGCTTTTGTCAGAAGACTGAATAAGTCGCTGATGAAATATTTATTCAGATTTCGTTTTGTTGAAGAACCCTGAGCTGGGATTTAAACCAAGGTCTCACGTCTAATAAGCCAACACACTACCTACTAGACTAAGGCGACTTGCTTACTGCATCAGGTCACTACGCATAGTTTGTGGTAGGCCGAGGGTGAAAGTGCCGAGGTCTTGTGAATATACACGCGTTAGTCGACTGTTTACTGACGTTACGTTACGTTCACTTATTAACCACATTGCGAATAGTAATTTTGATACGGCAATTATGGCCACAGAAAATAGAAGAAGCGCACGGTACATTACTTACTTAAATGGTAATTAAAACCATTTAGTCAGGTTCACAACCCATCTTCTGATGCCACTCATGTTGTATACGTTAATTCAGCCATGAGTGGTGGAATTTACTGTTTAATATCGATTATGAACGACAAATTTGAGAAACTTTTCATGCCAATTTTATTTTATTCTCAGAGAAATATTTTTTAGAAGTCTGCTGAGAGTCGAACTTGGATCGTTCGAAATGTCAGAGCCAGGTTTTGAACCATAGACTCTAGACTACAGCGATTTTAAGATTATATCTGCATGAAATGTGGGGGCTAAGATGAATGAAACCTTTTGCAATTCATAGGTAGAAAAGGCAAACTTTTTTGAAGCACATTTCCTTCAGTCAGGATTACGACCTCATCTACGGGACCTACAGTTGAAAGTTGACTCTGAACAACAGATTTTTGAGGAACTTTTCATGGCAATTTTATTTACTCCCAGATTTTTTGCCAGAAATCTGCTGAGAGAAAGTTGCCTAAGGAAATATTTATTCAAATTTCGTTTTATTGGAGATGACTGAGCTGGGGTTTGAACCGTGGCCTAATGTCTAATAAGCCAATACACTACTTACTAGGCTACGGAGAGTTTACATTTCCATTACATAGAAAATGACACCCAACTGCTTAGAATTCATTGAAATATTAAATATGAACCCAATCAATAGGAATTCAATGAATTGATGAAATTTAATTAAAAGCGTCTTAAGTTCTTTAACCATTTAAACCAAAACCAGGCAATAATAACTGAATATGAATACGATTGTCAAGAACACAAAAACATGAATATTTTTTATAAATATAACAACAACAACGACAAATTACAATTAAAAGAAACAACATGATGTTCTACAACAACAACAATAATTTCAATAAAAAGAAAACTCACAAGATATTTTTCCCTTTTGGCTTGCTTGCTAAGAACAGTCGCGTAGAATTAATGAGTAATTCTCTGCGGAGGACTATAAAAATGAAAACACTTGAACAGCATAATGTCTACGACTATACTAGTACGAGGGAGGGAGGGAGGTAGGCTTTCTAAATATGAATATTCTGTACATTTTTATTTCAATTGGTTCACAGCCATTTGTTTTGTAATCATTTGAAATCCACTTATAAGGGATTGTCATTTTGCTAACATAACATATTCAAACACAATACAACCACACAACCACACAATCAAACTGAACAGCAGAGAACAAAGGAAAGAATAAAAGAAAAATGGAAATAAAATCGAAATCCAGCTAAAAAAAAAGAGAGAAATCTGGTAAGGGAGACAAGAACGACTTTATAAGCCTGTACACCATAGAAATGCTTTTATCAGGGAAAGCCAAGAGTAATTTTGGTTTGACTTAATCAACGAACATAACACATCCTACACAACAATCCTTAATTCAATACAAGCAGCCATTGTAGTTTATTGTTGTTAATTGACGTAGTTAAAAACGTTTCTCCTTGGCTAGATGGATAGGTAGAGGTGATAGAGTTGGATGGACACATCTAGAATACATTGTGCTACCACAGTCAGACAGTAAGACAGTCCCCTAGTCTCGGAACCACTCGGACTTCGACTGCCAATGTCAATCCGTAACAGTTCCTCCAGATCATCCATGTAGTAAACCGGTAGGTGAAGAACAGTCTCCTCCTCTTCTTCATCTCTGCAACTTCTGAAGAAATCATTAACAAGGTATCCAAGATTAATGCGCCTCGCATGCGTTCCCATAATGCAACGCCCCGTAATGACCCCGACAAATATACTGAGAGCGCCTCTCTGGAATTTAAGAAGACTTACCGTGCATTCACTGTCCAGCCTTATCTAGATTTTCCGCGCCGTTCTATCCGTGTTCAAGGCCGCCCATCTGTCGTTGACGGAATCGACGATCGCATTGTCAATTATGAGCCTGCAGTTTTTCACAGTCGAGAATTCATTGTAGAGTTCCATGGTTCTGCCTTTTTTCTTAAAGAATCATGAAATTCCTGCATAGTAAACTTATAAATCAGCAAAACCAGTTGTCCTCCTTCGAATACTTCAGACTTGACTGCTCGAAAACACATGGTTTTGATTTTGACAATGACCACCTTAGTTCCAGAGCACATGTATGTAGTTCTTATAACTCGTTCAAGTCTTTATGTTTCCCTTCGTATTAGGGGCCGTCATCTGTTTCACACCAAATTTTATGTCACCAGTCAACTTAAACTTATTTACTTACTTAATTAGCCATTAAAAATCCGTTTATCGGATTTCGGCCTGCCGTAACACATCCTTCAGGGCGCCTCTGCTTCTGGCGCGCCTTTGCCGTATGGTTATACCAATCGATGAAAGGGCTTCTTTAATTTGGTGCTTCCAACGCAAACAAGGTCGTCCTCCTCGCCGGATGTTAATACCCTGCACAGTACAAGTTCACGACGTTGAGGAGCACATACAGTTCATTGATGGATCGGATGCGCAAATCATCGCGAACTCGGACTAGACAGAAGATCTTATGTAGGGCTTTTCTCTCGAATACTCTCAAGGCTGCTGCATCAGTGCTTAATAGGATGAGCGTCTTGTAGAGTATTAGTTTTGTCGTACGAGAGAGGTCTCTGCTACTCAATTGCCGATTGAGACCATAACAGCGTCTGTGAGGAAAAGTGATCCTACGCTTGATCTCCAGACTGACATCGCTTGTGCTGGTAACGGGGGTACTAAGATAAATTAATTCACTGACAGCATCGAAAGCATAAATATCGGCCGTAATCTGTCCTTAATTGCCGACAACATATACTTCGTATTGCCCTCATTGAGTGCCAGACCAATCTCGACAGACTCGACGAATATAAACTTGACATATTTTAATGTAATTGCACTGTGCTAACAGAAATCACGGGAATCGCTTGTTACAATGGTTTTGTTGACCCAGTTAAAGATAGTTTCAGTATGTTTGAAACGTTACAAACGTCCACCTAAGTCCAATATATCCCCGCTCAAAATCTAGGGTGCAGTGAAAAATTTAAAAATAAAACAAAAAACAGAATGGAAATGTAATGGTAATGGTAGTGGTAATGGATGGAGGGAGAGTGTATGATGATGGTTAGTTAAAGAAGAGAACAACTAAAAAGCCAAATGAAAACTGTCACTAACATACGATAGCAATCAACGGTGGTACTTAAATCACTTTGAATACGAAGAAAAAAAAAGAAAACGAACAACATTTGTATACAGAATAAGAAAACCAATACGCGAGAATAGAAAATACATTTGCATTGTCATGTGCAGACAGAGAAAATTTTTGGTCATTCTCGTGGTGAAAAGTTGGGCATTTAGATTTAGTGAATGCCTTAGGCGGGAGTCCCTAGGGAGAGCCAATCCTTCTACACCAAGCCTCACTCTGCGAATCATATACACAAGCTGTACAGGAGCTTCAGGATAGTGGAAAGGAAATTTTGCATGAGAATAACGCGGACGGTTCTAGAGATGTGTTGTTGAGGGATAAGGGCATTGAAATAATGCGGAATTACGCGGCACTTGTGGAGTATCATAGCCAGACTTTTCGGAGAAGATATTGAAACAATATAACACTTTTTATGACACTGCTTTGCTCGAGCTCCAAATATCGTATGGAAGACATTAGACAGGCTTGGTGTACCCTTTTCAGATGCGTTTTAGTTTTAAAACTTCAAAGAGGGGAACGAAAAGGCGAATGAATGGGCATGGAAGGAATCGGAGATATCGGAGAACGAGACGATATGCGTCTCTACAAGAATACTGTTACGAAAATGAAAAATCTAGATACTGGTGGTTTGCTTTAACACTAAATTTATAAACAAAAACTACAAAAAAAAAACAATGCAGTAAACAAACCTGTTTACAAATTATCGTACTGCTTAATATAACAACAAACACCAGCATAAAAAAAGTAAAAAATCCACAAAAAACACTACAAGAATAAATGTAAACAAAATGCACAAACAACAATAATGAATGTAAACAACGATGTTTACATTTAAAGAGATTTCGAGAAGGCGAAGTCATGAACATTCGGCTTCAAGAACATTCATTAGACTGTTTACGTTGCCATATAAAAAGCAAGGCAAAGCAAGCGAGTGTGTTAGTGAAGTTCAGTCAGTGTGGTGTGAAGACGCGGTGTGCTTGAAGAAAGTAATCATGGTTTGAAGATCTGCGTTACAAAGATCTGTCGAATAATTGTCTAGTAATTGTTATTGTTTATGCAAATTGTGTGAACAGAGGAATAACAAAGAAAAGCAATTTTTGTTGTTTACATAAAGTTGTGAACAGTGCCACACAGAATTGTGCGAATAATAAAGAATTTTAAATAAAATTAAACACAAATTTATTTTTATTTTATTTGCAATCTACGAGCTCATATTTTAAACGTTTTCAAAAGGAAAAAACCTAACAATACTTTTTCAAATTCGAAAAAGCAGCTTGGAATTCAACAAACCATGGGTGGTCAAACATACCTGATTGTCGAATTTTAGATCTATTGTGTCCAGCATTAGACAGCAGAAAAACCGGGGAACTACTTGAGTTCGACAAGAGAATGGCTTGCACTCTAACATGAATTCTAATGGGGAACTGCTCTATTGACAGAGTCGCTGACAAGCTCGATCTGTTCCAAAAGGACTTCTGCAGAAGCTGCCATAATGTAGAGAAAACAGAATCGTTGCAACACCTTTTATGCGAGTGCCCTGCACGGCAGATCAGATGTCATTGGTTTTTGGGTGACACAACGTTTGAAGATCTGGGTATGATGACGAACATGGCACTAAGGGAACTGGCCGGTTTTATACAAAGCTTAGGGTGCTTCAAAGCCACCACTAACGGGTCTTGACAAGGAGGCTTACCTCGCACTGAGTAACACAAAGGGCCGTATGACCACCGAGTGAAGTTGGCTGTGGACGGCAATCTACTCGCTAACATAATTTCAAACCATATTTCTCTCAGTGTACCTTCACTAACCCAATACTGGTTAATATTTCCTTGCATGTTTTAATTTTTTCCAAGTAATTCTTACAATTACAAACACAGTGAAGCGATATTTGAAGAAAAGGAAAAAACACACACACACACACAAATACAATGTATATCCATGGCAATTGCAAATACAAATCCAAATGGCAGTTACCCACACAAAAAACCGAGTTAAGCTTTTACTCCCAGTGTACACACATACAGTAACAACTCGATTTGAAAGACTCTCTCTCTACTTTATCCATTTAGGATCATTAGGACCTTAATTTTACAGTCAGGCTTTGCCATCTGAACGGTGATAGTGGCCACATTAATTGTATTTTTGTACTTCTAAACACGGTATAACCAGTATTTAACCCAACTTGGCTGGCTTATGGAGCAAAAGAAAAGGGGGAGCAACAATTCAAAAACATGCAAAAAGAAAAACAAAAAAGCTGCCTAAGTGAGCCCAACTGTAAAAAGTCTTCGACAGAAATACAAAGAAAACCCCTGCTGCTGCTGTTGCCGCTGCCATTGCCATTTCTGTTGCATGAATATTAAGCAGCCAAGCCAAGATATTGGTTTTGTTACTCCTGACAAGAAGAAAGCGAACATTTTTCATATCCCTTCAGAATGGCTCCTGTCTTTCAACACCACCAACCACCAACCACCGTTTATTATTATTTCAAAATTAATACGATTGTCCTTGCAATGACGTTCTAACAAACTAAGAGAGGCCTACTCAAATGTCAAATTCCTTTAATAACACAACAATTGTTTGCTGGTCTCTGTTGTGTTTGCTTGTGCCTCCTCATTGCCATTTAATTTCAATGAAAGTGCACAACGTTTTGAAAGAAAAGAAATTGAATTTCTCTACTTAAACGACAAGAAAAAAATGAAGTGTTCAAGTGATGACTGTTGAAAATCGTTAAGGAAGTTGAAGTCGAATTTTGAATACCTTACGTGGCATAACTTTTGTTTACTGTTACTGCTTGGAACTTGCTATAACGTACGATATACGATATACCTTGCTTGACCGCCTCTGCTTTGGTTTTAGGAGTCTATCTCGCATTTCCATATTTTCGAGTGAGTTTTCGACCACTTTCTTCGCTTATTGCCACCGCTTTCTTCGCTAATTCGGCGATACATACATACAAAATTCGTCATCAGGATTACAACATAGCTCTGCTTTGCTTATGCATTAATATTATGCGTTAATATTAGCCACGAGTGGTGAGACCTACCGTTTAAAGTCGACTTTTCATGACAATTTCATTCAGTATCAGCACTTTAGCCTGAAATCTGCTGAGAGGAAATTGACGAAGAAATATTTATCATACTTCTTTTTGTTGAAAATATCTGACCTGGGGTTTGAAACTTAACTTAGGGTGTAATAGGCCACCACACTACATACTAGACTACGGCGACTTCTGTCGGTGATAAGTTTACGAATATTGGTTCTCAAACTCACAGCGTCTGATTGCAAGACCAATTAACTTCCCCAAAACATAGAATTATTCTTCTCAAACAATAAAGACTCACTTATATCACTTACCTTGTGGCATAGTCATGAAAACACATACCTTTCAGTTCATTAATTTGCTAAAATACATCTGGTTTTCATATGATCATAGTGCTTGAAAAAATTCATCTCTAGCCATTGTTGACACAACCATACATACATACATAATTGGTCAGTACAATCTTCCTTCAGCCAGGATTACGACCTAGTTTCCCACACCACTTATGTTGTGTATATTAATTTTACACATGAGATTAAAATCGACTTCGAACGACAAATTTTTGAGAAAATTTTCGTGGCAATTTTTATTTACAAAAGTTATTTACGACAGTGCGTATGCTTCTTCATACAAAGTCATTAACATACATATACATATATAACGCTTGCGATCTCATTACATTTCTTTGAAATCTTGACAATTCCTTACAAATTAACTCTATTTGATAATGTTTAGCCCCTGAGCTGATCAACTTCTTTGATGATTTTGGTGGTATTCGATCAGTACAGACTACAGCGATTTCTGTAGGCGATAACTTTACTAATATAATTTTTCAAATTGCAAGACCTACTGACGTCACCACAACATTCTTCTCATGCAATAAAGACAATATCGCTGGTATTGGCTGCATAGTGGTATAGACTTAATGAAACCACATACCGTTCAGTTCATAAACTGCCACAACGGGCTGCTTTGCGTGCTTAAGTGAACTGTGATAATAAAAGCTACCACTTCAACGTAACCTAACATAATCTAACTCAATCTAATCTAACCTAACTTAACCAAACCTAATCTAATCGCGCCATAAAGCTTGAAAAGAGGCTGCGTTTGAATCACACTTGTTACGAAAATGAGGAATCTAGATACTGGTGTTTTGCTTTTTCATCGCTTAACATTAAAATGGTAAACCAGTAAACAAAAATACAACAACAAACACCAGCATAAAAAAATGGTAAACAAAAATATAACAACAAACACTACAAGAATAAATGTAAACAAAATACATAAACAACAATAATGAAACAACGATGTTTACATTTATAGAGATCTCGAGCCACGAACATTCGCCACGAACATTCGGCTTCAAGAACATTCATCAGACTGTTTACTCTGGAATATAACTTAACCTAATCTAACTCATGCCATAAAGCTTGAAAAGAAGCAGCGTTTGATTCACACTTTTTATAATAAGTTTTGATGAGTTTGCTGAGTTTTTCGATTGATAAACGTCCCATATTCGTAAAGGGCAATCCTTCAGTAAGTAAATTACACTTCAGGTGACACATATTTAACAGCTAACAGCCTTGCCAGACAGGCGTTATTAAAATGGATTCAATAAAAATTGAAAGCCTATGGCATTGACTGAGATCCTATCCATCTACCATACTTCCAATTTTATGTAAATAAAGAATCGAAGAAACTAAACATGCCTGCCATAGTGTAGCGTGTACATTTAAAAATTTGAAGCGTACGTTTTACCATGGCTGTATGGCTGTTTGAGCACTTTTAATAAAAATTATGAATGTACGACGTCTGTTCACGTCTTTGTCACGTGTATGTCAGAGTGTTTAGCGAAACAATTTAGGTTGTGAAGACATTCTTGTACGGCCATACACTTTCAGTCATTTATTCACGACAACATTCCTTCAGTCATATAAACGTTCAGTCATTTATAGTGTAAGTATGCATTGGGAGAAAAACTATTAAAAACCTGCAACCATCATTTATTATTCAAACAACATTTACATATCCGTTTCCATTTCAGAACACTAACACACACACACATACACACATATAAAATTATTTTTACAAAAAAACATATCAAATGTAATAAATTCTGTGCCTTTAAAAATAACCCTCGTGAAACCCTAATTTTTTTTTTCTGCCCTCTAAGTAGTTGTGTGCGTGTGTATTGGTATAGGAGTATGTATGTTTGTTTGTATGCTTTTGTCAAGTATTTCTTTCTGTGTATTCTTTTGTCAAGTAATTTACAGTCGATTTAAAAGAATTTTCACTTGAAAGTGATTAATTGCCGGAAGTATGAAAAAGTATGGCAACGTTGCCCGTGTGGACAAAGTGAAAGCATTAAATAAAGAGTCCAACCAACGCCATACAACAACAACAATACACAACAGCCAGCGACATTAACAGAAATAACCGCATTACTGAGTACTTAGTACTGCTGCTTGTAGTGCCAGAAGAAAAATACAAAAAGAAATTAAGAAATCAGCTTGAAAAAGAGGGTCAAACAACTGAAATTAAAACTTTGAACGCCACATATTTTTACGATGTTGTGTGTGTTTTTTCTTGCCCTTTTTCTTCTTTTATTCAGAGTTTGAAAAATTATTTCAATTTTCCCAAAAAAACAGTTTTTTTTCTAAGGATTCTTCGTTTTTCTAGTCAAAAGAAAGTATTTGAAAAAGGCTTGGCATTCCAATCGTCTTGACATTTAAGCGTTTGATTTAATGACTGAAGAAATTATAAATTTCGGGCCAAAAAGGAAATTTCATACAATACAGTACTTTTTCAGAGAAAAAATTTGCAGTTCAATAGCGTTTTATGCCTCTTGAAAGGGAGCACAATAAGCTCCCCTCGTTATCATTCATCAGCAAGGAAATTGAATCGAATTAAACGAATTGAAAGGAAAAATTGTAAAAAAAAACTAATAATGTCGGTAGTATAAGAAAGTCTATCGAAAAGTTTGCAAACATTGTCGCGTTCGTTAATCCATTAATCCACTGTATAAGCGGAATTAAGATCGATAAATAGCCTCCATATGGTCGTTAGAAGTCGTAGTAGTCTCATACATACATATATAATTGGCCATTGCGCAACCCTTCAGTCAGGACTACAACCTAGCTTCTCACACTACTTATGTTGTGTTTTAATTTTATACAAGAGTGTCAGGACCTACAGTTTAACGTCAAATCCGAATGACGAATTTTTGAGGAGCTTTTAATGGCAATTTTATTTACTCCCAGAGTCTGATGGGCTCAAAGCACAAGAGCTTAATAGTCAGTGTTCTGCTTCAAAACGTGAGATTAATTGATGACCAAGTGGGAGTCCCAGTTTCAGGGTATCGTAAATTGTGTGACATGTCAAGCAAGTCTTTTATTTTATTGACTGTGACATTGCGATTTTCGTCGTTCTTGGAAAATTACGGTCCAATAATGTCGTCAATCTATAAAAATTAAACAAACAATGGATTCTGTAGAATACATTTACAGCTCTTGAATTGCCTCTGGTCTTCATATCAAATTTAGTAACTACGTCTGTTGACACATTCATTCAGACAAATTGAGTTCCGATGCTCACGATAATTTTTCATTAAAAAAGCATTTCTCACACAGCACTAGTTTTAACAATAAAATTCAACGTTTTGCACGCAATGTAAAATTCATAGTCAATTTATTGAGCATTTTTGGTATTGCCAGTAAAATAAACACCCCTTTATGAATGATCTGAAAGCATTTACGTCAGGAAATAGTTAGGAATGCTGTAAAAATTCGCAGAAAATCTATCAGGTATTCAATCGTTATCGATGTGTTTTACGAAGTTATCGTAATAAATAATTTGTGGATTCTATATACTGTACTATGTGTTTATTTTGTTGTTGTCATTCGTATTTTACCGACAGTTTAAAGTCAACTCCGAATGACAGATGTTTTGGGGAACTTTTCATTTTCTTTATTCCCAGAGTTTTTTCCAGAAATCTGTTGAGAGCAAGTCGCCTAAAGAAATATTAATTCATACTTCGTGTTTTGATCGTAATATCTGAGCTGAGACTTAAACCACGACCTTGCTTCCAATAAGCCAATACACTACCCACTAGACTACGACGTAATGCGTCGGCTAATTAGGCACGATCCCGTTGTTCTTCGGTGACTTCCTCTCGGCAGTCTTCTGGCAGAAACTCTGAGAGTAAAAAGAAGTTGCCATGAAAAGTTTATCAAAAAATCTGTCATTCGAAGTCGACTTTAAATTGTAGGTTCCGTTACTCATGAATTAACTTAACACACATAACTTGGGTGAAGTGACAAGCTAGATTGTAATCCTGACTAGTAAGCAGTATGGCTCCAAGACATTTTAGATACTCCCAGATTACTACAGGTTCTTCCAATTGGAAATCACGATTATTCTCATGGCGTTTAAATAGCTGTTCAATAACAGAATATCTCCTGAGAATACACTGAAGTCGCCGTAATCTAGTAGGATAGTGTGTTAGCTCATTAGACGTGAGACCACGGTTCAAACATCAGGTCAGACATCAACAACAGAAACAAAATATGGAAACATTTTTCTTCGGCGACTTCCTCTCAGCAGATTTCTGGCAAAAACTGTGATTCGATGATGAACTCGGGATTTTCTTTGAAAATCTCTTGACTTCCTCGGATAGCCAGGCTGCAATTAAGTGCTTAATAAACATGGTTTCAACGTCCATGCTTGTCCAGTAATGGCGAGAATTTCTAGCAGAACTTTCAAAACATTTAGAAGTAACTCTTATATGGGCTCCGGGGATCCCTAAGCCCCGTCGGAAATTGCATTGCTGGCGAGCTGGCCTGAGCCCAACATGTTACAGAGCATAGGTGTTCCCTGTTAATTTGGATATTGTCCACTATTTTTACGGGAAGGCTCAAACTCGTTGGCGGCAGGAGGGTACATGCAATATTGCCAGACTCTGTTGCAGACATATGGACAGGAAGAAGACTGACTCACTTCTATCCCTAAATCTATCGCATAATAACTATACTTATGGGCCATTGTCCTTTGAGTAGGCATGCTTAAAGACATGGCATTCGGGCAAAAGACTTCAGCAGGTGCTTAGGGTCTAAGGGGATGGAGGAGATTGTCTTTCACCTCATGTGTCAGTGCGCTGCTCTTGTCATGAAGAGGCGAAGGTTTCTAGCCTCTCAGTGTCTGACATCGTTAACCGAGTCCTCCAATAGAAAGATTGCTGCAATAGTAGGATGTATTTTGGACTTGGGATGGTTTTCTCTAGGGAATGATTGATCCCCGGATAGAATTATTTGTGTTATCACAATAGGCCTAAATACAGACCTCTTTCTTCGAGAGAGTCCTCCACCTAAGCTAAATTTATCAGTAGTCTAATGGAAAGATCTCTCTCACTTTTTAGAAAAATATTCCCCGCATTTTAGTTAGTGACGAACGAAATATTTCGTTTAGTATTTCACCACTAATTAACGTCACTTACGTGCATACAACTTGCAACTATAATGGGCAGATTTGTTTCTCGTATTACACGTCATTTCGTTGGATGGCAAGTGTATGGTAAATACAGAAGGTTTTTTTGAAAAAAAAATTACTTTAAAGCCTTGGCCTTAAAGTCATAATACAGTACACGCAGTAATCTAGTAAATGAGTTTCTTGTATGAATAAACGGTCAAGCTAACACTCACACTCATATGCAAAAGGCATCACACTATGATAGGGTAAATATGTTTTAATACAGAGAGAGAGAGAGACATTCAATTCATGTGACGCGGCTAAAACATGCACAAGATTTTAATGCGCGTTAAAGTAAATTTCCCTCGGGTATCATAGAACATTTAACGTACATGTTGATGCAAAGTACACACATACATATGTACATATGTATGTGTACTTACAGTTGAGATCAATTAAATAGTTTCAAAATTAATTTCTTATATCGGCAAGTGTTTGTAATTGTACTGGCATGTCATGTCTGCATTCAATTATTTTTGTTTGATGTTTGAAACATTCTGTTACTAACCTGTCAACGCCTGCTGCTGTTTATAGCTTACATGGTAAATGGTATTGCACTTATTTATGTTTGTATGTATATGCATACAATTACAATACGTTGTTGCTGTTGTTGTTTTCATATTACAACACGAAATGAATTATAAACCTTAAGAGCAGCGAAGGAGTAAATAAGAGGCAGGAGAAGAAGGCCAGCGAAACAAAAAAACAAAAAAAACCATGAGGAATCTGATAAAACGTGGCAAATCGTGTGTTGCTTGTGCATACGCGTGCATTGAATTGTAATGGTCAAATAGGCCAAAAACACAAACACATATAACGCGTTATATTAATGTATATAAGTATGTGTGCATTTATGTTCGCATGTATATGTGTGTGTGCATAACAAAATTTTCTCCTCTCTTAGTGTATCTCAATATTAAAGAGACAAGAAAACTAATTGCATTGGCACGCGTTAAGTAAACTTAATGAAATTTTCTTTAGTCTCACATTAAATGCAGACAGCTGCAAATGAAGACAACCCTCCACCACACACACAAAGTGGAAGACATTCTCCACACACAGAAATATGTTTAAATATGTATGTACACTAATACACCCTTGTATGTAGAGTCCTATGCAAGAAAAGAGTAATGTGTGGGGCTTACGTAAATAGACACACACACACTTTGGTTTATTACAACCTGCTGCTCTCAGAGCTGGCGCAGGTATATTGTGTTGGTGCTACTGTTTGCAACACTTTAAAATTAGTCCTGGGATGGCTCTTACTATACAAAAGGACTTAAATGTAAAAATATTAGCATATTGTTACGTTTACCTTTTAAAAAACGTTTCAAATATGAGCTCGTAGATTGCAAATAAAATAAAAATAAATTTATGTTTAGTTTCAATTAAAATTCTTTATTATTCGCACAATTCTGTGTAACACTGTTCACCACTTGATGTAAACAACAACAATTGCTTTGTATGTTATTCCTCTGTTTACACCCTTTGCATAAACAATAACAATTACTAGAGAATTGTTCGACAGATCTTTGTAAGGGAGATCTTCAAACCACCAGACTGTCTGAACTTTTACTGACTCCGTTGCCTGCTTTTTTTTTTGCCTTTTATAAGGCAGGGTAAACAGTCTGATGAATGTTTTTGAAGGCAAATGTTCATGACTTCGCCTTCTCGAGATCTCTATAAATGTAAACATCGTTGTTTACATTCATTATTGTTGTTTTTGCATTTTGTTAACATTTATTCTTGTAGTGTTGTTTGTGGATTTTCGTTTACTTGTTTACCATTTTTTAATACTGGTGTTTGTTGTTATATTATATATTAATATATTACGATAATTTGTAAACAGGTTTGTTTACTGCATTGTTTTGTTTTTGTAGCTTTTGTTTATAATTTTAGTGTTAAGCGATGTAAAAGCAAAACAATAGAATCTAGATTCTTTTCACGCATGAACGCAGTAGGTGAAGAACAGTGTTATCCTCTTCTTCATCTCTGCAGCTTCTACAGAAATTATTTGCAAGGTATCCAAGATCAATGTCCTGACATGTGTGCCCATAATGCAATGCCCCGACAACAGTACTGAGCTTGCTTCCCTGGAGTTTAAGCAGAACTGCCGTGCGCCTTTAATGCAGCCTTGGTCAGATTTTCTGCGCCGTTCTGCCCGTGTCCAAAGCCACCCACCTATTGTTGACAAAGTCCACGATTGCATTGTCAATTATAAGCTTGCAGGTTCCCAAAGGGATTCCCAATGTCGAGAATTCATCAGAGAGTTCGGTGGTTTGCCCCATTTGGCCAGTTCATTTTCTAAACAGTTACCCTATGATCTAATTCTCATGTGATACAAACATCATATCCATTCACTGCCGCGTTGTGATATCTGCGATAGTCGTATATCCTCTTGGAGTTCATTACATTAAAATCGAGTAGTCTTATACCCGCCTGGCTACCGTAAAGTATGTGTCATTGTCCGCTTAGGGACATTTTTGTTCACAAAAATTTATCGCAGCCTGGAAGAAGCCGTAGACCACATCCAACGATTCCCTTCAACTTGGAGCCATCGCTGTAAATTTGTACGGAGTCCCTTACGAGGTGCGTCGAATTATTCCTCTAGACCTCCCTTTCCGGAATGGATGTCATAAAACTCATTGAGAACTGGCTCTTTATGCAATTACTGATCCAAGTAAGACACTGCTTACTTAAATAATGCTCAAAACAATACTGCTTAATCAAAGCTTTTATCGACCGACAAAAACTTTCCTTTCAACTTTTTTAAAACCTTAGGAAGAAGGGTAATTGAGCCATAAGAGGTCGTTGAGTATGCATGTGTTGATTTTAAAATGATGATGAAATTCGTGTTGGCCAAAACGCAAATGTATTCGTTAAAAGCAACATCAACTGAATATGGTTGACACCAAAAACTGGGGAGAAGGAAAAAGAGCTTTAGAAAGGTTTAAAGACGAATATTTGTACTTAGTTTGATGAATGATTTTCAAAGAAATTTAAATATTAACGTTCAAATGCAAACACTAGTGGCTAAAATTATGAAACAAAATCAGTTAAAGGCTACGGAATTATGTGTTTTGGTCTTTGACGATTAAAATTAAACTAAACGAAGAGTAGTAAACAATACAAACAGACAACAACAAAATACATACATCGTACGGTACATATATAAAATTATTTCTTGGGCAACTTCCTCTCAGCAGATTTCTGACAAAAACGCTGACAGTAATTAAAATTGCCATGAAACGTCTGTCGTTCGGAGTCGAATTTAAACTGTAGATATAAAATTAACACACACAACGTGAATGGTGTGATTGTAATCCTGACTGAAGGAATAGGTATGATAGGTACTGCACGGCTTGTGGATTTCCTATACTATTTGATACATATTTCCTATACATTGACTGCTTTAATAAATTCCACCACTTTCTATCAGTTCTTCTTCATCACCTCAATTATATTGTCTCCTGACAAATTCCGGCCGACTGGTGATTCCATTTTCATTAAATTTTCAAAACATTTGAACCCCATATTTTCCGCAATATTCTTTTCATTTTGTCACGGAGGACATTCTGCTAAGAAGTAGAGATTGAAGTGATATGTGCGGACTTCTAGCACCACGTATCTTGATCTTACATTCATCCACCTTGTTTGAGAAACATTTGTAGATGGAGCAATGGATTTAATGAGTTTTTAATTTTCAGGCAAATAGTCCAACAGGATTTGCTAGTAATGAAAAGATACTGGGAGTCATCAATCACTGCTATTGACCATCAATCACCAATCGCATTTTTTTCTAATGATAGAAAGATACTGGGCGTCACAAGAGAGTCATCAATCACTGCTATTGATCATCAATCACCAATCACATTATTTGCTAATGATAGAAAGATACTTGGAGTCATCAGAGAGTCATCAATCACTGCTATTGATCACCAATTACTAATGACATTATTTGCTAACGATAGAAAGACTTTGGGAGTCATCAGAGAGAGTCATCAATCACTGCTATTGAGTGGCGTTAAGTTCTTCGATTTTTCTCCGATTGAAATGATTATATAATACCGCACCGGTATAAGAACTGGACGGAGCCCCTTGAATCCATATATTATGAATGCTTAGCGAGCAATGCTTTTCTGTTTTTGTACACGTCTTGATTGAAGCGTAGAGTTTTTCAAGGCCAACCAAATAGCTACAGTGAGGCTTGTCTAATGAGTTCATTTCCATTTGAAAAGTAATTCTCAAATTTATTTCCACTAAAAATACATTTCATTACAATGTTTTGTATTTTAAAAGCTACTTGAGTGTACTTAAAATTATTCCGTGTAGTGCTGCTAACCATTACCGCAATATTTTCCCGTACAGAGTATCGTATAGCAAAGATGGCTAATAAGCTTTTACGCATTTACACTTATAAACACACACACCGAACAAAACACTTGTGAACTTGGTTGAACATCAAAAGGTTGATTATATTGAGACTCATAAGCGTCATAACCTCTAAGACAGAGACAGTCAGTCAGTCAGGTTGTCGATAACATAACCAAACCTCTGGTGTCAATCATCATCGTATACTTGCAACTTCAAGAAGACATCACAGTAGAAATGCATGTAGATCTGTGTGAGTATAAATGTTTGTAAATATAAAATAAATTTGCGGTTGTAGTAGTGATAGCGACTCAAGAAAGGTAGTTCTTCCAAGTGTGTGTGTCTTTGTGTTGGAAAAGGGGAAAACAAATATGAAAAATAAAGTCTGAGTCTGAGTGTTTGCTGCAGTTAATCAGCATCATTTTTCATTAGAGACTGTGTATTAATTTAATCAACAAGTAGTGTTTGTGTGTGTGTGTATTTTCAGTAGCAATGTTTGGTGGCAAGAAGACGAATTAATGAATTGCATTAAGAAATGCATTAAGAAGAGACAACTAAACTAATTATGGACGTGTGACCCGCTATGAACTCAAAAGAAAAATTTGATTATGACATCACTCCTGGGATAATGTAAGTCTAAAACGCATTGCAACTGAAGTCTGTATACTTATATCCTTGTCTTCTTCATGGTTCTTTAGGACTTATATGTGCTACATCTTGAACTAATATATGTATATATGTATGGACATTCAGTCCGATTTTGCTCGATTTTTAAGGTGTTATCAAGAGATAAGGTAAGTTAGTTTGGAAAACACTTTTATTTTGAACAATGCAAATGTATTGTTACGTTTTTACATTTTAAAAACGTTTAAAATGTGAGCTCATAGATTTCAAATAAAATAAAAATAAATTAGTGTTTAATTTTAATTAAAATTCTTTTTTATTCGCACAATTCTGTGTGCCACTGTTTACAACTTGATGTAAACAACAACAATTGCTTTGTTTATTATTGTTCTGTTTACACCGTTTGCATAAACAATAACAATTACTAGACAATTGTTCGACAGATCTTTGTAACGGAGATCTTCAAACCATGACTACTCTCTTCACACAAGACTGACTGAACTTTTAAGGACTCAGTCGCCTGCTTTCGTTGTTTCATTATTATTGTAAGTGTATTTTGTTTACATTTATTCTTGTAGTGTTTGCTCTCGTATTTTTGTTTACTTGTTTATCATTCTTTTTATGCTGGTATTTTGTTTCTGTAGCTGGTGTTTATTATTTAATTGTTAAGCGATGTAAAACCAAAACACCATTTCCATTTTCGTAACAATATATAGGAACTTTTCCGATCCGTTCCAAGTCGAAATTATATGTTAACTCCGGTTAATAATAGTGGTTAGCAGTGACTTCTGAAAATTCAATTTGTAGTTGTGTTCTTCGCATAGATTCTTCATTCCAAAGGAATGACTCGGAACCAATCTTGCTCTTGAGATCTTTTTCGTCCGTTATGGCACTCATTAAGATTGTCGTAATCTAGTAGGTAGTGTGTTGGCTTATTAGACATGAGGCCTCGGTTCAAACGACTGGCCAGACATCTCAAATATAATGAAATACAAAAAAATATTTCTACGGTGACTTCCTCTCAGCAGCAGATTTCTGGCAAAAACTGTGAGAGCAAATAAAAAATTGCCATGAAAACTTTCTGAATAATCTGTCGCTCGGAGTTGATTTTAAAACTGTAGGTCCCGCCACCATTCATGTATAGAAATAAACATACACACCATACGTGATAAGAGAAGCTAGGTTGCAACGACCAATTAATTACGTATGTAGGCTGCTTTGAAGTATTACGATTAACTCTGAAACTTTTTTCTAAAAGAATTCGATTTATATTCCAAAAATTTAATTAAAAAAAAATCCTAAAAAGTCTTTTTAGAATACATTTCTACTAACAGACAAATTTTTTTCTAGTTCGCCATTTAAAAATTTTATTTTGTTGCCAAAAACAAGTGAAAAAAAAATTCTCCAAACCACATATACTTTGCGGCTGTAGTTTCTATGCTCTTTTTAAAGCATAACTTAAGGCTGCAAATAAGTATTTGGATAAGATTACCAGAAAAAAAACAAAACCAAACGCAAAAATTTAATTGAAATCGTTTTACAATAAACTGTCACCGCAGCAACGTAACAAAAGTTTAATTAAAACGCTTACGCTGACATACACATTGCCATGCTCATCTCGTAATGTGAAACCATTAAGACGACCCTATCTATGAGAGGAGACACAAACCGGAAACGAAGACATTTGGTTGGGAGAATGTTTTTATTGCAAAATGCGGAAATAAATGTCACTGACTGTGTGTGTGTTGAATTTTCGTTTAATTGTGCGGCAGCATTGCATTCCAAGACATTGTGTGGATTTTATTTGAAATTGTGGCTTTCTTTGGTACTTTTCTAATGCTTGTTTTTCTTTCTTTAAGATGATATGCTAGTGATTAAATTCTCTTTTTTAGTTTTAGAGACAATTGAAGTTGATATATAAACAGAACAACATAACAACATAATTATAGGAGTCCATATCACCTGGTGTAGGCGTTACTTACTAGCAGCCTTAGGAGGCTGTTGTCAGAGCTCACGATAAATGCGATCCTTGTGACGCTGTTGTGAAGTTCGTTAAGGCACTCACTTGTCATGAACCGTTTATAGAGGCACACTAGGAGGTGAAGTTTTCTCGCCCTTTCTCTTGTGTACTGTTGCGGAGAAGTTATTGAAAGAGCAGTAATGATGCTAGAAGGTGAAGTTTGAATTTGCAAAAGTCACTGCTAACGACTACTATTGACAGGAGTTGACAATTAATTTTGAAACGTGGAATGGATTATGAATTGGAAAGTTCCTAGAAATATTTGAATTGTCCATTGTCCATAACGAGTGTCCCCAACGGAGGACATGCTGCTGTTACTTCAGCGATAGGCTTCCTGAATTAACTTAACCAGGGCACTCACTACGAAAGCCTGCTGTAATGTTTATTGAAATCCGATTTTCTTAAAGTGAGAAGGAACCCCAATTTTTTCAATTTAATATGTCTAGTGGAAAAGTATTTAAAGAAGATAGTCTCCCTAGTAGTAGTGTTGTTGCAAGCAAACTTTAATTTGATGAAGACATTTTATTCCCGTTTATGGGAATATTTTATTACCAAATACGTTTACTGCAGCCAAGTCTTTATTTTTATTTTTTCTCTTAGAAGCTGGACTGCATATTAAAGAAAATGAGAACAATATTGTAATGTTTACCTGGCGACTTTATATTCTGACCAAAGATTGAAAACGAAGATGAAGATTTCGTAAACGTTACATTACTTTTATAGCACAGGTTTATGGCATCATTCAACTTTTCTGCGGGCACAATAGCTACAAAGCGAATGAAATTCATTAAAAATTAATCCTAATTTACGAAGTCACAGTGTTTACAGCAGCGTTGCACTTGTTTGTATACAGAGTGCTTTTATGGATTTCAACGAGCAGTTACTATAGTACACAGTGGTTATGTTGTTTCTTTATATTGTTACGTTTTTATCTTTTATAAACGTTTAAAATATGAGCCCTTAGATTGCAAATAAAATAAAAATAAATTTATGTTTCGTTTTAATTAAAATTCTTTATTATTCGCACAATTCTGTGTGCCATTGCTCAGCACTTGATGTAAACAACAACAATTGCTTTGTTTGTTATTCCTCTCTTCACACACTTTGCATAAACAATAACAATTACTTGACAATTGTTCGACAGATCTTTGTAACAGAGATCTTCAAACCACGATTACTTTCTTTAAACGCATCGCGTCTTCACACAAGACTGACTGAACTTACTAACTCAGTCGCCTGCTTTGCCTTGTATTTTATATGACAACGTAAACAGTCTGATGAATGCTCTTGAAGGCGAATGACTGCCTTCTCGAAAGCTTTATAAATGTAAACATGTTGTTTACATTTACTCTCGTAGCGTTTTTTGTTGTATTTTTGTAGGGTACCCTCCGTTTCGTGTTTGCGGGCTACATGACGTGACAGAGGACTAACGGGATTGTAAGTGGCGTGATTTTGCGCTCAAGTAGCGGTTTATAGTTTGAGTGGCGTGGGTATTTTTGAGACAGATAGGGAAAAACGGACAGGTTTTTATGAGGGAAGAGTAGTAGTGAAGTTGACGTCAGGAAGCATAGTCGTGCCTAGTGAAGTGTAAACCCAAATAAATTGTTAGTTTGATTTACCGAACTGTATTGTGCTGAAGTGTGAATTATTAAAACTGAATGTAGACTTAAACATAAAAGTGTTGAACTGTAATAAAACTAAAGTGTTTATAGCCTACAATTTTTACCCAAATAAGTTAATTTAATTTACTGAACTATATTATAATAAAGTATTTAATTATTAAAACTAAATGTAAACTTAACCATAAAAGTATTGAATTGAAATAAAGCTAAGTGTTACATCCTACATTTTTGTTTATTTGTTTACAATTTTTTTATGCTGATGTTTGTTGTTGTATTTTTGTTTACTTGTTTACCATTCTTTTATGCTAGTATTTGTTGTTATATTACGCATAGCGATAATTTGTAAACAAGTTTATTGTTTTTGTTTTTGTAGCTTTTATTTATAATTTTAATGTTAAACGATGTAAAAGCAAAATACCAGTATCTTGATTTTTAATTTTCGTAACAATATTCACAGAACAGTGGGTATTTAAAATAGTTTGCTGGCATTTAAAAGTATAGGGCATATCCTCTGTTCAGTTTTGTTCGTTTAATATTTTCGTGCTTATTTAATATGCCTTTATGGTATACTGCTGCTGCTGCTGTTGTTGCTGTTTGTATCATTTTATTGGTTGGCCTAAATAAGGTTTTTACTTAAAGTGATTTTCTCTTCTCTCTCTGGTCTTTCTTCGTTTTGCAATTTAATATTGTTTGTGTCTGTCTGTGTTGTGACGTTTTTAAAACTAAAATTATTTGTCTTTCCTTTTAGCAAACAAACAATCAAAGAAGGAAAATTGTTACTCTGTTGCTGTTACATTTAATTTTACATGTTGCAAGATGCTTATAAATAATTCCGTATGTGGCATATTAAAGCACGTTCTATTTATTTTCATCTCTCATCTCAACACAAATTCTCTAAATCAACTAAATTGAAGGATATTTGAAAGCAATGCTATGAACTTTTACTGGGGTTTAGTCATTACTTGGGCTGTTGTAAGGAGAAACAATTTCTTTTTCTCTAATGGCCAGTAATGTGATGAAGTAGAACCCAAATCTAAAGAGTTCAAAGCAGGCCAAGTGTTTTTGCTAAGTAGCCTACAACAAAAGAAGGGATTATCTTTTGAGTTACAGATCCACTGCTAAGAACCCTATAAAGTAATCAGCTGTTTAAATAACTTGGTGCACAGGGTACAAGGGAACATTACAAGGCAAAATTTAAAAGCACGGACCCTACAAAGTAGTCAGACGTTTAAATAACTTGGTGTACAGGGCACAAAGCAACATTACAAGGCAAAATTTATAACGTAGTTGCATGCAAGAGGCAAATTACCCAATTACGATGCTGGCAATCCAAACAACAAGAAAGATCGCAAAGTTACCAGAATTGAAATAAGGCGACGAACGATGCTAGCCAGTCAGTCGTGAGTTGTCAGTCAGTGAGGAGACGATGCTGGCTATCCAAACAACAAGAAAGATCGCAAAGTTACCAGAAGTGAAATAAGGCGACGAACGATGCTAGCCAGTCAGTCGTCAGTTGTCAGTCAGTGAGGAGACGTGAGGCTGTGCTTAATAATCGATCGTTGCATTAAAATGAGCACGTTAAGCACAGTGATATTGAGTGCCAAAATTTGATAATTTTTAATAAGAACCATGAACATCATTTACGCTCTATTTCTACTTTATTTATTTTCGGTCTGGCAACTTCTAGAACATACTGTTGATTTGTTATTGTCATTCTCAATCCTGTCGAACTACAATGCTGGCAATCCAATAACAAGAAAGATCAAAAGGTTACCAGACTACAGCTACTACCTTGTGTGGACGAAATATTTTTAATTTTCCATGGCATGGATCATTCTCACTTCTCATTTGACTTCGATACAGGTACATGATCATAACTTTACTACTGAATAGTCGTGCTAAATTTGCTTTTGATTTCTGTTGTTTATGTGCTGAGGAAAAACGCCTACCACTAAAATAACAGAATCGATATTGGGCATTATTTGTAAGCATATATTTTATTTATTCTTAATGTCATCACATGCAGACAGACATCATCTGCTTAATCTAGGTTTTAAAGATGGTTTTGGAGAATGTGATGTATGTCTCTGTTAGACTAACAACTTCCTAGCACAATACTATCCAGAACTTGTTAAGTAACACAGACGATACCACGATATTCAGTCTGATACTCTTTCCTTTATAAATTGTATCGCCATAGTCTAGTAGGTAGACTGTTGGTTTACGTCTAAACCACGGTTCCAAGTCTGGCAGCTGCCCCACATCTCAGCAGATTTCTGGCAAAAAATCTGCGAGAGTAAATAAAATTGCAATGAAAGTTTTTCAAAAATCGGTCCTTAAACCCGTATGTCCCGCTACTTATGGATAAAAATTAACACACACAACATAAGTGGTGTGCGAAGCCAGCCGGTTTAAACTTGACTCGCCGGTTATTTTGAATCTGGCAATACTTATGTCATTCTATTCTGTTCCAAAATTCAGTATATTATCTCCACTGAACATAATGAATCGATTTACGCCGAAAAACGTTAGGATTTATTGGAAATTTATTTCCAAAACAAAGACAATTTGTCGGAAATTGCAAAAATTGGAAAAAAAAATTATCTTTTCGGATGAGGCATCTTTTCATATTGGTAGCTACGTTAGTACGCAAAATTGCCGTATTTGGGGTTCAGAAAACCGACACGTGGCCTTATAAAAGCCAATGCAACCATTACGAGCGACTGTATGCTGGGGCTTGTGGAGTGTAGGCATCATTGGCCCCAAATTTCTTTGAAAATGAGGACGACGCAGACATTGCGATCAATGGAGTCGCCTATCGCACCATGATAACCTATTTCTTTTTTGTACCAGCTCTTCAGGGCATTGATGTGAACGATGTTTGGTTTCATCAGGATGGTGCTACTTGCCACACGTCTCATGACTCAAACGATTTATTGCGTCAAACGTTTGATGGCCGTTTAATTAGCCGAAATGGTGATGGCAATTGGCCGCCAAGAAACTGCGATTCGACACCGTTGGACTGTTTTCTGTGGGCGCAGTTAAATAAGAGTGTTATGCCGACAAAACAGAGACAATTGAGCATTTGATGGCCAACATTCGTGATGCCATTGCCGAGATGTGTCTCAGTACACTCGAAGAAGTCTACGAAAATTGCTGCGATCGAATGAGATACCGTGAGGCCAGCGGAGGCAGGCATATGAATGAAATAATATTCAATTTCTAAGCGGAGCAATTGTACTTCACAACAAAAACAATGAATTTGTCTAATTTAAACTTCTAAATGACCCAAACTTTATTTATTCAGAAGTATGCCAAAGCCAGAAACACTGCTTCGCATTGGTCTGAGTTTAGTTCGACATTGCTCAACAATTGATTATATTTTACCCAATTCCAAGACATCATATAAAGTAATATTTTCTTTATTTACAACAGATAACAAGGGACAACCATTTTAAGCTCATGCCACCATCCTATGCTGACGGTTATTCACTTTGCTCCTGTCCTTTATTGAAAATGTTAAAAATACTTCCCCTCATATTTTGTGAAAGAAACCTTCATTCCCTTGCTTTGTATTCTTTACTCTCCAACTTGTTATTATAATTTTAAAAACAAAAAGGGAAATTAACTCTCTAAATAGCAACAACAAATAAACAAAAGTTAAACAAACAAACAAAAACGAAACGAAACAAAACATTATTAATAATATTAATAACACAGCTATGACAGCTGCAGCTGAAAACCAACAACAACAACAACAACATTAATAATATAAAAACTCATTATACAGATGATATTAATTACATCATAATACGAACGACAAGAACAACAACAACAACAACAACAGGAAAAACCAACAACATTAACACCAACAACAAGGCATTACAATCATCATAATTTATACTTGAGTGTAGCACAACAAAATAGAACAACATCGAGAGGCGTTGTGTTGTTAATCAACGATTTTTATTTGCTTGAAAAGGGTGTTGAGACACTCGATTGAAATGTTAAGGCATTTAGGGAGAAGTCTCAATATCACATGAAATTGCCTTAGTCTAGTACGCAGTGTGTTGCCGTATTAGACGTGAGGCCACTGTTCAAACCCCAGATCAGGCATCAAAACGAAATTCGAAAAAGTACTTCTTCGGCGGCTTTCTCTCACCAGATTTATGTATATATATTCTGTTCATCGTAGTCTATTGGGTAGTATATGGGCTTACAAATAGAAAACCAATCGAGTTCTTCTTAGTAGTTTTCTTTTTAATAGTCTTCAGAGCAAAAGCTCTGAGAGCTACTAATTGCCCTGAAAAAGTTGGTCAAACTTATTGTAAACTAAGCCAAAAAAATAAGCGAAGAATGCAAACAGACAACAACAAAATATACATGCCATACGGTAATTAACTAAACGATGACGTAGGGATTTGTTGAAGTCGCCGTAGTTTATTAGGCGCAAGGCCACGTTCAGACATCTCCAACGAAATACGAAAAATATTTATTTGGTGGCTTTCTCTCAGCAGATTTCTAGCAAAAACGCTGAATGTAACAATAAAATGGCAATGAAGAGTTTCTCAAAAATCTGTCGTCCGGAGTCGACTTTAACTGTAGGTCGGCGCCACTCATGTATAAAATTATCACTCATAACATATGTGGCGTGACAAGCTAGATTGTAATCAATTAAAATAAAGTATGTACTTACTATACTAATTGGTTTGGCAACTTCTAGAACTTGCTGTTAATTTGTGATTATTTTGTATTTTCTTTATTTTAAAGTTTTGCTTTGTAGTTTTGTTATTGTAATTTATTGTTTACATGTTGTTTACGTTTTCTCAAAAACCTGTTGTTCGAAGTCGATATTAAACTGTTGGTCTAGCCGCTCATGTATTAAATTAATACACTTAACATAAGTGGTGTGAGAAGCTAGGTTGTAATCCTGACTAAAGGGTTGAAGGAACAATTATGTATGGTTCGACAGCTGAAAACATCAAAAATGTGTTGACATTTCTGTTGAGTAGGGCTTGGCAAGTTAACATGAATCAATGAATAAGGTTAACGGCACCAAATTGTTAAAAAAAAAAATTAGAAGTTCATTGAGAACTTCTTCCTGAATATCAATGAGAATTTCTTTCATTTTATGGTCAATCTAGTTGGCCTAGTAAGCAAGCTATTCCTTTAGTTATTGAACGTTTTCAAACTAATTTTACTTATCGGTGCACAAAGCCATTAACAAGGCAAAGAAATGTGGCTGCCGAAGAGAATAATGCCCACTGCAGCGTTAAGTTCACGTGAGAAGACACTGAAATGTTGATTCAAATCTTTCTCAAATTGTTTTTACGTAAAGAGCTTCTCGAACGCACCTATAAATACACTTTGAAATCAGAAGTAGCTGTGGTATAATAGGTAGTGTCTTGGATTATTGGACGGTAGCCCATGCAGGGTTCAACCCTTGTCTCGAACATAGAGAAACATAACAAAAAATATTTTTCTTTCGGTGACTTCTTCTCAGCAGTATTTTGTCAATAACCTTGAGTCGTTCGCGGTCGACTTTAAACTGTAGGCCCCGCCACTCATGGATAAATTTTACACACATATAATATGGGTGGTGTGAGAAACAAGGTTACAATCCTGACTAAAGTGTTGCAATGACCAAGTGTCTAATAGATACAGCGCGTACAAGAAGAAGCCAAACGACCACAATTTGCATCGAGTTTTATCAGAGAATTCTGTTTAGCGACGAAGCTTATTTGTGGTTAAATCTTTAAGCCGATAATAAATCACCATTACTAACTCACTTAATTAGTCATTATATCCCTTTAGTCAGGACCACAACCCGGATTCACATACCACTTATGTTGTGTGTTAATTTTATACATGAATGGCGGGACCTACTGTTTAAAGTGGACACCAAACGAAAGATTTTTGAGAAGCCATATATCGTTTTGTTCCAGATATCTGAACTGGAATTCGAACAACGAGTTCTCGTCTGATAGGCCAACACCCTATCGTTCAATAATCTGAGACTGCCCCTCTGAAGTCTACGGCAGAGTTTCACCCAGGAAATTATGAAAACTTACACAGAACCACTGAAACGCCTATAATATTTGAAAATGAATAACAGACTCAATGAATTCGTCTTAAAAATTTAGTGAAAACACCCAAGAGAGATCGTATGAATGTCGGTTACACTTCTAAACTTTTGCCACTATCCGTCAACGCATCACTTGCTTTGTACATTCTAAATAATAAGAGACCCTCTTTTAGATTTTCTTTAAAAATGTATGCAAACGTGAGAGAGGACATGCAAATGTACGAAGACGAAGTGCATAATTAAATGCATTACAACAACACAGTAATATAAGCAACAGACTGCCAGCCAGTAAAACAACAACAACAATAACATCAACACTTAACAAATATCAACACTCGTCATGTTTTCTCTTCTTAAAGATAAAATTTCCTTTTTTTCTTCGTTTTTCTTCTAACCTGCTGCTGTAAGTCAGTCCTGCAAGTTGAAGAGAGCCTAAGATGGGGGGTGCTATTTGGGTGCTGGTTATGCCTGAGAGTATTGAAAATATGTTGTGTTTATGGCACACACATACAACATTACATTGTCATTTATTATCAAAACATACATAAGCAAACTTAAACAACATTGTACTGCACAGTGGAACTGAAAGTTGTGTAGGGAGCAACGAAATAACTGTAGAATAACTTTGTAAAATGTAAACCGTTCCTTTAAATTACATTGGAGCTTAGGTCATGATGTTAAACTTAAAGATCTCAAGTGATACACAATCGTTTAGCTCTCGGCTTACGTACTTACTTAATTGGCCATTACAACCCTTTAGTCAGGATTACGACCTAGTTTCTCACACCACTTATGTTGTGTGCGTTCATTTTTATACATGAGTGGCGGGACCTACAGTTTAAAGTGGACTCCAAACGAGAGATTTTTTGAGAAACTTTTTACGTCAATTTTATTTTACTCTCGCAGAGTTTTTGCCAGAAATCTGCTGAGAGGAAGTCACCGAAGAAATATTTTTTTAATTTTCGTTTTGATGTCTGACCTGGGGTTTGAACCGTGGCATTTCGTCTAATAAGCCGACACACTACCTACTAGACTACAGTGACTTCTCAGCTCTCGGCTTAACAACTTTGTAATCAAACCAATTATGCCATATGGGGCTTCGGCTTGGTGGCTGACTTTGGAGAAAAGTAATAGTAAAACCTGTCTTGAATGCGAGAAGATGGTAAGAGGTGCCCTTAGAAAAACATTATCATGGCATTGTTTACAATCCCCAGCTAGCTACCACCAGGCATGTGGACAAAGCAAGTGATTGTGAAGGCGACAATGATACTCAGCGTCACAATAGCATTGAAGTATAGAAGCTATGGCCACGGCAAAATCTTGGGTACAGTTGGTCTGGATATGGCTATTGACTACAAAATGCCTATGCCAACAAGGAAGATACTGGATAGTTTCCTTTATGATAATGGTTTACAGATGCCACAGAACTTTGTCCAATTAGTCACTAACGGATTCAGATCACTCGACGAATGCGAATGTGAAATCTTTTCAGATGAATCTTAAATTATGCTGTGCACTACTTAATTACTACACTTCTACTTAGGGTAAAGTAATTGTTATAAAGGATATCATTAGGTCTACAGAGTATGTTTACACTTCATCTAAGGCCAGAGTCCATCTTTGGAGCCTCATAGCTGTTACAACAGGACGCCGACCTCTTAGTGCGTACACCCGGAGGCAGAGAATACCACACAACGACTTCTGCAGAAGTTTAATAACTACGAAAAAGAGAAAAACTACAGAACCTCTTGTCTGTCATTATCCGGCACTGGGGAACCTAAGAAGAAGACTTTTGGGTACACAAAGTATGTATATTGACAGAACATGTTTAGCCAAAGGCGATTTACTTAGATTGACACATTCATAAAACTATGGGAATGGCTGGGAGATGCCAACTTGGAATTATACATGCATTACGAAAAAGATAATAAGGTGCTACAAGATGAAGTCCCCTTAGTGCAGTAGGTAGAGTGTTGGCTTATTATACGCAGGGGTATTGGTTAAAAACACAAGCCAGACATCTCAAACGAAACAAAATATGAAAAAAAAAATTATTTCCGTGACCTCCAGTCCAGTCAGTCTTCTGGAAAAAACTTCTGATTGTAAATAAAAATTGCCATGAAATTTTCCTCCTGTATGCCATGTATGGCATGAGAGACTAGGTTGTAATCCTGACTAAAGTTAAGTAAGTAAGATGGGAGAAGGAGACCTTTAGGACCCAATTAAGCTGTGCTGAGGTGGCTGCCAATTTAATGCCAATAATGGATACAGAACATGGAAATTGCAATTTCCAAAATGAGCAGACATCTTACAGTTTCTCAATAATTGGAACTCTTAATTAATTGCTCATTTACAAGACTTTAGTCAGGACTACGTCCTTGTTTCTAACATGATCCATGATTGGCTCTGAATGGCACATTCCTGAGAAAATTTTCACGACAATTTTTATTTTCCCTCAGAGTTTTTGCCAGAAATTTGCTGACAGGCAAATTTGCTGACAGTACTTGGAATGGTTGAGATAATTTGCATTTATGCGAGAGCTTTTAGCCTTCCTTTAATACCGCTATGAGTTTATTTCTCACATACAGTACAAATAGTGGTTAGTACTGTCAAATTCCTTTTGAAGATAGCTAAAGAGAAATGAGAGGTTTGAGTTGTTAGGTTAGGTAAGACCGCACATGTAATAATGTTAATTGTTGTATCACAAGCCAATATCGAAGAGAGTCTCTATATAATGCCATCCCTAATGACAAATAAATCTCGTTTTAGCGGACGTCTTTATTTTAAAAAGTACAGTCGAATAGAACAGGAAATAAGACGCAAAGAACTTGCCACTTTTCTGATACATGAGGTATTAGATTCTGAGCTCGTTTGGAAGTCTATCTACGAGAATAGGGCAATAAAGCGATTTATAAATAACAGAATTAGTCCTACGAGTTGAACAGAATCTAGTAGTACTACCACTTTACTGATACATGAGGTATTAGATTCTGAGCTCCTTTAGAAAAAAAAAAAAGATTTATTATCTTAACCTTCCTTAACCCACTGTGCACTCGTACTCATTCATTATTAGAACTCATAAGAGTATTTGAATAAGTCACACTTACCCACACACATACATAGCCACATAATTTTACACTTGCACTCTTACTATGTAATAATGAAAGTACATTTACTGCACTTGTCTTAAGTTTTGTTAAATAAATTCCTTTTCTTTTTTGTTGTCGTTGTTGTTGTTGTTTTATGTAAAATACAACAAGTACATGACTGTCTGGTTAAGTTTGATACAAAAGCAAAAAAAGAAAAAACCCGAAGAAAACATTTCTTACCTCTACGTATTCAAATGAGGATTTAAAGATGTTATACGAGGGCTGCGTTAAAAATTTGCTGTAGAGATTCTTGGAGTTTTTCAGAATCTTTTTGTAGAAATATAGATGAAAATGAAGAATCTAAATATTGGTGTTTTGCTTTTACATTGCTTAACATTAAAATTACAAACAAAAGCTACCATAACAAAACAATGCAGCGTACAAACCTGTTTACAAATTATCGTATTGCTTAATATAACAACAAACACCAGCATAAAAAATGGTAAACAAGTAAACACAAATACAACAACAAACACCAGCATAAAAAATGGTAAACAAGTAAACAAAAATATATCAAAAACACTACAATAATAAACGTAAACAACGATGTTTATATTTTTATAGAGATTTCGAAAAGGCGAAGTCAAGAACGTTCGCCTTCAAGAACATTCATCAGGCTGTTTACTTTGTCATATAAAAGGCAAGGCAAAGTAGGCGACGCAGTTAGTAAAGTTCAGTCAGTCTTGTATGAAGACATGGTATGTTTGAAGAGAGTAATCGTGGTTTGAAGACCTCCGTTACAAAGATCTGTCGAATAATTGCCTAGTAATTGTTATTGTTTATGCAAAGGGTGTAAAAGAAAGAAAAACAATCAAAGCAATTGTTGTTGTTTACATCAAGTTGTGAACAGTGGCACACAGATTTGTGCAAATAATAAAGAATTTTATTTCAAACTAAACACAAATTTATTTTTATTTTTTTGCAATCTATGAGCTCATATTTTAAAATTTTTTTAAAAGATAAAAACGTAACAGTATTGTAATTGTAACGCACCTCGTTAACTTTGGTTGTTTACATACAAATGACTTTGCAAACAAACTGCATTATGGCAACAAATAAAGAAAAACTGTGTATCATGAAAAGGAAACAAGCAACGCCATTGAAGGTGAAATATTCTTAACAGGCAAGTCTCCATATACTCTTTATATATTATAGAGGCATCACCATATGATGGAAACGAGAGTTTCTTTATCCACATTTAAAAAAAAAAAATGCCAAAGCATTGGCATTCAAATCTTTTTTTTTTCTCTTTTTCCACTTCTTATCAAAATAATCGCTTCGAAGTAAAACGTTGACAGTACTTTTGAGGAATGAGAGTGCCAAAGTGTGTTAAGGCATGCTGTGTGATGCTAGAAAAATATTTCCGTATGCAAAATGTCAAAACACATGCAACATGCAACAAAAAGGACACATACTTCATACAGACGTACAAGTATTTTGTCATATTAAACATCATAAATCATCACAGAGAGAGTGCCATGGCGATGAGGCAAAGAAATAAAGTGGGCAACAGCAATATTTAAAATGATGACAAAAACTTAGAAGAGATAATCTACAGTTGCAGCAATGAAAGTGACATCATCATCACCACCACCACCAACATTATTATAATCAGTAGCGTCATCCAACCAAAAAAAAAACACGGATTCACTTAATGATAGGCATGCTTAGTAAAACCACAGGTTAGGTAAGGTAGCAGAAGTTTTTGCGGTGTAAGGCCGCACATATAACATAGATTGGGTTCATTGATGCACCACAAAACAATATCTCTATAGAACGCCATCCCTAATCGAAAATAAATCTTGTTTTTGCGGACGTCTTTATTTAAAAATGTTCAGTAAAATAGAACAGGAAATAAGGCGCCAAGAACTTGCCAGTTTTCTGATACATGAGGTATTAGATTCTGAGTTCGTCTAGAAGTCTATGGACATAGCTACCTGTAGACAGTTGCCTATGAGAATTGTGCAATAATGCGATGGATAAATAACAGAATTAGTCCTTTGAGTTCAGCAGAATCTAGTAGTACTACCGCGTGGCCCCATGTGGTCAACAAAGTTCCATCTTTTAACACAACGACCGTCTGACAATCAGTTAATTGAAGTTCAGTCATGTTTACGACCTATTTTCTCACATCACTTATGTTGTGTGTGTTAATTTGACGCCATATGAGTGGCGAGACCTATGGACAGAACGATAGATTTTTTGAGAAACATTTCATGGCAATTTTATTTACTCTCAGAGTTTTTGCCAGAAATCTGCTTAGAGGAAGTTGCCTAAGAAAACATTTTTTTTATGTACCGTACGATGTATGTATTTTGTTGTTGTCTGTTTGTATTGTTTACTACTCTTCGTTTAGTTTAATTTCAATCGTCGTCAAATAGCAAAACACAACTTCACACACAATAAAACAGTAGACTCATATTTTCGTTTTTTTTTTGGAGATGGCCCCACGTCTAATAAGCTAACACACTACTACTAGGCTATGGCGACTTTAATCTATACCCGGCTATAACAGGCAGCAAAGCTCAATCTCTACATTCCATCTGGCAGATTCATCAGCAACATAATGTCCTGTAACCCATATTAGAATTACCTTTGAATGGCCTGAATTCTTAGAGAAGAACGAACTTCAAGATAACGTTCCCAAGGGATTGAGTAGCAGTTTTACAGTCCAAGTAATTTAGGAGATTTGCAGTAAAAAAAGCCATCACCCAACAGGTATTACGCATTATTCACTACGGGCGTGACAACGTAAAATCTAATGTAAGCACTCGAAAGTTATGTGTTCTGATGTTGTGAATTCACTCGAGAAGTTTGATCGGACAGGATCTGTGGAAAGTGATAATCCAGTTCACGATATGGTTTTGCAGGCCATATTTTGATACAGCGTATATTAATCTAACGTTGTGATGCGTTTTAATCCATCGTTACCATTCCCTAATAGGTTGTTAGCGCTCCACTGATTTCCCTTGCTGTGACGGTGCTGTACCCTTCCTACAATAAAGCCGACTAAGCTCCCTCGCTTTGTATTCATCGGCTACATCCCCGATATTACTGAAATAATCACTGCGGATACTACTCTATGTGCACAAGAAAACTCTTAACGCAGAGCGTCAATGCGAGAAACTTTTAATAGCAATTTTATTTTGCTCCCAGATTTTTTTCCACAAACCTGCTGAGAGGAAGTCGCTGAAGAAATCTTTTTTTATCTTTCGTTTTAATCGAGATATCTGACCGGGGGTTTGAATCTTGACCTCATGTCTAATAAGCAAACACACTACGTACTAGACTATGGCACTAATCAGTACGTATATGTTTAATGTGCAGCTTATTCGAGGCCAGTAATATCTAGTCATCTCCTTATTTGCTTCCAGAGGATCAAGTCGGTTTTCTACCGACCATCGACGATCTATCAGGAAGCGTAAATCTGATTATGCCATCATTCATCGCATTCCTCAATGTTTTCGAAGTATAGAATCTCGTGCTATGGCGTCTGTGAGCCTGTATTTGCTGATACCCGCTTCTATTCCGTACTGAAGTTACTACGTATTATTCGTTGTAAGTACTTAAGTACGCCGAAACCTTCTAACAAACACATAACGTTATTCCAATTCTTCAAACTGAAGATATTTTTTAAAAACAGTGTGACTACCGCACCGAATTTCAGATTCGAGTGGCTGCCGCATACATTTCTGATTCTAACAGCTACGAATGGTCAATAAAATACTCCGCGCAACTGCTAAAAAGCAGTAGTTTGTTACGTTTTTAGCTTTTAGAAATTTTTAAAATATGAGCTCGTAGATTGCAAATAAAATAAAAATAAATTTGTGTTTTAATTTTAATTAAAATTCTTTAATATTTGCACAATTATGTGTGCCACTGTTCACAACTTAATGTAAACAACAACAATTGCTCTTCTTTGTTACTCCTCTGTTTATACCCTTTGCATAAACAATAACAATTACTAGACAATTATTCGACAGATCTTTGTAACGGAGATCTTCAAACCACGATTACCTTCTTCAAACACACCGCGTCTTTACACAAGACTAACTGACTTCACCGCAGTAGTTTGAGAGGCGACGGCTCTTTTATAGGCTTTCATGAGCTGCATAAAATTGGCCTACCAATGATAGTAAAAAACCAATACCAATGGGACCTATAATAGCTTTCGTTATGAATCCTGTTAAAATTGTTGCATCAAAGAAAAGGATCACTTGCTCAGTGTGATATATTTTGTCAAGCCATTTTGACAACTTGCTGTAAAAAAATTCCTTTATTTTCTTTTCTTTAGGGTACAGAAATAGCCGTTTATAACTCATGTGCTCCTATCCTGTGAAAAGTGAAATGACTTTAACAAAGAATAATAAACGAGCAAAAGATTGTGATGATGATGACGAACATAAAGATACGCAGACAAGAAGACAGCAACTGCAGTGTCATTTTTTTCACATCCATTCATTCATTCATTTAGTCTTTGAGTTCCTTTTTCCTATGCCACGTTTGTTTATTCATCTTAGACGAACGGTGTGTGTATAGATGGTAGAAGAAGATTTTATGCTTTGAAATAAAACAAACACTAACAAACACAGACACACACACACACATACACATACACAACACATGCACATGCATATTGTATGTGTTTTATAAACCAAATAAAACTCACGAGAACACAGATTGCAGATAATTTTCAAAAGAATATACAAGGTATGCATAAGTGAGTATACTGAGTGAGTGTATGTGTGTGTGTCTTTATGTAATATCATCTTCATTATTTGAAAATTTGTTTTCTTAACAATTCACAACACAGTGTGAATGTAGAAAAACACACGTGGTAACAAATATAAATGAGCGTAAGCGAAAAAAAGCTCTCAGCACTGGCAAATTTCTCTTTTCCGCTTATTTCTGCGAAGATTTTACACTACAAAGTTTATGGGTATACAGTATAGCATACATCTAGGTGCCTCCTCTGTTATAATGGAGAGATTGTATGTGTGTGGATGTGTGAGAGAGTGAGCATGAGTATGCACATGCATCAAGTTAAGTCATAATAATTATTAATTGTGCATAAGTTGGCAAATAATGATGATGAAGTGAAAGGATATTGTTGGCATTTCTTTTCACTAGAGTGTGTGTGTGTGCGAGTGTTTGTTTTTCCTCTCATCTCTGCTCATGCTTTATGCCCGCATGTAAAGGTTTTGTTAGCTAGTTGCGTGTGTATGTGTATGACTTTTTAAGCTTTTCTTTTCCCAATGACAACTGGGATGTATTCATACAAGAAATATTTTTTTTTTATTGTCAGCCATTCTTTCCCTTTTCCCTCTTCCAGATAGATGAGTGTGTGCATTTAAGTGTATAAGTGGCGTTCAGTGATTTATTATTTGTTGTTGTTGTTGTTGCTGTTGCTGTTGCTGTTACATTTTAAGATTGTAATCGTCAAGTGTTTTACAATGATTTCTTTCAACTCTTTTGCTTTCATTTTTTTTTTGTTCAGCTAGTTGGTTTGGTTTTGATTTTGTTCATCTGTATGTAAAATTGCATCATGGTACTGTTGTTGTGGTTCGCTATTTGTTTTCTTTATTGTAGTGCTGCATGCCACATAACAAATGTTAGCATTTAAGGTGTTGCACTTTATGATGACTTGGCAAAAGGAATTAACACTCGTTACAGAAACGTTTTTTTTAAATGCAAACAATTCAATTATAATTCTGAAAAAATAACAAAGGGAGACTACGAGTATCATAATAGTAGGATGGGGTACAAAAAAGTCTGCGAGAAAAAGGGATTTACAGGATCATTAGTAACAGCATATTTCTTGGAAACTTTCCTAAAAAAGTCCGGCTGTTTTACAGGCAATACTCTTAGAAATCGCTATCACAAATTAAATTCCGATTATCCCTGTATTTGGTAAAGTATCTTCGCTGAAATTCCATTATAATATTTGTGAAATAATTCCACCTCATTTTTCAATTGTGTTTTACTATTTAACGGCAATTGAAATCAAACTAAAAGAAAAGTAATAAAAAATACAAACAGACAACAACAAAATACACACATCGTACGGTACATAGAATTCACAAATTCTTTATAACGATAACTTTGTAAGACACATCGATAACGATTGATTACCTGCGAATTTTTTCAGCATTGTAACTTATTTCTTGACGTAAATGCTTTCAGATCATTCATAAAGGGGTGTTTATTTTACTGGTAATACCAAAAGTGCTCAATAAATTGACTATGAATTTTACATTGCTTGCAAATCATTGAATTTAATTGTTAAAACTCGTGCTGTAAGAGAAATGTTTTTCTAACGAAAAATTATCGTGAGCTTTGGAACTCAATTTGATTCAATGAGTGTGTCAACTACCAAAGTTACTGAATTCGATATAAAGAGCAACCAAAAGCAATTAAAGAGCTGTAAATGTATCCTATAGAATCTATTGTTTGGTTAATTTTTATGGACAGGCGATATTATTGGACCGTAATTCTACAAGAACAACGAGAATCGCGATGTCACAGTCAATAAAATAAAAGACTTGCTTGACATGTTACACAGCTTACGATACCATGGAACTAGGACCCGCGTTTGGTCCGTTAAGCTACTTTGATTTGAGCCCGTCAAAAAACTGGGAGTAAATAAAACTCCCATGAAAAGTTCCTCAAAAAACAGTGGATGTGAGAAGCTAGTGCTAGCTATGCAATATGCAGTATGCCCATAAGCAGTATTCCCCTATGCAGTATGCCCATAAGCAGTATTCCGCTATGCAGTATGCCCCTATGCAGTTTGCCGATATGCAACATGCCCATATATGTACAGTAGGCCCATATGTAGTATGCCCATATGTAGTATTCCCATATGCAGTATGTCTATATGCAGTATGCCCATATGTTGTATGTCAATATGCAGTATGCTCATATGCAGTATGCCCTTAAGCAGTATGCCTATATACAGTATGCCTATATACAGTATGCCCATATGCAGTATGCCCATATGCAGTATGCCCATATGCAGTATGCCCATATGCAGTATGCCCATATGCAGTATGCCCATATGCAGTATGCCCATATGCAGTATGCCCATATGTAGTATTCCCATATGCAGTATGTCCATATGTAGTATGTCCAGATGCAGTATGTCTATATGCAGTATGCTCATATGCAGTATGCCCTTAAGCAGTATGCCTATATACAGTATGCCTATATACAGTATGCCCATATGCAGTATGCCCATATGCAGTATGCCCATATGCAGTATGCCCATATGCAGTATGCCCATATGCAGTATGCCCATAAGCAGTATGCCCATATGCAGTATGCCCATATGCAGTATGCCCATATGCAGTATGCCCATATGCAGTATGCCCATATGCAGTAAGCCCATATGCAGTATGCCCATATGCAGTATGCCCATATGCAGTATTCCCACATCCCTCAAATAGTTCTAAAATATTGTTAAATTTCTGTATTTTATTCCATGAATCTCCCAGCTCTGATTGCCAAATAATTTCACTTGCACTGCTTTGAAATATGCTAAAAAGCTTTTTGTTTTTTTTTTTTTGTAAAAGCTTAATAGGCTTCCCTCTTCTACTAGTTCCTCTAGAGTAGGGTTTATTAAAGTTTCAGTTTTTACTCTCTTCTTTTCATTGTTTTTTCGCTATTTTGAATGTGGCCTCAAAGAAGCTTTCATTTCCCACGAAAAATTGAGAAAGTTACGGTAGAGGCAGAGTAAATGAAATGAGTATTAAAAAAGCAACAAAATAGTTTGACAGTTTATATCCTTGCAAGTGGCTTTATATTTTTAGCATTTTTGCTTAATATTTTATTTATTTAAAATCAAACAAAGAAATAAAAAAATAAAAATAAATTATTAAAATAAAATCCATAGAAAACCAATTAAAAAATTATTGTGTAAAGAAATTTATAAAAAAAAGAAATGTATTTCGAAACATAATTTCCATAACAAATGCTTGTTAAGTGTAAAGGCGCAAAACAATTAAGTTGTGTGTGTGAGAAAAAAGGACAAAAAAAAATTAAAGAAGGCCAACAAATTTTGTTAGCCTTTCTGTGTGTGTTTCTTCTTCTGCTTGTTTGATAATGTTATTCAATTATTAAGTGCTGATTGCCTACACCAAGACCACCACCAACGCCATTGCCATCATATCCTTTATGTTGCGTTGAGTGCTGTTATCCTTGTGTGTGTTTGCTAATAAAACGCTTTAGTTGTGGCGGAAACTTGTCTTGTGTGAAATCATCTGTTTGTGTTCCGTGTTTTTTTATTCTTTTGTGTTTTTGTTCTCCTGTGTAACTAAAATAAATGTCAAGTGTGTTTTGCAAAAACTGTAAAGCATATGCTGTATTATACATTCTCTATTTAATCCAAAAAAGCTTTACTCTCCTTTCGATTTACTCTACTATTTAAGGCTAATAAAAGCTTATAAAGCAAAGCAGTTTTATGAATACAAAAATCATCATTGAAAAGCTTTCCTTTCTTTCCTTATCGTTTAATTTTGTTTTTATCTCTCTTTCGTATTTTTTGCCATTCCTTTCCCTTTACTTAGGAGCTCTTACAAAGAAAGTTTCCCTTGTTTTTTGTTTATTTCGGTTGTGAAGTGTAAATTAAATAAAAATTAATTAATTCAAGTTTAAATTAAAATCGTTATTCATAAACACTTAATAAACCAACTTTAAAACTCTCTCTATCCATCTCTCTTTAAAGTAAACATACATACAGACTTAATACATATAAAAATACAGTATAAAACGGTACAATCAATGTTTTATAAACAATAACAACAACAACAATAACAATAACAATTTAGCATTAAACAGCTGTTACACTAAACAATACGTAATGTAAACATGACTGTAAACAATGAACGCAAATCATCCAAAGTAAACCCTCCATAAGTAAGGACAACAAAATTAATCCGTCTTAAATAAAACAATAATTTTTACGTTTTTTTTTAAATACAAAATATAAAACAACAAAAATTAAATTTTTTTATAAATTTTAATTGACGTTAAAACTGCTACTTATTGTGACAATTTTTGAAAAAAAAAATCCTTTTTAACAAATAAAAATAAAACCCCGAAGAGCTTTATTCATAAACAACAAAGAATTCAATAATAGAGAGCCTAGAAAAAGCTGAAAACCAAAAAAAAAAAAAAACAACTTTTCATACAAAGTGTGTAGAAAGTAAAGAAATTTATTCACTTGGAGTGTAAACTAATGCAACAGGTAAGAAAAAGAAAAAAAAACTTTTATATTTGACAACAAAAAAGAAATAAAACAAATGAAAACATAAAACAAAACGCAAAATAAAATTAAATACAAAATTTTCTACAGCAGGAATAAGAGTTTTAGGTGTAATTTGCAACAAATTTAAAGTAAGGCAGTGTGGCCATATGCAGTATGCCCATAGGCAGTATGCTCATTCGCAGTATGCAAATATGGTATGTATATGCCCATATGTAGTATGTAGTATGACCATAAGAAGTATGCTCATATGCAGCATGGCCATATGCAGTATGATCATATGCAGTATGTCCATATGCAGTACGCTCATTTCCAGTATGCGCATATGCAGTACGGCCATACACAGTATGCCCATACGTAGGGTGTCCATATGCAGAAAGCATATATGCTATATGCCCATATGCAGTATGTCCCTATTAGAGATCAGCAATGAATCGTTTTTTCGCTACTCATGTGTACTCATGGAATTTTGAGTATGAGTGAGTCAACAGAATTGAAATTCAACTACTCTGATTCATTCGTACTCGCTACAACATTGATTTATAAGTACAGATTGCAATGAGTATGAGTACAACGTTGGCATTAAACTCATACCATTCGAAATATGTTTGATTCATACGCCTACTCATTCAGATTCATAAATTTAGTAAAATACTTATAATACTCATAAATGATTCGAGTGATTCGAATCATTAATCAAAATTTACAGTTTTAGTTGTTGTTGCATTTACAAAAAAAAAGAAGAAAGAAAAAGACAAAGACAGCAAGCAAAGCAAACACACAACCTTCAAGTGAGTATTGTAGTGTTCGTACGCGAATCATACTTATTTTGTGATTCTTGTAAATGTTGAGTAAAGGAACATCATTCGTATTGTTAAGTATGAGTACGATGAGTATGAAAACTTTGAATATGAGTAGTATGAGTATGATATTAAAATAAGTATGAATGTGTATAAGTATCAGAAATTATGAGTATGACTCGAATCATCTCATCGTTTTGAATACTCATTGCTGATCTCTGGTCCTCATGCAGTATGCCAATAAGCAATATGCCTATATGCAGTATGCCCATATATAGTATTCCCATATTCAATATGGCCGTATTCAAAATCGCATTTTGGTCAATGCATGGCTTAAATAGATCATTTGTTGTTGGTGTTTTACGATTTTACCAGGTTTTAGGAGCTCGTGGTACACCACAGCATTTTCTTCCTGCGCGAAGCAATTTGGATTTACAACACATGATTTTTTCCGTTTTGGACTCCGGCATTTTTCATCGCCAGTAACAATTCGATGTAACCACTGATTTTCTGTGTTGATTTTCCATCAGTCTGACATCTATTTTCCAGACTTTTGGATCTTTTCCATAGCTTTTCAATGGTCAGATACTGTTTGTTGTACAACATTTAACATTTCTGCCATTTGTTTCGCACTCTAAGTGTCATCTTCATCCAATACATAATTGGTCATTACAGACCTTCAATCAGGATTATGGCCTAGCTTCTCAAATTACTTATGCTGTGTGTATTACTTTACAATACATGTTTAATATCAATTCCGAACGACAGATTTTTGTGGGAAACTTTTCATTGCTTTCACTTCTATTTTATTTACTCCCAAAGTTTTTGCCAGTAATCTCCTGAGAGGCAGTTAATGAAGACATATTTTTTTCGTATTCCTTTTGGTCTGACCTAGATGCCTCATGTCTAATAGGCCAAAACGCCCTACCATCATAGCTGACAGATTTGACGATTTATCGTCATTTTGACGATTTTGTGCTCCAAAAATATCATATTGACGACATGACGATTTATGCCCTATTTTGACGATTTTTAGCAATTAAAAATTGACATAATTTTCTTTACTTTAATACATTAAAAGCCTTCTTAAGCTTTGTATTTGCTTTGCAGTTGTTACTATTGGAAATGTATGCTAGTAATAACAAGGAGTAAAGTATTAAATTTTTAAGTTATTTTCGAATACCTGCGATGATTTTTCTGTATTTTATGCCTTTTTAATCCCTTAAAAGCCAAAAAATTGCAACTCCTAAATATCGTAGTTGAGCATAAATTATCGATTATAGCTTCTAATATAATACCATCGGAAGCACAAAGGCAAGTGCCATTATTTGTTTTCATGCGACCAACACTCAGCGGATAAATGGCATAGTGTTTGGAACTAGGAAAATATATTATGGGAAGGAGGAAAGAGGTAGCAGAGTTTATGGACATTAGTTTTGAATATTTTTATACCATAAGTAACAGGAAAGATCTCTACAGGAAGGAAGTTACACATACGAATAGTCCGTCTAACAAACGAACTTTGTCTGTAATGCGGTGTGCGATACACTGGCCAATCGACCACATACGGATGTGCTGGCCGAGAAAGACGAGTGTTACGTAGAAATACATGATTTTCATAAACAAGTCCCCTTATTTCCCTCGAGCAAAATCCGTTGTAGTAGCGATAGAACAGTGAAACACAAGCCACATTGCAACGATGCTCCAATGAATCAATGCAGTTGGACATACTATCGTGATTAACGAGCTACTACGGCCTCTCCTGCAAACGGTCGAGAAGCCTCAAAATACATGAGTTGTATTTCATTCTCGGCCGGTTATAAATGGTCTAAATGGTAAGTAGATCAGATGAAGTGAAGTATTTATTGCACCGTCTTAAGAAACCAAGGCAATGAAAAATGTCTCAGTTCTAACGAACATCACACTGCATCTTCCCGCCCTTAACGTCAAGATCTTCCGACTCCCTAATATTTACTTAATATTGACTTTATACGTTTTTGTTTTTAAAAACATTTCAATTTATTTATTTATTTTCTGATGATTTTTTTACGATTTCAATGAACGTCTGACGATTTTGAAAATTTTTTTTCAAATATTTTACGATTTGATGCTTCATTTATCTGGCAGCTATGCCTACCAACCAGTGTTGCCACCTTGTGTGTAATTACACATATTGTGTGTAATTTTTGATTGTGTGTGTAGCATGTGTGTAATTAGCTTCGTGTGTAATTTGTGTGTAATTTTACTTTTTGTTCTACCTTTTTCTTTAATCGCTAATTTTTAACAGTCAATTTGTTAACACTTATTTGTTCTGTAAATTTATTGCAATTTCCAACACCAGGTTGCAAAAATATACACCTACATCCTTCTCTTTCCAATTTAAATACATGTAAGGCTAATGTTTATTCGCCGTAGTCTAGTAGGTAGTGTGTTGGCTTATTAAAAGTAAGGCCCGAGTTCAAACCCCAGGTTAGACATCAAAACGAAAATATGAAAATATTTCTTCGGCGACTTCCTCTCAGCAGATTCCTGCCAAAAACTCTGAGAGTAAATAAAATTGCCATGAAAAGCTTCTCAAAAATCTGTCGTTCGAAGTCAAGTTTAAAACTGTAAGCCCCGCCACTCATATATAAAATTAACGCACACAACATTAGTGGTGTGAGAAGCTAGGTCGTAATCTTGACTGAAGGGTTGTAATGACCAATTATGTATCTATGTATGTGTATGAAAATATAATTTTAAAGTTTACATAATATATGTATGCAATATTAGTAAAAATAGAATTTTGTGTGTAATTTTTTTTTTCATATGTGTAATTTCGATGCCAGTTGTGTGTAAATCATAAAGCTGTTGGTGGCAACACTGCTACCAACACACTAGCTTTTGCAAACTCTTAACGTATGCTTGTTACTAAATAACACACATTACGTATACGCCCAGGGGCCCAATCAAATATCAGTTTTCCTACAGATCGCTTAGAGAAAGCTTAGGAATTTCTGATCTTTCTTAATCCAAAGAGTTTAAATGAATTATAAATGAATTGTATTCGATTTCTATAGTTTTGTTTTGAAAGTCTTTTTGAAATATTGCTCTCTAATTCGACATCTAATTTGCCATCGCAATGAATTGTTCAATTATTGAGAAGAGTTTTTATTAAATATACGCTACGGCATCAATTTTATTTTCAATTATTTAATGAACACAAAAGAAAAACAAAAGAAACGAACGAAGAGAACAACGTCACGTCAATAATAATCGACTAAAAGTCAATACAATACGAATAACAAAAAACCCTTACACACGTACACACTCACATTGAGCTGCACTTAAATATAAGTAAAGAAATAAATATATTCGGTATGTATGTATGATATGTATGATGTATATAATGATAAAACCAGACACAAACAAATATAAGAAAAAAAAAACTGTCATTTTCAATTATATTTCGTCTACGTATTGTAAAATAAAAACAATTGTTTTCTTTTCGTTTTGTTTTGTATTTTTTCTGTTTTTTTTCATCAATTCATTGCAAATAATTTTCTAAACAACAATCAATATTTATTCTCTGTTTATTTAACTCTCTCTCTCTCTCTCTCTCTCTGTTCTCTCAATTATTCTGTTGCATTTTGTTATTCACTGTTATTGTTTACACTGCTAGCCTGCACTGTATTGTATTGTTGTGTGCACCCAATGTCCAATAAGTTCATTTGGTCGGTGTGTGTGTAGGAGTAGGAACATAACTTCACTAATCTTATAACAGTTTTCGCTCTCTTCCTTTCTTTCTCCGTTTTTGATACTGAATCTAATGCTTGTGATATACAATCCATATGCATGTATTTCTATGGCTGGAGTGTAAGTGTGAGAGAGAGAGAGAGAGAGAGAGAGAAACAAATACTTCATTTGAGTGCATTATTTATTAATAAACAAAGCTTTTAAAGTCAAATATTTTCAAAACACACTGTCATACACAGCAAAAATTAAAGCCAGGAGGCCTGGACGTAAGAAAAGTTTGAAGAGCAAACGAAGTAAGCCATTCTGAGTTGTTCACGTTGCGACCATATGATCTATTGTACTCTCCTCAAACTTTATAGGGTATTTCTATAATGTCTCTTTTAAGCCAACTTGACAAATTTTAGCATACTGCTCGGCCTCAACAATGACAATTCTTCCAGGCATGCATTAATTAAATGAGGTGAGTGCTGGAAATACGGCCTAAATGTCAGATAGCATTGTTATGTTCTGTCAATTGTACCATCTGTTCAAGTTGAACACAGCACGCCTTTCGTTGGAATAGATTTCCCTCGTACACTTTTAAAATAGCAGCAGAATTCAGATTACTTCATTCGTTATTTTGTTACTAAGTTTTGTTGCAAAACACTTCAAAAAATCATAGAGTCTCCAGAGGACAGTTTAGGAGGGAGCTGTTAGTCATTCGACTCCTTAGATCCCGAAAACTTTCTCTAACGTATGCCCGAATTGAATTATCTGAACCCAAAAAATATTTGGTTTCAATAGGACGATGATACTGTTACGAATATGAAAAGTGAATAAACTGGTGTTTTGCTTTTACTTCGCTTAACATTAAAATTATAAACAAAAGCTACAAAAACAGAACAATGCAGTAAACAAACCTGTTTACAAATTATCTTACTGCTTAATATAACAAAAAAAAAATATGGTAAACAAGTAAACAAAAATACAACAACAAACGCCAGCATAAAATACATGGTAAACAAGTAAACAACAACAAACGCTACAATAATAAATGTAAACAACGATTTCTAGAGATTTCAAGAAGGCGAAGTCATGAACGTTCGCCTTCAAGAACATTCATCAGACTGTTTACGTTGCCATATAAAACGCAAAGCAAAGCAGGCGAATGAGTTAGTGAAGTTCAGTTAGTCTTCTGTGAAGACGCGGTGCATTTGAAGAAAGTAAACGAGGCTTGAAAAGGATCTGTCGAATAATCGTCTAGTAATTGTTAGTTTTATGCAAAGGATATAAACAGAGAAATAACAGAGAAGAGCAATTGTTGTTGTTTACATCAAGTTGTGAACATTGGCACACAGAATTGTGCGAATAATAAAGGATTTTAATTAAAACTAAACGCAAATTTATTTTTATTTTATTTGCAAACCAAGCGCTCATATTTTAAACATTTTTAAAAGGTAAAAACATAACAATACGTGCCACACTGCTCATACGACATTCGATATACTGTACGAGAGATTTGAGGGAATGGTCATTCAACGAGTAGTTGATGTGAAGTGGCAAACGAGATCGAAGGTGTATGCTAATAAGACACAGACAACATAACTCATGTCATTGCTTGAATTCAGCCTAAGTTATGTGCCCACAGTCACGGTAAATTGGAAATTTCGGATGTAGGCCATCGGCGTTAAGTCTCACCAACGCAAGCCAGGGGACAGCACCAATTCAAGAACGAAAATTGTCACCATATTGACAATAAATCGATTTTTAAAATTTTTTTTTATAGTGTATAGGATATAAGTATTCCGTATTTATAAAATTACAAATTTTAGAGTACAAATTTTAGAATTTTATTTTCGTTTTTATTTTAATAATGAAGTCAAAAATAAGTTCTAAATTTAGGAACAACAAAAACCAAAAACCGAATTTCAAAATCAAGGAACTACTTGAGTTCTGCAAGGGAACGATTCGTACGCTACCAGGAATTCTAATGAGAAACTGCGTTATTGCTAGTTTCGCTGACAAGTTCGGTTTGACCCAAAAGGAAGACTGCACAAGCTGCCATGATGTGTAAGAAACAGAGTCCGTACAACACCTTTTATGACAGATGGCATCGGGTTTTGAATGACAAAAAGTTTAAAGCTCTTGGCATGTTGGCGAACGTACCACTAAAGCAACTGGCCGATTTCATTCGAAGCTCGTAGTGGCTTAAATCCACCACTAAGGGATAATGACTAGGGGCCTACCACACACTGGGTAACACAATGGATCATATGGGCCACCGAGGGAACTTTCCTGTGTATGGCAAGCTATCAGCTAACCTAAAATAACCTAAGAACTTTAAAGAAATTTTGACAAAATATTAGTAAGCCTAAGTACACTCCATGTATTTATACTTTGTTCTATAAAATCATGCTCCTATGCTTATGAAAGTTAATTTTTTATATGGTCAAACAATATTTCCTTCCATTGAATAATAATCCTGAATACGTTTACCATTTTTTTTTTTAATGCAACTGTCTTCCTCTTTTTCAGCGCTTAAAAGTACTACAAATAATAACTCTGATTGGGTTTCTAACCAATTTCTCTGGTGGTTAGTTCAAAGTACTCTCAGTTTGTAGGAGAGAACTTAAAGCGAGTGATGTACTCGAAGAAGTTGATTTGAAATATTTTCATATTTTCGAATAATGATGTCTGACCTGGGATTTGAACTCGGGCCTTTCGTCTAATAAGCCAACACACTACCTACTAGACTACGGCGACTTCAAAATTGAAAACATGAAAAGTTTGTGGAAAATCTGTCGTTCGGTGTCGACTTTAAGCTGTAGGTCACCTGCTACTCATGTATAAAATTAACTCGCACACACAACATAAGTGGTGAGAGCAGCTAGGTCGTAATCGTGCCTGAAGGATTGAAATTATATGTGAACAGTAACAAAATATCAAGAGTTTGTCAACGAAAACTTTAAACTTGCAAAAGCGAAACAAAATTTAAAAGAAAATTTAAAAATAGTTTGTCAAAATGCTTTGTAAACTACTTTGAATGTGTAAAAGGCGTCATTTCGGCATATCAAAGGGTTTAGCTCCTCTGAATGTGTGATATCTTGTCTGTTTTTAAAACCCTACATAACACTCCTTCCACATCCTTTAATTCTGGAATAGATTTCTTTATTCTAAAATGTTTAGCCATCCTTTGAGGATTTGATCGAGGATTATCTCATTCGCTTTTCTTTACAGATCGCCTAAGAAGAGCTTTTTTTGGTTTTTCGTCTTTCTGGTGTGTTGGATTTGCAGTATTTCCAGTTGTTAGAAGCCTTTTCCATGACCGCAAACCTTATAGAGGTCTAAAGGATCACTAAGTGAACCAACTTGTAGATACATCATCTCATTTGCCTTTTAAATGAAACGAACTGCTGCTACGACTGATGAAGTTGTTTTAACACTAAAGTCGTTTGAATTAAAGGTACAGTTTGACTGCCTATAAAAGGTTTTATAAGCCCCCAGAAACTTACTTTCAACACTTTTGACTTCGCTATACACTTGCAGTGTACAAAACAACGAATATTTACAGAAACCCACACACACACACACACCCATAACGCGAACAAAGAAAACGAAATCAAATGAAATGAACACAAAATAAATTGAAAAAGAAAAACACAGAAAAACAACAACGAAAAACGATAGAAAAACTATACGAAATCATTCAATTTGCCATATGAGCACGTAACAATTTTCACGCTCCTGTCGTTATGAATGCATTTAAACCTGTACGTGTGTGCGAATAGTTGTGTATTGGGCACATTCACGTATAAGTATGTGTGTATGTCTACCAAACAACAATAAGTGTCAATATAAATAAACAAAAGAACTCACACGCTCACTGCTCACTGCATTGCAATCGCAAAGACTCCCCGCGCTTTATTTTCTGTTACTCACTCGTTTTCAGTCGTTTATTTTAACGCTCTAAATCGTATAATAAAAATGGGAACGTATTAGTATGGGAGTGTATGTGTGAATGTATATTTTTACAACAATTGCAATTGAAAATAATTTCTTTGCCGTGTTTATTGTTTTTGTTTTCTTTTCTCTCTCTCCCTCAGTTGTTTTTTTTTTGGTTTTTTTTTTCGTTTTTTTTTTTCGTTTGTTTGTTTATAAAACGTAAATAAACTGTGTATTATTGTTGGTTTTACTGATTTTTAACAAATAAGTGAGTCAATAAGTATGGCGGACAGTGATTGCAATTGTATGATGATGTAGTAGAGTGTAGAGTGTGTTTGCATGCATGCATGGCATGGTTTAGGCAATTGTAGATTTTTATCAGTCAGAACTATAGCCTGCCTGATGTGGCAATTTAATCAGTTGCTGTTATAGCAAAAGCTTGATAGGGAATGTAATTTTTTAAGGGTTACTGCTCAGTTACGAGTTACTTAAGTGATAAGAACACTTCGATGTCTTTATGGAATCATCATGAATCGACTTAAGCGAAGACCTCTATCAATATATTAAAAGCATTTACATGCTTTGAGGCTAAACATACATCTCAAATGGAAACAACCAAGGACTCTTTGAAATACGTTTAAAGTTTCTATAGCTACTCACTTAATACTTAATAATCCCCCAAGTACATGATTACAAAGATAGGTTGTTGGATTAGTCGTCATAATCTAATAGGGTGTTGGCTCATTAGACGTGGGGCCATGGTTTAGACACCCGCCCAGACATCTCCAACAAAACGAAATTTGAGACAACCAAAAAGTTTCTCAAAAATATGTAGTTCGGAGGCGACTTTAAAAACTGTTAGTACTGCCACCCATTGTTAAAATTAACACACAGAATAAAAGAGTTATAAGAAACTAGCTCGTAATCGAGCCTCATGGGTTGTAAAGAGTGGGAAATTTAACACAAAAATAGTCCAACGGTGTCATATCGCAGCATTTATCGGGCCGTAGCATATATCGCAGCCGTATCGTTATACGTTGGTCCTTCTTTGCAACCAAATTTTGTACGACATTTTCGTGTAATTTCCAACCAGTTGCCTTTGCTTTGGAAATAAATTTGCAATAAATCCCAACGTTGCTCAATCGTAAATCGATTCATTACATTCATTGAAGATAATATCTGGAATTATTGTGACACAATTGAATGACATAAGTATTGCCAGATTTGAAATAACCGATACAGGAGTGGGGCGCGACCTACAATTTAAAGTCGACTCTTAACGACAGATTTTTGAGAAAGTTTTCATAGCAATTTTATTTTACTCTCAGAGTTTTTACCAGAAGACTGCTGAAAAGAGGTCGTCGAAAGAGTTTTTCTCTTCATATTTTGTTTTGTTCGAGATGTCTGAGTTAGGGGTTATACCACGGGACCGTATCTAATAAGCCTAGTCACTACCTATTAAAGACTAGAATTGTGACCCCCTTGGCGTATGATTAATATTTCATTATAAATTTATTAAGTATACGTAACCAAATAGTGTGTAGCAATTAATATTCATCGAATAATTTATTGCATACTTAGGGGGGCTCTCTTTTTTGTGAATGCCATACCGGTACGTATGGTTTATGGTATTCGCTTACAATGATTATTTTGAAGGTTAAGCACTGCTGGCAATTTAATTGAATTTAATTCGAGAAGAATAGAATATATATATCTGCGCGTGTTATTCTTATTAGAAATTTTACCATCGAAGTAGATATTGAAATGTTACTTGGACTTTGTCGTGACTTCATCTCAACCACAGTGGCCATGCTTACAGGTCATTGTGTTATGGGTAGACACACGGAAAGGATGCGGCTCCCATTTAACGACTTCTGCCGAGGGTACAGATCCGCTGAGGAAGAGAAGACTGTTATCTACTTCCTTTGTCAGTGCCCATCTCTTGCGAGATCCTGATATAGGTTATTTGGCTCTCCATTTCTTGTCGGCTTGACGGAGCTATCATCTATTGATGTCAAGGATATAGTTTCGTTTATCAAACTTTCTGGCTGGTTTTTCAATGTAGGGTAGTTGTGCTTTTGATGTGTAACCCTTGCGCTGACCAACTTCTTGCTCTTCCTTGAGTTTGGTGGGACTTGGTCAGTACAGAGACTGCATTCACCCGTGGCATCACAACGGGCCACTATGCGTGCTCAAGTGAGCTTTTTGATATCAGAGCTACAAATCCGACCTAATCTAACCTACCCTAAAGATATTGAAGTATACGTATCATAACTGAGATACAATCCAGATTTTATATCCTTTAGCCAATCCTTTATCGCTCATTACGTCTCTCCCTTACGATGCCACTTCAATTAACACTTCCTTCTGCATCCCTTCATGATTGATGCGGGGATTTATACGTTTTGAAAATCGTCGTAGTCTGGGTTTATTAGACGTGAGGCCACGGTGCAAACCCCCAGGTCAGACATTTCCAGCAAAATGAAATGTAAAAAAAAAATTTCTTTGGTGACTTGGTCTCAACAGATTTCTGGCAAAAACTTGGAGTGTAAAAATAAAAAATTGCCATGATAAAGTTTCTCAAAGATTTGCCGTTCACTCATGTATGAAAATAACGCACACAACATAAATGGTGTGAACAACAAGGTCGCAATCCCAGCTGAAGGGTTATACTCGTATTGACCAATTTTATATACTGTACAGTAAAGGCAATATGATTTCTTATACCATTTAAGTCTGATTTAAAACCCAACAATTTCTCTAAATTCCTTGTAATTGAGCCTTTAACGTCTTCTAAAAATTTATTTTCATTGCCTTTCAAACTGTATGATCTTGAATACGAATTTATTTTCTTGTGTGCTTTTTAAAGTAACGCAAGGTTTAGAGAATTTTCTCCAATAAAACCAACAAAGCCTTAAAGGACTTTGAGCAGCCACAATAAAATGCCACTCTTTGACAGTGACTCTCTACGCGTTTCACACTTAATATTTCAAGGCATACACTTGTCGACAGGTCACGCACGCCAATTCAAAAGCCTTGAATGCAAAAAAACTAAGAAAGCACAAACCGACACGCCAAACTGAAATGAAGAAAGGCTTCGAAAAAAAAGTGGAAAATATTGTAAAAAAAATAAAAATAAATAAGAGAAAAGGGAGAGAGAGAGAGGGGAAAGCTATATTTTTATTATATTTCAAAAAACAGAAGAAAATAGGAAAATAAGGAAGAAAAAGAAGAAGATGAAATGCATTAGAATTGAAGACGGCTCACAGAATATTAAAAGCAACGAGAGAAAAAAAGAAGAAGAAGATGATCGGCAATAACAAGGAAACAAAGAAAGCAAATGTCGGCACCAAAATACAATGACAGTGAAGTGAGCTGTGAATATAGGAGAGGAAAAGAACCATTACAGGCAGAAAGAACTTGTTTTTATTTGGCATTGTTTTCAACTAAGTGAACATTTTTATATGCTGCGCCACATCTTTTACGTTAAAACAGGCAAAGATTAGAACGGAAGGGAATTGCTTCTAGTAGGGCCTTCCAGAAGATGAACATCGCTGATTGACTCAAAGATGTGAAGAGAACTTTAAAGGTATTTACTTAGTGGAGAAGGAGGTATAGATTAGGTGACGGCTCTTCTAAATCATGATGAATTTGAGAGGCGACGGCTCTTCTAAATCGTAATGAATTTGAGAGGCGACGGCTCTTCTAAATCAAGATGAGTTTGAGAGGCGACAGCTCCTCTAAATCATGATGAATTTGAGAGACGACGGCTTCTCTCAATCATGATGAATTTGGGAGGCGACGGCTCTTCTCAATCATGATGAATTTGAGAGGTGAGGGCTCTTCTAAATCATTATGAATTTGAGAGGCGACGGCTCTTGTAAATTATGATGAATTTGAGAGGCAACGGCTCTTCTAAATCATGATGAATTTAAGAGGCAACGGCTCTTCTAAATCATTATGAATTTGAGAGGCGACGGCTCTTGTAAATTATGATGAATTTGAGAGGTGACGGCTCTTCTAAATTATGATGAATTTGAGAGGCAACGGCTCTTCTAAATCATGATGAATTTGAGAGGCAACGGCTCTTCTAAATCATGATGAATTTGAGAGGCAACGGCTCTTCTCAATCATGTTGAATTTTGAGGCAACGGCTCTTCTCAATCATGATGAATTTGAGAGGCGACGGATCATCTTAATCATGATGAATTTGAGAGGCAAGGGCTCTTCGCAATCATGATAAATTTAAGAGGCGACGGCTTTTCTAAATCCTGATTAATTTGAGAGCCAACGGCTCTTCTAAATTATGATGAATTTGGGAGACGATGACTCTGCTAATTCATGATGAATTTGACGGGAAACGGCTCTTCTCAATCATGATGAATTTGAGAGGCGACGGATCTTCTTAATCATGATGAATTTGAGAGGTAAGGGCTCTTTTCAATCATTATGAATTTGAGAGGTGAGGACTCTTCTAAATCATGATGAATTTGGGAGACGATGGGTCTTCAAAATTATGATGAATTTGAGAGATGAACGCTCTTCTAAATCATGATGAATTTGGAGGCAACGGCTTTTCTAAATCATGATGAGACAGTGAGAGTCTATGATAGTTGGAAGACTTTTTGAATCTTGCGTCACACTGTCCAGGTATTGCTTGAGAATAGAAATCGTCATTCTAAGCTAAGGGACTGAAGATTCAAAGAATGTTTCTACGAAATAGGAATCATAAGAAGCCCCAAATTTTACATCATTCAAAGATAATTCTTACACGAGTTCCGCGACATAGGGATATCGTTGGAAATTGAATTGCTGATGAGCTGGCCAAAGCCCATACTAAACTCGCGATCTCCGACATATTTCAGGGCATGAGCAAACCGATTGCTTTAGTTAACTTGAAAGCTCAATCTCGCAAGAGTGTACGGGAAATATTGCTAGACTCTGCATTAATCTTATGTATAAGAAAAGGAGTTACTGACTCACTTCTGTGCTTAACTCCCATGATCATCTATTGCGCAAAAGGGATTATTACGGGCCACTTTTGTTTTGGTAAGCATACCGAAAGACATGGCATTCCGGCAAAAGACTTCAGCATTAGCTGTGGGTCCGATGAGGAGGAGGAGGAGGAGACTGTCTTTTACTTTATGTGTCAGTGTCCTGCTCTTGTCAGTAATAGGAGTGATTTTTGAATTCACACTTTCTGACATTCTCGTGTATATATAGAGGTTGTTGCAATTGTAAGATTTAATGTCGATTCGGGATTCGCCACTCATGTATAAAAATTAACACACACAACATAAGTGGTGTGAGAAACTAGATTGTAAACTTGACTGAAGGATTGTAATGATCAATTACGTATATGGATTCGATCAACATAATTCAGTAAACTATACCAGGACAAAGTGCTTATCTCATACCCTGCGGTAGCAATAGGCAGACTAGCTGCTCTTCTCAGCTGGGTTTTGTTCCAGCTTAGCTTAGGACAAGCGTGCTCTAAATTGATGTGCTTTTGCTTACATTATTTGCCTTCCTGCTTCAGTTTTCTATACGATATTGTTTAGCATCAGGCATTTAGAATTTTAAAGAGAGTAGTAGAGTATTAGGCCTGTGCTTTCAAATAATTGTTTGCTGGGTAATGCACGTATACATATATTTGTATTTCTCTATGATTGTTTATATGATTATTTACTGTATTTAAAAAAAAAATAGAAGGAAAAATAAATAGAAGAGCATACGTAAACGAGTAACTAAAACTTAATGCGGCCAACTGCTGCTGCATCAGCTGAAAAATCAACACACAGTTGCTGCCACAACTATAGATCCTTGATTTTGTCTACATTATTGCGTTTGTTGTTGATGTTGTTATTGGCCAAGGCTCGACTCTTCTTCTCCTTCAATGTCATTTCTTTATTTCATACATTCTGTGTGTTTCCACTTTTTTTCATTTTTTTCCAATGAATTCTTCACTTTGCACAACACAAAGACATCGTAGAGAAGACGCATGCCGCATAACTAATGAATTTCGAAAACCCCATACTCAATCAAAGACACTGTAACCTCTCGGTAAATGCCTTTGATGCACCCTCAAAAAAATAGCAAAGAGTACACCACCAGCTAAAGAAGGACAATTTCCATCACACACAACTAGTTTTGAAGAGACTTGGTTAAATGGTGGTTTTTATTTAGTCAGCAAACGTATACCCTCAACAGAAATGAAAAAAATTTCCTTTCCTTTTTTTCTTTTTTTTTTTTTTTTGTGAAAGAGGCGAAAATGAATCCGCACCATTATTTTTCATTTTTTCTTCCCCATTTTTTAATGATTTTTTGCTAGTATTTCTCATTTGCCTTCGTGTGCATGTGAAAGAATCATAAAGGATTTGAATGTGTTTGTTAGTGGAATCCTTTGCATACTTTTAGGCAAAGTAATGCGTACATAATAATGTTTAGTTTCTATATTTCTCCTTAATTTATTTCGATTTTATAGAAATGCCTCAACAACAAGTGTTGAAGAGGTTAAAGGCTATGGCCTGAGGCAAATAGAAAGTTTTCTGAAGCGTAAGGCTTTATCATCAGCATAAAAATGTTGCTTGATTAACAGCATAAAAGAAAGGATTCTAATAAGAAGTGGAATCTGATTAGAGTTAACTGGTTGAGCCTCCTGGTATAAAGAAGTCCCCCATGTGGAACTTAGGCATACTGTGATACCACAATCAATATGCAACCAGGAGATCGAACATTTCCTAGAGGAAACTAAACCCAATCCACAATAAATCCTGCTATTGCAGATATCTTCATATATGAGAGTATATTCGAAAGTGAGGAGTCAAAAAATGTTCGTCTTTTTAAAATAAGAACCGGGGACTGACACATGAGATGAGAGACAGTCTCCTCCTCCCTATACTTTTTAGACAGACAGCTCCTGCAGGAATCATTTGCCCAAAATGCTGAGGCTATCGGCACGATTACCAAAAGGACAGATGCTCCAGCAGGAATCATTTACCGAAATGCCAAGTCTTTCGAATTGATTACCAAAAGGCTAAATAATCGTGCGAATCGCTATTGTGCGGTGAATGACCATGCGATTCTTATTCTAAAGTTCAGCAGAGCAGTTTGAATAAAATCCCAGAGTAAATAGAATTGCTATGAAAATTTTCTAAAAAATCTGTCGTTCGGAGTCGATTTTAAACTCTACGTCGCCCGCCACTAGGTTCTAATCCAGACTAAATGGTTGTAATGACTAATTATGCACGTATGTTTATTAACACACAAAAACAGCAATAATATTGCCTCGTCTGTAGTTATTGGAGTATAGGAAATCAGAAGCTCTTAATGTTCTTGACTTTCAGGTACTTTCAAGTGCCTCGATTTCTTAAGACGGTGCAAGATCTCCTTACTATTTACACGACTTATATACGACCGAGAATTGAATACAACTCTCATGGACCAGTGCCTCAAAGTCTGTTTTCTCTACCGGTTACAGCAGAGGGCGGAGTTGTGTATTAATGATGGTAGTTTATCCAACTCTATTGATTCATTGCAGCATCATCGCAATGTGGCTTGTGTTTCACTGTTCTACTATAACGCTACTATAACGGAATTTGCTCGAGCAAAAGAAGGCACTTGTTCCTGAAAATCGTATATTCTTAGGCACCATCCGATTTTCTCGCAAAGCACATCCAATTGTGTTCGATTCGCCGATGAATCGCAGACTGCATTGCTGACAGAATTCGTTCTTTTGCCCAACAACGCATTTTGCTTGAGCGAAATAAGGGACTTGTTCCCGAGAATCGTGTATACTTACGCAGCACCCGTCATTCTAGCAAGGTACATCTGTTTGTGGCCAATTAGTCAGTGGATCCTAACACTGCATTACAGACAGAATTCGTTCTTTGGTCGGACTATTCGTATTCGTAGAACTGCAGAGGTCTTGCTTGTCACAAAACTAATGTCCACAAACACTACTCACTCTGTTCTTCTTCCCATATACTATTTTCCTAATTCCAACACAATGCTGTGCATGTCTAGGGGCTATCCCTTGACTGTTGCGTACATACATACATAATTGAATTTTTTTTTGAGATGTCTGACCTCGAGTTTGAATCGTGTCCTTGCGTCTAATAAGGCAACACACTACCTACTAGACTATGGCGGCTAATTCGTATACACTTTTCCTTAATTACTTACTTACTTCGTTCATGCAACCCTTAAGTCAGATTACAACCAATAGATTACGGCGAACACTTAACATAGCAGAAATCATTTTAATAGTCCACTCGCAGTGTCCAATAACTGCTTCTACAAGGCTTCTGATGCAATTGTTCAAAACAGAGCCTCTTTGTGCCTTCTGTGTCATGTAGTTCGCTCAAAAACCAACCAGAACCTTTGGAAAAATTTATCAGAATTTTTAAAGCGAAGGCGCAAAGCCATACATCATCTAATGGTTGATTGGCAAGTGATAATTCATTAAAAAACTTCTACTATTCCCAGGTATTAAAAATAATTTCTTCTGATCCAATACTTTGGTTGCAATCTCTTGAATTGAAAAAAAAAACTTCTTTTTAAAAATTTCATCAGGTTTTTATGCAGCTGCTCTTGGCCACTTTCACAAAAATTATCCTTTAAGTCAGTCATGTTTTGCATAAAAACCGACAAAAAAAAAAACAAACACTGCTGGCCACAAATTATGTTCCATTAAAACAGAAAGCAACACGAGGAAAGAGAGAGAGACGGAGAAAAAGAGAGAGACGTAGAAAGAGAAAATTAACCACAAAATTACAAACACAAGCGTTAAATTTGGAAAACCAACATCATGCCTGATCTGAGTTTATATGACAGAAAATATTCGTTAGTTTAACAACCATGGAAGCCATGGAAAACAATACAAAAAAAACTCCTATACAACGTGTTAGGAACATCCTGGTGTTAAAGTCCTGGGCACAGTACAGCAGTTATATTTTTCTGTCTTTCTCTTTACGTTTCTAAAGGGTGGGTCATTTAAAAGTTTACATTTTAAAACTGCAGTTAAACAAAAACGGTTTAAAATTTTGCCAGCTTTTTGTTGTTGTTGTGAAATACAATTGTTCCGCTTAGAAATGAAATCTTATTTCATTCATGTGTCTGCCGCAGCTAACCTCACAGTACCTCATTCTATCCGAACAATTTCTACGAATTTTTTCTAGTGTTTTTGAAGTTTTACCTCGGCAATAGCATCTCGAATGTTGGCCTTCAAATGCTTAATTGCCACTGGGTTGTCGGCTTTTCTTTAACGGCCCGCCACAGAAAATAATCCAAGCGTTGTCAAGTCACAGCTTTTTGGCGGCCAATAGCTATCAGCATTTCGGTTAATTAAACGGTCATCAAATGTTTGACTTAATAAATCGATTGTGGCATGAGATGTGAGGCAAGCTGCACCACATCCTGTTGAAACCAAACATCGTTCACATCAATACCATGAAGAGCGGATACAAAAAATCGATTATTATGGGGCGATAGGTGCCTCCATTGACCGTAATGGTTGCGTTGTCTGGGCCAATAATGTCGCCGCTCTACAAGATGCTGCAAATAGTTACTCATAATGTGGGGATTGGCTTCTATAAGACCACATGTAGGTTTTATGAGCCCCAAATACGGCAATTTTGCTTATTAACGTACCATCCACCAAGAAGAAAATGAGCTTCATCGTGCACCATCTAGCGAAGCGTAAACGAAGCGGATGGTCATGCGGCTGCAGCTCTTGAACCAATTGATCTTTGTAAGGTGTCATACCAAGACCTTTTCGCAAAATTCGACGTAAACTGGTGCCTGAAATGTTCAATTCTTGATGTTGATGGACTCTCATGCACACTATCAGCCACAGCTTCGATATTACTGGGGTGTAAGCACTATACGAGCACGCTCTCGTTTTGGCGCAAAAACAATGAAACCAGTTTCACGAACTTTAGCAATAAACTTGCGTTCACCGGACACTGTTGCTCATTCTTTACGACCAAATTTTGTGCGTCATTTTCATCCAATTTCCGACCAATTGTCTGTGCTATTGAAATAAATTTCCAATAAATCAAAACCCTGCTTAAGGGTGAATGGATTCATTACGTTCAGTGGTGATAATAAACTGCAGTTTGTGACAGAATAGTCATTCTATTCTCTATTGCCAGATGGTTCATATTTTAACAGTTAGATGGCCCACCCTATATTTATTTTGCAAATAAAATATTAATGCTGGCTGTTATGCTGGCTCTATTAAGAGATCTGAACAGAACAAAAGTTGCTATTAAATCTACATTTATGTTGTGTGTATTTAAAATATTTGCATAGGTATAGTATGTGACCATTCCACCGTCTGTCTCTCTCTCTCTCTTTCTCTGTCTTTGTCTGTCTGTCCATTACTATTTGCCTGTTTAACCATTTTAGAGGAGTACGTCTGTTTAATAGTCAAACTCTTAACAGACATACAGACGGACAGACGGACAAAGAATGACAGCTTATTTGCATATTTTAACATTTATTTTCGTTTTCCTTTTATTTTCGTTTTATTTTTGATGTTTTTTCCTTATGAAAAATTAACAGTAGTCGGTAGAGGTTAAAAGAATAAGTCATGTGCAGACGAAACATGTATTTCGTCGTCATCCTCATCATCATCAACATCATTTGACAACCTCTACTCAAGTGAAGTTTTAAAACAACGACATGACTGGAACTGCATTATAAAGCAACTACTTTACATGGATTTTCTCTCTCTCTCTCTCTCTCTTTCTCCCTTTGTCTCTATCATTTTAATTTTGCACAGCTACACGCAGTTGAAACGTGCAAATATTTTTCTACAAATTCTAGACCACTTTGACACACACTATTAAACAATTTGATAATCCTGCTGGAGCTAAAGTAGAAACTCTTCAAATCTTCTTTTTTAAGTAAATTTGCGTAAATTTATTAATGTTTTGTGTGCCAATATGAAAAGGGTTTTTGGGTGTCGTTAACTCAAAGCTTAAGGCTATGCTAAGCCTTCTTACACCTTGACTTGTTTACACGGTACAGCATTGAGTATTGCAAATAATGCTTTATTCGTTATTTATTTGCTTGTATTGTAAACTGACGCATGAGATCGCACATTAACGCCTGTTGACTTACATCGACGCATGTTCGAATAAAGTTGTGTTAAAACATTTTTTAATATTTAATTTCAAATAAACTAAAAATTTTTGTTTCCGTAAGTTTTTCTCAATGAATACAGACAAATGGATAATTATTATATTCAGCAGGGCTCCGTATTACATTTACGATTAAATTTTTTTAAACCGTTACTGCCTCTTTAAGGATACAAATTTCAGGCTTTAATAATTTCAACCATGACTATCACGTTGGTCACCTATGTACATATTGATACTGCCACTACAATATTTCTACATTTAGGTCATAAGCTTAATGACCAATCGATAAAAGCCTTATTTATGTATTTTAACAAGATTATGATTCACTTAATAATAATATTTTTATAAGTTTTGCTATGATTTCAATATCCTTTGTTTGAAAATTTTTTTAAATAAATTTATTCTTTTCTTCTTTTATATTTTTAAAGGTATTAAAATGTGTCAATAAAAATATTAATTTTTATAAGAAATTTATGCCTGCTTTTTGTTTTTTTGTTTTCCTTAAAGAAAATAAAAATAAATTGGAGGAAAAAGAAGAAAATTTTTTTAGGTTTTAGATGATCAAATCCGATTATGTTTTACCACACCCTGTATAACAATTATCAAACGATACAAATTGTTACAGTGTTAAGACTTTTGGTTATCGGCCTCATCATATTTCAACGTAACATGGCACCTTAAAAACACTGGAACACTTAAAAGATTTCTCTTTAAATACCACGAAATTTCATTGAGAAATTCCTGGCATTCAGGAATGAAAACGAACGCTGAGGTGGCGTGTATTAGGAACTTAATCATAACGTAGATGTCAGGAAAAATCTCATCAATCAGCAGACGTTTTTTCATTTTCAATATGACCATCACATCTGCCTAACCTATTACTATTGGTGTAGAGTACATCTGTACTTCTTGCAGGTATCAATAAAGCATATATTTTATAAGGAAACTTCAAAAGATAAAATATTTTAATATTTCAAATATATTTTAAACAATATTTTCTATCAAAAAAACAAGATTAAAGAATTGAAGTATACTTTAAGGCTAAAAATATATTCAGAGTAAAGGTATTGATTTTTTTAAACAAATATGTCATATGTTTCATAAGAAATTAAAATAAAACAAACGATATTAAACAATTATTTAATGTTCAATACACTCTCACTATTTTCGCATACACACGCTCACTCTCTCTCTCTCTCTCTTGCCCTCTTTTCTTTACTGAAATATAAGACATGTAAACATAGGGCATAGCCAGTAGAAAACGTTAAAAATTTATGTATTTTTTCTTTTAAAAACTCACAATTGCAATCTCTTCTCTCACTTTCTCTCTCTCCCTCTCTTCACTCTCTCATTGGCGTTTCTGAATGCATATGAAAAAAAAAATTACACTTCACGTTAAAAATCTTTGGCATTTGCCAAAGTCGTTTATAGAGCAGATTTCCTCAGGCAGTTGAGTCAATTCGTCAGTCCGCCATCTGTTGACTTCAGGACCATCACCACCACTGCTACGGCCGCTAACCCCTATCATCCCTTATCCTATAATTACGCAACGTAAGTGTCCAGGGTATAGTTACCGTCAATGACAGTGTCAATGCAGTGGCATCAATGCTTTTTGTATGTGGTCATGTATTTTTGGTGTATTTTATGCGTGTATCGATGTATATGCGCGTGTACGTGTAAATTTTTATATGTTAAAATGCAAATCACATACGCATCGCATATAATTTGTAATTAATTATGCTGTAAATGATGCAACGTTCATTTTTCGTAAATATATACGCACACAGTTGTATACACATCCATACTGTTATATACTCATACTCTTACATACATATGTACGTATGTATGTATATGCACGTATAGCAATTGCTTCAAACATACTTTGAGGCAGTTGAAACGCAAACACATACGCAAGCTGTTAAGGTTAACAGCAATAATAATAATAACAACAACAACTCGCATTAATATACTTATGCACACAATTAAAATACTTAAATACCTATGAGTCTTGCGGCTACAAAAAAAAATTAATAAATATATCTACACTAAGAAAAATTAACGGAATTTTTAAGTTCTGAAATTTGTATGCTTAAAGAGGCAGTAATGGTTTGAAAAAAAAAAAAAAAAATTAATCGTAATCGATTAAATAATGTTTAATCAAATAAGCATCTATTTGTGTTTATTCATTGAGAAAAACTTACAGAAACTAATTTTTTTAGATTATTTGGCATTAAATCGTAAAAAATGTTTTAACGCAGCTTTATTCGAATATGCGTCGATGTGCGTCAACATGCGTTGATGTGCGATCTCATGCGTCAGTTTACAATACAAGCAAATAAATAATAGACAAAGCATTCTTTGCAATACTCAATTCCTTGCCGTGTAAATTTCATGTGTAAACTTTTCATTATACATATACATAAATTACATGTGTGTTTAGTATAAATTATATAGGTTTATGTGTGCGTTTAACAAGTATTTTTAGTTGCTTTGGCATTAAATTGTAAAAAATTTTCTAATGCAGCTTTATTCGAATATGCGTAGAGGTACGTCAAGATGCATTGATGTGCGATATTATGCGTCAGTTGACTCTATAAGCAAAAAAATGCTATATTCAAATTTTCTAGCGTGTAAATTTCATGTGTAAGCTTTTCATTATATAAATTACATGCATGTTTAGTATAGATTACATAGGTACATATATGTGTGCGTTTAACAATTTAAAACAAATTCTTTCTTGTTTTAGGCTCTTAATCTTTTTCTTTAATATTTACAAATATAACATAAATTTACAAAACCAAAAAAAAAAAAAAAAAATAAATAAGCAAACGTACACAATTACATACGTAAGTAAATATACACGAACATAAGTATGTTCACAGAATACGTGCGTAAAAATATTTTTGATATTTTGAAGCCATCATCTTTCTTTTTATTTGTATTTGTTGTTGCATAAGTATGTTGTGTATTGTGTCCTGTAATATAAATAATTGACTTGTGAATTATAGCAGGTGTGTTTTATATTAATTAAGGTTAAAGGTTGATTGAATAAATTAGTCGCAATAATTAGTGTCACATATTTGTAATACGAATATACATATGTAGTATCACAGACGGCCTGTATATTTTTATTTTTACATTCACATTCTCGTGCTCAGTCTCTACTCTCTCTCTTTCTCTTTCACCATTTCTTTTTTCCTTTTTTTTTTTTGTATTTGCGGACACATGATTGAGTTGTAAACACTACAGCTCAGAGGTCATCACTTAATTAAGCGAAAAATTTAATGAAATTTTCTTCTTTTATTTTTAAACGAATTTTATTTTGAGGGTCACAAGTTGAAGGCCAATAATGTTTAAATAAGTTTAGCGAAAGCAAGCATTTTAGAAGGGAATATCTGTGGTAAAAAGTGACAACTTAAGCTTCTCTCTAATAGAAGTCATTATTCAAATCTCGCAATCCTATCCACTGTTACGCAGATGACAGCAATGTTTGCCATTCGTATTATTTTAATGGTAGGCCGAGGTCTTTGGAGCTCGAGGCGAAAAGGCTTAATACGAATGACAATCTCACAGCTGACCTGCGGTCAATCGCCTAGTGGGGTCGTATGAATAGATTTGATTTTAACGCGCGAAAAACGTAATGCTGTTTATTGTTGTCGCCAGAGGCTAGCAGATAGTGTGCTGACTTATAAAATGTGAAGTCGTAGTTAAAACCCCAGGTCGATCATCTCCAACGAAACCAAATACGAAAAAAATTTCATCGGCTAATTCATCTCAGCAGATTTGTGGCAAAAACGTTGAGAGTAAATAAAAATTCCTATGAAAAGTTTGCCAAAAATCGACTTTAAACTGTAGGTCCCGCCAATCAAGTATAAAAATTAATACACACAACATGAGTGGTACGGGAACAACGCCGATGGGTTTAACATGGGTACCTGTCCGCGTGGACCTAATCCAATGGTGCTCTTAACACCGGGTGAAATACAGTGCGTCTACCAACGCCCCCAGATGTAACAGACTGTTACACCTGAGTACCAATTCGAAGCCATGTATTTGGACGAGTGGTACGGGAAGCTAGGTCGTAGTCCTGACTGAAGCGTTATAATGACCAATTACGAGAATGAAAAATCTAGATACTGGTGTTTTGCTTTTATATCGCTAAACAATGGTAAACAAGTAAACAAAAATGCAACAACAAACACTACAAGAATAAATGTAAACAAAATACACAAACAACAATAACGAAGTTTACATTTTAAGTCACGAACATTGGCCTTCAAGAACATTCATTAAACTATTTACGTTGCCATATACAATGCAAGGCAAGCAGGCGACTGAGTTAGTGAAGCTTAGTCAGTCTTGTATGAAGACGCGATGTGTTTGAAAAAAGTAATAGTGGTTTGAAGATCTCCGTTACAAAGATCTGTCGAACAATTGTTAGTGTTTACGCAGAAGAGTGTAAAGAAGGATAGCAAACAAAGCAAATTGTTGTTGTTTACATCAAGTTGTGAACAGTGGCATAGAGAATTGTGGGAATAATAAAGAATTTTCATTAAAACTAAATACAAATTTATTTTTATTTTATTTGGAGTATACAAGCTCATACTTTAAACATTTTTAAAAGGTAAAATCAATCAATATTTCTAGTGAGGGAATTAAAATTCCTCTACAAAGTAAAACTTTCTCTTGAGGATTAGAAAACCGGTGAGTAATTTTCATTGCATGATCCAAAATAGCCTTTTAGGGAGCATTTATGGTAGAACAATAACATGATTTCAACACATTTAAAAATGTTTTCTATGATTAAAATTTTCGTTTTATTTCGAGAACATAAAAAAAAACCACAACGAAAATCGATTTCATAAAAATAAAAGAACAAAGACAAAAAAAGAGAAGAAAAATGAAAGCAAACTTCTTAAAGCCGTATTGTGTGGCATGTTGCAACGGAAATGCACTTGTAATAAATGTTTCCGTTTGGCATGTTTAAAGGCACTAAAATTCCAAAATTGTTTATTACAATGACTTGTAAGCACTTTAAAGTACAGGGAAAAACAATTTCTTTTTAAAGGAAACTTAGAAACACAATTTCTTTAATTTTCGTCATAAACAAACAAATAAAAAAAAAATAAAAAAACAAACAATTTTAATGGCATTTTAGAGAGAATATTTGCTAGTATTTTCGTCCTTTTGTGAGTTCCAATTCCAATTCAATTTCTATTTCTATCGATTTAACCCCAATACACGAGCCCTGTTGAAATGACAACTGCAATGCGTAACTGCATAAATGAATATTTGATTCTCCTCATATTTTTTTCCCTTTCTTTCATATTCAAGAGAAATATGAAAATAATTTTTATTTTTTTAGTTTTTAAATAAAAAATTTATTTTCTTAAAGCACAAAGCAAATATTGATAAAAAAAAGGAAAAATTATTTAAAAGGAATCCAATAAAAATGTCACAAAAGGACATCAATTATTTTCGTAAACCAAAGATGTTAAGAAAAGAAAGTTTCAAAATAAATAAATTCAATAAACCTGCAAAGCATTTTAATATAAATAGGAGGGATGTCTGACAAGTCTACATACAGAATTGGTCATTAGAACTCTTTAATTAGGATTACGACCTAGTTTCTCACACCACTTACTTATGTTGTGTGTGGGAATTTCATACATGAGTGGCGGGACCTACATTTTGAAGTCGTCCCCGAACGACAGATTTTTGAGAAACTTCTTATGGCAATATTTGAAACATTCTTGATTGTTTTGCGGTTAGCTTGTAAAGGCTCTGTGTACATACGATATATGAGGCATAAAAAAAATTATCTTTTCGGATGAAACAAATTTTCATCTTGGTGGATATATTAATAAGCAAAATTGCCGTAACTCGGACTTAGAAAACCCACACGTGTTCTTACAGAAGCAAATGCCCGCATTACGAGTGACTCTTTGTTGCGCTTTGTAGAGCGGAGGCATCATTGGCTCATACTCCTTTGAAAATGAGGACGGCGCAACCATTACGGTCAATGGAGACACCTATCGCAGCATGATAATCAATTTTGGTATTGATGTGAACGATGTTTAGTTTCAACAGGATGTGATGCAACTTGCCACACATCTCATGTCACAATCGATGTATTGCGTCAAACGAAATGGAGGTGTTAATTGTCGAACTATTTTCGGGTTAAATTTCCCACTGTTTACCACACCCTTGAGGATCGATTACAATCTAGTTTCTTACACTTCTTTTATTGTGTGTGTTAATTTTAAAGTCGACTCTGAACGACAGATTTTTTTGAGCAACTTTTCATTGCTATTTTATTTACTTTCGCAGAGTTTTTGCCAGAAATCTACTGAGAGGAAGTCGCCGAAGAAATATTTTTCATATTTCGTTCTGATGTCTGACCTGGGGTTTGAGTCGACTGCCTACTACACTACGGCGGCTTGAATACTACATTCAATATTTTTTTTATCTCCTAAGATCTTTAACGGATTCCCGAATACATTACGAGATGAGCGTTCATGGATTTTGAGAATTGCTAGGATATCTTTGGCCCGAGTGGGCAACGCATACTTGGGGATGCTCTCCTCCTTACATTCACATACATATGTAATCCTCATCCATTTACGTCTGCTGTTTCTGGTTCACCATCAAAAGCATTTGTTCACTTGTAGACTAATTCGGCCAGACGATATGAAAAATTTACTTCCACCATTTGTTGTACAATATTTGCAGCATTTTTCTGGAATTTTGATGATATAACGGTACAGGAGTATGTGTGCTTATAATATGTCTCACGTTCTCATCCTTTAGCTCTTGAATTGTTCTTGGCTCATTGGCGAAGACTTGAAGTCGTCGTAGTCGGTGATGTTTTTTGGCAGATCTTGCAATTTGTGGATTGTGAACTGAATCAGTGGACTGTAATTTATCCACCATTTTGTGAATACAGCCCTTGCTGTCGTACGCTCTCAATGTCGTACACTCACATTGCAAATTGATTTTAAACTATACTCTCCGCTCACTCCTACACAAGTATCTGACAAGTCGTACGACTTGTTTGACAGTCTTATCGAGCTTAAGTGGTAACCTGATCAAACCGGGTGTAACTAAGTTCTAAAACTATTTAATTTTTAATTAATAATTAATTAATTTCTTCCGTCCTTAGTGTTTAAATCTAGATACTGGTGTTTTGCTTTTACATGGCTTAAAATTATAATCAAAAAAACAACAACAAACTCTGCAAGAATAAATGTCAACAAAATACAACAACAATAATAAAACAACGATGTTTACATTTATAGAGATTTCGAGAAGGTGAAACCACGAACATTCACCTTCAAGAACATTCATCAGACTGTTTACGTTGCCATATACAAGGCAAGGCAAGGCAAAGTAGGCGTTTAGTCAGTCAGTCTTGTGTGAAGACGCAATGCATTTGAAAAAAGTAATCGTTGTTTGAAGATCTGTCGTACTCGTATAATTGCTTAGTGATTGTTATTGTTTATGCAAAGGATGTTAACAGAGGAATAACAAAGAAAAGCAATTGTTGTTGTTTACATCAAGTTGTGAACAGTGACACACAGATTTGTGCAAATAATAAAGAATTTTAATTAAAACTAAACACAAATTTATTTTAATTTTATTTGCAACCTATGAGCTCATATTTTAAACGTTTTTAAAAGGTAAAAAACGTAACAATATACAATTTTATAAGAGTTTGATGATCAAGATTTTCACGGCACTATCGTCCTTTTTCCCTAGATTTTTATAGAACAAACTATGGTTGTAATTTTCCTTTTCGTAGATTATGTAATGATTTTAACATGTATTATGATTTTATTGATTTTAATTGTACTGTTTATAATATTAAACGTAGCTTATATGCTGCCATTAATTTGTAAATTATTATAGAAAAATATATTCTCGTTCTTGTCTTAGGTAGTTATGGTTTATTGTTGCTTTATTCAGCTTGTGATTAAGTTCTGTAGCTGATTTATGTTGTCGTTGCCTTTACTTTTCCCTAACCCGCTATAGTCCGGACTGTAGTGTGTACGTGTCCCTACGTAATGGGGACGAGCCCTCCGCGGTCGGGTGAGGGTGGGTTAGTGTGAGGCCGGGGACGTTAAAAAAAAAAAAAAAAAAAAAAAAAAAAATAAAAAGAGAAATTTAATAACAGAATCAATTTCTTGCCTTAAGTCTTTAGGTCATTTTAAATTCAAATGCCATGCATATCCACTCAGTTATCATTCCACTTTCAACACATTTTGTTTACCATTTAAAGGCAAATCATTTTCACTTTTTTCTCGGCCACCTTCCTTTCTCTGTACGCCCATTTCTACGATGTGGTGGTGAGGCCAGTAATTAAAATGTCAAATTTTCCTTAATAAACACTCAAACAAAAACTCGCATTAACATTCAGTGGCTGTCATTAAATTAAAAACAACAACTGCCACAACAACAACAATCAAATAAATAACAACAACAAAACACAAAAGTAAAGTAAACTTTTGATTTTAAAATTATCGAATCCATCCATTTAGAGGCTTAAAGAACTACAAAAAGGAGACAAAAAAAAAAACTTTTTAATTTCGCCAACAAAGTTGTTGGTTGGTTGGCCTGTTTAAATGAAATTCTGCTGTCAAATAGATTTTGAAAATGAAAAAAAGAAGAGGGAGGCAGAGAGAAGAGAACTTCTAAATTAAGCAGGTTTACACAACAACAAAAAAGTTTGTTCAGAGCTACAAACATTAAATGTTTTGGCCAACAGCAGTTGGAAAAAAATTTTAAATTTAAAACACCCGAGTACAAACAAAAAAAAAATAGGCAAAAGAACTTGTCATACAACAAAAAACATCGGCAATAAGAAAAACAAGCAATTTTTTTATGTTGTACGAAAATATGTGGAAAAAATAAACGCAAATACGAGTATACTTCTGCACTATGGGCAGTAACAAGAAAGAAAAAAATTTTTTTTTATATTTTAACTGCTCAAAATGTCAACAATTGTAAACTTTTAGCAATTTTTCCCCCTCCTTCCCCTACCATTACTTCTCATCATATTAATTAAGTTAGTAGAATAGTATGCCTATACATACATACCCTTACACTTGTATGTGTTTTTGCTTTAGTGTTTGTTTGAGTAAATGAATGAAGTTTACCTCCTCAGTCTCCCAGTGTATTTGTGTATGCATGTTTGCGATTGTTTGCATTGGTGTTTGTGTAAATGAGCTGGTAGAGCATTACCAATAAAGCAAAACAAATCCACTTAACTGGTTAAAGTCACTTGGCAAAAATTGTGACAACAACAAACAACAACAACACAAAGAGTAAAGACTTAAAGTCTTGCTTAAAGAGAAAAGAGAGAGAGAGAGAGATAGAGAGAGAAAGGATAGAGAGACAAAGAGGGAAAGTAACATCACAGTGGCAACATTAATAAATAAAAATCTCTGTGTATACATTATGATAGATTTTTTGGAAGAGAAAATTACTCAACATATGGGTGACAACATTAATTTAGTTAAACTGTGTTCTCCAAACGTTAAAAGTTTAACTATTAATTAAACAACATAAATATTGCGTAACTGAGGTGTAAAGTTTGTGTAAATAATACGGATATAATATGTAAATAATATGTAAATAATGTATAAATAAAGTGTTTACAATATTTTACCGTTTAAAATATGAGCTCATAGATTGCAAATAAAATAAAAAATAAATTTCTGTTTAGTTTTAATTAAAATTCTTTATTATTCACACAATTCTGTGTGCCACTGTTCACAACTTGATGTAAACAACAACAATTGCGTTGTTCGTTATTCCTCTTTGCACTCTTTTGCGTAAACAACAACAATTGTTAGATAGATCTTTGTAACGGAGATCTTCAAACCACGAATAAGGGGAATAACCCTTCTTCCTCTCTGCCATAAACTAAACTGACTGCTGAAAACTCACTTTAGACTTAAGGAGCATCTAAAATGCAGAAGGGGAATTACTTTAATTCCAATATGTAATGTATGTGATGAGGAAAAAGCATTAAGGCATTTCATGCATGCTGAATGCAGTTCAGAAGGAAACATCAGGATGTGACAGTGTCTTGAAATTTGTCTGGACAACCATAGCAAATGTAGTCTGTCAGATATCCCTCACATGTATGTTAAATTTTTTTTTCATTCTTTGTTTTCTAAAATTATCCTTAAAAATTAACAAATTCAAGGCAACCAAAATCGAATCATGGGTGGGCCATCTATCGGTTTAAATTTGAGTCATCGGGGTTATTTCCCATCTGGCAACACTTATGTCATTCTATTCTGTCACAAAATTCAGTAAATTATCACCATTGAACGTAATTAATCGGTTTGAACGTTGGGATGTCAATTTCGCCAAAATAAAAAATTCATCTTATCGGTTGAAGATCATTTTCATCTTGGTGTGCGTGTTAATAAGCGAAATTACAGTATTTGGAGTTCAGAAAACCCACACGTGGTCTTACAGAAGCAAACACACTCATTACGAGTGATTGTTTGTTGTGGCTTGTGTTCTTTAAAAATGAGGACGGCACAATCATTGCGGTCAATGGAGACACCTTTCGCAACATGATAACCGATTTTTTTGTACCCCCGCTCTTCATGGTATTGATGTGAACGATATTTGATTTCTACAGGATGTGCTGGAACTTGACACATCTTATGTTACAATCGATTTGTTGGCTGTTTAATTAGCCGAAAAGATGATGTCAATTGGCCGCCAACAAACTGCAATTTGCCACCGTTAAACTATTTTCTGTGGAGCATCTTTATAGAAAAGTGTTATGCAGACAAACCAGAGACAATTGCACACTTGAAGGCTAACATTCGTGATGCCATTGCCGACATACGACTCTATACACTTGAAAAAGTGAACAAAAATTAGTCAGAGGTACGATGATGTTAGCTGCGATTGGCGTATGAATGAAATTGTATTCTATTTCTAACCTGAGCAATTCTACTTCACTGTTTTGGTTTTATTGAATTTTTAAATTTAAACTTTTAAATGGCTTACCCTATACAACGAAATGCAAAGCAGTTTACCATCGATACTTAATCAGCTGATTATTATATGCACGACTAATTTTTTAATTTCAATTTATAATGGAAACACCCATATATCTTAATATGTTACACACAACAGTAGACATATACGCCAGCCTTTAACAGCTCTGGTCACAAAGGAAGGAAAAAAATTTAACTCGCCTAACAGACGACGCATGGCTTGATAGTAGTGTAGCGTCGTAGTACACATCAAGACATCATATTCGAAAAAGGGATAACGGAATAAAGAACAGAAAATAACGGAAAATTCAAAACTCATAAATTGGCTTTATCCACTTAACTGTTAACGGGTTTCAGGGCATTTAAGAAAAAAAAAAATAAAATGAAAAAAAAAAAAAACCGCACAGTAAAGCAAAAAGAAAGAAAAAAAGTGTATGAAAACTGACAAAGTTTTTCTACTTTAAGGCCACACGCCAACATGCAGAGCCAAATGCAGTAGGAACCACCACTGTGGAAGCAGTAGAGGCTAAAACTAAAGCAGCAGCTGTATTTGTATAAGGATGTGTGTGTGTGTGTCTGTCAGTAGCTTTAAAAAACTCTTTAACGACCAAACTTGTGTTGAATGGCAACATTTACGCGCGTCCAAACTACGGCTAATAATGGCGACGTTTGGACAGCGAACAGTTTTCAGCCATTTACTGTGTGGCAAACGTCTAAAAACATTTGCTTTTGACACTCTTCCTCTTCTTCTTTAGATTTTAGCTAAGAAAAGTTTTTCCTCTTCTCCTCTATTTTATTTTCCTTGTGGCCGTCTTTTTTTTATTTCTTCATTTCTCTGCCGTTTCCTGGTTCGTGAATATTTTTTCTTTCATGCTGCTTCATGTAGTTGTAATTTTAGCTGCCAAAGGAATTGCACTTTAAGGATTGATCACCTCCAAAACTTGTTTCATTTGCCAAGTTTACCAAACTGTGTGTTGCTGTGACATTTTAAAGCATTTTGTTGCAACTTTTCACATCACATGCTTCAATCACCGTTAGTCACTTCAAATATAAATACTACGGGGTTTTTATTCTTTTTTACTGGCGTCAAACAAAATTTCATTTCCTGTTGGATATTTGAAAGAAAGCCCCCCAAAGGAAATAAGCTGATGAATTGCATGCGACAAAATAGTTAACGATTGAATCATCGTTCGTTTGCTATTTCAAGGAGAAAAGAATATTTTCTTCGTTGTAAATCTATTTCTTTTTTCTTTGAAACTAAAGACTAAATATTAACGACAACGAAATTTGGGCTAATGATTCTACTCCCTTAGAATTCTATAACTTGCTATACGTCTAATTCTCCTGAGGTTAGAACAGCTTCAGAAATTCTTCACATTTTAATTAAAAAAATTTTTTTGAGAAGCAAAGGCGGTTAGAAGAGGTCAATATTCTAAAAAGGATGAGAAGTACATGCGAGGTAGAGGAGGCCTTCATTTGAAGAAGTCTAGAAGGCATACTTTGTTCACGTACGGTTCATTGTGATACCACAATCAATGTTGGAACCTTCCGAAACTCAGAACAAAGCCACTTAGTTTTAAAAAGTTCAGCTGCATAGTAGAAGGCCCAGCTGCTTTAATCTCTGCAGAAGTTCTTGACCAGACGAGCAGGGCCAATGCTAGAAAAAGCTGGATGCCGACTTTACTGGGAACAAACGATAGTGAAGTCTTATGGTCATTAATAAGGAGCGATGGATGGATGATTTGCTGCAGTACAAATGCGTCACACTTAAGTGTCTAGAACGCAATAAAAAAAAAAGGAAGATACTCGCATGACATTGCTGAACGTATCCTTAGGGATTTATGCTCACTTCCCATGTTGCCCCCATCAATCTTTGAGCTGTACTTGCGGAAACTGATACTAGACTGTTAAAACTAAACATGCAATGTAGAAAATTTGATTGCAAGTTCTTTGGTTGGTTCCTCTTGCCAATTCATTGACTCTGCAGTTTCCCTGAATAACAATGTCTCTGCAATCTGCCTGTGCAATTCTTTCGAATACTACAATGTGCCGGTGCCCATGGAAAACCAATACTTCCGTCTCTATTATATTCCTTTTCGGTGAGCACATCCTTTCAAACATTTCTTCCCACTTCATAGAAAATTTCTGACCACATGGCTCCACCTCCTCTTAAGCTTATTCTGCCCGAATTATTTTATTTTTGAACCAAAAACCTCTGCTCCTAATCCAATAAATGTCCTTAACTTATTCGTATACTTTCGTACTTAAATGTTCATTACAACTCTTTAGTTCGGATTACAACCTAGCTTCTGACACCACTTTTGTTCTATGTGTGTTAATTGCATACATAAGTGGTGAGACCTACAGTCGGCGTCGGAGTCGAAAGATTTTGGGAACCTTTTCATGAAAATTTTATTTATCCTCAGAGTTTTTTCCAGACGGCTCCTAACAGTGAAATTCGCAGAGGAAATGGTTTTTTCCATATTCGTCTTTTGTTCGAGATGTCTGGACTAAGGTTTGAACCGTACCTTCATGTCTTATAAGCCAACACACTACTTACTACATTACAGCGACTCATTCGTATACCCATCTTTTAAAATGGTATGTAGTTTCTACTTTTTTCCTCACTTGCTTACTTAACTGATCATTAGGACCCTTTAGAGAGGATCACGACCTAATTTCTCACATCACTTGTGTTGTGGGTGTTAATTTTAAGCATAAGTGGTGGCCGATATACAGTTTAAAGTAGACTTGGAAGGACTGATTTTTGAGAAACTCGTCAGGCCAATTTTATTTATTCGCAGAATTTTTATCAGAAGTTTGCTGGGAGTGGAAGTCGTTGAAGAAATATTTTTTGTATTTCGTTTGGTTGGTGATGTCTGACCTGCAGCTTGAACCGTGACCTCACTTAATTGGTTATTACAACCCTTTAGTAGACCTAGCTTCTCACAGCACCCATATTGTGAGTTTGTGTTAATTTTATCCGTGTATGTGACCGGACCAACAGTTTAAAGACGACTCCGAACAACAAATTTTTGAAGAACTTTTCATGGCAATTTTATTTTCCTCACAGACTTCGTTTTGTTCGACGTCTCTGACCTGGGTCTGTCACTGGCCTTATGTCTAATAAGCCAACGCACTACCTGCTACACCCTCACATATACTCTTATTCCTGCGTCTCCTTGCAAACATTCCCAAAAACCATACTGATACTGTGCTAGGAGCAGTTAAGGAAAAAGGTGTCAGCCACTGGATTTATCGCCAGGCCTCTATAGTCTCTTAAGATTTAGTTCTCTGGTTCTAACAACAGCAAGATTAAGCTCAAAAGAGCCTCCAGTATTAGTGAAGGTCAGATTGTTATTGCATTTGGTCTGTATATTGTTAAACTGCATATATACACTGAGCGTCGAAAGAAACTGTACATTAAAGAAAATATACAAAAATGAAAAATCTAGATACTGGTGTTTCACTTTTACATCGCTTAACATTAAAATTATAAATAAAAGCTACAAAAATAAAACAATGCGGTAAACAAGCCTGTTTACAAATTACCGTACTCCTTAATATAACAACAAACACCAGCATAAAAAAATGGTAAACAAGTAAATAAAAAATACAGCAACAAACATTACAATAATAAATGTAAGCAACAAGATTTCGAGAAGGCGAAGTCATGAACGTTCGCTTTCAAGAACATTCATCAGACTGTTTACTCTGCCCTATAAAAGGCAAGGCAAAGCAGGCGAGTGAGTTAGTGAAGTTCAGTCAGTCTTGTGTGAAGACGCGGTGCGTTTGAAAAGAGTAATCATGGTTTGAAGATCTCCGTTACAAAGATCTGTCGAATAATTGCTTAGTAATTTTTATTGTTTATACAAAGGGTATAAACAGAGGAATAACAAACAAGGCAATTGTTGTTGTTTACATAAAGTTGTGAACAGTGGCACACAGAATTGTGCGAATAATAAAGAATTTTAATTAAAACTAAACACAAATTTGTTTTTATTTTATTTGCAATCTACGAACTTATATTTTAAACGTTTTTTAAAAACGTTAAACGCAACAATACATTAATAAATAACCGTAATTTTTATTTTAAAATCGAAACAAAAAATGTCGAAATATTGTCAAATTTTTTTAGGGCACTCTCCTTAAGTGGTAAAAGTTAAGTTTGGTGATTGATTGTTAGATTTTATCCATAGTGTATAGTTTCTTTTGACGCCCACTGTAGCTTAGCTGTTTAGCTTCCTATAAAAGTGTCTTCTTTTTTTGTGTTTTTGTGACTCCGTTTAAATGTCACCACAATTATTTCGTACGTATTAAAATCAAAGGCATTAAATGTTTGATCGCGTTGCAGTAATTCTTTCAATAGTTTAGCAACAAAAACAACACAAAAAAAATTCCAATAAAAATAAACTCGTCTCTCTTTTATTTGTGCAATGCCATGTCATGATATGTACGCTCTGCTCAGCTTCAGTTTCTACTCTTGCTGTGCTCGCCTTTTGCTGCAGTATACGTACCGTATACGATGACATTTTAAACACGTTGCAGTGAATGTTTTAATGATTTTGTTGTACGCGTCCTTAACTCCAATCGCTTTTCTTTTCTTGTAAAAAAGTAGATTAAAAGCAACGTATTTTGCTTTCTTTTTTTCTTTAACAGAAGAAAGAAAAGAGAGTGGAGAGGTAAAAGAGAGGCCAAGAGAAACTTTGTTTGTTTTCCACGTTTATTTTTTTTTCTTGCCTGCATCATGTTCTTGTTGTGGACATCTTTGATGACTTTCTTACGCTCGGTTGACCCTTTCGTGGCCATATTAAAAGTACATACACAACTGCTAATGCAAGTATATATGTGTGTGTGTCTCTCTGTGTGTGTGTGTTTGTATTGTCAAATACGATTTTAATTTAGATTTCCATTATTGAACTTATTTTCGTTGTTATTTTTATTGTAACTCGTCTTAAATCTTGCCATCAGTAGTTAGTTGTGTGAATGCCGTGTTTTTTCTTTGCTGCTGCTGCTGCTGTCATGTTGACCATGAGCTTCTAAATGAAGGACTCTCTCTTTCTCTCTCTCCTTGTTCATTTACAGCATGCATGTATCATTGTATGTGCATAAGTGTATGCTTGTTTTCTTTGTATTTTTTCTTTGTATGTCCATTTCCGCTCCTTTTTTCTGGTCTTGTTTTTTTCCATTGAATAGCAGAAGACCAGGTAACATTAGATCATTACGGACAATCGTGATGTGCATATCAAATGTTTTATCTTGCAAACTGAAACTGTTTTTAAATTTAAAAACTTTTATTTACAATATTTTCTTAATTTTTTTACAACAAAAATAACAAAAATTTAGAAGAAAAAAAATTGTGAAAAACTTTTCTGGTCGTATTTTTCTTTTGAAGTTCGTAAATCTTCTCTCATTTCATACGGCAAAAGAAAAGTTTTTTTTCTTAAAGACCAGTCAGTACGGCAAAAGAAAGAAAGAAACTTTACTTGCAATTCGAGTTGAGAATATTTTTAAAAGTGTTTGAAAGCTTTGCCAAGAGGGTTAATTTTGAAAGGGAGTCAGATAGTTTATAATCTGCTTGAGTGGTGGTAAAGTCCTTTAAATTTAAATCATGGAATTAAAAAAACGGCTTCAAGAGATTTTACAAATGATTTCAGGACGCCTGCATAACTTAAATAAAAAAAGAAGGAAATAGAAGATTACAGGTTTTAATAGTCCATTGTTCCTTCTTCCCAACTTACTTACTCACTTAATTGGGCATTAAGGGATTTCGGCCTGCCTTAACGCATCCTTCCAGGAGCCTCTGGTTCTTGCGCGTCTACGACAGTTAGTCACACCAATCGATGATAGGGCTTCTTCGATTTTGTCCTTCCAACGCAAACAAAGTCGTCCTCTTCGCCGACTTTCGCAGATCACCACATCAAATACCCATCTTGCCGGAGCATCGTCCTGCATTCGAACTACATGATCGAGCCAACACAGCCGCTGGATGTTAATAAGGTATACAACGTCTATATCGTTGAGGAGCTCATACAGCTCACTGTTGGATCGGATGTGGAAATCATCGCCAACTCGCACTGGACCGAAGATCTTACGTAGGAGTTTTCTGTCGAATACTATCATGGCTTCTGCATCAGTGCTTAATAGTGTCCATGCCTCTGCGCCATAAAGAAGCTTCCAAACGGAAGAATATTCGACTCCCGGATGAGATAAAGTCACAGCAAATGGAGATAAATTTCCATGAATAGCATTGTATAATTAGTAAATTAACATGGAAGGATCATATAGAAAGCATTTCGACAAAGGCCAGACATGTCATAATGCTATGCCAAGGGCCGGTAGAGAAATCCCGGGTATGAAATCCAGGAATTATACACTGAATGTATACCATGATGGTATAATAGTGTTACGAAAATGAAAAACCTACATACTGGTGTATTGCTGTTACATCGCTTAGCATTAAAATTATAAACAAAAGATACAAAACCAAAACAATGCAGTAAACAAATCTGTATACAAATTATCGTACTGCGTAAACAACAACAAACAACAGCATAAAAAAATCGTAAACAAGTAAACAAAAATACACAAACAACACTACAAGAATAAATGTAAACAAAATATAAAAACAACAACAATGAAACAACGATGTTTACATTTATAGAGATCTCGATGAACGTTCGTCTTCAAGAACATTCATTAGACTGTTTATGTTGCCACATAAAAGGCAAGGCAAAGCAGGCAACTGAGTTAGTAAAAAGTTTAGTCAGTCTTGTGTGAAGACGCGGTGCGTTTGAAGAGAGTCATCGTGGTTTGAAGATCTCCGTTACAAAGATCTGTCGAACAATTGTCTAGTAATTGTTATGCAAAAGAGTGCAAAGAGGAATTACAGACAAAGCAATTGTTGTTGTTTACATCAAGTTGTGAACAGTGGCACACTGAATTTTGCGAATAATAAAAAACTTAATTAAAACTAAATACAGATTTATTTTTATTTTATTTAGAATCTACGAGCTCATATTTTAAATGACTTTTAAAAGGTAAAAACGTAACAGTATGATTAATGATTATGGTTAGGTTGATGGGAGACAAGTCTAAAATCAAAATTTATTAGAGGATTTTGTGACCTCAGTAATCGTTTGGCTGGCAGCTTAATGTTATCGACCAAACCAACAGACTCTATAATTTCGTAAAGGTTCTTCACAAAGATATTTGAGAACTAAAATAAATGCGGTAAACTGGCAGCCACATACTGTTTTAAAAGGTGGGGACTATTTTAATTTGAAAGTACAAATGACAAGACATAGTAATACAATCTGACAGTCAGTCCGCCATTCGGCTTTTATAGAGTTATATCGAAGATAATGTGGCACTGTCTTGGGAAGCTTAATCTGGTAGGTAAGCTAAATAAGGTTACACTCTGCTGGGTCCCAGGTCATTTTTGAATTTTCGGCAATGAGCAAGCAGACGAACTTGCTACACCAACACCAATTTATGTCCTAGTCCAATGGCAAATGAGAGAACGTTTTCGAATGGATTTTCACAATAAAATCTTATTACTTCACTGTATATATACGCCCTAAACGTAACCGAAGAATCTGTTAAATCGAACTGTCAGATTTGCAGTTCCATCCAGAGAAGAGACATTTAGAGATTGACGCAAGAAATTCATGCATCACTAACTAAAGGTCTTATTAGTCGAACGTTTACGTAACGTGATGGAACGTACGTTCGTTTTTATGATATGAAAACAATGCAAATGTTTATCGAAATTACATTAAAGTTCGGTAATCGTTCTTAATGCTTTACGTTAAACAAAAATCAATCAGGTGAGACCACAACGTTGGGAAACGTTTCATTACGTTTGGCTAATCCTTCGTTAATGTTTCGAAAAGCTCTTCCTCTAAATAAATTTCATTGAATCACTGTTCGAAATCATACTTTCTCTGTCTTTCAGACTTAAAGAATCGTTCTGATTATTTTGGAGAATTATTACCCTACACACACACACTGGTAGGGAACCACATATGTGTACGTAAAATGCCCCAACGTTTTATATGTGTATGTAAACTCGCTTATTTATTGAACAGAATTAAACTAATTTTGTATCGCACGTCTATTAAAAGTGGTTTCATTTACTTGTCAGAACATCCTCTTCATATTCATTGGAAATTATGTTGTTGTCCTCCACTCATTTACCCCAAGAAGCACATTTAAACACGCAGAGTGTAGTATCGACTTCAAATAAATCCTCTGAATAATGAGAAGGTGTTGCGTGAGGTATTAAATTTAATAGGTTGGTGGTATAAAATGCATTCAGACTGTGGAAATATTCCCCACCCCCCGGCCCCTTAAAATTTTATTTCGGAGTCATTGTTCTGGTGCGCTGACGACAAACTCTGAAACTCTATGAAGAAAATTTTGAACAGAAAAAACACGCAAAACATAAACAAAATCATTAAGAAAGACGCTAAATTTACTTCCCACTGTGTATTGGAAACACAACCGCTGCTGTTTGATATTCTTATTCTTTTTTTTTTTTTGGTTTTTTATTCCCTACACCGTCAGAGGTATGGCTTGTATTGTGTTTGTAAACGTAGATGGAAATTAATTTGAAAATTAATATGAATCGGTATTAAATCGCGTTTTGAACAGAATGTAAGACAGTGCAGGCTGATGATCAGTTTTCATCAGTTTACAGAAAGCAAAGTTGCTCAATGTCATCTTCTGTGATCAGCAAATATAAAGGCAAGATTATCTCGAAGTCTTTTGTAAGCATACACAACACTCTCTGAAGACATGAGATTTTGTAAATACAACTGTAAGGACATCCAATAACTATTTCACTGTGGTCTGAGCTTGCAGCAGGTAGAGCCAAACCAAATGAAACCACATGCCCAATTCAGACCATAAGAAGTTGATAATCGCCGTCCTATAGTGTTCGCCGTTGACAGTGATGACCAAGCTAATGTTCTTCTAAAAAAATATGTACTGGTGGCAGCCGAAAATCCATAAAAAACAGTGACATTATTGTGAAATGTTTGACGTTCCTCGATCTCATGTGGATGGAAGCTTTCCAAACTTGACAATTTTGTTTGTTCACGTAACCATTCATTTAGGAATGGGCCCCATTGCAGCAGATGATTTTTCAATGCCACAGAGCCTATTTAGTTTTGTAGTCTGCTCTTCTTCCGACTTCTCAAACCTGAAAGAATGCACTCACCTTATGTTAATTTAAAAGCCAGTTCAGTTCTGTAGTCTGCTCCTCTTACTCATCGTTACCGCTTTTGCAGGAGTCGTGTGCCCACGTTGGGACTGTTGAGAGCACTTCTCAATCGGATTCAAGACATCTTTTTCAGATGAAGTGTGGAAAAATGCGACTCACCTTATATTAATTTAAAAGCCTGTTCAGTTCTGTAGTCTGCTTTTCTTCCACGTCGTTACAGCTTCTGCAGAAGTCGTGGGGAATGTTGAGAGGACTACATGTCACCATGCTACGACTTCTCAATGAGATTCAGGGCTTCTATTATTGTTTAATTCTGGAGAAATGCAATGCACCTCGTAAAAATTTATTCCGAAGGATCCAAATTGAACGGAAGCGGGTCAATAAATACTTACCGATAGCCAGGCGGCTATCAAAGCACCGAATTAAAACGTGGTGAACTCGATATCGCAGATATCTTAATAAAAGAAATGTAAGCATTTAGAAAATAATGAAAACCTATATTACCCAAGTAGAGTATCACACGGTCGTTTTGGACTGACAATACCTTTCCTTTCCCATTTTGCTTGTTTGTGTTTGCATTTGCCGCATTATAAATTTTAGTCATGTTTCTAATAACTTTGAATTAATCATCTCTTCCTGTTTCTTTATATATGCAAGTGGGTGTGTATGTGTATGTGTGTGTTTTCTTTATATTTCTGAAAAACAAACTTTCACACTCACACTCACATACTCGTACTGGCACTGGTACAGACACATGCATATTTTCTAGTTATAAAGACTAATTCGTTGTACAACATCTTGTGTAGAATGAACAAAAAAATTTATACTTTCTTCACACAGACACTCACACTCGCACACACACATGTATAACAACTGTGTGTTCATTTTTAGAATTCTAATGAGGCCACATGCTGTTGTAGGTGTCGGTATTTCTACAATTTTCTTTAAATTTCATTTTCTTTATGCTCCAAACTGAAACTACGCACACAAACAAACGCATACACAGACACAGACACAAATTCAAACGTATGAGGAGGACATGTACATACATACTTTTGTTTCAATGTTTTTTGGTTCGGTTGGTTTATTATTTAACTTTTAAATATATGCGTGTAAATTGGGTATGTATGTATGTGTACACATGCAACTGCTCTACCGCCTGTTTAAAATTACCTTCAAATCGTGTTAACGTATGTATGTAAGTGTATGTGTTTTCTTAAAAACAATTTCTTTAAGACGGAGTTGTCTTTGTCTCCATTAGAAGAAAAAGAGAGAGAGAGACAGAGAGAGAGAGAGAGAGACAGAGAGAGAGAGACAGAGAGAGAGAGACAGAGAGAGACAACAAACGTAAGAGAGAGAGGTAAGAAGAGGTTTTCTAACATTTATTTGTAATCAAGTCAAATAGATCGCTAGACATGACACGGCTGGGTGTAAATGATTCATAATCCACCTGCAATTTGTGGTTATTTGCGTTAAAATTGTCTTGAAAACATTGAAAGACAACCAAAAAGGAATTTTAAAATTTTAATTTTTTTTCTTCACAAACCATCATCTGCTAGATGTTGGAATTCGTTTATTAAAATTAAAAAAAAAAAAAGAATATTTAATCGGTACGAGTTTAAATTGTTGGCCCATTTGCCACACAAACTTTCTTCCTTCATTTTCAAACAAAGATTTTTAATTGAAATTCTCTGTTTTAAAATCAAACGTAATCCAGTGAGAGCATTCTAAAACGATAGAAATAAAGGAAAATCGAACGGACCAAGCTATGGAGTATATGGCAGATAAGACAACACTTTTGGACCACTGTGCTATGCAAAGTGACAGTCAATCTACATAGTTCGCTTTATTGTGATAACACGATCAGAATCTCCATTGTGGCACTAATCTGCATTGCTATAAAGTCCACAATACTCTCTATTTTCAAATCGTAGACTTTTAATAGCGTATCGAAAAAATTACATTCCCTTTGCTACAGGATTTTAATGGCCAGATCACGAAGATGACGTAAGTGGTGTTTTACCAACACGTCTTCATCTTCATGTGCATACATGAGATGGCAAAACACTGTGCATGACTCCCTATGAGATCACATATCAGCTCTTTAATATGGGTCTATAACTTCCTGGCCATTTGACAATCACTCGGAGGCAAGCTTCTTATATTTGCAGCCTGTATGTTGAAGCTTGAGTTTGCAGTACAGTATCGGCGCAATGTGGTGGAATGCTTAAGCTGGCCTCAGTCCTGGTTCTTTCATTCATTCTTAAATTTCCCAACATATTCTTGTGTGCCTGGACCCATGTAATTAAACTGTTCATCTATCACATGAAGCACGTCAAGAACTCAACATTCAAATTCACATTCTTGATAGCAACTATTCCTGGAAAATAAAACTCAAATTTAACTTTAGAATACGACAAAAACCCACACCTTCCTGTATAGCCACATAAATGGACATTACAAACCCTTCAGTCAGGATAACGACCTAGTTTCTCACACAACTTGTGATGTGTGTATTAGTACTATTCACAAGTGGCGGAACCTACAGTTTAAACTCGACTCTGAGCGACTGATTTTTTGAGAAACTTATCATGGCAATGTTATTTTGCTTTTAGAGTTTTTGCCATAAATCTGCTGAGAGGAAGTCGGCGAAGAAATATTTTTTCAAATTTCGTCTTCTTGGAGATGTCTGACCAGAGGTTTGAACCGTAGCCTCACGTCTAATACGCCAACACACTACCTACTAGACTACGTCGGTTTTCAAAACGTATAAATCTGCGTAATAATCATGAAGGGCTGCAGAAGAAAATGTTAATCGAAGTGACATCGTATTGGAAAGATGTGAAGAGTGGGAAAGAATTGGGCAAATAGTATAAAATTTGGATTATATTCCATCGGAGCTGGATTTTTGGTTTCAGCTCTGATGTGTCTACTTTAAACGTCTACTTCGAAGGCAAAATTTATAGCAAGAATAACACGCATATGAAAATATCTTATTTTCCTCGATTTTAAATTTAATTCAATTAAATTCTCAACAGTTCTAACACTTCAAAAGAATCATTGTAAGCGAATACCATAAACCCTGCGTATGGCATTTACCAATGAGAGAGCTCCCGTAAGTATGCAATAAATTATTGCATGAATATTAATTGCTACATACTATTGGCCTGCGTATACTTAATAAATTTCTAATGAAATATTAATCATACGCAGTGGATGTCATTTAAATTTACATTCTTAGCAAAGTTAATATGTATAGGCTTCATTTAAAATCAATAAGAATGAATTTAATTTTAATTTATTTTCTTTCCTTTTTTTGTTTTTGGAATAATTGAAATGAAATTGAATTTTATAATGGCAGAGAATGTTTTTAGCAAGGAATTATATTTATTTCTTTACCATGGCTATTTAGAAAAAAACCAAAACAGAAAATAACAATACATTACCTCTTATACAATAGAAAATCCAAACTCAGCATATAAAGCAAGCTATTGTGATGCAGTAGCCACTGTTGTATACATTGAGTTTGGAATTTTGACGATAACATTCAAAGATTAAATGGTCACTGTAGTCTAGTAAATCGTAGAAATAAACCTAGAAATTTGAAAAAATACTTTCTACGACGACTTCCTCTTAGCAAAAACTCTGATTGTCAATAAAATTGCCATGAAAAGTTTTTAAAATCTGTTGCACACACAACTTAGGTGGTGTGTGAAACTGGGTTGCAATCTTGACTTAAGTGTTGTAATGATCAATTATGTATGTATGTATGTATGCATATATTCATAATTAGGTGCCATTACTTTACCGTTTTCACATTTTAAGATACTTAAACCTTGAGTAATTTCTCTCTTAATTAAATGCCTTTCAATAAATTTATTTCACTTTCAATCTTGGCTACGCGATTTATTTGAATGTCTGTTCTTTAGAAATCTTTGGATTTCATTTTAAAATTGTCCTTGTTGTGTTTCCAGGATATTCTTTAGAAAATGACTCCGCAAATTAGGTGTTCTTTTCAAATTGTTTGTAAAATTACGTTTTTATTCAAACCAAATTATATCCCCGTATTAATGATAATGATTAAGACAAAACGGAGGAAAGAGCATAAAAAAGTATGATAAAGAAATAAAAGAAAAGCACAAGGCAAACAAAAGTGAATAAAAATGAAGGATTTTACAACTCATTAAGTTATGGCAGGATTTTGTTTTTATCAGGACGAAAAAAAAAAGATTTTTATAACAACAACAACAATAAAAGAGTATTTTTTTTTTCTAAAACATTAAATGTTGATTAAATTCCAAGTGCAAAGAATCTGTGAAAATTTGTACTCCCAAATTTTATTGTCCTGATGTTATTGCTGTTGTTATTCATTTTTGATTGCCGAGGCTGAATTATGAAAATCTTTTTAAAACAAACAAACATCCGTACTTATGCCACAGAAAAAAAGTTGCAAACTTTTTAAAGAACAAGCAAAGCAAGCAACTCCTTTCTTAACGCCCTTTTGTATGCCTACGAAATACAATAAAAATTTTATTAAAAAAAAGAATATCAACAGAAGGAAAGAAGAAATTCTCTTGGAGTCCTTAAAGGAAAATAAATGGCGTTGAAAAGTGTCTTATAAAACATTACAACAATAGATTTAATATTATAACGACAACAACAACAACAATAGCAACAACATACAAAAGCAACAATAACACCAAAAAAAAAGACACGAAGACAACGACAATTACCGAAAAAAGTAAGAAGAAAGAGCAGCTTCAAAAACAATACAAAGACAATAAGAATACAGAGTAATAACATTAAAGCCTTGAGGCACACTTATACTCCACACACATTCCATTCATATCTCTTCGTCTCTCTCACTCTCTCTCTCCCATCCACTTCTATTTACAGTTTTAATTTTAAAATTTTGTACACCCTACTCTATAATGTAAAGGCTTTGAGATCTTACTTTTCCGATTTATTTACACATTTCAGGTTAGAAAATATTCAGTCTAAGGAAGATTCTTTTCCCCAAGTCAATTACAAAAACTTTTCTATGAAAAACCTACAGCCGCTAGTCAAACTTTTGCCTTTTACTCGACATGTTGAAGCCTTTGTATACCTTGGCAACAGTTTTCAATCCAACACAGGTTCTCATTGTACCACAATTATATCGACAGCAGTCCTCTTAGTGTCTGGTATTGCCATTCAAGGTCTAATGTAGACGGATATCAATATAAATTCACAGTCTTTGGCAAGAAATATGAAAGACTGATGGCTCCAAATCCATAGTGTGGTATTGAATATAAAAATCGCTCTTACCTTATACCATATACATGCGGCGCTTTGTTCTCACTATTTCGGGCAGATTTGTCGACACTATCAGAGACAGGATGCAACTTGCTCTAGGAAAGGTTAGGGAGTGGGCATCTAGTCGTGGCTTGGGTGTTAATCATTTGTCAGACTTTGTTGATTTTTCTTTAAATTCTTGCGTTATAAAACGGAACATTATTGTTTTTCTCAATTCTTAACTTTTCATATTTTTATTGTAACAATTATTTGTATTTTTGAAGAAAGAGTTTGTAATTCTATTTAATTTTATTCGTACCTAGTTTTGTTATTAGTCAGTAAGGAATTTGTCCATTGACTTAAATAAATAAATAAAATAAATAATCCTGGTAAAACGGAGGTCGTACTCAAGAAGGTATACGCATCCACCTTTTCGTCCACTGAGATTGTACGGGGCGGAACTTGAACTCAAGGAGGAAGAGCGCTTCTTAGGCCTTATCCTGGATAGGAAGCTATCGTGGAAACCAAATATCACTAACAAACTGAGGAAGGCCTCCATCGCCCTCTATCCCTGCAACAAGGTGTTGGGAAGGAAATGGAGCCTGAGACCTAGGATGACTCACTGGACCTACACAGCGGTGGTTAGACCTATACTGACCTACGGATGCCTGGTGTGGTGGGAATTCCTAAATAAGACAACGAACTTAACCTGATACGCAGATTACAACGATCTGCTTGCATAATTATTAGTGGTGCCCTGCGCACTACTCCTACGATCGCTCTGGAGATAATCTTATACCTTCTACCGCTTGACCTATACTGCAGAGGTGTGGCGGCTAGGGTTAGTAGGCGTCTTTGGGTGACTGGACAATGGCATGCATCGAGCATTAGACATACAAGGATACTTGGAGAAATTGATATTGTCAGAAGCACTGACTATATGACACCGCGATATGAATTCTCAATGAATTTTAGGACATCCATTCCGAAAAGGGAGGACTGGAGGAAGAGTGCGGCGCACCTCGCAGGGGACTCCGCACAAATTTACACCGAGGGCTCCAAATTGGAAGGAGCCGTTGGAATTGGTATCTATTCGAAATCAATCGGAATATCCAAGACAATAAGGCTACTAAATCACTCCAGCGTCTTTCAGGCGGAAGTGTTGGCAATTCAGGCTGCGGTGAAAATTATTGTGGACAAAAATGTTCACAGGAGGAAAATCGCCATACATTCCAATAGCCAAGCAGCCATCAAAGCATTGTAATCTAGTGTAATAAACTCCAAGACGGTGTACGACTGTCGCAGATGTCTCAATAAGGTGGCGAACCGATATGATGTTTGTATCACGTGGGTACCGGGACATAAGGATATTCACGGCAACTGCAGAGCGGATGAATTGGCCAGAAGGGGCGCGATCATCGAACTCTCTGATGAATTCTCTACTTTGGGGATTCCTTTAGGTGCCTGCAGGCTTATAATTGACAATGCAATCGTAGACCTTGTCAACAGTAGGTGGGCCCTAAAGTTTCGTTGCAAATTTCCTTGTTGCCATAAAAACTACTCCACGAATCCCACACGCAAGATTCTCCTGTAAGTACTTACCTACATACATACGTATGTACATAATTGGTCATTACAACCCTTTAGTCAGTATTACGAACCTAACTTCTCAAAGCACTTATGTGGTGTGTGTTAATTTTCATACATGAGTGTGGTGAGACCTGTAGTCGGTTCTGAACGACAAATTTTTGAGAAAGTTTTCCTAGCAATTTTATTTACTTTCAGAGGTTTTGTCAGAAGATGGCTGGCAATTATTATTTACTCTGAGGGTTTTTGACAGAAGACGTTGAAAGAAAAAAAATTGTAATATTTTGTTCCCTCGGTTCCACGGATTCGCACCTAATAAGCCAACACACTACGTACTAGGCTATTGCGTCTTCCCAAAGACTTGATTTATGATCGCCCTCTGGCGTATGATTAATATTTCATTAGAAATTTATTAAGTATACGCAACCAAATAGTGTATATGTAGCAATTAATATTCATGCAATAATTTATTGCATACTTACGGTAGCTCTCTCATTGGTAAATGCCATACGTATGGTTTACGGTATTCGCTTACAATGATTCTTTGAAGTGTAAGTACTGCTGGCAATTTAATTGAATTAAATTTAAAATCGAGGAAAAGAAGATATTTTCTATGCCTAGTATTCTTGCTACAAATTTTGCCTTCGAAGTAGTTGTTGAAAGTAGACGCATCATAACTGAAACCAAAGATCCAGCTCTGTTGAGGTAAAATCTAGATTTTATACGCTTTAGCAATCCTTTCTCATCAATTACGCCTGTCCATTACGATGTCACTTCGATTAATAATTCCGCCAGCATCCCTTCATGATTATTACGGGGTCCAGTAGGTAGTGTTGGCGTATTAGACGTGAGGCTACGGCTAAAATGCAAACTATGAACCTTTCTCCTGTAAAAGTAAGTTTTTCATAACGTAGGTAGTGTGTTGGCTTATTGGACATAAGACCGAGCTTCAAACCCCAGGTAAGACATCTCAAACTAAAGCAGATTTCCGGCTAAAATTCTTAGTGTAAATAAACAAATGATTCCAAAAATCTGTAGTTCGGAGTCGAGTTTAAACTGTTGGTCCCGTCACGCTCTTGTATAAAATAAATACACACAGCATAAGTGGTGTGAGAAGCTGGGTTGTTAATGGTCAATTCTTACGTTCAAACTAAATTGAGATGAACGATTCTAAGACGTATACTGTCTAGGTAGGGCATTATAGAGTCGCATTGAACCTCATGGAATTGTTTTATTGTTTTGTTACTGGCTCCCACAATTCTACCTTAAAACTCAAAACAGCAAGCATTTTAAGCGCATTCCAAAGAACACACAACCAAAATAAAAAATTCCACAAAAAAGGCAACAACAGCAACACTAAGCTCTCAGTAGAGTGATAAGAAGAAAGTCTTGCACTCTTTGCCGAATTATCCGTTAACGAGTGAGACAACATAAAAAAATTTTAAAATTTTGATTGTTTGCGTGTGTGTGTGAGCTGATACGGAAGTGAGATATAATTTTACACACGTAAGTACAAAGGACTCTTTAATTCTGGAAGTTAACATGCCAGTAAAGGTTTTACAAATTAAAGAGAAGGTTACCACAGCAAATCGCTACCCCAAAGAAACGATTGCTGTAAAGTTGTAAAATGGATCACTTCCCTGACCAACTACATGAGTCCCCGTTATACTCCCTGAGACAAAGTGAGTATACACAAGCAGCTCAAGTGCTCTTCTTTGCAAACTGGGCTGTTCTTTCTAGCGCATTGGCACGAAGAAAGTGGTTTTTAGAATTCTCCTTATATTAGAAGTTTCGTACGTAGCAAATTTCTTTGTTCCCGAAAAACTACTTCACGGGCATCACTCGCTAGATTCTTCTGGAAGTACTTACCTAGATACATACGTACATAATTGGTCATTACAATCCTGCAGTCAGGATTACTACCTGGCTTCTCATACCACTTATGTTGTGTGAGTTTAATTTTATACATGAGTAGCGGGGGACCTACGCTGTTTAAAGTCGACTTTGAAGGACAGATTTTTTCAGAAACTTTTTCATGGCAATTTTATTCACTTTCAGAGATTTTGCCAAAAGACTGCTGGCAATTATTATTTATTCTGTGGGGTTTTGCCAGAAAACTGCTGAAAAGAAGTCGTCGAAAGAAAAAAAATTGTTTTTAATATTTTGTGCGAGATGCCTAAGCTAGCGGTTGAACCACGGTCTCGCGTCTAATAAGTTAACTTATAGTAGGTTACTAGGCTACGGCGACTTCCTAAAGACTTGATTAGTGATCCCCTTGGCGTATGATTAATATTTCATTAGACTTATTAAGTATACGCAACCAAATAGTGTGTAGCAATTAATATTCATGCAATAATTTATTGCATACTTAGGGGAGCTCTCTCTTTGGTAAATGCCACTGCTGGCGATTTAATTGAATTTAATTCTAGTAGAATAGAATATATTTCTCATGTGTGTTATTCGTATTAGAAATTTTACCATCAAAGAGTAGGTGTTGAAAGATACATGTCATAGCTGAAGCCAAATGTTTGGCTGTGTTAAGATACAATCCAGATTTTATATCCTTTACTCAATCCTTTCTCATTCATTACGTCCGTTTCCTACGATGTCACTTCGATTAACAATTCCTTCTGCATCCCTTGATGATTATTACGGGAGATGAAATTTTCTCGTGTTGTCGGAGACGTCTGACCTCGGGTTTGAACCGTGACTTCACGTCTATCAGGCCAGCACATTACCTACTAGTGTACGGCGACTTCAAGCTTCCATTGCCACTTTAACAAATTCAATGCTGGACAATGGTCCCAGAATCTTGAAGTACTTAGGGAAAATGTATAGCATTCCTACTGACTGAATGTGACCTTATTACGTTCCGTGTAAACGAATTTACCACAGTCTGAAGCTCTGAAACGTTATCAATTCTACATACATAAAGTGGGATCAACTAACCCATTGAACAGACTATCATAGAGGGTCTTTACCTAACAATTTTCAACTACTTTCACGTTTCTTACCTACCAAATTTCAAATAATTTTCCTCGAAATTATGCTTCAGCCTTGAGTTAGTCTTTCCACGCAATTTGTGTTTGAGATAACCGTCTCCTATTTAACGTTTTTAAATTGAAAAAAAAGAAAAAAAATATTTTTAATGGCAACAACATGGAATGAAATGAATTGAATTGAATGAAACTGAACGAAGGAATAAACGAGTTGAAAGCAATTTGATGTGACATTATGTCAGTTCTCTCAAAAGCGACAGGTTATAGTTAAAGTGAAGCAAAATGATGAAACAATGACTGTGGAGCATCTCTCAAGGATGCCTGTAATAGTTGTTGTCCTAAAGCGGTGGCAAACAACAAAAAAACATTTCTGTTGCACAGCCATTAGGTAGCAAAGAAAACATAAGAAAAAAAAATTATTGAAAAATAATAATAACAACAACAACAAAAAGCAGAGAGAGAGAAAGAGAGAGGGAGAGAAAAAAATGTTGACAGCGTAAAATTATTGTCACGAATTTTTGTTTTTTTTTAATGTTCAAGTGGCGTTAAAGTGTAAGCTTTGCTTCGGCTGCCACCTAAAATTCAATTCAACAGCAACACGAGTGAAATAATTTTTTTCCAAGAGTCATTGCATAAAAACGCCAAACGAAACATTACAACTTTTCGTGGCTTCACAACGTCTTTATGTCTCTGTCTCTCTGTCTAACTGTCTGTCTGTCTAACTGTCTTTGATGCAGCATTAAAAATCTACTGCTACACACACAACATGCCTGGCAACGTTATAAATGAAAATTTCTTAACACTCGAACAGTCTTTAAATTACACAAACACATACAGACGCACTAACATACATACATACAAAGATTTAGAACAGGATTTATCCTTTTAACAATTTTGTCATCACTTTGTTTGTCTTACGAGATGAGATGATTTGAGTTGAGCAGAGATGAGTTGCTGTTGCCGTACGTTGTTGTCTTGTCTTGTCTTGTCTTGCGTTGTGTTGTGTTTGGAAAAGTGTTGTCAATGCTAACGCTTACGCCACTGTTATTGTTGCTTCTTGTGTTATGATTTTGTCAACAGTCTTTCAATTGCTGACTGCCTTGATGATGACGTCAACATAAAAGCCAACATCATCACCAGCCCCGTCAACTAAAAATCTCGGGGTTTTTTCTTTCTTTCTCCTCTCAGTTCATATTTTTCGCTGGAATTCCTTTTTTGTTGTTGTAAGATTGTTTATAAATTTTGTTGTAACTTCCGTTATACTTCCGTTATTCGTTAGGCAAAATGAAATTGTATTAACGGTGATATTTTTTTGTAAGTGCAACACGCTACGAATTTAAATGAATCATGAAGACCTCTTAGAAGACTTGTTCGAATTAAAATCTGCCAGTTACTTACGGCTTTCGTACAGCTCCTTGATCAAGCAAAACTTTTGAAGAAAGCTGGCATAAGACAGTTGACTAGGGTTACTTTCGCATACTCTAACAAAAAACTTTAACTCTAACGACATAATTGTGTCGATAAAGCCTAAAGGGCACTGCTCTGCTGCTTGCAACGATGATGCCCTGTACTTTCATTGATAATGTTACAAGTGCCCGAAGGTATCTTAAAGAAGAACCTTTAATGCGTTAGGTAGAAGGCTTAATCGCTGTAGTTAGCGCCTATCATGGGATCTCATTTTATCAAAACAGAACGGCATTCCTAAGAATTTCATTTGAGATGGGGAGGTAGGTAGCGCCTATCATGGAATCTAAATTTTTCAAAACAGTCGGACACTGAGGTTCCAAATATTGGCCATGCATACATGCATACATAAATGGTCATTACAACTATTCAATCAGGATTACAACCTACCTTCTCACACCACTTATGTTGTGTGTGTTAATTTTATACATGAGTGCCGGATTTTTTTAAGAAACTTTTCATGGTAATTTTTTATTTATTCCCAGAATTTTTGTCGCAAATGTTTCGTTTTGTTGGAGATATCTGGTCTGATCTGGGCTCACGTCAAACAAGCCAACACACTACCTATTAGACTACGGAGACGAAGGCGTTGTTGGGCATACTTTCTTGAATTCATGTAATTAACTAGCTCATTAGCTTAATTTTTAAACAATTCAAAGGGTAGGCGAGCACAGTCTGCAGCCTCATGGCCGCATGGTTGGGCGGCGAAATCTTCATGTCATCATCATCGATTGGTTTCGGTACATTAGATGGTGTCATCATCGCCTCGTAGTAGAGTAGAGAAGTGTTGCATTCATAGCCTCTACACCACTTGCAAATTTGTAGACAAGTTTCCTTTTGCATCCTTGCAAGAATAGGCTCCATTTTGGAGCACCGTTCCTACATCTCCATAAGTTGGCTTACGCACGCTCTCGATGTCGTCATAGCCTCGCAGTAGAGTAGAAAAGTGTTGCATCAATAACAACATCACCCAACCTTCCCTTAGACGCTTTGGTAAAATTTTCGAGGATCGTTTCTACATCTGCACAAGTCGGCTTCTTCACGTTCTCGCTTTACCTGCCTACTCTTCTTTATCTCTCTTTCCCGTTGAATGCATCCGCCACAAGTTCCTTCCCTATGGTTAATCCATACGCCTCAATAGGCTTCTAATCTTATAGCGGCCGATAATTATGTCCCAAATAAACTTATCCCAGACGACAAGGGAAAATAACTCTGAATATTCTGCTAGAAGTTATGTAGGTTAACTTGATTTTAATCACCCTTAAAGCCCATTCTCATATTACGTTGAATAGGGTCCTGCCCTCTTTCCATCCCCTAGGGATGTACCCAACATCTAGACTATTCCTGAAGATCTAAATAAGCTACGGCTTAAATAATCGCATTGGTCTAGTGAGTAGACCATTAGACAATGGCGAGTTTTAATACAAACGATTTATTTTCCCCCCCTTAATTAGTTTGTGTCACATCGGACGAATTTTATTTCCAATTTTTGCTTTCAATCCTGCAATTAATGTAGCAGCCTTAACGACTAACTTAAACTCGGTATTACAGACCCCTTGCAATAACTCCCCTTGCAATAACTCCTTCTAAGCAACTTAACAAAGAGGCGCTAAAGTCTAACCAAAGAAAGATTTCCTTGAGAAGGTAGATTTGTTGTAAACTTCTCTTGGGATGAGAAACGTTGACACAATATTTCGTGGATTATGCCGGGGCATAATAAAATTTCATAATTAAACAAAAACAACTACAACAATAAGATGAGAATGAGAAAAAGAAAAGATTTTTTGTTTCATTTGTTCTACTCAACGTTTTTAAATGCCGCCTTGTCTTCGTTGCCGCCTTGTCTATACGTTCTCTACCATTCCCTATGACATTTCTAATGCCATTGTGAATGTAATCAAATTAGAGAAAGTGAATTAAACAACAACAAAGAGAGGAGAAAGACAATTTTTTCTTTGTCTTCTCTCTCTCTCTCTTCGTTTCTCGCTCTCCTGATTTATTTTAAAATAATGAGTGTACAAAACAAGAGAACAACAAAACTGTTTACTGAGTCTCCTGATGAAATTGTTGCCTACATTTAGGATGATGAGCTGAATGTCGACACCAATGTACTACCACAGAAGAAGAGGTAAACTTGTAAGTGTGCGTGTAGATGTGTATTGTATATACTTTAGGTATGGAAGTTAAAAAGTTTTGTGAATTGAGTCATGATATATTTATTCTATTCTATTCTGTCCTCTTCTCTTCATATTCCTTATGATTTGGGTTAAATAGGGTAACGAAAGAAAGACAGACAAGGCAGCAGTGGTTAGGGAATAAATAAATAAAAAAAAAAAGTTTTCCATCATAATTAATAAAGTCGACAATGCAAAGCAATAAAGGAATGTCTTGACTTGTCACTTGATAATGAAATGAGCAGCGAAGAGAGAGAGACCGAGAGAGAGAGAGCGCTTCAAAAAGTTGACATAATTTCAAAGGAAAAAGTTTTAAAGGAAATATTTCCCTTTTTTTTGTTTTTTTGTTGACGAATTATTAGTTCTTATGGCAATAAAATTAAAAACGTAATAAATTTACATTTGTAAGCATGCATGGCAGAGAGAGAGAGAGAGAGACAGAGAGAGAGAGATTTTATTCTCTTTTTATTTTATTGAAATTTCTTCTTGAGAAAGTAATTTTGTTTTGAGTTTTTCGGGAAGTGACTTTATTAAGCAGATTATTAAGATTGTTTTGTGATTAAAGGATACATTTTTTAATGACATCATTATTACATATCCTGAAGGTATTGTATTGTAACAACAAATCATATTTGTTTGCGATAATGGCAAACAAATAAAATACTTTTTTTTATTGGTTTTATCATGCGAGATAGAGATGTTAATTCAACAAGACAAAAATTTAACACGGGAATTTCATTCCATTTTACTTTTTCTTTTTAAACCAATACTCAGTGCATGATCCCGGGTCTCTGGTGGCAATTGACCATCAAGGCACACTTTTTTGTTTGGTTCGGTTAGCAGATATAGCTTAACATAAAATCAAATACGAATCAATAAACTTTGCCATAAAACCTGTATCGGAAAATGGAGTAGAAATAACAGACATTTTATATACTCTCTCAGCGATTAGTCATTCTAATAATCCAAGTAAGTTCGTTTACAAATTTTCGGTAAACGTAACTGAAGTCGCCATAGTCTAGTAAGCAGTGTGTGGGATTTTTAGACGTGAGGCCACGGTTCAAACCCCGGTTCAGAACAAACTGAAATACGAAAAATATTTTTCAGGGACTTCCACTCAACAGATTTCTTGCAAAAACTCTCTGAGAGCAAAATAAAATTGCCATGAAAAATTTCTCAAAAATCGTTCGTTCGCAGTCGCCACACACACTATGTGAGAAGCTATGTACGTTGTAATCCTGATTAACGGGTTGTAATGATGAATTATGTATGTATAGATGTAACAAAATCCATCATCTCTGGTAATATTAAATGCAAAAGACAAAACTATGAACTCGCCATAGTCTAGGATGTAGTGTGTTGGTTTATTAGAAGAGAGCCTATGGTTCAAATCCATGCTCAGACTTCACAGACAAAACGATGTATGAAAAAATATTTCTTTCGACCAGTTGCTTTCAGCAGTCTTCTGGCAAAACCTTTGAGAGTAAATAAAATTGCCATGAAAAAGTTTCACAAAAATCTGTCGTTCGGAGTCGTCTTTAAACTGTAGGACTCATCACTCATCTATAAAATTAACACCCAACATAACTAGTGTGAGAGCTAGGTCGCAAACCTGACTGACGGGTTGTAATGATCAAATGTGTATCATTTAGAAGAGAGCCTGTGGTTTAAATCCAGGCTCGGACAAAACGAAATTGGAAAAAATATTTCTTTGGCGACTTCCAGCCTTCTGGTAAAAATTCTGAGCGTAAATAAAAAATTGTCAGGAAAGGTTTCCTAAAAATCGGTCGTTCGGAGTTGACAATAAACAGTAGATACCGCCACTTATGGATGGTTGTAGCATCTTAAATTCTACAAGTTTACCACTCCCTAGTAACCAGGTACTCAAATAATGCGGAGTATACCACCGATACCGATATGTACGTAGTATGAGACGAGAACCCGTGGTTCAATTCCTAGTTCAGACATCCCTGTAAATAGTATAACCATGAAATGTATCTTAAAATTCTGCTGTTCGGAGTCAACAATAAACAGTAGATCCCACCGCTCATGGATCAAAATAACAGACACAATATATGTAAGTGTTGTGAGAAGGTAAGTTGTAATCCTGACTGAAGGCAGTTATGTATGTATGTACCACCCTACACATTTCATAACATTAATACATCTTGTGTTCTCCTACGCCAACGCTTTAGTTGTCAAATTTACGCTGAACCAGTTCATACATTCCTTTTCCGCAAGTACCTCCGCCTGGTAAATCATATTTTGCTTAGGTAAACGGAAACATAATCTGATTTTTGGTTCTACAATAAGACATACATGCCCACATTTAAAGCCACCCATATAGCATCTAGTCACAACAGTCTGTTCTGGACAGGACTACGTTTGACAATCAATCGAGTAGCAGAGTCATACAATTGATTGTAAGAGTTTTGGCATTTATCCTTTCTGCTGAAGCAAAAACTTTTGAAATATTTCATGTTGCTCCCATAGTCTGGAGCTGACATGCCCTAATTTCTATTAACAGGACAGACAGTGACGTCTTCAATGAACCATTTAACATAGTTGTCATGCAGTATTCTGATGATAGATATAAACTACTAGACCAATAACTATTGTCGACCATAATCCTTTCCTAAAATTGTTACTTCCATCTTATTTTCCCACCCAGCATAACTTTTAAGTACCTTTTGGATATCTTGATCACAAAGATAGGATGAGTTGAAGAATAAATTCAAATTCGACGAGAAAAGTCATCGACCAAAGAATGCAAGTCAGTGACCAAAAAATGCATGCCATCTACCAAAGAATGCCAGTCATCGCTCAAAGAAATGCACGTAATTGACAAAAAATGCAAGTCATCGACCAAAAGAAATACACGTCATCGACCACATAAATGTATGTCAACGGCCAAAAAGTGCAAATCATTGACACAAAAAAGCAAGTCATCGATCAACAAACATGCAAGCCATCTACCAAAGAATGCCAGTCATCGCTCAAAGAAATGCACGTAATTGCGACCAAAAGAAATGCACGTCATCGATCATATAAATTCATGTCATCGGTCAAAAAGTGCAAATCATTGACCAAAAAATTAAAGTCATCGACCAAAAAACATGCAAGTCATCGCCCAACAAATTCAAGTCTTACACCAAAGAAAATGCAAGTCATCGACCAAAAAAAAATACAAGCCATTACACAAAAAAATGGAAGTCATCGACAAAAAAACGCAAGACACCGACAATTTTGCCTAATTTATAAGAGAATTTTTGTTGGCTCATTTGAAGAAAACAATAGCTTCATCGCTTATATTTCCGTTCTCAAGCAACGCCCGATACTGTTTTGGAAACCTGTTTTGGAATCCTCGTTCTAATAGCTATCCAATGCAGTAGCTCCGATAACCACACTTTATTAAATTTTATCGAATTTTTCCCGCTTCTGAGAGTAAAAATAAAATTGCCATGAAAAGCTACTCTAACCTCGTGTTCGAAGATAACATTAAACTGTAGGTCCCGCCACTCGTGAATAAAATAAACGCATACAACATGGGTGGCGAGAGAAATTAGGTTGTAATTCTGACTAAAGTATTGTAACAAACAACACCTAATTTGACAGATGTAGCTTCAACAAGATGGTCGTTATTAACTGTGAAAATTCGGGAGTCACTGCTGTACTTCCTTCTCTTGCTGGACTTCTTCTCATTGCAGTGGCTTCATAGTATTTCAAAAAGTTGGTGAAAGATTTTGGAAACAAAATCACCAAATTCTAAATAAAGCCTTATTTAGAATAGAGAATAGAGAATGAGTTTAAATTAAAGAACCCTATTAACTTGTAGCCGTAAAAGAAGAAAACTTATTTTGAATTCTTCCTTATTTGATGAGTAATTCCAGACAGAATTTAAATGATGACTTGAATGAAATTTCAACCAAAAAAAAAAAAAAAAGAAGAAACGTGTGAACAGCATAATCAACAGCAGTAGCAGTGTTAATGGCGCTGACAGTAAAAGTCAAGTTTTTCTCTGTTTTTTCTTTTTTTCTTCAGAGCTTTTTACGTCCATGTCCATAGCCATGGACTCACAAATAATTAATCAAAGCCAAAAAGGTGTCACATAACATTAATATTAACTGGTTGGTGGCAAATGAATAACCAAAAAAAAAAAATAAAAAATAAAAGAAGGAAAAGTTTAAAACAAAATATTCACGTTCTTTTGCTTCATAGACATACCAAAATAAAAAAGGTTGGCTTGGATGGCCTACCAAACATGTAGTCGGCAGGCATCCCTTTTTTGTTATTTTTTTGTCTTTTTTCTCATTCTATTTTCATTTTTGGTTGGCAAAATAAAATAAAATAGAAAAGTTTACAAATTAACAGTCTCCAAGGGGTGACAAATGTCATTTAACATTAAGGCCTGGTTACACTTCAGTTTTGTGAACTCATCCAACATTAGTGGAGTGACGTTTCTTTTTTTTCCTTTTTTTAATGATTAAATTGTACTTTTTTTTCCTAAGAAGACAAACAGAGAAGTTCAGCGTTGACCCTCAAAGAATAATTTTAATGTCGTTGACACCCTACAACCCACACAATTGGTTTCTGTAAATTACCAGTGCATACATAGATGGTCATTACAACCCTTCCGTCAGGATTATAACCTAGCTTCTCACATCACTTTTGTTGTGTGTGTTAATTTTATACAAGAGTGGCGGCACCTACTGTTTAAAGTACACTCCGAACGACAAATTTTTGAGAAATTTTTCATGGCAATTTTATTTTATTTTATTTTTGCCAGAAATCTGAGAGCAAGTACCAAAGAAAAATTTATTTGTATTTCATTTTATTGGAAATGACTGACCTGGGGTTTGATCCGTGGCCTCACGTCTAATATGCCAACACACTACGTACTAGACTACAGCGATTTTCAAAAGGTATAAATTCGAAGTGACATCGTAGGGGACAGACGTAATGAATGAAATAGGATTGGCTAAAGAATATAAAATCTGGATTGTAACTCAACAGAGCTGGACCTTTGATTTCAGTTATGACGCGTAAAATTCAATACCTACTTCGATGGTAAAATTTCTAATAAAAGTAACACGCTTAGAAATATATTCCATTCTCCTCGAATTAAATTCAATTAAATTGCCAGCAGTTCTTACATTTCAAAATAAACATTGTATTGTATGGCATTTACCAAAGAGATAGCCGCCCTAAGTATGCAATAAATTATTGCATGAGTATTAATTGCTACACACTATTTGGTTACGTATACTTAATAAATTTCTAATGAAATATTGATCATACGCCATGGGGGGTCACTATTCAAGTCTTCAGTAGGTAGTGACTAGACTTATTAGATACGGTCTCGTGGTACAACCCCTAGCTCAGGGATCTCAAGCAAAACAAAATATGAAAAAAAAAACTCTTTCTACGATTTCTTTTCAGCAGTCCTCTGGCAAAAAGTCTGAGAACAGAATAAAATTGCCATAAAAACATTCTCAAAACTCTGTCCTTAAGAATCGAACACTCATGTATCGGTTATTTCGATTCTGGTAATACTTATGCCGTTCTATTCCGTCACAAAACTCTGTATATTATCTCCACTGAAATCAATGAATCGATTTATGCTTGAGCAACGTTGGCATTTATTGGAAATTTATTTCCAAAACAAAGACAATTGATCGGAAATTGCATGAAAATGTCGTACAAAATTTGGTCGCAGAGAAGGACCAACAGTGCCCGGTAAACGCAAGTTCATTGCTTAAGTTTGTGAAACTGGTTTCACTGTTGTTGAGCCAAGACGTGAGGGTACTCATACACTGCATACACCCAAATATATCGAAGCTGTGGCTGAGCGTGATAATCTATCAACATCAACTCGTCATCGTTCTCAGGAATTGACATTTCACGCACCAATTTACGTTGAATTTTGCGAAAAGATCAATTGGTTCAAGAGTTGTAGCCGGATGATCATCCGCTTCGCTAGATGAGCCGACGAAAAACTGCACGATGAAGTCGATTTAGCCAAAAACAAAACGCCTTTTCATATGAACAGGATTTTCATTTTGATGAGTACGTTAATAAACAAAATTGCCATATTTGGGGCTCAGAAAACTCGCTCAGAAAAGCCAATGCACCCATTACGAGTGACCATTTGGTGCTACCTGTGGAACGGAGGCATCATTGGTCCAAATTTCTTTGAAAATAAAGACGGCGCAACCATTACGGTCAATGGAGACATCTATCGCACCATGATAACCGCTCTTCATGGTTTTGATGTGAACGATGTTTCGTTGCAACAGGATGGCGCAACTTTTGACATATCTAATGGCACAAACGATTTATTAAGTCAAACGTTCGATGGCCGTTTAATTAACCGAAATGGTGATAGCAATTGGCCGCCAAGAAGCTCCAATTTGACACTGTTTGGACTATTTTCTGTGGGGCATCGTTAAAGAAAAGTGTTATGCCGACAAACCAGAGACGGTTGAGCATTTAATGGCCAAAATTCATGATGCGATTGGCGAGATGCGACTCCAAACACTGGAAATAGTGCACGAAAATTTTTACGATTGAATGAGGTACTGTGAGGCCAGCCGCGGCTGCCATATGAATGAAATAAGATTCCTTTCCTAACCGGAACAATTGTACTTCACAAAAAAGAAATAAAATACATATGTGTGTATATTAAATAATTTAAAATTTAAATGTGCCGGTATAAGGCATCACGTTGTCGTTTTTGCCCTGTTAAAATTTTTTTCCAAATTTTTGTTTTTGTTTTTAAGTAAATAAACACTCTCCCACCACATCCACACCCACTTACACACACATATTGGTGACAAAACAAACCAACAAATAAACCCTTTTCCGGTCTAGGGATGTATTTGTCTAAATTGTGGCAAAAAAGATTATAAACACCACTACCTAGCCTACTAGCCTCCAGTCTAAAACCTAAACAGGATAATATTACACAAACATACACAAAAACGCATACAACAACAACCAAACGCACATATTTACCTTTCGGCCGTTTGTGTCAATTGTCACTTGATTAAACAAAATGCCAGTGGGAGTTAGGAAAAGAAAAAACACTTAAACAAACAAACAAACACACACACACAATGGTGAAGTAAACAAACACTCTCCTCCTTAAATGGACAAGGGGAGATCAAAAAGTATTGGGTTTAAGGAAGTTCTCTCAGTAAATAGTCTTCCACAAATAAAATGGAGCAACAAATTGTTTTTAATTGTTTTTTTAATGTCGAAATGGAAAGAAATTGGCCTCAAAAAAAAAGGAATCCTTTTGTTAAGGGTGGGTAGCCAAGACTTCTAAGGTGTAACTCGACAAGATTTAAAGGCAAGCATGGCTAGTAAGAATGAAGGTAGGATCCATGTGCCTTTATAGGAATGAAGTCCTTTGCATATGGCAATGAAGACCAGAGGTATGGTGACTTTGTTTAGAATAATGAGAGTTAAGTCTAGCAAAAGATTCCTAAAAGTCCTAAAAGGTGACTTAATAGATCCAGGGACTGGCAGTTCCATTCTTAATTGTACACTGGCATACACCGACATACTCTATAATTTTAGGCCAATATTTTGCTATGAGACTGGTGTGGAAGTGACAAACGATGCCGTAATTTTATGCCATTGAAAGATGTGTATTTTAAACGTTTTTAAAAGGTAAAAAAAAACGTTTAAAACATGAGCTCGTAGATTGCAAATAAGATAAAAATAAATTTGTGTTTAATTTTAATTAAAATTTTTTATTATTCGCACAGTTCTGTGTGCCCCTGATCACAACTTGATGCAAACAACAACAATTACTTTGTTTGTTTTCCTTTGTTTACACCCTTTGCGTAAATAATAACAATTGTTCGACAGATCTTTATAACGGAGATCTTCAAACCACGATTATTCTCTTCAAACACACAGCGTCTTCACACAAAAACTTTTATTAACTACGTTGCCTGCTTTGCCTTGGCTTTTATATGGCAACGTTAACAGTCTGATGAATGTTCTTGAAGGCGAATGTTCGTGGGTTAGCCTTCTCGAAATCTCCTTAAACTTTGTTTCACGATTTTCTGCATAATTTTTATATTTTTTTCGATTTCAGTAAAAACTTCTAAATATACGACGGCCTGCGATAAGGCAATAATATTGTATTTTTGTTTGCCACCTAAAAGTATACACCTAAAAATATCAGACAGCAAGATCTACAATAACTACCAGCAAAAGATGCTTGTGATTTACAGAAAAATTTAAAAACGAAAATATCCTATCACTTATTTGCATTTATTTGCCTAACTTTTCATCATCGGACATATATTTGTTGTTGTTGCTTCTATTTTGCTTACAACAACATGGCAGCGGGAAAACAATTTTTATTTTCCTTTGCTGGCATATTTTCGGTGTGTTTTTTCACCGACACCCAACACATCCCTTGAGCCATAAGGAAAGAAAAAAACGGAAGCGGATGTTGGTTTTTTACAGTGGGGCTGTTTTTTTTTTGTTTTTGTTTTTGTAATCGTGATGCTACTACCGCTGGCAGCAGCCACTATGGCTGTGGCTGTGGCTATGGCTGCTTGACAGTCTTGGTTAGAGCTCTGGGGCTCATAGGAAAGAAATGAAAGGAAAAACGAAACTTTTGCAAGAATTTTTGAAAATTTTCTCTTTTTTTTCTTTTTTGTTGAGTCATGTTGTGGGAGTAGAGTGTAAGAGAGAGAGCATAGTGAAATGAGTAAATAAAACAATAATTAACTAATTTAAATTCAAACCATACAACAAGTGCTTCCTTCTTACACAGTTTTATTCCCATTCAACCATTCATTCTGTTGTTCATTCATTCCATCATTCCTTCATTCATTCATTCATTCATTGTATTCCCATACAAACAGTTGCTTGTAGCCTTTGTAAGGCAGTGAGTGTGGCATTGGTGTTAGAAGGAGAAAATAAATTTGAAATTGAGTAGAATATGTCCTCCTCTCTCTCCCAGAGCTAAGAAAAACAAGAAGAAGAAACAGTAGCAAAAAAAAAATTGAAACCCATTAATGTTACTTTGTCCATGATTTAGTAGAGATAAGTCATTCAAAAGTACTGTCTCATCATCATCACCATAATCATTATCATCATCGTCATCTACTTCACACTGCAGCAGTTTTTTCTTCCTCGTTGTTTTTCTTCTTAATTTTTTTCTATATTTATTCATTTATTTGTTGTTGTTATTGTTGTTTTATTTTTCTCGGTTAAATTTGTGGCAAATGGGTGGCTGGGCGTTGGGGCAGTTGTTTATAAAAGTTGGTTGCACAGGCTATTGTTTGTTATTTAGTGGCTTGGTTTTGGGGTTCCATTTTTTTGCCTCTTCTACTATTTCTTACTTTCCTTGTGTTGTTGTTGTTATTTTTCTGTGATAATGATAAAATATTAGACATTTGTTGCTGCAACAGAAAGAATGTGGAAGTTAAAGAAAATTTGTTTTATATTGTAGACTAAACGTTGACATTTTTTTCTTTCTATTCTTCAGCTACTCATCCATCTGTGGTGCGTACTTGTACGTTACTTTACTTTACTTTCTGTATTTCATTTTAAGGCCTTTAGTGCTTTTCGGTTTGGACGGCATTAATCAATCGTCATGAATAATCAAAGAAATGTTCCCAGTCCCCAAGAGATTATTCTTGTAGGTAGGCACGTATTTACTTGTGAAGACGCGATGTGTTTTAAGGGAGTAATTCTGGTTTGAAGATATCCGTTACAAAGATCTATCGAACAATTGTCTAGTAATTGTTAAAGTTTGCACAAAGGGTGTATACAGACGAATAACAAACAAAGCAATTGCTGTTGTTTACATCAAGTTGTGAACAGTTGCACACAGAATTGTGCGAATAAAGAGGAATTTTAATTAAAACTTAACACAGATTTATTATTATTTTATTAATTGATTGCAGGGCCAACGAGCACGCCAGGACTGGTGCACTCCTTCCGGAATCTTCTTCAATCGACTTGGGTATGCCACTTACCTTGGTCAAGTTGACCATTGCGTGGAAATTCTTTATGGACGCCAACTTATCCTGTAGCAATGAGGACCCCTGCTCCACTGCTAGACTCACTTGGCCCTCGATGGATATAAGGCACACCAACCAGTTACTCGAAATTGGTCGTAACGTCATCTAAATCACTGCTGCCATGCTTACAGATCATTGAATGCAGAAAGAATGCAGCTGCCATCTAACGACTTCTGTCGTGGGTGCAGATCCGCTGAGGAATAAGAGACTGTTATCAACTTTCTTTGTCAATGCCCATCTCTTGCAAGGTACAAGTATAGATTGTTTGGCGTTCCAACTCTTCTCAGCTTGACGTATCGGGCGTATGGTAGTCATGCTTTTAATGTGCAGCCCTTGCGCTGACCAACTTTTTCTTCTTCCCTATTTTGGTAGAACTTGGTCAGGGACAGGGACTGCGATCACCTGTGGTGTCACAACGGGTATCAAAGTTAGCACTCTAACCTAACCTAAATAAAAGGCCATGTACGGTGTGGCACTCTTCAATAATGCAAGATGTAGAACCGAATCACCCAGGTATTATGTAACTACATTGTGCCGGTGATGTAACGATCTTCACTGATAGCTTAAAAATGAAATTAGCAACTGGATCTGGGGGCCGATACAGATAAACTGGCACTGACCGAGTCATACAGATTATCTATCCAGACCAGCGTATTTCAGGCGGAGAGCTTTGCTATTGAATAAGCTGCACGCATGATTGAAACCGGGTGACCTACCTCCTGAGAATTAAAAGAGTGTCAGGAATTGTATGGACTCTCGATACAACCTCTACTGGGTTCCACTGATAAGGATGGACGGACTGGCAAGTATGGGATCGGAGATGTCTGAGGGGACACGAAAACTTTACCAAATTGGAAAAAACAGCATGAAATTCAACAAACCGTGGGTGTTCCAGGAACGTAAGCGGGACACTGCGCAGTTGGCAGTTTCGCTGATAAGCCGGGTCTGCCTCAACAGGATTGCTGCCGAAGCTACTGTGATGTGGAGGAAACGGAAAACAAGTGTCCTACACTTCAGGACGGATGCCATCGGTTTTTGGGTGATAGAAAGTTTGAAGATCTGGGCATGGTGGCGAATGTGCCACTAAGAGAACTGGCCGGATTTATTCGGAGCTATGGGTGCTTCAAACTCACAACTAACGGATCATGACAAGGGCGCTTACCTCACTCTGGGTAACAAAATGTGGCCATATGGCTACCGAGTCAACTTACCTCTGAACGGTATGCTATCCGCTAACCTAATCTAGCCTTAATAAAGGAAACTACAAGGGATGACAGACAATCTAATTATAAGTATTGAAAAAATATTTTGTGATTTAACCTTGCTATTGATCGCGATATTGCTCAGCCTTTCTCATATTAGCTCAAATATGAAGCCTTGTGTTCGATATCTTCTTATCACTTGTTTGGTTAAGTAACTGAATGAACAGCAGCTTACCTTACTTCCGGAGACCCTGTGTCAAAAGGGTAATGCTCCGTTGAGACTTTATGTTTAACGTGAGCATCAGATTCTAAAATTTGACCATAAGAGCCTTGCAATCATACAGTTCAATATGGAAATCCAAAATGTTACGGACCTATTTACTCGGTTGTTCCAAACCTCTCTGATAATATTTTTACGTTTTTAACTTTTAAAAACGTTTAAAATATGAGCTCGTTGATTGCAAATAATATAAAAATAAATTTGTGTTTTAATTTGAATTAAAATTCTTTATTGTTCGCAGAATTCTGAGTGCCACTGTTCATAACTTGATGTAAACAACAACAATTGCTCTTCTTTGTTATTTCTCTGTTTACAGCCTTTGCATAAACAATAACAATCACTAAGCAATTATACGACAGATCTTTGTAACGGAGATCTTCAAACCACGATTATTCTCTTAAGCAGAACGCGTCTTCAATCAAGACGGCCTCAACTTCAGTCATCGGTCGCCTGCTTTGCCTTGCCTTTTATATGGCAAAGCAAACAGTCTGATGAATGTTCTTGAAGGCGAATGTTGGTGGCTACGCCTTCTAGAGATATCTGTAAATGGAAACATCGTTGTTTCATTATTGTTGTTTGTGTATTTTTGTTTACATTTATTCTTGTAGTGTTTGTTGTTGCGTTTTTGTTTACTTGTTTATCAATTTTTCTATGCTGGTGTTTTGTTGTTATATAAAGCAGTACGATAATTTGTAAACAGGTTTGTTTACTGCATTGTTTTGTTTTTGTAGCTTTTGTTTATAATTTTAATGTTAAGCGATGTAAAAGCCAAACACCAGTATCTAGATTTTTCCATTTTCGTAACAACAATATCTTCTATCTTAAAAGGCAGTTTTTATTATGAACTTTATTTAAATTAAAGCTTGCGACGAGATTTAGTGACAATAGTCGCAAGGAAAGGAAGGGTTTTTCGCTGAGTAAATAACTGCCGAGTTTCAGTCCTTTTTAATTTCACTCTTTAAAACGTATTGCATTCGTATTTATATTCACCAACTCACCTTATAGCATAAGATGGTGGTGAAAATCGTTTAGTTGGTTTGAAATGCATTTCCAGAGAGCATCAACAATATTTGCAATAATACGGGGAAATTTTTCAAATCGAATGCAACGAAAGAGCATCACTCTATGCCAAAGACAAACTCTGCAAATGTAACCATAATGGGCGCTCTTAAGCCATAAAGAAAGAGTTAAGCAAACGAACAAACGTTTTAAGAGCATAATAACGTTTAGCAAAGAGACCGTTACAGTTACGTTAGATAAAAATGGGAACTGAAACAAAAAACCACAAAACAAAATGAAAGAAAACAAAAAAAATAGAATAAATTCAAGAGGAAAACAAAGAAAATTTTTTAATACAAAACATATGGTGGCTGGCAAAACGTTATTAAATGTTGTTTCGTTTTCTTTTCTTTTTTTTTTCTCTTTTTCACAGGAAAATATTTACGTTAGAAGCCAAGAAGTGGGCACATGATTTAAAGGTAAGAATCCTTAATCTGCAGTTAATTTTTCACTTCATTTAAATGTTAACGTAGCCGGTTTTAATATGTCTCTTAAACCCATGGTGCTGCTGCTGTTGTGGCATATGCCACTTAAATGCTAGAACCCCTTTGGCCAAGCATTAGTTAATTTTGCGGTTTAATAGCCAGTTTTGTAGCAGACTTATGGCAGTTGTCTGTGGTCATATCTTTGCCTCCAGTCATATCGCAGCGTATCTATTATTAACGCTCTTCTTGGATCAGGAAACACTTGGCCTACCATTTACACTTGCTTGGAGAGCTATTAAACAGGCATCATAATTCACTGGGCATATTAACCCATACATGTGTGTGTATGGGGGTACAAATGTATGTGTGAATATTTAAATATCATTTGTGGCTTCTTGAAGTGCGTAAATTAGACGAGTGCGGCTATATTTCGAGGGTCATTGTTTAGATGGTTATGTGATGGTAGTATCAACTTATAAACTTATGAATACGGCTATAATCTGAACGCTTTTTTAAATTATAAATTCAAATTAAATTCTTTTCAAAACACACCTTCAAAGCTATGAAATGATATTGGAGAACACTTTTTGTCCAAGTTTTTTAAGAAATTAGGAATTCTTTATATTCGATCAGGTTTCGTGGTGAACAACAATAACCTAAAGACCTATCATGCACTACTTAAACGCTACTACTTGCGTTACATGAACCTTACGTTGTCTCAAAGCAAAGTACTCTAAAATTTATTCCTAATTCATACAGCATCCACTGAAATGGTACTTTTCGTGATCACATTGGGATCACTAAAAAACCGATACTGTTTTAACTTAAATAGCAAAACTTCTTCCATCAATAGACATCTGACAGTTGACCCATGTCATGAACATGTCAAGTAGGTAGTGTAGTGGTTTATTAGACGTGAGACCAGGTCAGACATCTCCAACGAAACAAAGTTTGAGAAAATAGTTCTTCGGAAAAAACTCTGTTCTTGTCTCTTCTTGCTCTCTGTTACTCCGAATCTTAGTAAAGACTTACTTGTAATGCCTTTGTTTGATACCGAACCTATGATAACCGGATGGATGGAAACATATGCAAGAAACGAAACAAAGCAACGTCAGCAAAACTACGTGATACTCACAGGATGGCGTCCTTTCCCCATTAATGTGGGTTCCGGTTGTGGATGAACTCCTGACAAAACTATTTGAGGTGGGACTAGAATGCCAAGGCTATGCAGATGACAATGAGTCTGAGAATAAAACCGGGCAAGACCTCAGTAGCACTATTTTTAAAAAGAAAAACATTTTCTTAATGGAAGAGAATAGAGGACAAACATCGATAAACAACACTGAATAGTAAATTGACATGGAGGGCATATATGGTCAGTATAAGCTCCCAAACATGATATAATGGTACCACAATGCGTAAAATTTTGATGAAATTTCTTTGTTATAGGTCAAGCAATACTGACTAAAACCTTTGATTTCTAATAACTTTTAACGTCATCCAAAAGATAAGGTTACACTCTGATTGGTTCCAGGTTTTGTAAGAATTCTCGGCAAACAACAAGCACACGAACTTGCAACGTGGGTACTTCCAAGTAGCAGGAATGTTTGGAAAGTATGCTCAACTAAAGTAAAGATAAAGAGAGGAAAAAAATCTTCTCAAACTAAGTTGGATTAAAACAATCAAAAGTTTTATTGATCACAGATCACATACATAATTGGTCATTACAATCCTCAGCTTCTCAACACTACTTACGTTGTGTGTGTTAATTTTATACATGAGTGGCGGTTGACCTACAATTTAAAGTCGACTCCGAACGAGAGATTTTTGAGAAACTTTCCATGGCAATTTTTTATTTATGCTCCGAGTTTTTTCTAGACATCTGTTGAGAGGCAGTTGCCGAAGAAATATTATTTCATTTAATTTTATTGGACGTTGGGTTTGAACAGTTGCTTCGAGTTTAATACCTACCACTACCTACTAGACTAAGCTGACTTCATTATCCTTTAGACTATACAGGAATAACACAAGGTTTTACATGCTACTGTAGGCTCAGTATAGGGGTTATTTCAAACCTAACCAGTAGATTTTGTGTTGATGAGTATGAAGCAAGTCGCTGTAGTCTAGCAGGTAGTGTGTTGGCTTACTAGACGTTAGGCCACGGTCCAAAACCCTAGGACAGACATCTCCAACAAAACGAAGTAAATAAAAAATATGTCTTCGGCGACTGCCTCTCAGCAGATTACTGGCAAGAACTCTGTGATCAAAATAAAATCGCCACGAAAAGCTCCTCAAAAATCTATTGTTCTGAGTTGACTTTACACCGTAGGTTTTACGTTTCATGAATAAAATCGAAGTCTATTTCTGGACGAAAAGGTACGAAAACAAACAAAATTTTCGAATTTACAACGATACCAATCCACATGAGATCGAAGAGCGTCCAATGCTGTGGACTTTGATGGCCTGTGGGTCGATACTTATCAACTTCTGAATTGAATGATATGTACACCAATGACATGAGCTTCAACAGAACGGTGCTGTATGCATAAGCGATTTGAGAGCGTGAAAGTGAAGTGAGTTGGCCACCTAAGTTGTGCGATATGACTCCGTCAGCCTTCCAACGTTCTTATACGTCCGGTCGGTAAGTTGTCTACACAGTCTCGTCTCTCATCTAGATGTGAATGCAGCAATTACAAAATACTTGGTGTAGAATACCTAACCACATTGAACATTCTTCTGCACGTGCGATTTGAGAACACTTAAATAACGCCACTCATGTATATAATTTATCATACCCAACATAAGTGCTGTTAGAAATTAGGTTGTAATCCCAACTGAAATGTTGTAATGATCAATTATGCGTGTATGTATGTATGAGTGTGATACAACGGAACACATTTTCCTAGAAGGAAGCACCTGCCAGCATTTCTGATGCTTGACAGGAAATTGTCATTGTTTACATGAAATTTTTCAATACATCGTATCATTGCAGTACTAAGGCACCCATTGACGACACAATCTACTTATGCATCGTTTATAATTTCCTATCATTTAAAGGTTCCCATTGAATTTGTGAAATCCCATTATATTTGCAACATCAGTTATTAATAGCGAGTGTTCTGGTCTCCATATTGTCTAAATGTTTTCCTTTTCTTTTTCCAATTTTTTTATGCTTTTCTGCTTGCTGCCACCACCAACAATGGCAACCAACCATATTAAATTGACTTAAAGGCGGCAAGAAGTCTTCTGTTCTGTTGTTTTGTTTTGTTTTTGCTTTTGGTTTTCTTGTCTAATAAACTGCCTGTCTTTGTGCAATAATTTCAAACAATTAAAACTCCCACTCATTTACAAATGAATTACAAAAAAAAAACGAAACGCAATTAAAAAATGTATTTGCCAAGGCAGTTTAAATTACAGCAACACTCGCTCTTTTCCTAGCTCTCTAGCTCTCTCTCTCTCTCTCTCTCTTTCTGTGTTATTATTGTTGTAACACAGCTTTTTTGTTCTTAAACTTAAACTTCCTTCCTGCTTTTGCCAGGCAAATCAAGCCATTATAAAGGAATTTTTTTTTTAGTCAGTAAAAAATGGCTCTCAATTGTAAAATAACGGTAAATGGAAAAGGAAATGCAGCCATATGTAAAATGTTAAAACGTTTAAACGTGCAATAACAGTTAGAAGAGAATTGAAAAATAACTGTAAAGGACAGAGAGTGTGTTTTTGCATTGCATTTGCATGCAGAAAAGAGCATAGTTTTCAATGGGGGGCACTGGACAAGAGTATAAAATAAAATGGAAGAGAGAGAGAGAGAGAAAGAGCCAGAGAGAGTTAGAGAGCGTAAGTGTAGTCTAACTGTAGTAAAGCGAAACTATGTTCCTATATGTTCCCATATGAGGATAAAAAGACAAAAACAATACATTATTATGCAGCTGGAGGGCAAAATTATAAAATATCGCGTGTAATATTTTATATAAAAAAAATTTTATAAACAAAATGCAATTAATTTTCAAATTAATTGAGAGAATTAAAGATAAAGTTAAGGAATAAAAAATAAAATTAAAAAAAAATATTTTTTTAATGCCTTTTAACCATTAACTGTAAGCCATCGTAATCTTAATGGTCGTGATTTAAATGCAAAAAATGGTTTACGAAGGGCCATTATGATTGCTCGTATTTCTCTAAACAGTTCGCCTGCTAAGCTACTGCTGCAATGAGTTTTATGTGCAGCCTGCAACATTATATTGGGTTTTAAACCATTACTACCCTACTATCCTAGACCATATAGAGTCAGTCTATGGCTTTACAACTATTCTATTGCAATTTGGCTTGTTGTTGTTGTTTTTGTTGTTCTATACTGCTTTTGCCATTTGTTCTGTGCTTTTGTATTCTGCAACATTTTCTTTATGTTTTTTTTTTTTGTGTTTTTCTTTCTTTATGGACTTTTTTTTGGCCATCATTCAGTAGTTGGTTACAAACATTAGTCTAAAAGCGACAATCTTTATGAACGGTCGCGCTTTTACGCTATTTTAACTTGAAAAACAAAAAATCAAAATTTTTCCCGCTGCTAGAAATTTTTTCTTTTTATTACAAACCAAATTAAGCAAAAAAAAAATAAATTTTTAAATAAATTTTCTAAAACACAAAGCATAAAAAAAGAAATTCATTTACAATAATTTGGCAAAATTAATGAAAAAAGAAAATTCTGAAAAAAAATTAAAAAATTATTCCGCCTAAAAGCCTAGAATTTTAAATAATTTTTGCCTAGAGTAAAGAAAAATCAAGAAATCAAGCTTAAAAAGAAATCTCTGAAGGCCAGTGTTTAACAAAAATTAAAAAAAAAAATTCTTTAAAAAACCCTTTCAAATCAATCCAAAAGGTGTTTAAGGAAACGTAAGTTAACACGTTTCCAAAACGTAATCAAAACTTAAAATCAATTAAAATAATAATATTTGAATGAAAAAAAATATCATTTAAAGAAAATAAAAATTTAATTAAAATATTCATCAATACAATTAAAAAATTTAATTGAAGTTAAAAGGTGTTAAATAAACTTTTAATCAATTTTTAAAGTCAAAAAAATTGAAGAAAAAAGAAATTAAAAAAATATTTTAAATCGTTTAACAAATGTGAAGTGTTAAGAAAACAAAAAAAATTTTCACTGGAACAGTGCCGTTTTAATACAGCAAAAGCATCTCTTCAAATTTGCAGCAGCTTCAGCTTAATAAAAATAATTGACAGGTGGGTTAATTAATGGTTTTTTTTTTGTAAAATTTAAGCATAGTTTTCAAGAAATTTATAGAAAATAGTTTGCAACATGGCTTTACAAAAACTAAATTCGGCCTGCCAAGAACAGACTTCATTAAGTAATGCTTGATTGACTAATGACAGCTTGACATGGTTGAATAGAACTAAAAATATGAATTTGTCTGTAATAATTTACTCATAATGTATAAATCTTATAAGAAATTTGAATCCCAAATTAATATGACAAAAATAAATTATTTTTAGTACAAAATCTTCAAACAGGAAAATAAGAAGCAGGAGTTAGTACAGCTAACGAGGGCCACTATTTGAAATAAATGTTGATTGCCCGAGTGTTTCACAATAAATGTCTAAACACCCAGTATATCTTAAAGTCCTTTTGAATTTCTTGCCGCTTTTAAATCAATTTAATATGGTTGGTTGCCATTGTTGGTGGTGGCAACAAGCAGAAAAGCATGAAAAATTGGAAAAAAGAAAAAGGAAAACATTTAGACAATATGTAGACCAAAAACACTCGATATTAAAAGCGGATGTTGCAAATATAGTGGGGCTTCACAAATTCAATGGAAACTTTAAATGATAGGAAATTATAAATGATGCATAAGTAAATTATTATCGTGAATGGGTGCCTTAGTACTGCAACGATACCATGTATTTGCAAAATTTCGTGTAAACAATGACAATTTCCTGTCAAGCATCAGATATGCTGGCAGGTGTTTCCTTCTAGGATACATTAATGCCCCACAGGCTTCAAGAAAATGTTTCGATATTTCATACTCATACATACATACATAATTGATCATTACAAACCTGCAGTCAAGACTACAACCTAGCTTCTCACACCACTTATGTTGTGTGTTTTAATTTTATACATGAGTGGCGGGACCTACAGTTTAAAGTCGACTCCGAACGACATATTTTTGAGAAGCTCTTCATGGCAATTTTATTTACTCTCCGAGTTTTTGCCAGAAATCTGCTGAGAAGCAGTTGCCGAAGAAATATTTTTTTCATATTTCGTTTTGATGCCTGACCTGGGATACGAACCCGGGCTTTCCGTCTAATAAGCCAACACACTACCTACTAGACTACGGCGACTACCTTATAGGATACATTAATGCCCCACAGGCTTCATGAAAATATTCCGATATTTCATACTCATACATACTTACATACATAATTGATCATTACAACCCTTTAGTCAAGACTACAACCTAGCTTCTCACACCACTTATGTTGTGTGTTTTAATTTTTCTACATGAGTGGCTCAACCTGCAGTTTAAAGTCGTCTCCAAACGATAGTTTTTTGAGAAACTTTTTCATAGCAATTTTATTTGCACTCAGAGAAATACTGTCAGAAATTTGCTGAGATTTTTCTTTTGATGTCTGACCTGGAATCGGAAGCGTAGCCTTACGTATAATAGGCCTATAACACTACCTACTAAGCTAAACCAAATACTTTTTATGCATTTAGTTCACGTGTTTAAAATCATATGTTTAAAAATTGATGTCGTTTGCACTTTTCTAGAATTTCTGAATTATTTGTGTGCTTTCCTTTACTGACTAAAGGGATTCCATTGCATTTCTCAATTTCTAAGCCTTTTATATTTGCCTTTCTATGGGGCGATTAGACTTTGAATACTCAGTGCCTGCTTTTGGTGTCGAAATAGGTGTCAGTTACACTTTTCTACAATTTCAATAATAATTTCAAAATTTCAATTTCATGGGTTATATTGGCTCCGAAGACCGCTGTGGTTTATTGGTCATTCGTACACATCAACTTAATAAATCTCCACAAGAAAAAGTCTAACGATCCAGTTCACATCACCTCTACATGAGATGACCAGGCCCTCAACTCGCTTGTGTAGAATGTGAATGGTACCTAGCGCCGTCATGTTGAACGTACATGGCTTTGGGGTCTCTAAATCACCTAACTTAGGCCAAAAGGAGTTAATAATCAGCGACCTATAGCCCTCGTTGTTGACAGTGATGGCCCAGCCAACCTCGTTCCCAAGGAAACGTGGACTAAATATCATGGAATCTGTGAAATCTCATGTGAATTGGTAATTTGGTTTGCTCACGTATCCATTCATCCAGAAATGGTTCTCATTTCTGAGGTTGAATTTTCGATAAGAATAGAATACATATTTTCGTGGAACAATTTTATTATTTGGATGTGTTGTTAAATGCTATAACCGTCCACGGTGATTTCGCATAACAGACACAACTAATTTGACAGATGACAGCTTCAACAAAATTGCCTATGTTGGAAGACTCGATGTGATATTTTCTTAACAGGTGCCGGCCTTTAGGATTTCCGGATTTCACTAAGTTGCTTGTGAATTGCTTGAGAATGAATTTTTGTAAATGTCATTTGCTTTGTTGAAGTCACTGTATGCTAATAGGTAGTGTGTTGGCTTATTAGACAAGAGCCCGCCGTTTAATCCCTGGCTCAGAAATTTCGAACAAAACGAAATATGAAAAAGAAAAGAAATACTTCTTTCGGGACTTCCTCTCAGCAGATTTCTGGAAAAACCTCTTAGAGTAAATAAAATTGCCATGAGTAGTTTCTCAGAAATCTGTCAGCCAGAGTCGATCTTAAGCAATAGGTCCCATCACCATGAATAAATGAATTAACACACACTGTATGGATAGAGTTAGAAGATGGGTTGAAATCCTGGCTAAACTGTCGTAATGACCAATTAAGTAAATAAGAATTTCAGTACACTTACCGATATGTGTAGAAGCCATTATTGATGAGAAATTAAAATCAATTTTTTTTATGGAAAACTAATCCATTAATTTATCTGAAATATTCCATAGCGTCACATGCAATACATTACGTTGTATTTGGCAAAATAGTGTGATCAAACACACTTAATCAGTTACACCTCACCTATGCCTGCATAGGTAGCATAATTTATAAAAAATTAAAAAAAAATTTAAACTGTTTACAGTGCAACCTTTAAGTGAGGAAAAAATGTTACAAGCCAAAGAAAAAGAAAAAAAATAATTCATTTGCAATTGAATTGAAATGCCTTAAATTGTGTTGCATGTTAAATTAAACAATGTTGCATGGATGCGTAGTTTTTTTCAATATTGTGTAGCAAGTTATTCAATAATTTTATAGGTTATATCATAAGTTTCATGAAATTATCTGAAAATGAAATTCAATATGAGATGCTCTTTAGCCTCTAATAATTGTTGAAGTTTTATTGCATAAGCCTTGTATGGTTTGAAGGCTGTCATGTAAATTCCATTGCCATTTGTGTCCCAATTTTGCACATAATGGGTGGTCTAAATAGTATTGGTCTAAAATGCTAAACGGTTTTTGGCGGAAGCAATGTTAATGTGTGACATCAAATTGCATTTTATAACTCGTAATCATATAAGACCACTAGTTTAGCGTAGCTATTGATATTTGAGATGTGTCCGCCAAGAGACTTATTAAAAACTTACTTACATGTCCAGCTTGTTGTGTACACAACTTCAGTAAGCTTCATAGCTTATGTCCAAGGAATATTTAAATTATTGAGATAAACTTTCTTTCTAAGTTTGGCTAGTCAAACCAAACATTTATCCGCAACAGGACTACTTAAGAGGAACACATTTTTTTGTATTCCAAATCTGTTTCCTTTGCAAGTCACCGCAGTCTAGTAGGTAGTATTTTGTCTTATTAGACAAGAGCTCAAATTTTAAACCCCAGGTCAGACATCTTGAACGATACGAAATATGAAACAAAAATTTTTTCGGCAAGTAGCGATGTGCGTCGTATTGTATCTCAAGGAATTTATTTATCTTGATTTTGCCGTTGGCACCAAAAAATGATGTCAAACGGAGATCAAGCTCAGGATCACTCTTGCCAACAGGTACTACTACGGTCTCAATAGGCAGTTGAGTAGCAGAGACCTCTCTCGTACGACAAAACTAATACTCTACAAGACGCTCAAAATTTGCTTCGGTGACTTCCTCTCAGCAGTCATCTGTCTAAAATTCTGCGAATAACTAAGAATTGGCATGAAAAGTTGCTTAAATTTGTAACTCAGAGTCGACTAGGTTTAAACACGCCACTCATGAGTAAAACTAAGACTTATAACATGGGTGGCGTGAGTAGCTAGGTTGTAATCCTGGCTAAAGTGTTGTAATGACCAATTAAGTAAGAAAGAATTTCAGTACACTTACCGATATGAATAGTAGCTATTAGATGTAAATTATTTGACTAGAGTCAGTGCCAATCTTTGGTCTCATTGAGCGATTTGTGGCCATTTTTTGGTAACAAAAAATTTTTATTTCCTCTGCATGTAACTGAATTTAATATCAAGCCTTTAATCTAAGTTCAAATTGTGTAATAAAGTTTACAAAAATTTGTAAAAATTCTATGCAATCATCAGAGATATAAAAAACAAAATATTTATACATAGGAGGATAATAATGACTTCCTTTTTTCTGTGTTTTTTTTTTTTGTTCGTATAAATAAATAACAAAATTATGTAAAAAGCAAACGAAAATAAATCTTTTATAATAAATCTGCAAATTATCATGAATATTAAAATCGTAATTACAAAATTATAAAATAAATAAACAAAAACAAGTAATTGAGGAAAAGTTTTTACAAAAAAAAAAAAAAAAAAAAAACTACAGAAAATTATAATCAACCACTCTCAATATATTTATATAAAAGCCTATAATTATATTGTTTAACAAAAAAACAATAACAGCAATAACAATAATAATAACAACTATTCACCAAAAACTAAACAAATACACTGTGTGGTAAATATTTAATTGGAGTGTTTATTTAGTTGCACTAGCCGCTATAATTTTCCCAAACCCAAGCCAAAAAGCCCAAGCCCAAATTCAAAACTGATAGGTATCATTTTTTGTTTCATTTTTTCTTTCTTTTTTCCTTCCACACCGTCAATAACACCATAACAGATTGAAAATAAATGTAAAACGAAAAAAAAAGAAAAACCATCACTTCATAACTTTTCAATAACAACAACAACAGCAACAACAACAACAACAACAAATAATTATTATTTACGAACAAAGATTGCTACTAATTTGGACTGTTTTGTAACGTGTTCATCTGGCACTAGGGTAATCCAATACTTAGTACAAAATATGAATTCGATTGAAGTGGGAAATAAACTGGGGTTGATGCACAATTTAAGCAGGGTTTACTTGAAATATTGTCTCCCATAAACAAAAATGTTGCAATTTAATTGGTCACTACAACCATTTAGTCAGGATTACAACCTAGCTTCTCACAGCACTAATGTTGTGGGTGTTAATTTTACCCATGGATGGCGTCTTTAAACCTTGTCGCCTCCGAGCTACAAACTTAAGAAACTTTTCATGGCAATTCTTAGTTACATACATAAATAATTGGTCATTACAACCCTTCAGTCAGGATTACAACCTAGCTTCTTACACCACCCATGTTGTGTGTGTTGTGGCGGGACCTACAGTTTAAAGTTGACTCCGAACTACAGATTTTTGAGAAACGTTTCATGGCAATTGTATTTACTTTCCGGGTTTTTGCCAGATATCTGCTGAGAGGACTTACTTACTTACTTAATTGGCCATTAACAAGCAGATTAACGGATTTCGGCCTGCCTTAACACATCCTTTCAGGCGCCTCTGCGTCTTGCACGCCTACGCCAGTTGATCACACCAATCGATGACAGGGATGCCTCGATTTGGTCCTTCCAACGCAAACAAGGTCATCCTCTTCGCCGGCTTCTGCATATCCCCGCATCAAATACCCATCTCGCCGAAGCATCCTCCTCCATTCATACGACATGGCCGAGCCAGCGCAGCAGCTGGATAATAATACGCTGCACAACGTCTATGTCGTTGAGGAGCTCATACAGCTCACTGTTGGATCGGATGCGGAAATCATCGCCAACTCGCACTGGACCAAAGATCGTATGTAAGACTTTTCTCTAGAATACTCTCAAGGCTGCTGCATCGGTGCTTAATAGAGTCCATGCCTCTGCGCCATAAAGAAGCATGACGAGGATGAGCGTCTTGAATAGTATACGTTTTGTAGTACAAGCGAGGTCTCTGCTACTCAATTGCCTATAGAGACCGAAGTAGTACCTGTTGGCAAGAGTAACCATGCGCTTAATCTCCAGACTGACATCATTTTTGGTGGCAACGGCGGAGCCAAGATAAATAAATTCCTTGACTATATCGAAAGTATAGTTATCGGCCGTGATCTGAGGTCCAATACAACGAACGTCTCTACTTGTCGAAAAAATTTTTGTTTCATATTCCATATCATTCGAGATGTCTGACCTGTGGTTTGAACTAATGGCTCTTGTATAATAAGACAACACACTATCAAATAGACAACAGCGACTTCAGTTCCCAGTTGAGTTAAATTGTATTCGAGACTTAAGTTGTGACTTACAATTCACACAAGTTGCGCTCTGTGCTAAGCCGAGTTTTAGTGAGCGTTCCTTTTGGATTCTCCTGCTTAGTCTGGCGTACAGCGGCGTGAGTTGAATTTTATGGTGACTTGCAAAGAAAGCAAAGAAAGATTTTGAATACAAAAAAATATGTTCCTCTCAGGTAATCCTGTTGCGGATAAATGATTGGTTTGACTAGACAAACTTGGAAGGAAAGTTTATCTCAATAATTTAAGAAAATTCTCAAAAGTATTCCTCTGGCATATGCTATGAAACGTACCGAAGTTGTCTACACAACAAACTGGACATGTAAGTAAGTTTTTAATAAGTCTCTTGGCAGACACATCGCAAATATCAATAGCTATGCTAAACTAGTGGTCTTACTTATATGGTTTCGAGTTATAAATTGCAATTTGATGTCACACATTAACATTGCTTCCGCCGAAAATCGATTAGCATTTTAGACCAACTACGGAGTGTGAAAATTAGGACACAAATGACAATGGAATTTACATGACAGCCATCAAACCGTACAAGGCACCCGCAATCAAACTCCAAAAATTAATAGAGGGTCATATTTCTCATATTGAATTTCATTTTGAAATAATGTCATGAAGCTTATGATATAACCTGTAAAATTATTTCATAACTTGCCACACAATTTTGAAAAAAACTACGCATCCATGCAACATTGTTTCATATAACATGCAACACAATTTAAGGCATTTCAATTCAATTGCAAATGAATTATTTCTTTTTCTTTTTCTTTGGCTTGTAACATTTTTTCCTCACTTAAAGGTTGCACTGTAAACAGTTTAAATTTTTTTTTAATTTTTTAAAAATTATGTTACCTATGCAGGCATAGGTGAAGTGTAACTGATTAAGTGTGTTTGATCACACTATTTTGCCAAATACAACGTAATTTATAGCATGTGACGCTATGGAATATTTGAGTCAAATTATTTGTTTAGTTTTCCATAAAAAAAATTGATTTTAATTTCCCATCATACTTTTGTGGATTTACATTCCTTAGCCTACAAGGCAAGCTGATAAACCAGGTTTAAATATCACACAACGCCAGTTGAGAGAACGTTTTCTTAACACTTTGGATTATCAGTTAAACTTTGCTGTTGGTCAGCCAACACACATAGCTGCGACGTAGCTTTATTACTTCAAAGCGTATGCAGATAACCCCACGCTATGCTTTTGAAAGCTTAGAACAACATCTAATTCTTGATGCAGGTTTTATAAAGGGTTTGTGAAGATATCTTGATGAACCTTTGAAGACAAGTGTTTGCTGTGACATAAAATAAGCAAATCTGTCTTGGGTGCCCAGATGACCTAGTTCACTGCGATAAAAATAAAATTAAAATGCCTTCAAGCATGCATGCATACATAATTGATCATTACAACCCTTCAGTCAGGATTACATCCTAGCTTCTCACACCACTTATAATATGTTGGTGTGAGAAGCTAGGTTGTAATCCTGACTGAAGGGTTGTAATGACCAATTATTTATATATGTATGCTGATCTACCTACGAATCCACGACGTAAACCTCTGCTGCGAAATCAAAGTACTCAGCGTACAATTTATCAGTGACCCAAAGGTCCAGTTTATTGAAAGAATTACCCGCGTCTTTATTTGTTTTAGTTCTATAGCCTTCAGTAAATTCTTCAAGAGATTTCTACACCCAAAGAATAGATACCGCAGCACAATGTGCCCTGGAGGACATTCAAATCCTATATGTGCTAGCCAAGTACACATTCTATTTCCTTGTTTTCTCCTCTACCCAAAAATCTGTAAATTAGAGGATTTGCTTTGAGAGGAAGAAAAATTTTAAAGACAACACATACCATTTTATTACGAAAATGGAAAAATCTAGATACTGGTGTTTTGCTTTTACATCGTTTAACAGTAAAATTCTAAACAAAACAGTGAACTTGTTTACAAATTATCGCACCGCGTAATATAAAAACAAACACCAGTGTAAACAAATAGTAATCAAGTAAACAAAAATATACCAACAACACTACAATAATAAATGTCAACAACGATTATAAAGATTTCGAGAAGGCGAAGTCCTGAACGTTCTCCTTCAAGAACATTCGTCAAACTGTTTACTATGTCATATAAAAGGCAAGACAAAGCAGGCGAGTGAGTTGCTGAAGTTTAGTCAGTCTTGTGTGAAGACGCGGTGCGTTTGAAGAGAGTAATCGTGGTTTGAAGATCTCTGTTACAAAGATCTGTGGTATAATTGCTTAGTGATTGTTATAGTTTATGCAAAGGGTATAAACAGAGGAATAACAAACAAAGCAATTATTGTTGTATACATCAAGTTGTGAATAATAAAGAATTTTAATTAAAACTAAACACCGATTTATTTTTATTTTATTTGCAATCTACGAGCTCATATTTTCAACGGTAAAGACGTAACAATATGAATGAAATTTTCATATGAAAAGTAATTAAAAAAACGAACCACGTTTATTAAATTCATTTTCATTAAGACTGTGAATATCATCATTATGACTGACTTCTTTATCTTAATGACTGCCTCTCTGTAAGTAAATGTAAAACATCTTAGCAATTCTACTTTTGTTTTTCAAACTTAAAAGGAAACCGATGAATGAAAAGTAAATCATAAAAGTAAAGAAATTAAATAATTCCATTGAAGAAGAAGAAGAGGAAAAAAATAAAAGTGACTCAATGACTAACCACATCACACTATACTTAACCACGCAACTTCTTTGGCATGATTATTATGCAGCCAGTGATGATGATGATGATGACAATCATCATTAAAATTAACGTCTTGGTCATTATGCCATATTTTAATATCATAATCGTTGAAATTCATCAGAGCAGCTTTTGTATTTTAAGTTGTTTACATTTTTTTTCTCTTTATTTTCTTTCTTTATTTTCTTCTTTCTTTATGACTTTATTCTGTATGCCACATACAGTTCATTTTTGTGTTGTATTGGCTTCAGCTTTAATTTCACTTTCATTTGCTGTTGAAGCTTATAACGACAGCTTGAAGGCATATTTTGCCTCCTATTTTGCCCCTCTCCCTCTTTTTTTTGCCTCTTTTTGCATTGTGTGTTTAGTTTTCTTTTGTGGCTGAGTGTACAGCCACCATACCACTGGCACATTGCACCACACATCCATTATGCATAAAAAGTGATGTACAAAAGCAAAGAATCAAATATTCAGCCAGTCTTTCCAACCAACCAACCAACCATCCATCCACACAGCCAACCAGGCAAGGCAGGCAGGCAACCTGTGTTCGTTTTGTGGTGTGAGCCATTGGAGTGTTTTGAATGCCAATGCATATGAGAAAAGACAGTAAAAAATGGAAAGAAAACGAAAAGAAAAAGAAAGAAAACAAAACCAATAATAAATATAAAAACAATGCCATGTTATTGTTGTTAGATTGTCATATTTTTATAATACACACGTACGAAATGGCATATGCCAGCGTATACAGTTGGAAGCAAAAGTAAACCATCACCTCATAAACAAACATATGTTGAGTGTTGAAAGGTACTAAAAAGCGGTTGAAAAAAGCCTTTCTTTCTGCATGAAAGAAAGAAAAAAGAATTTATTTCGTCAACCCCCTTTCAGCAACCTTCATGCAAAAGTTCTGAACGAAAACGAATTCCCATGACAAAGACTCTCAAACCTGTTGTTCAGTTCGAAGTTAAACTGGAGGTTCCACATCTCGTGTATAAAATGGTGGCCCATTTCTGGATGAAAAGGTACGTAAAGAAACATACATACATAACATACATAATTGGTCATTACCACCCCATTAGTCAGGATTACGACCTAGCTTCTCACACCACATATGCTGTGTGTTACTTTTTATACATGAGTGGCAGGACCTACAGTTTAAAGTCGACTCCAAACAACAGATTTGTTTGCGGAACTTTTAATGGCAATTTTTTATTTACTCTCAGAGTTTTTGCCAGAAATCTGCTGAGAGGAAGCCGCCGAAGAAATATTCTTCATATTTCGTTTTGTTCGAGTTGTCTGACATGGGGTTTGAACCGTGGCCTCACGTCTAACAATTTATTTGCGACAATCAATTTGCGACCGTACCAGTCCACATGAGATCAAAGAGCGTCCAATCCTATTGGTTTTGATGGCCTATAGGTCGATGCTTCTCAACTTCTGAATTATATGATATGGACACCAATAACATGGGTTTCAACAGAACGATGCTGTATGCATAAGCGATTTGAGAGCGTGGAAGTGAAGTGAATTGGCCACCTAGATTATGCGATATGACTCCGTCAGCCTTCCAACGTTCTTAGGCATCAGGTCAGCTAAGTTGTCTACACAACACTCGATAATAACAGACGGAAAAGAGTGACAGTCTCGTCTCTCATCTAGGTGTGGATGCAGCAATTACAAAATATTTGGTTGTGGAATACCTTACCACATTGAACATTCTTTTGCACAAGTGATTTAAAGGCATTTCAATAAAACAAAGTGCGTGCGCCGAATCATCCTTTAAAAGATATCTTGATGCTATTATGAGTGGCATATAACATCGTTTATATGTTCGCCAAGGCTTCTCTGGCTGGAGCATATCGGATGTGTTTAATTTTCCATGAATCAAGAGCATAAAGCAAGGCTGGATTTAACCGCTGCCTTGGGTTATATCGGCCATTTGTGGCTTGTGGCGTATTCGGATACACATGCGACTTAAGAAAACATCACAAGGAAAAGTCCTACAGCGTCATATAGCATGATCTCTATGGCCAGATCATGTCAATGTCTCCAATGTGGTCTAAGCTGTAAGGCATGTAGCGCCGCCCTGTTGAAACCAGATGTCAACTGACTGTGTTGACTGTGACTGTCAACGTCGTCCTCAAATCGTCGCATCGCATGAGTTCCGGGGCTGACTGACATTACCTTCATGGGTGATAGAAAGAAGGAATACTTCCATGACTCTGGCCTGATGTATGCATAGTGACCAATGGCACAGACTATGTGGAGTTTGAGTACCAATCTGATGTGACGATTATTCGCATACAACTGCGACTTAAGAAAACTCCACAACTAAGAGTCTAGCGGAGTCAAATCGCATGATTTCGGTAGGCAATTCATATCACTTTCACGTGCGGTGACAATGTCATCCAATCCCTCTTGCAGAATATCTAATGCGGCATGAACTATGAGTCCATGTAGTTTCGTCCTGTTGAAACTCCATGTGGTTGTTGTTCAGATTAATAAATTCAGGCCAAAATAATTTGGTAATTATCGCCGTTGACAGTCATATTGCAAAGAAATATAAAGCGATGACGCCACCCGTCTAAAATTCAAACCAAACAGTAACTCTTTTCTGTTATATGGTGTTGTCCCGAATACGACAATTTAGTTTGTTTATCTACTCATTCAGCCAGAAATGAGCCTCATCCCTGAAAATAAAGATTTTTCGATGAAACAAAAGGATCAGTTGCCAATAGCTCGGAATTCGCCGTACTCAAGCTGTAAGTGTATTGGCCTATTAGACGTCAAGTCACAGTTCAAACCCCAGGTCAGACATCAAGCCGAAAATTTAAAAAAATATTTCTTTGGCGACTTCCTCTCAGCAGATTTCTGGTTAGAACTTTGGGAGAATAAATTAAAAAATTAACACACACACAATATAAGTAGTGTAAGAAACTAGGTTGTAATCCTGACTAAAGGGTTGTAGTGAGCAATTATGTATGTATGCATGTGAACTGTGTCCTGTTGAAATTCGGACCAAAATAAGTTAGCAATCACCGTCGTACAGTTTTCGCCGTTGGCAGTGATGATCTCACCAACGGCGTCAAAGAAATATATGAAAATGACGGTACCAGCCTGAAATCCACATCACTTTTATTACAGGTTGTCGTCTCAAATTCCATAATTCAGTCTGTTTATTGTGCTTATTCAGCCAGAAATGGCCATCATTGCTGAAAAGAAGATTTTTCGATGACACAAAAGGGTCAACACCAAAATAACACACACAACATAAGTGATGTGAGAAGTTAGGTGGTAATCCTGACTGAAGGATTGTAGTGACCAATTATGTGTGTATGTATACCAACAGTTCCAAAGCCCATTCTGCGAACACACATCATTGCCTATGGCAGTCCATATTAATATAGCAACACATACTGAACAAATTAGAACTACTTTAACGGATGTCTATTATCAACTGCCAAAGTGTGGAAGCTTCTAATGGGAGGGTCTAGTGATAGTTTGTCACTAACTGGTCTAATTCTATTAAAAAAATTGTACAAATATTTTTCATTATTATTGGCGTTGAGCAAAATTGATGAATTTTTGTTAACACATTTTTTGCTTTCCTTTGCAATATCAGAATGCTTTTACATCAAACTGTTATTCGATAAACATATGAACACAAATAAACTTCGCTTTTTATGTGCAAATAATTTGTAACTCTATAGCGGCATATTCGATTGGACGTGCCATTTGTAATGCATCAAAAATTTTGCAAATATTTTGTCAGGAAATTGAAAAGAAATCCACCATAAAATCATTAAACTCTGGGTAATTTTAAATTTAAGAAGAGAAACAAATGAATGTGAAAGTAATTTTTAAGGGCAATAACATGATTTTTTTTTGAGTTGATACCCCTGCATTTACATTACATTAGCAAATCATTTTTAATGGTTTTGAATATCAAAAGCCATACGCTATGCTCCATGGGCCACCCATGGGCATCATAAACTGCTAAGACATACGAAATTATTTCAATTGTAGTGTCTGATAATTATTTGTGTTCATTTTGAAATTAAATACGAGGTTTTTATTGTTGTTAAATATGTTATGAACTCATGGCTTAGCTTAAGAAAGCAACAACAACAACAATTTTAAATATGTTGTAATGAATAAACAATAAAAAATAAAAACTTTTTTTTTAATTTTTTTCTTTCAACAATCCATTGATTTTAATTACCGCCGGCACTTTATGTTTCATTTCATTTCAATGAACATTTTGTATTTCCCCCTGCCTGTGTGTCTGCCTGTGCCTGTGTACTGTACATTTGAAGAGTGTCTGCATTTGAGTGAATTATCGATAACGTTGTTGCTATTGTCGATATACTCGTATTTACAAATCATTATGGCAGCGCTTTAACTAATTTATTGCGATTTTGTTGAAGCATTTAAGGAAGTTTGTAAAGCAAAAATACGAACAAAAAATCCAATTCAAGAAAACATAACGCAAAACATAACGTTTTTATCCCCCCCCCCCCCCCCAATGAATTATGTGGGAATTACGCGAAAACTGTGTAACGAATTAATAAATACTACGGCAACAGTTGTCTTTACAAAAATAACAGCAAAAATAATGAACAAATGCTAACGTAAATGATTTTAGATTTTATAAAGCAAAGGCCCGCAAGTAGGCTGATGGGGACCATAGGCATCAAGTTCTCAGGCCTGTTGACATATTGACACCTAAGCATTTCGGCTTGTTGTGCACTCACTGTTAAGAGCTATCAATCAATTACTCTCGCAGAGTTCTAACCAGAAATCTGCTGAGAGGAAGTCCTCGAAGAAATATTTTTTCAGATTTTCGGTTTGATGTCTGACCTTGGGTTTGAACTGTGGCTTGACGTCTAATAAGCCAACACACTACCTATTAGACTACGGCGACTTCTAAGCTGTTGGCAACTGATCCTTTCATTTCATCGAAAAATCTTTATTTTCAAAGATGAGGCCCATTTCTGGCTGAATGAGTAGATAAACAAACTAACAACAGTTTGATACAAAAGTATTCTGATATCGCAGAGGAAAGCAAAAAATCTGTGAAAAAAAATACATTAATTTTGCTCAACGCCAATAATAATGCAAAATATTTGTACAATAGTTAGTGACAAGCTATCATTAGACCCTTCCATTAGAAGCTTCCACGCTTTGGCAGTTGATAACCGTCATCTGTTAAAGTAGTTGTCATTTGTTCAGTCTGTGTTGCCATTATTAATATGGACTGCCATAGGCAATGATGTGTGTTCGCTGAATAGGCTTTGGAGCTGTTGCTATACATACATAAATAATTGGTCATTACAAGTCAGGATTACAACCTAGCTTCTCACACCACTTGTGTTGTGTGTATTAATTTTATATATGAGTGGAGGCATCTACAGTTTAAAGTCGAATCCAAACGACAGATTTTTATAAGAAACTTTTCATGGCAACTTTTTATTTACTCCCACAGTTTTTGCCAGAAATATGCTGCGAAAGAATTGCCGAATAAATTTTTTTCGTATTTCTTTCTATTCGAATTGTCTGACCTGGAGTTTTAACCGTAGCCTCACGTCTACTAAGCCAACACACTGCCTACTAAACTACGGCCACTTCTTTAATTATTCGCTTAATTTGTGCTCATAGAAGTGGATAGTTTCCTTCTTTTCCTGCTTTTCTGTATCTCTGCAGCGCCTGTAGTAGTCAATTGCCCTGTATCCAAGACAGAAGCATCTTGTTTAAATAGTAACTCCAACAGACTTTCAGCGCGCTCTCTGTCTAGCTTTGGACAGGTTTTGTGCGTCGTTCTCCGCGTATTCCAAGACGCCCGGCATGACTGTATTGTCAGTTGTGAGCCCGAAAGGCTTTAAATGTATCCCAAATCCCAAAGTATAGAATTCATTTGAAAGTTCAATCGTAATGCCGCATCTGACCTGTTCATGCGCTCTGCAGTTACCCGGAATATCTTGGTGCACTGGAATCTACATTATATGAACGTCATGCCTATCCGCCATATCATTGAGATGTTTGTCTTGGAGATCTGATAGTCGCCTGGTATGATAATATCTTTCCCGGGGGTATTAACGTCTTTAATAATTCTCCCCTCAATGCGAATTGCCTACACTTCCACCTGAAAGACACTGCAAAGTCCACCGACTTCCCAAAAAAAAAATACTATGTGGCACCCTTCCTACAAAATTGTGATCTCTATCTTACGAAGAGAGTGAAATGATGTAAAAAGTCTTCCATCATTTCGCAATATTTTTTGCGTTATTATTTTCGTTTTGACGTCTGACCTGGGGTTTGAAGCATAGCTTCACATCTAATAAGTCATCACACTACTAGACTACGACGACCATTTCCATTAGGCATTCTTAATCTTATGTGACATATTATTCAGGCTACAGAGTCCACCGCTATTCCTTTGGTTAAATTTAAGATTAATTACTTCAGAAAAAGCTTAAGAGCTCTAGTTGGGTTAGGAGTTAAGACACCTACACCAAAATCTTTCTCTACGACAATTATGTTACAAAAATGAAAAAATCTAGATACTGGTGCTTTGCTTTTACATCCTCTAACATTAAAATTATGAACAGAAGCTACAAAAACAAAACAATGAACTTGTTTAGAAATTATCGCATTGCGTAATATAACAACAAACACTAGCATAAAAAAATGGTAAACAAGTAATTAAAAATTCAACAACAAACACCAGCATAAAAAATGTTAAACAAGTAAAAAAAAATATACGAACAATACTACTATAATAAACGTAAACAACGATTATAGAGATTTCGAGAAGGCGAAGTCATTAACGTTTGACTTTAAGAACATTCATCAGGCTGTCTACTTTGCCATACAAATGGCAAGGCAGACGAGTAAGTTGGAAGACGCGGTGTGTTTGAAGAGAGTTATCGTGGTTTGAAGATCTCCGTTACAAAGATCTGTCGAACAACTGACTAGTAATTGTTATTGTTTGTGCAAAGACTGTATACAGAGGAATAACAAACAAAGCAATTGTTGTTGTTTACATCAAGTTGTCAACAGTTGCATACAGAATTGTGCGAACAATAAAGAATTTAAGTAAAACTTAACGCAAATTTATATTTATTTTGTTGAAAACGTAACAATATACAATATATAGGCAAGTCATCCTATTACAAATCGATTCCGTACTTGTAGGGCTTTGGGGACTATAACAGTTTATATCCATGGGATAATTCCTGAAGATAAATCTCAGTTCCTCTCAATGGCCTTCTTATATGAATTCAGAGTCACTGGTACTCATCTTACTTTTCAAAAAATTCTGTTTGGCGACTTCAATTTGAAGTTAGGTATGATGATAGAACATTGGTTTAGAAAATGTTTATAAATTATTCCAACCAACAAGGCTTTGCAAAACTTGGTACTGCCTTGGTCATTTAACAATTGACTACAGGTTGCAACGATCTCATGGCGGTAGTTGTAGCAAATCATTGAAATTCTCTCACGTTTTTCTCAATATTACCCTGCAATTAAAACGAAAAGTGCCAGAAAAATTTGTTCATATTCTGAACTCAAGCGCTTTTTCCTATCATTTCCTATCTCTTTACGAATGTTCTTCAGGATAAAAAAGGATGCCAGCTTGAAAGTCGGTCTAGATCCTCTAAGGACTCAACAAACCATACTTGCCTTCGAAATGGCATAAGTATTGTATTTATATTATATTCTGTACAGTAAATACAAGCAGGACTTTGAAATGCCAGTTTAAACTTAAATTGAGAGCCTCCCTTCTTTTATTTAAAAAGCCAGTCCATAAAGCATAAGAAACTTTTGATTCATTTCAAAATAATTTCTACAATTCATTGCTGCAAAAAGGAAAAAATTTTTTTTCATTAATTTGAGTCATTTTCAGCATTTACGAGTTTCATTCAACATACTTGGTCAGTCAGACGGCCAACGAATATTCATTCATTCGTTATTGTTTTTACGTTGTTTTGTGTTTTTCCAAACAAACTACAAGAATTGTTAAATGAGTAAATAAAATAACACCAACAACAACAACCAATTGTAATATAAACTCATAACAAACCAAAAAAAAAAACAATTTTAATGAGAAAACTAAAAAGGATATGAAAAGCTTTAAAGGATGTGAAAATGAAAACGAAAATGAAAAAATATGTAATAAATAAAGATATGCTGAAAAGAGAAAGAGTGGCAGAGTGAGAGAGTGTGAAAGAGAGAGAGAGAGAGAGTAGGAACTAGAATTTAAATGCTAATGCCAATATAATAGATTTATAAGTGCAGCCAACTTCAGTTAGAAAGTCATATTCAAAGTCATATAAAAATAACATCAAATAACGGTATTACCACCACATTACAAAGGCAATAACAAATACATATACAAATACACATGCAAATACACTGCAAAAGAAAATTATTTCTTTTTCTCTCTCTCTCCCACACCTACACCCACACACATATTTTCATTAAATAGAACACTTATTCGTAATCCCCGTTAAATCATAAAAACAAAACATATTTAAAAATAGAAAAACAAAAACAAGAAAATGAAATGAAATAAAAAACATTTGAATTTAATACTGCAATTAAAAATGGAATATAAAGAATGGGAAAGAGACAGAGAGAAAGAGAGAGAGAGGAGGAGAGACAAAAAAAAAGCTTTGAGATTACCCACACAATTAAAATTGAACAATATTTACAAGGTACGCTGCAAGGATATTGGAGAAGGCCTTATAGACAGTCACTGACTTCATAACCAAGAGCGTTGGACATGAGACAGCACACAATCTACACCTGCAGATGATACGTACATATTAACTACTGCTGTCGTATTTCCTTTTCAGATAATACCCTAATAGAAGCATAGAATTCGCTAGAAACTGTTTAAACCCCACAATAGTTCGTTTTGAATCGATGTCTCCACTTACTTTCTTAATTTATCATTACAATCCTTTAGTCAGGATCACCACCTAGATTTATCTATGAAAGTCGACTCCGAACGGCAGGTTTTTTTTTAATAAACTTTTCATGACAATTCTTATTTACTCGCAGAGTTTTTGCCATAAGACTGCTGCGAGGAAGTCTTCGAAAGAAATATTTTGTTTAATATTTCGTTTTGTTCGAGATGTCAGAGCCAGGAGTTGAACCGCAGGCTCTCATCTAATAAGTCAACACACTACCTACTAATCTACGGCGACTTGAACTAAATATGTTCGAGACTAACCATAGTAGATCAGTAAGAATGATGAAAAATAGATTTGGCAATAGAATAGCACTGCTCAGTGCAGGCTAATTATGATTTTAAAATAATATGTAGGTACTAATCATGTCTCAAAATTGAAAGATGATTCTTTCTCAATTGTTTTATAGATTTTAGTAGTCAGCTCCGAAAGAAAAGTTTTTTTAATAAGGTTTTTTTAATTAAGGTTCATAAAAAGTATCGATCTCTAAGTAAATCAATTACTCAATATCGTTAATTAAATTTACCAAAAGAAAATATATCGATAACTAAATTTTTATAAAGGAATTTTATGGATAATAAAATATTTCTAAAGAAAATTTTTCAATAAGTAAATTTTTCTATAAAAAATTTATCGATAACAGAATTTTTTTTGTAGAAAATTTATCGATAACAGAATTTTTTTATAGAAAATTTATCGATAACAATATTTTTCAATAAAAAATTTATCGGTAACTTTTCATCGATTTTTTTATCGATAATTTTTCAATAAAATTTTTTTTTTTTGGTAAAACCAGCACTCAGGGGATGGCCCTACTCTTACAGTGCATTGTGCAGGTTTAGGAAAATAGGTTGAAGGAGGGAGTAGTGTTTGTGGACATTTGATTTAAACTTACCAATATCGTAACTGACGGGATAAGGAACAATTGAAAAACAAACGCCCTACCTCGATCATCGATAACAAATTTTTCAATAGAAATTTTATCGATAACAAAATTTTTCTATGAAAAATTTATCGACAATTAAGTTCTATATAAAAATACATCGACAACTATAAATGATTTATCGATAACTAAAATCCATCGATAATTAAATTTTTTCTATAGAAAATATACTGATAATTAAATTTTCGTAAAAAAATATATCCATAAAGAAATTTTCATACAAATAATTTAGCACTAACTAAATTTGTATAAAAGATTTATCAATAACTAAATTTCTATAGAAAATTTACCGATTACTAAATTTCTATATAAAAACACATCGATAACTATTAACAATTTATCGATTGTTATATTTGCATATAGAAAATTAATCGACAATTAATTTTTTCTATAGAAAATTTATCGATAACAAAATTTTTCTATGAAAAATTTATCGATAACAAAATTTTTCTATGAAAAATTTATCTATAACAAAATTTTTCTGTGAAAAATTTGTCGATAACAATATTTTTCTATAGAAAATTTATCGATAACAATATTTTTCTATAGAAAATTTATCGATAACAATATTTTTCTATAGAAAATTTATCTATAACAATATTTTTCTATAGAAAATTTATTGATAACAATATTTTTCTATAGAAAACTTATCGATAACCATATTTTTTTATAGAAAATTTATCGATAACAATATTTTTCTATAGAAAATTTATCGATAACAATATTTTTCTATAGAAAATTTATCTATAACAATATTTTTCTATAGAAAATTTATTGATAACAATATTTTTCTATAGAAAATTTATCGATAACCAAATTTTTTTATAGAAAATTTATCGATAACCATATTTTTTTATAGAAAATTTATAGAAAATTAAATTCTATACAAAAATACATCGACAAGTATAAATGATTCAGCGATAACTAAAGTTCATCGACAATTAATTTTTTTCTATAGAAAATGTACTGATAATTAAATTTCTGTAAAAAAAATATATCGATAACAATATTCTTCTATAGAAAATTTATCGACAAGTATAAATGATTTTTGCCTATTTTTGTTCTAAAGCTCGTACCAATCGCATTTCTGTTTATCTGACCACTGACAGATTCTAAAGCAATTGAAATTTAGTGCCCCACTATTTACTTTATTTATTTCCTGGCTAGTGAAGAGGTATGTTTATTGGGAAAAATCCAAATTTTTATTACAAGCAATTCCGTTTATGTTTATATGTGTATGTGTGGGCATATATTGTAATTAATCCTCTCTACTATATGCTCACATATATGGTCATGGTGTATGTGTGTGTGAGTATATTTCGTTTAAACAATAGTGTGAGCGTAAAATTATTTCTTGAAGTTTTTCTCTGCCATTGTTTATGAATTACGCAGTAAAGGTAAGAGTGTGGCTGTGTGCGAGAGAATATTTAATGTTTTATTATAAGTTCAGAGAGAGAGTGAGAGAGAGATAGAGTGTGAGAGAGAGAGAGAGTGTGAGAGAGAGGGAGAGAGAAAGAAAAAGTATGAGCTGACAATAGGAAAAACTAAAATCGTTTTAACTTTGGCGCCAATGCATCGTAAAATCTGTTCATAAAATTGGCGTCAGTCGTATAAGAACCAAAAAAACAAAAGCAGGAAAATAACTAAAAACAAGGAAATAAATGAGAATAAAAAACCAGAACAGAAAACAGAAAAATTATTAAGGATTTGGTAAAGAATTTTATTTGTTTTCCTTAAAAAACTAAGAACGCGGCCGAAGAAGAAGTTGGATTTGTTTGGAGAATCCAACTTTTCACTCGCTACCCTACCTTTCATGTGATATTCTGATAATAAATGCTTCTCTCATATTCCCGTAAACAAAACAACATCGTCGTATGGCTTGTGTTACGCATTTAGCGTTTGATTTTTCTTTTATAGTTTTCCTCATAATACGCTCATTTGATGGGTTTGAGGGGATAGCATTTATTCAAGGATTTCTTTGATTGTTTCATCAATTATTGTGTGGCCCATAAACATATTGTGCTGATTTCAAATACACGAGCAAGTCGTAAAATGTTCAAAAATATTTGCAAATTTGGAAAAATTCATAAAAACGAGAAGTCAATTAACATGAAGCGTATTGACTCCGATAAGATTTTTGTAAATAAAAATAAGCCCAGTGACTCACTTTGATTATTAGAAAAATGTTGTTGCTGAATTAACTCACACCCAGACATAGATTATTGGAAATATTTAAAGAAGAAGAGCCATATAGAAAGCTGATAACGACTCTATGATTCACTATTTAAAACTGTCAGAAAAAAATAAAAAAGACGTGTTACTTGGATGCTTTATAGGGTGAGCCATTTAAAAGTTTAAATTTAAAACTGCAATAAATCAAAAACGGTTTGAAATTTTGCCAAAAATATATTTTTTTGTTGTGAATTACAATCGGGCTGCCGCAGATGGCCTCACAGTACCTTAGTCGATCGGAACAATTTTCGTGCTCTTTTTCGAGTGTATGTTCTCATATCTCGGCAATTTTTTTGATAAAGTCTGCCTTTGTGGGAAAGTAATACAATAACAAATCAAAAAAAGAAATTCTAGATGTTGCCACACTGAATATAAATGAAATATAAATTTAGCGAAAGGTCGTATTACCAATTAACCAATAGAAAAAAGCACGACTTAATAGCACTGTTGATAAAGGGTAGGTATGTAGGTAGGTAGAAGTGGCGTCCACCCGATGAGCGGACACACTTAGGCCTCATACAGGGCCCATTGTGATACCACAGTTTCATCTTTCCCCTATTCTAGGAACCACTCGGAGCTTCCGATGAAGCGACTTAGACTGCCAATATCCACGCATGACAGTTCATCTACGTCCTCCATGTAGTAGGCACCCAGGTGTTTCTTTCTCCTGCCGGACATGTGCAAAGTAGGTAAAGAATAGTTTCATCCTCCTCTTCATCTCCACAACTTCTGCAGAAATCATTCGCAAGGTGTCCACGACCAATACGCCTCGCATGTGTTCCTATAATACAATGCCCCGTAATAACCTCGATAACAGCTTTGAGCCTGCTTCTTTGGAGCTTAAGCAGAGTCGTCGTGCGCCTTCTATCCAGCTTTGGCCAGATTTTTTGCGCCGCTCTGCCCTTATCCGAAGCTGCCCATCTACTGTTGGCAAGGTCCACGATTGCATTGTTAATCATAAGCCCACTGGTACTTAAAGGGATCCCCAATGTAGAGAATTCATCAGAGAGCTCAACGGTCGTGCCCCTTCTGGCCAATTCATCCGCTCTGCAGTTGCCGGGAATGTCCTTATGTCCCGGTACACATGTGATACAAACATCACATCGGTTCGCCATCTCATTGAGACATCTGCGACAGTCGTATACTGTCTTGGAGTTTATCACACTAGAATCCAGCGCCTTGATGGCCGCTTGGCTATCGGAAAGTATAATGATCCTTCGCTTGCGAACATTTTTGTCCGCAACAATTTTCACCGCAGCTTGAATAGCCGACACTTCCGCCTGAAAGACACTGCAGTGATCTGGTAGTCTCATAGACTTGGATATTCCGATTGATCTCGAATAGATGCCAATACCAACGGCTCCTTCTAATTTGGAGCCATTGGTGTAGATTTGTGCGGCATTTCTCGTTAGGTGCGCCACACCCTTTCCCCAGTCCTCCCTTTTCGGGATGGATGTCCTAAAATTCATTGAGAAGTCATATTGCGGTGTCATATAGTCTATGCTTCCGACAATATCAGCTTCCTCAAGTATCCTTGCATGACCAATGCTCGATGCATGCCAGTGTCCAGTCGCCCAGAGACGCTTACTGATCCTAGCCGCCACACCCCTGCAGTATAGGTCAAGCGGTAGAAGGTATAAGATCATCTCCAGAGCGATCGTAGGAGTAGTGCGCAGGGCACCACTAATAATTATGCAAGCAGATCGTTGTAGCTTGCGTATCAGTTTCAAGTTCGTTGTCCTATTCAGGGATTTCCACCACACCAGGCATCCGTAGGTCAGGATAGGTCTGACCACCGCTGTGTAGATCCAGTGAGTCATCCTAGGTTTCAGGCCCCATTTCTTCCCCAACACCTTGTTACAGGCGTAGAGGGCGATGGAGGCTTTTCTTAGTCTGTTTGATAAAGGGTAAGCCATTTAAAAATTTAAATTTAAAAATGTAATCAAACAAAAACGGTTTGAAATTTTTCAAAATTAATTTTTTTTTTGTTGTGAACTGGAATTGTTCAGGTTAGAAATGGAAAACAATTTCATTCATATAGCTATTGCGACTAACATCACAGTACCTCATTCAATCGTAGCAATTTTTGTAGACTTTTTCGAGTATATGGGGGGTCGTATATCGGCAAAGGCATCACGAATGCTGGCCTTCAAATGCTCAATTGTCTCTGTCTGGTCGGCATGACATTTTTCTTTAACGGCTCTCCACAGAAAATAGTTCAACGGTGTCAAAACGCATCTTCTTGGCGGCCAATTGTTGTCATCACTTCGGCTAATTAAATGGCCAAAAAAAGTTTGATGCAATAAATCGATTGTGACATGAGATGTATGGCAAGTTGAACCATCTCGTTGAAACCAAACATCGTTCACATCAATACCATGAAGAGCGGGTTATCATCGTGCTATAGCTGTCTCCATTGATCGTAATGCTTGCACCGACCTCGTTTTCAAAGAAATATGTCATAAGTGTTGCCAGATTGAAAATAGCTAATGGTTCAAATTTAAACCGTTAGATGTCCCACCCGGTAAATATGTTAATGACGAAGGTGTGCTTATTTACGTTCTGATAAATGCGTTACTAAGGATGCACCTCAATCTAGTCGAACAATCACTGAAAAAAAATCGATGAAATCCTTAAAAACGTTGAGCATTTGCGGGCCTATTTACTACCAAACAATTTTATCAGTCAAATTGAAGGAAGAAGGAGGGAATGATTAAAAATATTAATGAAACGAATTACCATATGCGTTTCAATGCTAAAACGTAAGAAAATTGAACCAAACCGAGTAATAAATGGACCAAGTACCCACTACCCTTTGCATAAACAATAACAATCACTAACCAATTGTTTTTTGTAACGGAGATCTTCAAACACCGATTACTCTCTTCAAAAGCACAACGTCTTCACACAAAACTGACTGAACTTCACTAACTCCGTCACCTGCTTTGCTCTTGCCTTTTATATGGCAAAGTAAACAATCTGATAAATGTTCTTGAAGTCGAATGTTCATGGCTTCGCTTTCTCGAGTTCTCTATAAGTGTAATCATCGTTGTTTCATTATTGTTTTTGTGTATTTTATTAACATTTATTCTTGTAGCGTTTGTTGTTGTATTTTTGTTTACTTGTTTACCATTTCTTTTGCTAGTGTTTGTTGTTATATTAAGCAGTACCATAATTAGTAAACAAGTTTGTTTACGGCATTGATTTGTTTTTGTAGCTTTTGTTTATAATTTTAATGTTAAGCGATGCAAAAGCAAAACACCAGTATCTTGTGTCTTTATTTTCTTAACATTATGTATCACAGAAATAAATTCTAGAGGCCAGAGTCGAAATGACTTTATCCAGTCAATTTAGTGCCCATAACAAGGCGGAATACAGTAACCAACAGGAATTTACACGACCTATTTCATTCAGCATGGAATTAGAAGCCTTAGTTACAATCTTATTTACATATTCCTTAAACAGCAGTTGTTCAATGGTTCAATTCGACCTCCGGGCACTGTACTTTTACTTAATTGACAAGTACACGTCCTCTCTCCTAACCTAACCTAAATAGCAGTGAGGGAATGATGAATAATTTCTAGAGCCTCAGTTGTGCTTCTACTGGCGCTTGTGTCTCTCTTGATATGGCACTTCTTTGCACTTTGGACCTCACAAGGCATATCATTAGCTTCTTCAAATCCAAGTGGTTCGATTTCTGTACACTATTGTTAAAGGTGATTGCAAAAGAGACATAAAGACCCCAAGTTGAGACGATATGACGTCATATTTGCTTGCATGCCAGCAAATTTTTTTTCTTGCTTTTCTTGCGTTCCCAAGTTTTAACGACAAAAACTATTTAATAACCCCACATATACTACCGCATAGTGTGTGGCATTATTATTTCCAAATTGTCATAAATCCTACTGGTTTTTTTTATGCGCTAATTACCGTTAATAGTAAATATTTTTATGCAAATTTACTCGTATTTTTTACTGTCAATTTATTGACTTCCACAAATTATTAGTTTCGGTTTGTAATTCCAGTAGTGTATTGAAGCTTATGCAATAAAATTTTTCACTTATTTTGCTTTATGACTCGTTACGGCAATAAAAATATGAAAAAAAAAAACATGCTTTAATCACTTAAAGTATGCACTAAAATTTTTGTTATTAAATTTTGTATGATTGGGCGTAAAATACAATCAAATTTTATGTAATGATGTTGATAATGATCAATGTAATGGTGATGATTGTATTTAAATGGCACAAACTATTGTACAATTTGCTCGTACATAAAGAGAAAAATCATCAGTTTTTTTTAAATATGCGTATGTAGAGGGCGGTTTTTAAAAACGCCTAAATGTATGCCATAATAACATGCATATGTTTTAAGCAATTGTATGTATGCTTTAAAATTTAACAAAAATAAAGGGTTTTTGAGCATAATCATGTTTAATAAACTCAATTGATTTCAGGTATTGATTATAAATTTTTATTAATAAAACAGAAAAATTGATTGTGGGAGCCTGGTTATAGCAAATATTTAAAAGAGGAACTAATTGCGAATTTTTTGAGTCGCCGTAGTATAGTAGGTTAGTGTGTTAGTTTATTACATGAGAACTCATGGTTCAATACCTGGCTCAGATATCTAATACAAAACGAAATTTGAGGAAAAAAAAACTTGTTTGTGGCAATTTCGGAGAGCCATCGTTCGAAAGCGATGTTTAACTGCAGGTTCCGCCGCTTATGGATAAAATTAACATACATACCATATGTGGTGTGAGAAGCTGGATTGTAATCCTGACTAAATGGTTGTTACAAGTAAATAAGTTGAACTGCTTGCTTCAAGCTCATTGTGGACAGCCCTTAACAAAAAATTTCATTTCAATACCACCATACACACAAAATTATATTTTTATGTTTTTACCTTTTAAAAACGTTTAAAATGTGATCTCGTAGGATAAAATAAAAATAAATTTGTGTTTGGTTTTAATTAAAAATTTTTATTATTCACACAATTCTGTGTGCCACTGTTCACAACTTGATGTAAACAACAACAATTGCTTTGTTTGTTATTCCTCTGTTTATAGCCTTTGCATAAACAATAACAATTACTAGACAATTGTTTGACTGATCTTTGTAACGGAGATCTTCAAACCACGATTACTCTCTTCAAACCCACAACGTCTTCACACAAGACTGACTGAACTTCACTAACTCCGTCACCTTGCCTTTTATATGGCAAAGTAAAGTTCTTGAAGGCGAACGTTCGTGACTTGGCCTTCTCGAAATCTCTAAGAATGTAAACATCGTTGTTTACATTCATTATTGTTTTTATGTATTTTATTTACATTTTTTCTTGTAGCGTTGTTTGTGGATTTTTGTTTACTTGTTTACCATTTTTTATGCCGGTGTTTGTTGTTATATTACGCAGTACGATAATTTGTAATCAGGTTTGTTTGCTGCATTGTTATGTTTTTGTAGCTTATGTTTATAATTTTAATGTTAAGCGATGTAAAAGCAAAATATGTATCAGTACATAGATTTTTCATTTTCGTAACAATATGTATGTTACCCATAATATATCTTCAACTTGCTTCGTCTTTGTCATCGCTTTCTTTATGAGAATCTGCTTCCAGAAATTTTCTGGCAATTTTTAATGTTAAAGATGGTATCACGTTATGGTCAATTATACATACATATATAATCTAGGATTACGGCCTAGCTTCTCATATCACTAATTTATTTATACATTAGTTCCGGGGTAACTTACAGTTTAAAGTTCACTCGAGAAACTTTTCATGGCAATTTTTAATTTACTAGCACAGAGTTTTTGCCAGAAATTTTCTGGAGAGGAAGTTGCCGAAGAAATATTTTTTCATGCTTCGTTTTGTTGAAGATATCTGACCTGGCTTGAACTATGGTCTCGTGACTAATAAGCCAACACACTACCTACTAGACTACTGCGACTCCAGGTCGAAATATAGTACTGCAAAAGCCGTATAGCCAAGGCTCATTCCAAGAGGTACGAAACCAGTTATAAACATTGGCAGAAGGGAGATGAGAGCTATTTTAGAAGCCTTAATAGGACATGGTATACATTCCTCTAAACAGGATTACAAACGAGCTCCTCGCACGGCTAGAGACTTTTACTTTCTCTCAGGATTTTTGCCAGCAGTCTCCGTAGTGTAATATGTAGTGTGTCGGTTTATTAGACGTAAGGTCACGGTTCTAATCCCTGGTCAGACATCAAAACGAAAATATTACAAAAATATTTCTTTGGCGACTGCCACTCTGCAGATTTGAGGCAAAAACTCTGTGCGAGTAAATTAAAAATTGCCATGAAAAGTTTCTCAAAAATCTGTCGTTCGGAGTCGACTTTAAACTGTAGGTCCCGCCACTCATGTATACAAATAACGCATTCAAAATAAGTGGTGTGAGAAACTAGGTTGTAATCCTGACTAAAGGGTTGTAATGACCAATTATGTATATTTTTGCCAGAAGACTGCTGAGAGGAAGTCAATACAGAAATATTTTTTTTTCATATTTTGTTTGAGACGACTGTTATATCTGAGCTGCTCCAGATGTCAGACCTGGGGTTTGTACGATGAGCTTGCATCTAAAAAGCCTACTACCTACTAAACTACGGTGTGTTCTAAAGCTAACTTAAGTTTAAATCCGTAGGTCAATTGCCTATTCACAGATCATAGATTTCCAAACATAATCCACATGAAATCTATGCCTGGTCTTCGGTGTATATCATATACAATCCCTTTGCGGAATTGCATAATAAATATTGGTGTCGTATTACAGATATTTTATATACGAAAAATAACTGAAACGCACTCTCACTTTTCTTTACAATTTTCTTATGAAATTAATTGAAGCTTTCTAACTCAAATGCAATGGAATACGTATTTAATTTCTGTTCATAAAACAAAGAAAAACAAACGAAACAGGGAGGTAAGAAAAGACTTTCTTACGACATCATCGTTTTACAAATGAAAATAAATATGGCAACGACAGACAGACAGGCAGACAGACAGACAAGCTAAAGAAATACATCAAAAGAAACACAAAAAAAAAAAAAAACTGAAATAAGGAAAAAAGAGGGGGGAAAACATTTAAGGAAAATGGCACAGCCTTTACAGCTGAAGTGTAACTCAACTCATCATCATGTTGGGTGTCATGTAATTTTAACACTTTAGCAACCATTATGAAGTGTGGTGATGATTTTGATGACGATGACGATGTACATAGATTCATTCACTCACTCACTGGCTTTAGTGGCACTGGCACTTTAACGACATTATCAGCATCAGTAACGCCAGTCACTATCGCCAGCAACATCAGCTTCTTCAGATTCATTTTCAATTTTCTAGCGTTTTTGTTGTTGTTGTTGTTGTTGTTGCTACTTCATCTTGTTCTTCTTTATGCTTTAAAAATTAAAAGATTTTGAAGTTGTTAATAAAAATAAAATCTTCTTCTTTTTTGTTGTTGTTGTTGTTCTTCTTATGTTGTCTTTATGGCAGTAGCTCTGTAGCTGCTGTTGTAGTTGCAGTTGTAGCTACTAAGTATTGCCATAAAATGAGTTGCAAGGAATTTTTCCATTAAAATGCATAATTTTTATTTCATCATTTTGTTGCACATAAAAAAAATAACAAAAAACAACAACAACTACAACACCAAAAACATTAAAACAAGAAAAGTACAGAAAAAGTACATTCTATGTACACATGAAAGAGTTACGACTGCAAACAAATGATTCTAAAAAATGTTAAAGACTTATACACGAGAGGGAAAGAGAGAGAGGACAGAGAGTAGCATACATTCTGTACAAATATTAATGGAATAATGGAATGTCTTATAACTTTTTAAACAGAAGGATTAATATGTTGATACTATGTTTGTAAAAATTTTTATACAAATACACACACACACACACACACCATATTAAACACACACAGCATTATAAGGCCAGATATACTCGTAAAAGACTGTGCATATAGAGAGTCAACAGCTATGAAAGGAAACAGGAAATACTTGCAATGACAAGTGAACAGCAAGTGTAAGGGTTTCCCTTACAAAGAAAAAACAAAAAAGGCAAATTATGTAGTTTAGGCAGTAGTGAAGTCAGCATAGTCTAGTAGGCTTATTAGATGATCTTGAACAGCTCAGATATCACAGTGATCTCATACAAAATACGAAAAAAAAAATTTCTGTGTTGACTTCCTCTCTGCAGTCTTCTGGCAAAAATCCTGAGAGAAAATAAAAGTCTCTAGCCGTGCGAAGAGCTCGTTTGTAATCCTGTTTAGAGGAATGTATACCATGTCCTATTACGGCTTCTAAAATTGCTCTCATCTCCCTTCTGTTAATGCTTATGACTAGTTTCGTACCTCTAGGAATAAATCTTGGCCATACGGCATTTGCAATACTATATGCCGACCTGAAGTCGCCGTAGTCTAGTAGGTAGTGTGTTGGCTTATTAGACGTAAAGCCAGGATTCGAGCCCCAGGCCAGACCTCAAAACAAAATATAAAAAGTATTTTCTTCGGCGATTTCCTCTCAGCAGATTTGTGGCAAAAACTCTGAGAGTAAATAAAATTGCCATGAAAAATTTCTCAAAAAAAATCTGTCTTTCGGAGTCGACTTTGAACTGTAGGTCCAGCCACTTATGTATAAAATTAATACACACAACATAAGTGGTGTGAGAAACTAGGTCAATAATCCTGACTGAAGGGTTGTAATGACCAATTATGTGTATAATATAATTCCGTTCTTGTAATGCTTTGTCCACTACTACAGTTTATACCCATGGAATAGTTTACGATGATAAATCTAAGTTGTTCTCAATCGACTTCTCATATGAATTAAAAGCCACCGGAGCCCATTTTACTTTTTCAAACATTCTGTTTGAATTTCTGTTTTCTACAAAATGATGGCACGGTATTTAGTACTGTCAGTGAGCATAATTTTCATATCGTTGAAGATAATGTACCTGAAATCGGTTATCCTATCTCGCGTTAATATTATGAATTCTATCTAGCCGAAAATTACAGCAAGACTTTCTACACTCTTTAGTTAGGCCAGGATATACAAGCTATCCCTTAGAATGGCACGTATAATAAACAAATATTATCCGCTTACTGAAACAGGCAACATCGTCTGCATTTGCTATAATTTTATAGCCATGAGGATCTAATGTTATCAGTACTGGGCTTAGGGCTAATATACACAACAATGCAGATAGAGTGCACTGCCCTCAATTCCCATTGTGGAAGCAACTACAGTAGACGTCACATTCACAACATTAGTTTACTGCCTTCAAACACATGCCTGCTGATCACATGGAAAGAGATTCAAAGTTATTCTCTCTCCAAAGTAGTGACCAACATATTACGCAGCTTTCCCAAGAGAAACAATTACAGATTAATTATATTGAAGTCCTTTCGAAGTGGATTTGAGCCTCTAGCACTACAATGAATATTTTTTAGCCTTTAACGGGGTTTGAACTACGCCACGCATATGAAAAACACACGATACTTGACAGAGTTGTTAACTGAGAATCACCAATGAATCGCAATGATAAAAAATGTTCGGTGAGATTAATAGGGAGTAGCGCAAGCTGTTCTCGAAGTTGCCGCAATCCAGTAGGCAGTGTGTTGGCTTATTGGACTCGAGCCAGTGGTTCAAACGAAACGAAAATCTGTAAAAATATTTCTTCAACGACTTCCTCTTTGCAGTCTTCTGGCAAAACCTCTGAAAGTAAATAAAATAAAATTGAAAAGTTTCTCAACAGTTTCTCAACAGACCTTTAAACTGTAGGTCACGCTACTCATGATTAAAATTGACACAGACAGTATGGGTGGCAGTCGAAATCCTGACTAATGACCAATTAAGTAAGTACTCCTTAAAAGGTACTGTTTATATCGAACTTTACTGTGAATAATCAAACGTCTACAAGAAATATTTTGCCATTATGAACTGCCAGAATATGGCATTGAAACAGAAATTATATTGCAGCAGGACATAGGCGCCCTAAACCCCAGTCAGAGATTCAAAATTGAAAAGGAAATTTGAAATACTGGCATCTCTATCGTCTCTCTGAGATCTCTTCTCAGTATGACTGTCAGCTAGTCGTGATGCCTTGATCTACTTCTCCTGTAGTTTTGTACCTACTGTAAATGGTGGACCACTTAAAAGTTTAAATTTAAAAATGAAATTAAAAGAAAACCGGTTTGAAATTTAGCCAAATTTAGTTTTTTGTTGTGAAGTACAATTGTTCCGATTAGAAATGGAATAATTTCTCATTCATATGGTTGCAGCGGCTGGCCTCACAATACCTCATTCGATCGCATCAATTTGTGTAGACTTTTTCAAGTGCATGGAGTTGTATCTCGGAAATGACATCCCGAATATTGGACTTCAAAGGCTTAATTGTCTTTGGCTTGTTGGCATAACAATTTTCTTTAACAGCGCCCCACAGAAAATAGTCCAAAGATGTCAAAACGCATCTTCTTGGTGGACAATTGACATCACCATTTCGGCTAATTAAACGGTCATCAAACGTTTGACTTAACAAATCGGTTGTGGCATGAGATGTGTGGCAAGTTACAACACATCCTGTTGAAACCAAACATCGTTCCCATCAATGCCATGAAGAACGGGTACAAACAAATCGGTTATCATGGTACGATAGGTGTCTCCATTGACCGTAATGGTTGTGGCGTCCTAATATTCAAAGAAATATAGGCCAATGGTACCTCAGCCCCACAAGTTGCTCCAAACAGTCACTTGTAATGGTTGCATTGTTTTCTGTAAGACCACGTGTGGGTTTTCTAAGCCCCAGATACGGCAATTTTGTTTATTAACGTACTCACCAAGATGAAAATGGGTTTCATACGAAAAGATGATTTTTTTTTTTGGCAGAATCGATATCATCGTGCAGTTTCTCGTTGCCCCATTTAGCGAAGCGAAAACGAAGCGATTGGTCATGTGGCTACAACTCTTGAACCAATTGAACTTTATAAGGCGTCATACCAAGATCTTTTCGCAAAATTCAAAGTAAACTGAAATTACGAGTTAATGTTGACGGATTCTCACGCACTCTCTCAGTCACATCTTCGATATTTTCGGGTGTGTGCAGTGTACGAGCACGCTCACAACAATGGCTCATCAACAATGAAACAAGTTTCACGAACTTTATCAATAAACTTGCGTTTACAGGGCACTGTTGGTTTTTCTCTGCGACCAATTTTTGTACGTCATTTTCACGCAATTTTCATTTCTTTGTTTTGGAAATAAATTTCCTTTGCTCAGAGCGTAAATCGATTTATTACTTTCAGTGGGGATAATTGACTGAATTTTGTGTCAGAATAGAATGACATATGTATTGACAGATTCGAAATAACCGGTGATTCAAATTTAAACTGATAGATGACCCTCCCGATATATCAGTTTCTCGTCCTCTATTCATTCAGATTCCACAACATTGAGGCACCATATCATTCAGGCTCTCTATACAGAGCATGTAAAACACTTAAAACTCAAACATTTCCATTAGGGTAGTACCCTACTTGCCCCCTTTTTTTTATAAACAAATTAAGATTCCAGTATGAAAATTTATTTTTGTGTGTGTTTGATTTTTCTTTTTATTTCAGCTTTGTTGCTTTATGTCCCGCCACCTTTGTTTCCTTTTTTATGTGCTTTTTGCTCTCTGTTCAAGTGATAAAATGTCTGTAAGAAGTGTATAAATTATAAAAAAAAAAATGAAAAGATGATGATGCAAAAGCACAAGAAGATTATAAACAAAAAAGATAAATAAAAACTACTGTTAAAGAAACAAAAACAGAATAAAATCAACTCTTTTTCTATACAGTCAGCCAGCCTTTGCTAAGCATTTTTTATACCTTTTATTGTTGTTGTTGTTTTTTTTTTTTGAAGGCTTGAACAAAAAGAAGAAAAAACAAAACAAAATCAGGCAAATATTTGTTTAAAAATGTTTTTTTTTCACTTTGAATCTCTAATATTTGTATTGGAGAAGAGCAAAAATTTGTGTGGAAAACGTTCAACATGTCCACCATAAACGAGATACATTTTCCCTATGACTGTTAAAATAAAAGGTCCGCCAAATAACTTTTTTTTTTTTTGAAAATGCTTGGCGGGTATGTAAACAAGCAAAATTGTCACATTTGGGGCACAGAAAACCCGTACGCATACATTGAAAAGCCGACGCACCCAAAACGCGTCACTGTTTGGTGCGGATTTTGGCCCAGAGGCATAATTGGGCCACCTCGGAGCTGCGATTTGACACCGTTGGACTATTATTTGTGGGGTGCCGTCAAAGATAAGTGTTACGCCGACAAGCCAGAGACAATTGACGCTTTAAAGGACAATATACGTGAAGCCATTGTTGAAATACAGCTACACACAATCGGTAATGTGCTTAAAAATTGGACCGATCGTGTAGGCTACTGCATGGCCAGCCGAGGCAGCCATTTGTATGAAATTATTTTCCATTATTAACCGGAAGGATTGTACTTTCAAATAAAAAATTTGAGAAAATATTCAGTAGTTTTTTTTTAAAGCATTTCAAAAAAAAAAGTTATTTGGCGGACCCTTTATTATAAATGCATATGTGTGTGTGTGAGAGAGAGAGTGGTGAGATACATTTATGTAGCGTTTGTAAAAGTATTTGCGTGAAATTTAATTGCTGTGCAATTACAAAACTCACATACTCGACATTCATTTAAAAGCAATTCATTCATTCATTCATTTGTATTCACACACATGCATACATATGTACATACATACTGTGAGCGTCAAAAGAAAGTGTACAATTCAAAAAAATATACATTAATAAATTACTGTTAATTTTTTTTTCAAATTATTTTATTGTCAGTTTTTAAAATTGAAACAAGAAGAAAAGAATTAGAAAAAATTTGGAAATATTGTAAAATTTTTTCGGGCACTCTCCTTAAGTGGAAAACTTGAGTTGAAATTGTTAGAATTTTATCCATAGTGCACACTTTCTTTTGACACTCACTGTATGTACATAGTCAAGTCTAATGTCTCTCTCTTCCATTGCATGATGTTTTCTCTGAGCTCCCATACAAATAGTAACATATACTCTCCTGTTATTTATTCTTCTCCGAGTAAAAGGCTTATCTGCATGCATACATATGTATGTGTTTTGCATTCGTGTGTGCCTTTTAAAGTTGCACCTCTCCCTCTTCCTTTTCATATTCACTATTTTTGTTTACATCTTGAAATGCGTGCGTGTATGTACATAGAATTTGTCCCTGTTGCTGTGTATCCTGCGTATTGCATTTACCGTTGTTCTTTGCCTTTGTGTTGTGCTCTTAGTTTCGTTTATTTCTTCGCTGTAAGTTTTTAGTTCTTGTTCGTTTCGTTTTTATTTGCTCTCCCTCTCTCTCTCTCTCACTCTTTCCTTATTTTTACTTTTATTCAAAATAGAAATTGTCTTATATACAAACACACACACACACACACACACACCTCACATCCTTATAAGATCATATACTCACATACACCCGGTTTTGATTACTAAACACTTCAAACAGTTTTAATTCGTTCATTTGTAACTTGTTCATCGTAGTAATGCGTACGTATGGCAAAAACAAAAGCCTTCAAAAAATAGCAGCAACACTAAGAAAATGTAACAAATGGTTTTTGTATCGGGTGGGCCATCTATCGCTTTAAAATTAAGCCATCGCTTATTTCGAATCCGCAGATTTCTGGCAAAAACTCTGAGAGTAAATAAAATTGCCATGAAATGCTTCTCAAAAATCTGTCGTTCGGAGTCGACTTTAAACTGTAGCTCCCGCCACTCATGTATAAAATTAACGCACACAACATAAGTGGTGTGAGAAACTAGGTCAATAATCCTGACTGAAGGGTTGTAATGACCAATTATGTATGTTATGTACATATGTATTTCGACTCGGACAATAATCCAGTATCCACTGAACGTAATGAATCGATTTACGTTTGAGCAACATTGGGATTTATTGTACCAACGAGAAACTGCACGATTATATCGATTTTGCCCAAGAAAAAAAAATCATCTTTTCATATGAAGCTCATTGTCATCATGGTGGGTACGTTAATAAGCAAAATTGCCGTAAATGGGGCTCAGAAAACCCACACGTGGTCTTACAGAAGCCAATGCACCCACTACGAGTGACTGTTTGGTGCGGCTTGTGGAGAGTAGGCATCATTGGCCCCAAATTTCTTTGAAAATGAGTACGGCGCAACTATAACGGTCAATGGAGACACCTATTGCAATAACTGCTGTAACTGCTCTTCATGGTATTGATGTGAGCGATGTTTGGTTTCAACAGGATGTTCTTCAACTTGCTACATATCTCATGCCACAGCCGATTTGTTAAGTCAAACGTTTGATGGCCGCTTAATTAGCCGAAAGGGTGATGTCAATTGTCCACCAAGAAGATGCATTTTGACATAATTGGACTATTTTCTGTGGGGCGCTGTTAAAGAAAATTGATATGCCGACAAACCATAGACAATTGACCATTTGAAGGTTAACATTCATGATGCCATTGCCGAGATACGACCCAATACACTCGAAAAAGTGCACGAAAATTGGTCTGATCGAATGAGGTACTGTGAGGCTACCGCAGCTCGCCCGGCAAATTGAAATTTTATTCTATTTCTAACCAAAACAATTGTACTTTACAACAAACAAAAAAAAATTTTGCAAAATTTCAAATCTTTTTTGTTTTATTGCATTTTTAAATTTAAACTTTTAAACGGCTCACCTTTTATATTTAAGAATTACCATGTCGGCTGTCGAAGAAATATTTTAACAGTTTCTTTTCAAAACCAATGCTAAGGGAAAAATAATGTGAGATTGTTTTGCTCTTTGTTTTTTCTGTTTAAATTTTCTCAGTGCAGTGAAAAGATTTGTGGCAGGTAGCAATATCAATGATGCTAAGTAGAATTTGCCATTTCAATGAACAATGCTTGAACAATTGAATTTAATAATTTAAATGAGTGCCGTGTGTTAGAAATGTGTGTCTTATTCGGAAACTTATCTTCAACGGTGAAACTCATTTTTAAGTAATTGGGTAGGTCTCGTCATAGACTGGCTTCATTTGATGTGAAGATCACACACATGAGTTTCCATAGCTGCCAATACAGATTGAAAAATATATTGTTTGCGTCGGTTTGTGGACCAGTGGCAATATTAGATTTTATGTCTTCAAGAGATATGAAAATCCATTGGTCAATACAATCCTTCAATCAAGATTACAACCTAGCTTCTCACACCACTTATGTTGTGTGTGTTAATTTTTATAAGTCAGTCAGTTTAGTAACAAATAATCTCCCGTTTTAAAACAATTTATTCATCCAATTTCACCACGTTAGACTGTCTATTGTGGGGATTTGTAATATCTCCTATTTACAGCACCAAGGAAGCCATAATTATTTTCTTGAAAGTCGAAGCTACAGCTTTTGATTGTTGAGGTATCGTCCGTAATGCTGGAAAAAGTATGCCAAAATTGGAGCTTCAGTCAGTATTATGAACTAGGCTCTCAAGCCACTTATGTTGTGTGTGTTTTTATGCATGAGTAGTGGGGGAACTACAGTTTAAAGTCGACTCCATATGACAGATTTTTTGAGAAACTTTTCATGGCAATTTTTTATGTACTCACAGAGTCCATTAACCTGCTGAGAGGCAGTCGCCGAAGAATATTTTTTAATATTTCGTTTTGCTGGAGTTTGAACCGTGACCTCACGTCTAATAAGCCAACATACTACCTACTATTCCACGGTGACAACAACACAGCTCACACCACATTGGATATTTTGGATATGATGGATATTCTCGTGTGCATGCGAATAAGCCATAAAGCCAGCAAAACACATCGAAGCGGTTAAATCCAGCCTTTGCATAATGCGTCTGAATCATGGAAGATTTCGGATACACGATGATATCGATTTTGCCGCAAAAAAATCATCTTTTCGGATGAAGCTCATTTTCATCTTGGTGGTTACGTTAATAAGCAAAATTGCCGTATTTGGTCTTACAGAAACCAATGCCCGCATTATGAGTGGCTGTTTGCTGCGGCTTGTGGAGCAGAGGCATCATTGGTGCATATTTCTTTGAAAAAGAGGACAGCGCAACGATTACGGTCAATGGAGACACCTTTCGCACCAAGATAGCCAATTTTTTTGTACCAGCTCTTTATGGTATTGATGTGAACGATGTTTGGTTTCAACAGGATGGTGCAACCTGCCCCGCATCTCATGCCGCAATCGACTTATTACCTCAAAGAAGCCATGGCGAACATTTGAACGATATTATATTCCACACATGATGGCATCAAATGGTCTTTCAAAAGAATACAAGTTTTCGATGATACTTCACATACACTTTGTTTTATTTAAATATTCCCCCAAAGCCAAGGATTGATTTGTGGTCTCACGTCTAATAAGTCAACACATTACATACTAGAAGCTTTATATTGGAAGGAAGAACAGATATCATCTCGAGAAGAATCATTTTAACTGAAGGCGCTAAGACTAACAGGCTTGTTTCCTTGTAAATAGCTTGTGTTGCTTATGGACTACAGTACTAAGTAATGACACAAGTCCACGATTTTAGAGAGGCGGGTAGATATATTTAATGGCGATTTTTGTTTTAACACTAAACTAGTATTGAACAATTTTTTTTTGAACGTTGTCTGCCTGTTAACATATATTTTACACCGTAATTAAACGGAATTTTTATTTTTCTCTTACAACTTGCCTTTATGGGCCAAAACAATTTCGTTTAAAATAATAAAAATAAATTGCTGCTTCCTTATTACCTACGTTTGGTTATATGGACCAACAACAACGGCAGCTACTGCACAATGACAGTTAATGGGATTAAGATTAAAAAAACATGTATCGTGTCTCATATACGTTAGCCAAGTTAATAAAAAAATGTTTGTGTAACAATTAGTGCCTGTCAGTGAATTATTTTAAAGACATTTTTTTGTTTTTCTTTTTTTTCTTCATAACAAAATTGTCAGCATGAGACTGAAATATGCCACGGCATGTCAGCGATGTGTCAATCATATTGAGATTTAAAAGGAAATTAAATCAAATCAAATGGAGGAATTAATTACAATAACTTTGGGTTTAAATTTGAATATTAATTTTGAATATTAATATGAATATAAATACAATAAATATTGTATATATAATATACGTTTTGGGTACCATAGACTGAAAAGGAAATTATTTGTATTTGGTAGTGAATTTGTGGTACACTGTTAATTCACAATACAAGTGTTACGTCTTTACATACCTTTTAAAAACGTGTAAAATATGAGCTCGTAGTTTAGAAATAAAATGAAGATAAATTTGTGTTTAGTTTTAATTCAAAATCCTTTTTTATTCGCACAACTTGATGTAAACAACAGCAATTGCTTTGTCTGTTATTCCTCTGTTTACACCCCTTGCATAAACAATAAAAATTACTAGGCAATTGTTTGACTGATCTTTGTAACAGAGATAATCAAACCACGTTTACTCTCTTCAAACACACCGCGTCTTCACGCAATACTGACTGAACTTCACTAACTCAGTCGCCTGCTTTGCCTTGCCTTTTATATAGCAAAGTAAACAGTTTGATTAATGTTCTTGAAAGCGAACGTTCTTGACTTCGCCTTTACGAAATCTCTATAAATATAAACATCGTTGTTTACGTTTATTATTGTAGTGTTGTTGGTATATTTTTGTTTACTTATTTACCATTATTTTATGCTGGTGTTTGTTGTTGTATTTTTGTTTACTTGTTTGCCATTTTTTATGCTGGTGTTTGTTTTTATATTAAGCAGTACGATAATTTGTAAACATGTTTGTTCGCTGCATTGTTTTGTTTTTGTAGTTTTTGTTTATAATTTTAATGTTGAGCGATGTAAAAGCAAAACACCAGTATTTAGATTCTTCATTTTCGTCTATATTTCTACAAAAAGATTCTTAAAAGAGAACGTTCATGACTTCACCTTCTCGAAATCTCTATAAATGTAAACATCGTTCTTTACCTTGATTATTGGTATATTTTTGTTTACTTGTTTACCATTTTTTTATGCTGGTGTTTGTTTTTATATTAAGCAGTCCGATAATTTGTAAACACGTTCATTGATTTGTTTTTGTAGCTTTAGTTTATAATTCAAATGTTAAACGATGCAAAAGCAAGACACCAGTATCTAGATTTTTTAATTTTCGTAACACAGGATTTTCAAAAAACCAATATTAAGCGAGAGGAGATACTTCAACCCTTAGCTCGGACATCTCGAATAAAACGATTTTTTCTCATCAGACGTCTGTCAAAAACTATGGAAGCAAAATAAATTTGGCATTAAAAGTTTCCCAAATCTATCATTCGGAATAGACAGTAGGTCCCTCCACTCAATGATAAAATTAACACACACAACATGAGTGCTGTAAGAAGCTAGGTTTTAATATTGACTAAATCGTTGTAATGACCAATTATGTAGGTAAGTAACTAACTTATGGTTCTAACCCTAGCTTAGGATATCCAACAAATTTAAATATGCAGAAATATTTTTATCAGCGACTTTCTCTCAACAGTCTTCTGGCAAAAATTACGAAAAATTAGCATTTCAAATCTGATATTCGGTACACTAGTAGGTAGTGTGTTGGCTTGTTAGACATGAGGCCACGATTCAAACACCAGGTCAGACGCATCGCCAACAAAAACGAAAATGGAAAAAATATTTCTGCGGCAGCTTTCTCTCAGCATATTTCAAGCAAAAACTCTAAGAGTTAATAAGAATTGCCATGAAAAGTTTTTCAAAAATCTGACGTTCTGAGTCGATTTAAAATTTCAGATCCCGACACTCATGTATAATGTTAATACCTACAACATGTGTGATATGTGAAGCTAGATTGTATTGTGCGGAGTCGACATAAACTGTAGGTTCCACCTCTCATGGACAAAAATTAACATACAAAACATGGGTGATGTGAGCAGCTAGGTCGTCGTAGTCTAGTAGGTAATGTGTTGGCGTGAGGCCATGGTTCATACCCCAGGGTCAGACATTTCAAACTGAACGAAATATGAAAAAAAAGTGGCAAAAACTCAGAGAGTAAATTTTCATGAAAAGTTTCACAAAAATCTATCATTCGGAGTCTACTCTGGAGTTTAAAGTCAACTTATTCCTATTCTATTAAATACTTCAAAGACGCGACATCACAAGACCACATGAAATTACTTAAGGAACCTCCAAATAATTGAAAAGGATAGGGTAAATTGATTAACCGCCCGTATTCGAGCTGGGTTGCCATTGTCTAGTCGCCATAGGTAGTGTGTTGGCTTATTAGACGTGAGGCCTTGGTTCAAACCCCAGGTCAGACATAAAAACGAAAATATGAAAAAATATTTCTTCGGCGACTTCCTCTCAGCAGATTTCTGGAAACAAAAAAAAATTTACATGAAAAGTTTCTCTAAAAATCTGTCGTTCGGAGTAGACTTTAAACTGTAGGTCCGGCCAGTCATGCATAAAATTAACACACACGCAACCTATATGGTGTGAGAAGCTAGGTCGTGGTTCCAACGAAAGTGTTGTAACGACCAATTATGTATGTATGCATGTATGTTTGTATATTTAAACTTTTGTCAAGGCAATATAATAAAATTTTTCAAAATTCTGTACTTTAAGTCATTCAAGAGACACTTAAGAGACAGATTGTCAAGATAATGGTTACACATTACATGGCAGCTAATAAAACATAATGACTGTTTCAAAACATGTTGACAAAACGACTAAAAAAATGTCTGGCAATGTTTAACACAACATTTGTCATACACGATCAAAACCAAGCCACTGCGATAACTGATTGAACACAAGAAAAAACATGTTCAACAAGACGAGCTTGTTTGTCGTCATTCCTAAGCAAAGTATGGAATACCAAAACAAAACAAAGAAGAAAACTTTTTTTTTTAATTTTTTTCTTCCATTAAAAAAGAAAACTTTATTATCGATGGCCAGTGCAGTACTACTAGATTGTAATTGTCATGTTAGTTAGTGGTCGTCATTATTGTTAATAACCAAAGTAATTTATATTTCCATTGTTGTTGTTGGTGTAGTGTTTTTCTTTACACAACTCATACAAGGTTTTTCCTTGTTTTTCTCCAACCAAAAAAAAAAAAAAGAAAAAAGAGTCTCCAATAATGGCTTCAAAAACTAAGTATAAAAATAGGCCTAAAAAAGTGGAAGAAAAAAAAGTAAAAGCATCGCACCAAAAGTGTTACGAGATATTTTCTTTGGACATTTAGCCATATAATCGTAATCAGCTACGAGCTATTACATCACTTATAACCCTATTATGTTGTTGTTATAGTTGTTGTTATTATTGTTGGTTTTGAATTGCATTCATCAGTGGCTGCAACCAGAAAATGAGGCGATTTTTTAATGCATTTTTACAAAATATTTTCTTTTATGACTTTTAATGACCACGTTTGAGATTTATGTTTGTTTGTTCGTTTGTTGTTTGCTTGTAAAAATCTGCAAAAAACATTGTAAAAGCCATGTATACTCATAGACAGATAATAAGTATTTAGGTAAAGCGACAGTGACACAAATGATGTGGAAGAGTGGCAGATAATTTTGAAATAAAATCTGTAATGAAAGTTTTCAACAGTAAAAATATACCATATTTCACGTACCATGATTCCAGGACCACACTATGATCCATTTGATCTTTTTACCTTTTAAAATCGTTTAAAATATGAGCTCGTAGATTGCAAATAAAATTAAAATAAATTAATGTTTAATTTTAATTAAAATTTTTTATTATTCGCACAAATTTGTATGTCACTGTTCACAACTTGATGTAAACAACAACAATTGCTTTTTTTTGTTACTCCACTGTTTACACCCTTTGCATAAACAATGACAATCACTAAGCAATTGTTTGACAGATCTTTATAACGGAGATCTTCAAATGCACCGCGTCTTCACACAAGACTGACTGAAATTCACTGATTCACTCGCCTGCTTTGCCTCGCCTTTTATATGGCAGGATAAACAGTCTGATGAATGTTTATGAAGGCGAATGTTCATGACTTGTCCTTTTCGAAATCTCTATAAATGTAAACATCTTTGTTTCATTATTGCTGTTTGCGTATTTTATTTATATTTATTCTTGTAGTATTTGTTGCTGTATTTTTGTTTACTTGTTTTTTTTTGGTGGTGAATATTGTTGTATTTTTGTTTATAATTTGAATGTTAAGCGATGTAAAACCTAAACACCAGTATCTAGATTTTTCATTGTCGTAACAATATTAATGCTTAATTATGTAAACTTTATCGCTAAAGCTGTTGAGGACAGTATTAATAATCCTCTCATGCTGAGGGAATTGGTTCATTATATACATAATTTGGTCATTACAACCCTTCAGTCAACCTTATGTCTACTTATGTTGTATGTGGTAATTTCCTATATGAGTGGCGGGACTTAAGTTTAAAGTCAACTCCGAATGAGAGATTTTTGAGAAAGTTTTCGTGGCAATTATATTCTACTCCCAGAGCTTTTGGCCAAAAGACTGTTGAGAGGAAATCACCAAAGAAATTATTTATTTCATACTGTTAGAATATTTTAGTCGGAGTACATAAACGATTCAAATAAAAACCGACACACGTCTTTTCAGCAAGAAATTCTTTATTGTACTTAAAATTTTTATATTACAGAAAAAGAAAAAATGATTTTATTTTATTCAGAAAGAATATTAGTTGGCTGTGAAAAACTAAACGTATATTGGTAGGCTATGGAAAACAAAAAAATATAATGAAAAATATAAAAAACAGATCAAGGCAAATCTAACAGGTAAACCTATGTCAACAGCTGACGCGTTTTTAAATGTCAAAATTTTGTTGTTTTTTTTTGTTTGTTTTGTTTCGATAATCATTTTCGCATTTATAAACCCTCATATGTACCGGATGTATCCTTAACGATACGCACTCTAGAAATTCTTCAGGATTACTATTTCAAAGCCAATTTTATTAAAATTTTTGCAAGATGATTAATAATATTTAAGCTTTGTTTTGTGATTTAAGCTTTTAACACTAAATCCATATATCTTTTAAACTACAACCTAGATTTACTATATTTATATTTATTTAGACGAGGCTGATGAATTACCCAGAAAAAGATTTCGGTCTCTCCAACTAAGTGCCAAAACTATGACCAATAACAAATAACGTTAGCATCTGCCATTTTTATCGATGGCCATATAAAAACATGTTCTTTAGATAAAGTGGAAATGTTATTGACTGCATGGAATAATTTTTTTTTAATTTATAGGTGCCCCACTATTGCGTAATTAAGCATGACATAAAAATCAAAAGAAATTTCAATATATAAAATGTATTTAGTTTTTTTAATTGCTTTTATTAATTTCCTATAAAGGTTTGAGGGTTAATTTTTTTGACATTACGCGTACGCTTTAACAAAAACAAAATGCCTGTTGTTTTTGCATTGTTGTACTTGTTGTACACTTGCGGTTACCTATTAGATGTGCCTTGAAACAGATTGCATGATATTTGGGTTGCTTTGTTATAAAATTCAATCTTGTATATTTCAACACATACACATACAGTGTGTTCGAGATGTTTGAGTTGGGGTTGGAACCATATGTTTTGGACAAGACTACAAAGACTTCAATGATCAAATACCTGAGATTATCTTCGACACCAAGTGATAATGCTCTTCAGATCATCCGTCTGGTTGCCAATTATTTTAAAGTTGTTAACGTTGTGTTGTTTACGCAGTGTTGTTGAAATCTTTGATCTTACAGCTCTGGTTTCCTGCTTACGATAGCCGCAAAGGCAATTCATGGTTTAAAAAATTGGCCTCCGTCTGTGCTTATCCTGCGGCAACAGTCCACTCTTGGAGGGCACAATCAGCTCCTTAGATAAACTAAAGATATGTATCCTTATTTTACAATACCGTCTGTTGTTAGCTCCTCTATAATTATCTCGTAAATCCCAAACTAAAACTGCTAGACAGGGAAACCGCATTCTTCTTCATTTTCTTGGCAAATATACTTCACTTTGGTCGTAATTAAATGGCAAAAATAGTTGAGCTGCGTATATCGAGGACTTGAACATCAAACGCTTGTTTATCAAACATCAGACACTTGAACATCAAACACTTGTTTAGTATCCTCCATGCGAAAGACTCAGCTATCCTCATGGTGATTAAATGCTTGATTTTCTCGGAATATCTAGGCTATCTGGGACAGCCAGACTGCCATAAAGCCTCTTCATATCACAATGATCACCGATTTCTCTTAAGAACTCCATTATGTGAGCCCCAAGATAAGGGGACATACTCGGGAATTATGTCGCAAACGAATAAGTCAAAACGGATACTAAATTCAACAAAGCCTTATGTGCTCTGCTTCCAGAGGTTTCCTTGACAACAATACGGCCGGAAATTAGGGCTGTATTTCACTCCCTACTTAATACTTTCTGAGTAGAAGAGAAGACCTTCATGACTGCTAGGTTCAGTTGGTGGTATACTGTTCTCCTTTGTCTCTTCTCTTACATGGTATTGCCTACAGTGGAGGCATTTTGGTTAGCTTTGCGCCACATAATATTTTTCTAGAGTTAATGAAGAAGTAGTAGTAGTAGAAAAGTAATCGGTCACATACACCTGTGCTAATTCTTAGTGATGACTTAATTTTCAAAGACATTGCCTGTAAACCAAACGTTCATTCTTAATAGCATTCATTCCATGTTTTATAGCAGAAGACGCTTAATGGGAGATGAGTCTAATCAAGTGATTTAAGTGGAAACCGCATGTGACCTTTAACGTACTATCAAACATGACCTAGCCTTACAAGAGTACAAAGTCTCCATCTTTTGTTGGTTTTGAGAACCGAATTGGTTTGTGGTTTATTCGCGCGTATCTGCGACTTAAGAAACTCCAGCAAGAGAAAGCCTAATGGAACAAAATCCTACGGTCTAGGTGGGCAGCTCACAACACCTCCACATGCCCTCAAATTTCCAATGCGGTAAGAATGTACATGGCATCCAGCGTTGTCCTATTGAAACTACATACCGTAGGTATCCAGATTACCCAATTCAGGCCGAAGGAAATTGAAAATAATCGTCCCGTTTTTTCACCCTCTTCGTCCCACTGTTCAATGATTGATTTTCTGGAAATGTACATCAGTTGGTCGCTTAGCCTCAAATCATTTCATCATGTTTTCTTTCATATTTTGTTGTTTTTTTTTTTTTTTTTGGTTTTTTCTTAAGAAAACATTTACCACCACAACACACTTGTTAATCATAAAAAGAGAAAAGAAGTATAACCTGAGGTATAAAAATCAGATACAAGATATGAAGTAACCGATAAGCCAAACCCCATGAAATTATTTCACCATAAGAAGATTAAAGTCCAATATGAATATGCATAGAGACAGTGAGTGTCTGGCATCCATTATTATTATTGAATTGAATAATTTGCGTTCAAACAGAAAAGATACAGAAAAAAGCTTCCTGATTAATCTCTAATTATTTCAATTTGTTGCGCCAATTTGTAGTGGAGCACTTGAATAGAAAGTGAAATTAAATTAAAAACGCTTTTAAAGTCAACATTTTCAAAAGGATTATAATCAGTTTACATTACAAGAGGTAATCAAGTAATCAGTTTAAATCGTTTAGGGGAACAGAATGTATACGTTTATGAATGTTAAGGATAAAATTATAAATTGATTTTCCATACCCTACATCTGTGCATATAAGTATGACACTCAACCTTGGTTTGAAGACTGAATAGGTTTATGATTGAAATAGGCCGGATAAATGGACATTCAATTTTTATATAAATGGGCCAAAGGTCACTACTACTATTTTCATAGTTTGGGAAATATTTTGCCACATTTTGTCAGGGCAACAAAACTGACAAAATGCTTAGACAGTGTTTTTAATCGTCGTAATGTAGTAGATAGTGTGTTGGATTGTTGGACGCACAATTCTTAGAGCATTGGAACTCAATATCCAATCCGCTATTGACGTCATATGGGCAGATTTATCGAAAAAACTGTTAAATGGATTGACCGGCCATGTAATTCGTGACGCGTGACTCCACTTGCAAAACCCACACTGATATATCATCGTCATACTCATACATCATCAGCACACTCATATATAATCACCATACTCATGCATCATCACCACAATCATATATGGTCCGTTAGTTGGACGCATGGTTTAGCTTCGAATTTTTCTACATAGAGGCTCAGGTTAGTCCTACTACTGGGTTTAAGGTCATCATCATACACATACATCATCATCACACTCAAACATCACGAAGTCATTCTACTTCTACATGCTCACAATACTCTTCCAACATCAGTGCACTCACATATCATCAGGTCACTCTTACATCGGTCCAGTTTCCAGTGCTTTAATATAGTGGCTCAGTCTAGTCCAATTTCTACTCTTAGGGTCATCATCATACTCATACATCATCACCATACTCATGCATCATCACCACAATCATATATGGTACGTTAGTTGGACGCATGGTTTGGCTTCGAATTTTTCTACATAGAGGCTCAGTTTAGTCCTACTACTGGGTTTAAGGTCATCATCATACTCATACATCATCATCACACTCAAACATCACCATACTAATACATCATCAGCACATACATACATCACGAAGTTATTCTACTTATACATGCTCACAATACTCTTACATCATTAGTGCACTCACATATCATCAGGTCACTCTTACATCGGTCCAGTTTCCAGTGCTTCAATATAGTGGCTCAGTCTAGTCCACTTTCTACGCTTAGGGTCATCATCATACTCATATATCATCACCATACTCATACATCGTCAGCACACTCATACATGGTCCAGTAGTCGGAAGTATATTTTGGTTTCTAATCCTTCTATATAAAGGCTCAGTCTAGTCCTACTTCTATGTTTAGCGCCAATACGATCCCATGAGCCTTTGGGCTATGGATGCGTTTGATCAAGAAAGAAGAACTGTTAGCAGACTGATAAATTGGTGGCGATTAAAAGGCTGCTGCCAGCCTGGCTGATAATTCTGTATTATGAATGAAAATTAAACAAAGCTAAGGAAGATTATTGGAAACCTAGTGGATGGTAGCGGAGTCATCGTTGTCTAGTAGGTAGAAGGCTTATTAGACTTGAGGCTGTGGTTCAAATCTCAGGTCATAAATTTCGAAGAAAAAATATTTCTTCCGCTCATCAGCCTTCTGGCAAAATTTCCCTGAGAGTAGAATAAAACTGCCATGAAAAGTTTGTCAAAAATCTGTCATTCGGAGTCGACTTTAAACTGTAGGTCTCGCCCCTTATGGATAAAAATTAACACACACAACATGGGTGATGTGTGAAGCTAGGTCGTAAACCTGATTAAGAAGATGTAATAAACCAATTGTGGCTCGCCGTAGTCTAGTAGGTAATTTGTTGGCTTATTAGACGTGAGGCTAAGGTTCAAACCCCAGGCAAAGCAAAATAAGAAAAAATATATTTCCTCGACGACCTCCTATCAGTAGTCTTTTGGGAAAACCCTGAAAAGTGTTTCAAAAGTCTGTTGTTAGGAGTTGACGTTAAACTGTCACTCATGGATAAAAATTAACACATACAATATGGTTGGTGTGAGAGGCTATGGTTGTAATCCTGAAAAAAGTGTTGTCATTTTTTGAACATTTATTCCAGCTTTTTAAACAATTTTTTTAAAGTGTTCCAGTTTTTTAATGTAATCTTCTTTTCTTTCTTTGCAGGTATGCTTGTATGGATTGATCTTCTCTCTCCTGTGTTTTATTTTATTATCAGTCAAGGTATTTATAAATTATTTATTATAATGGAAATCCATTTTAACAAATTTTCTTTAAAAATAAAAACGAAACGAAAAAGAATTTTCCAAATAATTTGCCAAACTGTTGTTTTCTTTTTGATACACTTGACTTGATTTATGATTGGATTTTGAACAAGTATTGCCGAGAACAATTTAATGTTTTTGATGTCTTGAACTTCAATGATTTTTTAATTTTCTTCATATTTGTCGTTTGGTTTACTTTTTTCTGATTTTTTTTCTTCGGATTTTTGTTGAATCATTGAAACAGCATTTTATGATTTGCAAAATCCACAGTGGATCTGTAAATTATTCTTGTGTTCTTTGCAACGTTTTAAGAAGTCTTTGATTTTGTTTTTCTTTTTTTTCTTCCTGATAATATTCACTTCATAAAATTGAAGGAATTTTGTCTTCCAATCGATTACAAAGTATTTCGCTTCATCAAAAGAAGAAAAAAAAGAAGCGGTTTAACCACAATAGTTTAAATATTAGCATAAAAATAATGTGAATGGATCCTAGCACACACACCCATTCACAAGAAAAAAACAATCAAAAGAGGAGTAAAGTATGTATTGAAACAGAAGAGAATAGATTTGAATGCCAGACGTTTAGTTGTTGGCTGGAATGCTGGCGTGTAATAATATAATCATGAGAAAAAAAATCATAGAAAAGAGCACAGTCATTAAATCACTTCAAGCAGAAAAAATACTAAAAGTACACATCCATTTACAACACACACAAACACACACAAACACATACACCCACACACACCCACACACTCCCACATACTCCCACTCAAAGACATACATAGTCTCTCTCTAACACTTTACAAAACTTGAAACCATATTGACTGACTTTTGATAGGAAGAAAATCGAAAAGAAATGAAAAGAAAAGAAACGAAAAATAACAACAAAGTAGATGAAATCATTGTTAAAATATTTAAAATACACTGGCAAACAAAAGTAAACGGAAGTCCTTCAAAATAGAGCCCATCTTCCCTGTCAGTTTTCTCTTTCATCTTCCTGGACGGTTGCTCGTGTCACAGTAATTTGTTGGAGTTTGTTGCAACATGTGAAATACTTAAAGTCTAGGCCTAAGGCCTATATCGTGTGGTTACCGTAGGACATGCGTTATTAGCGTTGTGTTATCATTACTCTATGGAAGATGGACTCAGTCCATCCAATAGTTTGATAAGAGCAGTGTTGTATTTTCCATAGTGTTTGGCGGGGTAAGGCGCCGTGCACTTTTATTGAAACTTATGGCCTCTCTTGATAAGAGTAATACAGGTTCTTGAAGTCTTATCAGTCTTTTTTTTTCTTGTTTTGGGCCGGAGGTGGGAATCTTCGAAAGATACTTTTGTTCCAACAAAAGTGTACACGATTCACCATCACTGATGCCTACGTACTAAACCCACCCCTTATATTCTACAACCACTCTCCCCCGCGGGACTGCCGCGAGGTATTACTTCGCGGAGGACTGGTTAGCTTTAAAGCTTTATCACACTCAATCAAATTTCGCCTTCGTTCCTCCAACATTCGGAGTTCCAGCATAACTTTAGACATTCTCTGGCTGTGTTGGCTCCATAGAATCCTAGAATTCAATACCTCTTCCACAAGCCGGTATGGTCCTAAACTCGTTTCCCCGGGCCATCTAAATCTGGGGCAGCTTATTGGAATATGCTCCGCATCTTCCTCCTCAGTCATATTAGTTTACATAGTATGTACTGTCTCGGCCCATTAGACATGAGGCCACGCTTCAAATTCTCAATATTTCTTTTTTAACACGTGCCGTTCCTTGCGATTTGAGGAGTTTTTGGGATTATTCATGAATTGATTGCGAATGATTATTTGGAGAGGTCATATCTGCTTTATTGTAGTTGCTATAGTCTATAAGGGTAGTAACTCACTATCCTTGCCCTGGACCAGATATCTCCAACAAAATCGAAATATTAATAAATATTTCCTTTGGCAACTTTCACTCTCAGCAGATTTCTGGCAAAAATCCAGAGAGTAAATGAAAATTGCCATGAAAAGTTTCCCAAAAAAATGTGTTGTTCGGAGACGACTTTAAACTGTAGGTCCCGCCACTCATGTATAAAATTAACACCTCACAACACAAGTGGTGTGAGAAGCTAAGTTGTAATCCTGACTTAAGGGTTTCTTAGGGATCGAAATTCAGGTCTAACGCTTCTTTTTATTGTTCTTAATGATCTTCAGTGTTTAAATTTTAACCCTATCGATCCATTTTCAGCTGGAAACAAAGCTTGACATTCATGCACCTTTAAATGTATGTGGAAAATTAATATTATTTTATTATAAAAATGAATTCAAATAATACAAAGTAATAGTGAAAAAAAAGATTTTAATGTTCTGTTCGCTCTGCACACGTCTTTCTTGCTCAACGTCTTCTCAACAACTGATTACTCGCTTCTCTTTTACTTCTCAACTGCATTCTACATTCCCACATTTCGGCCGTCCTGACTCGGATTCGTCTCGAATTCGTCATCATCAAAGCTGGTGTGCCAGGGCTTCATGTACTCAGCGCATGTTGAAGTGCTTCTTGGCCCCTCGGTGATTCCAACTCGTACTACGTCGTATGTATCATTGGCTTTTTCATTTACAACTCGGTACGGTCCCAAATACTTGGGTTTTAACTTTAGGCCTGGGCCAAATTGGGTTCTTTTTATCGCAACTAGGTCACCAGTTTTATATATTATAGCTTTCTTACGCCTCAGGTTGTACGACTTTCGATTTTCATCTTGAACCTTGGCTAACTGTTCTTTGGCATTTCGTCTAATTTCATCTCTGTCATCGTTAAAAGCTGCTATAATTTCTTCTCTAATAAGCTCGTGAATGTCACACTGGTCAGGGATACGCATTCTCGTGCCAAACAACAAATCAAAAGGCGTGGTGTTGATACTTCGAGTATGTGTCGAATTGATGGCTTGCTGTACTTTTCCAACGTGCTTATACCATTTCGTCGGGTCGTCTACGCTTAACTTTGCCAAGACTGAAATGATGGTAGAGTTCAGCCTTTCGACCTGGCCGTTGGACCTAGGCAGACCAGTTGTAATCATATGGTGTGTGATATTTTCATCTTTACAATAAATTTTAAAATCTTCAGAGGAAAATGCAGTTCCTCGGTCCGTAATTATTTGGACAGGATTACCAAAAACAATGCTCTGTTCCTTCAGCCTATTGATGACCTCATTCGTTGTCGTTGATTTAGTTGGATACAGCCAGCAAAATTTCGTGAAGGCGTCGATTATCGCAAGTATGTGCCTATATTGTTTTGATGTAGATTCTAAGGGTCCCAGATGATCGATGTGGTATGTGTGAAGAGGTTCGTCTTTCTTAGGAATGGGGTGTAATACGCCTTCTTGCTTTCCTCGTTTCCTATTGTTGATAATGCAGGCTATACAATTAGCTATATGTCGTTCAATTTTCTCTTCCAGTTTTGGTATATAGTATTCACGTCGTATGAGTTCTTTGACCTTCTTAGTTGAAAAATGACCTCTGTCGTGGGCTAAACGGATGACTTCTCGTTGAAGAGCTTTCGGGACTACAAGCAATTCTCGGTCGTCAACAATTTTATAAAGAATATCGCCTTTCAAAAAATAATTATTATAGTCGTACTGGGTCTTTAAAATGTCTTTTATTGTTTGTAGATCTTCTTCTTGTGCCTGCAATCGCTTTATTTTCTCTATGATGCTGTCTTCGGTCGTTATTTTCATCATCGGGTAGCGTGATAAGGCATCGACATGCTTCATTCGTGCGCCTGGGCGGTGTTCAACCGTATAGTCGAACTCTTCTAGAAATAAAATCCAACGAGCGACTCGAGTACAAAGATCTCTCTTCTCTAGAGTTTTGGTGAAAGCATTGCAATCCGTGACAAGCTTAAAGTGGGTTCCAAGTAGGTAAACTTTAAACTTTTTAAGGGCGGCGATGACTGCCAAAATTTCGAGCTCGTAACTACTATACCTTTGCTCTTGGTCAGTTGTTTTCCGGCTCATGTAGTAGATCGGGTGTAGGCAATTATCATCTGGTGATTTCTGAAGCAATACAGCGCCATATCCCTCAATGGAAGCATCTGTATGGACCTCTGTTTCATACTTTGGGTTGTAAATTTTTAAAACTGGCTGCTGACACATTACATCTTTAAGTCTAGCAAACGCTGAAATTTGTTGTTCGTTCATTTCGAATTTCCGGTTCTTCCTCTTTAGATCGGTAAGCGGTTTTGCAATAATGGAGAAATTAGGTATAAACTTTCTAAAGTATCCGGCCAATCCCAGAAAACTTTCTACTTGCTTAATATTGCGTGGAACAGGATATTTTGCCAAAGCCTCTATTTTATCTGGTGATGGAAAGATAGACTCGTTTTCAATTATATAACCCAAAAACTGTATACGTTTCTTCAAAAAGATGCATTTCTTCAGATTCAGTTCTAAACCGTATTCTTGACATTGTCTCAAAACAATTCGTAAGTATTCCAAAGCTTCATTTTCGTCCCTTGCCGGTATAATTATATCGTCTATGTACGGTAATGCGATCCCCTGTCTGGTTAGGTCTCTAAATATAGCGTTGACGTGCCGCTGAAATACGCTGGGAGAATTGGATAGACCAAATGGAACCTTCAGGAATTGATATTGACCGCTATGGGTCACAAATGATGTGTATTTTCTGCTGAACTTCTCTACGGGCACATGGAAGAATCCATTTTTGAGATCTATTGTTGTAAAAATTCTAGCCCCTTGTAGGCGATCTAGTTGGTCTTCTATTAAAGGTAAAGGAAACCGATCTTTAACAATAACTCGATTTATTTTGCGGTAGTCTATACAAAGTCTTGGTGTACCATCTCGTTTCTTCACTAAAACGACGGGGCTGCAAAATTCAGACTCGGAGTGCTCGACTATACCGTCCTTTAGCCATTGCTCAACTTGCTGATCAACCACTGTACGTTCCCGAATAGGTAATCGACGAGGTGTACAGAATATTGGAGAATCATTTTTCAAAATTATCTTCATTTCGACGTTGGTTGTCTTTATGTTCAGCGGTTTGTAGTTATCAATCATTTCAGCAACAGACTTCTTCACTTGTGGACTTGCAGATTCATCAATATCAAAATTATGGTCGTCAACGACATTTATCTTCAACATAGGGACCGATTCATCAAACTTCTTTATCTCGACGCCCATAGGAGTAATTCTAATATCAGCCGATAAACAAAACTGTTTGCCCAATACAACATCAACATCTACACTATCGTTAGGTACAACATGAAATGTTAAATTGAATGACTCACCCTCTACGTTCACCAAGTAGTTAAAGTTTCCAATAGGCTTTACCTTATTTTCATACCTGTTTTTACCAAAACCAATCATGTAAAATTTAGACTCTGACAGACTGGGTTTGTTGGGAAGAATCGAGTAGATTTTTTCAGTTACGGCGTTGACAGCACATCCAGTATCGAGAAAAGCTAATGTGTTCGTACCAGCAATATTTATTTTCAATTCCATCATGTCATTTTCTTTTTTAAATAGGCATCTAACATTAGATTCATTTTTCTTTGACGGACAATCCTTTGCTATGTGGCCAAATTTATCACATTGGAAACATTTAGTACCTCTTGACTTATCTTTGCAATTAGCCGACTTGTGTCCATTAGTACCGCAATTAAAACATTTTAAATCTGTAGTTTTTTCAGCCTTATGTGTAACCTTTCCGTTTCCTTTAAATTCAGTTTTTCTTTTGTTATTCTTGGCCATCGTTTCATAGTATTTTAATTTCTCTTTAAATTCCTTTAAATTTCTAGAACCGTATAACATCATTTTATGTATATCCAAATCATTTATTCCATCAATTATGTACTGAATTAAAGAAGCTTCGTCAATATTACCTCGAGCAGCTAATTCTTTCATCTTAAGGTAGTACTCTTGAACGCTGTCGTCCTTACCCATTTTACAACCGGATAACATTTTATGAAGCTGTCCGCTATTTGTTGCTGAGTCAAACTCCTCCATTAAGACTTGTTTCAATTTTCCATAATTCGTTATGCCCTTCTCACTGGCTATAAACAGTTTAGCTAAGCCTTTTAATGATTTCTTTGCGAAGACAAATTTTTGAAAATCATCCCAGTATAACACTGCGGCTGTTTCTTCAAATTCGGTCAGCCAGGCTCTAATCGGAAAAATATTTGTGCCATCAAAAGGTCTTAACGAGTCTTCAATGTCCCTAAAACTCAGAGCAAATTTCGTCGTATGATTTGGTGCAACAGCTTCAACACCCATCGTATTTGCAGATCGTCCTCTATCACCTCTTCTCACGTCGTTGTTCATACCGAAACCTCTTGCAGCAGGTACCTCACACACACTCTGTTGATTGTTTGTCTCCTCTTCGTCTTTTGTAGAAAAAAGTTCACCGTCATCGTCGTCGTCATCTACATCATCATCACCATCATTATCGTCGTTATCGTCGTCATCATCAAAAGCCAACAGCTTGCCTTTCTGCAAATTTTTAAAAATATGCCTTACCAAATCGTCTTTCTTGTAGCCAATGCCCAATATATTGCATATAGAAACCAAATCTGTCACGTTTAAATTCTTTTCGATGTATTCTGCCTTCTTCGCATATGCATCATCTTCGTCGGTGTATTCAAAGCCAGCAAAATCTCGCAGCCGGTGTCGGTTCATTCTATCTCCTTCATTTTCGTAAACAAACTTGTGCAGTGCGGCTACTGCATCTTTTTTACTGTTGCGTAGTGCCACAAAAACATTCTCGAATTCACGCAGACGCGACATGATTTTTATTTACTCTCTTCACTTATTTCTTGTTTCTCACTGACACGCCTATACTCCCGTTAGTTTTTATTTACTATTTATCTTTTATTTATTTCGCAGAAATCGTTCTGTTTCTCTTTTCACTCGCTTATTCTCAAAATTTTCTTCTTTCTTCTTTTCTTCTTTTTTCCACCGACACACCTATATTCCCGTTAGTTCTTATTTACTATTTATTTCTTATTAGTTCCGCAGGAATTATTTCGTCTGTCTTTTCACTCGCTTGTTCACAAAATTTCCCTCTTTCTTCTTTTTTTTCTTCTTCAATACGTCTTTCTTTTCTAATCAAAAAATTTCACTCAATTCCATTCTAAATCCTTTTTACAAATACATTTTCCTTTACACTTTCAAGTCAAATTTCGGTTGAGTCCCCAATTGTGGAAAATTAATATTATTTTATTATAAAAATGAATTCAAATAATACAAAGTAATAGTGAAAAAAAAGATTTTAATGTTCTGTTCGCTCTGCACACGTCTTTCTTGCTCAACGTCTTCTCAACAACTGATTACTCGCTTCTCTTTTACTTCTCAACTGCATTCTACATTCCCACATGTATGAATGAATGTGAATGCATCTTCATCATCTTCAGTCTTTAAATTCCCATTCTATCGGTTCATTTTCAGCCGGCAGTAGTGGATTCAAGTTGCTTTGACCGCCGATTAGGTCACCTCGGAGATTGAGTCGATAACGCTTAATATGGGTGAATTATTCGCATCCGACTAACAAACAATCATCGGCGAATATGTTCGATTTTAACAGGCGAGAGACCCAAAGTTGTTTATAATCACGCAAGTAATATGTAATCTGTAAGCTGTGGGCACTGCAAATATTTGGGGCGTCGAAAGCTTGTCTAGTTGGTAGTGTGTTTGCTTATTAAAACCTAATTTAGATACCTCTTCTCCTTTTTCCCAAATTTTCCATCTCCTTCACTATACTCTCTCTTCTCTAATACGTATTTACAATTGGTCATTTTGACCTCTGGGTATTGTACTTGTCCTAATGACAAGTATACGTCCTCAAACCTAATCTAACCTATCTCGAACAAAACAATTTCCTCTCAACAGATTTCTGACAAAAACCGTGTGTGAATGAATAAAATTGCCATGAAAAGTTTCTCCAAAATACGGCGTTCGGAGTCAACTTTAAACTGTCCCGTCGCTCATGTATAAAATTAAACACACACACAACATGGGTGGTATGAGAAGCTAGGTTGTAATCCTCACTACGGAATTGAACAATTAAGAAGCAGATGTCTGGCAAAAACTCTGCGAAAGTAAATAAAATTGCCATGAAAAGTTTCTCAGGAATTTGTTGTTCGGAGTTGACTTTAAAAACTGCAGGTCCCACCGGCATATTTGCAATTGACGAAGCAGTCATTCAAGTGTCCAAGTTTCTTATGGCAATCTGATCTTATATGCGAGCGAAAATGGAATACAACTCTCATATAGGAACCGGTGTCTCGAACTCTATTTTGAGCTCTTTAGTAACAGTTGGAAATCTAAAGCTTTTATTTCAATAAAGTGCCATCACAATACGGCTTGTGTTTCGCTGTTCTATCGCGTAACTATCTTTCTGGTATTCCAACAGAACTTACGCCATTAATAGGAGTTCAACTTCTGAGTCTTGGTACCAGTAATCAAGAAAATATTAATGCAGAGACTTGTTCCCGAAAATAACATATTTTTACGTAGACATGTAGAGGTGGCTATCGACTGGCCAGTGAATCGCTCTATTACGGAAAGGATTACATCTTTACGGTCTTCCTGCACTGTGCCTATTGATTGGCAAGTGAATCGCTCTATTAAGGAAAGAATTACTTCTCTAAGAGCTCTATATTCGTATGTGAAACGAAGTTCACCTACAATATGAACAGGTTCATGCCTAAAATCAGGAAACTCGAGGCACATTTCCCTTCTCTCACAGAAACTCTTTTCCTAGTACCAATACAATACTTTGCATGAGTAGGGTCATCCCCTAGGTTTAGGTTTAGGTTAGAGGACGTGTACTTGTCAATTGAGATAAGTACAGTACCCATATGTCAAGTTGTCCCATTATACAAACGTCCTTAAGGGGAGTGGATAATAGAGGGGATGGGGAAAAAGGAAAGGAAGTAGGAAAGGGAGAGGGGAATCCCTCTTATATGCTTATATGCATAAATAAAATTCTTTACTGTTTTTCTTTTCAAATTTTTCGTGTCACATTTTCTGTTAACCACTGTATTATTTCTCTCTTTACAAAAAAAAAGCGAGAAAAAAATTCCTTTTTCTGTTGTAGAATTGCTCCATAAAATATTAAAAAAGTTGAAGAGGAAGAAGAAGAAGAAAAGCGCTGAACGGCTGTTAAAGGAGCAACAAAAAAAGGGAAAAAGGAAACTCGCAACAAAAATTACCAATAAATGGCACTCTGATGAAATTCACGCTTAACTTAAGCATTATAAAAGCCTTCAAATATATACACTCTCATCTTTAGTGCATTTAAAACACATTGATAAGAAGAGTGCATACACATACATACATATACTCAAATATATAAACACTTAAACCCATAAATACACTTTGACACAAACACACTCACACATATGTATATGCACATAGGAAGACGCACACACATATACACGCATATTTAAATCCATTCCATATTGATTGAACAGAGAGTATGAAATAATTTCTCAGTAAATCTATGAGTCAATATACTTTGTGTCTACACTATACGAGTATGAGATGAGTTTCTCTTCATATAATAGTTTACTATACAACAACAACAACATAAACAACAACGGCGGCAACAACTACTACTCTTATGCAATTTTCACTTTGAATATAAACGTACACATACATATCATTATATTTACTTACATATATACGTTTATAAGCCTATAAGTATACTATGATGGTAGATATAGAAGTGCTTGGCACTCTTATAAACAGATGGGGAGAGAGAGAGAGAGATAGAAAGCTATAGTTGTGTTTAAACCAAGGCCCAGTTGGTACAATTTAAAAAGATTATTTAAAAACTCAAAACAAAATTTAAACACAAAGGAAACCTTGCATCAATCCAAGCCCTCTTTTAAGCAGACAACCTAAATATCTAGGAAACATATTGGATCCCAATTAAACTTAAATATGAATGCCATATCCAGTACCACTAAATCTGCAGATGTAAACAAGCAGCAGGGTTCATTTGGCGTATGAGCTCTGTTATCAAACCAACTCTTTTTTGTACTAGGCCGCGATTTGCTTATTGGCTTTGAAGAAGAGAAATCATGTAAGCTGGTTTGAAGATATTGTAACGATGTTGGTGAAGCATTGGAAGTCAATATCCAAGCGAGAATTGACATCATACGGGCAGATTTATTTGAAATAGTGACAAAAAAAAACGACCATGTAACTCGTTACATGTGACTGAGCTTGGAAAATGCAACACTCATATCTAGCCATAACCGCAAAAATATCTCAAGCGACATATTTTTCATATATCGTTTTTTTGTAATAAATAAATTCATTGGCATCATTTGCATCATCTATAAAAATTTCAGGGTCACACTCTGTACCGTTATGAATTTATAACAAAAAAAAGTTAAACTTTCTAACTTAATTTGCACAGGAAATAAATAATAAAAACCTTACCGTAAAATTTCGGTTTTATCGCTTGAGATATTTTTGCGGTTATGGCTCGATATATCACCATCATACTCATACGTTATACTCATACACCATCATCATAGTCATACATCGTCGTCATACTCATACGTCATCATCATACAACATTGTCATACTCATATATCATCATCGTACTCATACATCATCATACTCGTACTCTTACATCATCAATCCACACATGCATCATCATTATACTCATACATCATCACCATACTCATACATGGTTCGGTAGTCGGAAGTATAGCTTGGTTTTTAATCCTTTTATATAGAGGCTCAATTTAAAAAATTTCTACGTTTAGGACCATCATACATCATTATCATACTTATACATCACCACCATATTCATACATCTTAAATGCACTCATACATCACCAGCACGATCATACATAGTCCGGTAATCGAAAACATAGTTCGGTTTTTCTTCAATATAGAGGCTCAATCTAGTCCTACTTCTATGTTTAGAGCCATCATCATACTCATACATCATCAGCACACTCATACATGGTCCCGTAGTCGGCAGCATATTTTGGTTTCTAATCCTTCTATATATAGTCCTACTTCTATGTTTATGGCCATCCGCACAACAACAAGTGCCCATGGTCATGATGTCGTTTGATCACGAAAGCAGATCTGTTATCAGAAAGGTTGCAATTAAAATGCTAGGCATTCTGTTTGATTATTCCGTGTTTTGAATGAAACTTAAACAAAGCAAAGAAATAATTTTGGCAACCTACTAGGTGGTATCGAAGTCGCCATTGTCTACTGGGTAGTTGACATGGGCAGTGGTTCAACTCCCAGCTCAAATATTGCGAACTTAACGAAATATTTCTTTCGGCGCTTACCTCTCAGCAGTTTTCTGTCATAAACTCTGAGAGTAAATAAAATTTCTATGAAAAGTTTCTCAAAAAAAATTTGCCATTCTGAGTCAACTTTAAACTGTAGGTCCTGACACTTGTGTATAAAATTAACATACATAACATAAGTGGTGTGAGAAGCTAGGTTGTAATCCTGACTAAAGGGTTGTAATAACCAATTTAGTAAGTAAGTTTTTTTAACAAATAAATAATTATTACCTCGAATATATGATTAGAGATTACTGATAACTAATCAAGCCAAATGGTTTGAATTGAAGTATTTTTCTAGGCTTTATACCCTCTGTATGAACTGTAGTGTACTTTTGATTAAGTGGGCCTTAAAGGGGCTCAATAATCGGTTCTTATCGAAAAATTTCCAACTGGTCTGGTGGTGTATTTGCACTTCTGACACAATCTTTTTCCCATGAATGTAAGCGAGAGCAACATTGCGAATTCGTTTAGATAGATGGCAGCACCGGACGGACCAACTTATGAGGGAATGAATAGAGAGACAGACAGACAGCCAGCCTATACGGAAAACAATTAAAATGTATGTCTTCATTGACTATAAATATCGATAACTATGGAATGTTATTTAGTGCTGTACTGCTGCTATATGGATACACACACAGTAGAATAGAAATACAGTGGCAGACGGAAGGAAAAATGCATTTCGAGTTTATGTTGGAAACAATTTGCTGGATGTTAATTAAAACATTCGAGATTGTACTGTACTATTGAGTGTATAATAATGGTTGTATATTGGTTGTTTGCCTGACTGCTCCACATATTTGTATATGTGTATGTGGATGGATGGATGGACTGTATTATGTTTGTATTGATGGTTATTGATAGCATGAATCCATGATATTGATGCCAGGCTGGGCTGTGCTGTGCCGGACTGTTCCAAGCCATAGCCGCCATGGTCATAACTATATAGATACTCTTGTTTTACTGTGTTTAAGAGAGCATTGTATGGGCAGTAGCAGCAGCAGCAACAGCAGTTTAGTTTTTATGTTCTACATCAGATTAGTGTTGATTGCGAAAAATAATGGACAATGGGTAGCTAGCCAGTAATAATGGAAACGACTATTAAAACGACTATTAAACAAACAAGAAGACAATATTTACTCTGTATAGACCATATCCATATTATATGATATTAAAAACGAAAAAGAAAAAAAACTCCAGAAAAAAAATTATTATGAATTAGAAGGACCAACCATCCAGAGATAGTAACAGAGGAAGGACCATTCCTGTAACTAACAAACAAACAAATAAGCAAACAAACACACACATAAATCTACAAGGTAAACAAGCCTTGCTATAACATATGGCCACATAGCGGGATTATCCTTAAGTTTAACTGTGTTTTCATATGCCACATTAAAATGCAAAAAAAAACTTGATCAAGAGTCGTTGTCCGTTTACGTCAAAGTTTATTTACATAACTTTAGCCATAAATGCGGATTAATAACTTGACCATACTCAATCTTTTATACGTATATTCATCAGTTTAAATAGGGTTTCAATGGTTATACTGCGGCTGCCGCTACTGCAACACTCTGTTTTTTTTTTCTTCTCTTGAATGGAATTCATTTTCTAATTTCATGTCTCTCCACTGTTTTGAAAGTTTTATGGCAAATTGGTTTTAAATTTTTATGGTTGCTGTTGCCATAATTATGATTGAAATTTATTGAAAATATTTCACAAACGTGTTTAAAGATATGATTCAATCATAAATTTTTACTGAAGCGAATATTAATGAAGCATCACACATCATTTATTTAGTGGCAGCAGTAAAATGTGTATGTTTTTTTTTGTATGTGAGTATCGAATTTAATTGGATTTATAAATGCCAACTTAAATGAAATTTTGTTGTACCTGCTGCCAGAGATATTCACACAATAAATTTGTATTCATACCCCCAAAAGCATTACAGTATTATTTGTTTTGGTTGCTGATGAAGGTATAAAAAATTCTAAATCAACAAATTTAAACAGCAATTTAATTGGGTCCGAAATTTTTTTTATTAAAAAATATTTTTAAAAAATGTAGAAATTTTAATATTGTTAGAAAAATGAAAAATCTAGATACTGATGTTTTGCTTTTACATCGCTTAACATTAAAATTATAAACAAAACAATGCAGTAAACAAACCTGTTTACAAATTATAGTACAGCGTAATGTAACAACAAACACCAGCATAAAAAATTGGTAAAAAGAAAACAAGTACAATAATAAACGTAAACAACGATGTTTACATTTACAGATTTATACTTGCAGAAGGCGAATATCCAATACATATTACTTACATACATACATACGTACACAATTAGTCATTACAGCCCTTCACTTAAAACCTAACTTCTCTCACCTCACTTATGTTGTGTGTGTTAATTTTTATACATGAATTGCAGGATCTAGAGTTTCAAGTCGACTCCAAATGACAGATTTTTGAGAAATTTCTCATGAAAATTTTCATTAGCTCTTAGAATTCTTGCTCGAAATCTCTTTTTTCATATTTCGTTTAGTTGGAGATGCCTGAGTTGGGGTTTAAACCGAGGCCTCGCGTCTAATAACCCAACATACCTACTAGACAATGGCTTCTTCTTTGTTGGTGATGACTGACAATATTAGACTCGCTAATGTCAAGTTAGCACGAATTCTTACCAAGTTTTTGCCAATCATTACGCCAAGGTTTTCTATTGGCTCTTGTGAAATTATTGCATATCCACCAGAGCACTTGTTTTTAATTTACTGCCTTCATCTGTACGTAGTTGTTAAAGTTGCTTTCATTTTCTGTGCAGCTGAAGCAAAATCAACATCAAACTCACCACCTTCGGGTCATGACAACAGGCCTTACCTTACACTGGGGGTAACACAATGGGTCATATGGGCCATGGAGTAAACTTGATTTGTCATACTGGGTAACACAATTGGCCATATGGGCCATCGAGTGAACTTGCTTATGAACGCCAAGTTACTCGCTAACCTAACCTAACCTCTACGACTATGGTTTTCACTATTCACTATTGTTACGAAAATGAAGAATCTAGATACTGGTGTTTTGCTTTTACATCGCTTAACATTAAAATTATAAACAAAAGCCACAAAAACAAAACAATGCAGCGAACAAACCTGTTTACAAATTATCGTACTGCTTGATATAACAACAAACACCGGCATAAAAAATAGTAAACCAATAAACAAAAATACAACAACATATACCAGCATAAAAAATGGTAAACAAGTAAACAAAAATATACCAACAACACTACAATAATAAACGCAAACAACGATGTTTACATTAATAGAGATTTCGAGAAGGTGAAGTAATGAATATTCTTCTTCAAGAACATTCATCAGACTGTTTTTTACATTGCCATTTAAAAGGCAAGGCAAACAGGCGTCTGAGTTAGTGAAGTTCAGTCAGTCTTGTGTGAAGACGTGGTGCGTTTGAAGAGAGTAATAATGGTTTGAAGATATGCGTTACAAAGATCTGTCGAATAATTTTCTAGTAATTGTTATTGTTTATGCAAAGGTTGTAAACAGAGGAATAACAAAGAAAAGCAATTGTTGTTGTTTACATCATGTTGTGAACAGTGCCACACAGAATTGTGCGAATAATAAAGAATTTTAATTAAAATTAAAAACAAATTTATTTTTATTTTATTTGAAATCTACGTGCTTATATTTTAAACGTTTTTAAAAGGTAAAAATATATCAATATGCTTCCTATATGAACTCATTACAGTACTTTATTCTATTATACAACTAAAATTCTTGGATGACATACATATCTCAAGCGCGGCTAAACAAGTTCTGTCAGCAATTGTTGAATGTCGAAGTATTCTTTGCCTTAAATCCAACAGATGTTATTACATGTATCTTGTTAAAATTCATCTTAGTTCTGTCCGTAATGGCCATAGTTCGGCTCATTAAATGAATAAATGAAGTATTTTGTTACACCTCCAGTACTAGGTTAGGTTTTTCAAATTTTTATAATTTAATCGCTTTAACTAAATTTATGTTTCCTTGCCTTTTAGATATGAGACATCCTTGTTTTAATTTCTCTTCTCTTTTATTTGATTTCAATGATATCCTTAAAAGAACTTCATTCCTTAACTTAGCATAACTTTGTTTTTGTGCAGCACTTTGTAAAACATTTTTAAAACTCTTAATCGAAATCATAAATAACGATAATGAATTAAAGAAACAACAACGAGAAAAGAGAAAAGAGAAAGGGAAAAAGGAGAAATTGAAATAGAAAAGGAAAAGGAAAGAAATGTTTTCCCCAAAAAACAACCCTTTTATGTAGTGTGCTAGAGCAGAGAAACTTAACTTGAACACTATGGTAGAAAGGACAGACATAAGGACTTTTAAAGACACACACACAGACACAAACACACACACACACATATAGATAGAAAAACTTTTTTCATTATTTTCATAATTTTTAATGCAATCAAAAGAAATAGAAAGAAAAGTAGAAAACAATTTTTCAAAAATTTTTTTTTTATGAAATTGTACTCTTGATGCATATTTTTGTGGCAACCACTTAAACTTAGAATGTGAATAAATATGAAAGAGTAAATATATGAGAGAACAACAACAACCACAGTAACTGAAAATTAAAAAAGAGAAGAAAATATTATTGAGTTTTCCATTTCATTAAGTAAATGAATGAAAATCAAAAAAAAAAAAAAAAAACTGAAAATGGGTACGAGAGAAGAAGGTAAAAATGTAAAGGAGAGCAACATGTGGCATAAACTATGAGTACACAAGCGAGTGCTATAAGTTAAGTTCAAGTTTTTTTTTTATTTCTTTCATTTCTTTCTTTTTGTGCTGCTGCTATAAATTAATGAATTAAAAGTAATTGGAGAGGAATACAAGAGTAATACTTTGGCATTTTGTTTCTCTAATCACATGATTTTTCTTTCTCTTATGCACTGTAAAGTGCATGAAAAATCATGCACAAACAAAATTTTTGAGAATATTTTTTGGCGAATTTAATTTAAAGCAGTGGATTGACCTATAAATTGTAGAATTTTTCCCAACAACACTTTGAATTTCCTGTAAAAAGTTAAAAAAAATTAAATCTTAAAACCATTTTAGTCAATAATTAGGAAAGCAATACGAGTGGTTTTGTGATTTAATTTCGCGTTAGTGTACATTGACAGTCGCTTCAAAGAGGATTTTTTGCTTGGGTCCTCTAAGATCTTATTACAGCACTTATTCCATAATACATCTAAAATTTCTGGCTGGCATCTCTCAATCAAGCCGACAGTTTTATGAATGTGCGGCTAGACAAGTTTTGTTAATAATTTTTGGATGTCGAAGAATCATTTGCCTCTGATTCATCAATTGTCTGACAATGACGAGAAAATTTTCTGTGACCTACAATTCTTCCTAGTCAATACAGCTTCTGCAGAAATCGTTGTGCCTATGAGCGTATGCACCCAGATGACATTGTCCCTTTATAGCTACTGTAAGATTTCAAAGAAGAATTTTGTTCTGCAATTCCTTTCGTTAACTTTATGTTTTGTCATTCACACGAAAGTTCACTCGATGGCCACATGACCCATTGTGTTTCCCAGTGTGAGATAAACCCCCTAGTCAGGATGCATTAGTGGTGGGCTTGAACTATACCGAGCTTCGAATGAAATCGGCCAGTATTCTTAGTGGCACGTTTGACACCATAGCCAGATCTTCAAACGTTCTGTCACCCAAAAACCAATGTCGTCTGTGCTGAAGTGCAGGGTACTCAGCATAAAGGGCGTTGCACCGATTTCATTTTCTATTGGCTGGACAACTTCTGTGAACAATTTTTAAATGCCGAAGAATCGTTTGCATCAGGTTCTCAAAAGATAGAGAAAATTTTCTGTGACCTTTTATTCTTCCTAGTCAATTCAATTTCTGCAGCACTCACCAGTTGGCAGTGCTCCTTTATAATATTGTTACGTTTTTAACTTTTAAAAAGGATTAAAATATAAGCTCGTAGATTGCAAGTAAAATAAATCTTTGTTTAGTTTTAATTAACTCGATGTAAACAATAACAATCGCTTTGTTTGTTATTCCTCTGTTTATACCCTTTGCATAAACAATAACAATTACTAGACAATTGTTCCACAGGTCTTTGTAACGAAGATCTTCAAACCTCGATTACTCTCTTCAAACGCACCGCGTCTTCACACAAGACTGACTGAACTTTACTAACTCACACGCCTGCTTTGCTTTGCCTTTTATATGGCAAAGTAAAGAGTCTGATGAATGTTCTTGAATGTTCGCCTTCTCGAGGTCTCTATAAATGTAAACATCGTTGTTTTCATTTATTCTTGTAGTGTTTGTTGTTGTATTTTTGTTTACTTGTTTACCATTTTTTCATGCTGGTGTTTGTTGCTATATTAAGCAGTACGATAATTTGTAAACAGGTTTGTTCGCTGCATTGTTTTGTTTTTGTGGCTTTTGTTTATAATTTTAATGTTCAGCGGTGTAAAAGCAAAACACTAATATCAAGATTTTTTCATTTTCGTAACAATCCTATAAGGTTCCAAAGAAGAATTTTGTTCTGCATTTCCTATCTTTAAATTTAAATACAACGAATTTATATTTTTTATTCATTTAAAACACCCATTGATGCCATTATCTGTGCAATATACACACATACATGCATACATAATTGTTTATTGGAACCCTTCAGTCAGGATAACAACCAAGCTTCTCACAGCATCCATTTTGTGTGTGTTAATTTTATATAGGACTGACAGAACCTTCAGTTTAAAGTCGATAGATTTTTGAGATATTTATCATGGCAATTTTATGTACACTCAAAGTCTTAGCCAGAAATCTGCTAAGAGGTAGTCACCGAAAAAATATTTTTTCATATTTTCGTTTTGTTGGAGATGTCTGACCTGGGGTTTGAACTGTAGCCTCACATCAAATAGGCCAACACACTACCTAGCAGACTACGTCAACTTCTACCACATTATAGTACACTACAAATTAGTAATCAAAAGAATGTGCTTTTGAGGTCGAATTGAAACCAAAGAAGCTTAAGGCTGTTTTATCAGAGGATATGAAATGAAACTGATATAATCCTAGACCCTACTCTATGTGGAGTGCATCCAAAAGGTTTAATTCTTCATAAATCAGGTGCATAAATCAGGCTGAATTTGACTGATGTCATGTAGAACATTGGCCTTGTAGACTGCTGTGATTTGTGGCTTATTTTCTGACTTAAGAAAACCTTACAAGAAACAGCCCAACATGGTCTAACCGCACAATCTCGGTGACCATTTCAGATCACCTCCAGGTGAGTTGGCTATGTGCTCAAACCGTTTGTGCGAAATGTTCAATGTGGTGTGAGCTGATTGGAACGTCTTTTTAAAATCGTACGTCGTTGGTGTCCAGATTATGCAATTCTTGGCACAAGATATTGGTCATCATCGACCTACAGTGCTCGTCGTCGGCTGTGATGGCTTAAGCAACGTCATTCTCAAATAATTATGAACCGATGATGCCGCCAATACAAAATCCACGCCAAACAATGACTTTTTCGTCAAGCATTGAGCACTCTAGGACCTCATGTGGATTAGTATCACATCAAATTTTAAAATTTTGTATGCTTACGTACCCTTTCACCCAGAAATAGGCCTCGTTGTTGAAGAGGATTTTACGATAAAATTTAAAATCAGTTGCATACTGCTTAAGAGCCCATTCAGCAAACACACGTCATTATCTGTGGTTATCCATGATGATTTGACAAAACAGTCCGAATAAATGACAACTAATTGGACAGATGTGGCCTCGACACGATGGTCGTTATCAGAGATCAGCAACGAGTATTCAAAACGATGAGTAGATTCGAGTCATACTTATTATTTCTGATACTTATACGTATTCATACTTATTTTAATATGATACTCATACTACTCATACTCAAAGTTGGAAGTACTCGTCGTATTCATACTTAACAATACGCATGATGTTATTGACTTCGACTCGTCTCTACTTAACATTTACACGAAGCACAAAATAAGTATGATTCGCGTACGAACACTACTATACTCACAAGAAGATTGTGTGTATGCTTTGCTTGTTGTCTTTGTCTTTCCTTTCTTCTTTGTTTGTACATGCAACAATAACAAAGGCTGTAAATTTTGATGAATGATTCGAGCCACTCGAATCACTTATAAGTATTATAAGTATTTTTCTAAATTTATGAATCAGAATGAGTAGGCGTATGAATCAAACACATTTCGAATGTTGTGAGTTTGATTTCAACGTTGTACTCATACTCATTGTAACCTATACTTATAAATCAATGCTGTAGCGAGTACGAAAGAATCAGAGTAGTTGAATTTCAATTCTGTTGATTCACTCATACTCAAAATTACATGAGTGCTTATGAGTAGCGGAAAAACGATTCATTGCTGATCTCTGGTCGTTATTAAATGTCAAAATTCTGAAGTCTTTGTTGGAAGAGTTATCAAATAGTCTGAGACTTTAGTCTTAGACTTTTAAAAAGGTAAAGTTTTAATTTCTGGACTGATTATAACTAAATTCCTTACCTATCACATCTGTATCCTTCAATCTGCAATTTGTTTATTTGCCATTGCTTCCTAAGAACGTTCACAAAAATATCCGTGTCACAACATTATTGAGTATTTCCCGTGAATAATTCTTCTTTCCCTTAATCGTGTGCTTGTGTATGTAGTATACGGAGTAGAAGTAACTAATTCTTGTATTCATGCAGGCAAGTGTTACTTATTTATTGCCACTACAAATGCAAGAGCATATCTCTGTTGTAATATGTAACCAAAGTATGCGAAGTAACCATAGGAAAGGATTACAAATCCCTTGCCCTTGTTTTTCTGCTGCTGCTCCTGCTGCTACTGGTTACTTTATGTGTTGCATAAGGAAGTGGCAGACAATATTGCACATTCAATGAATAATTTTTGTGAAAAGTTTTATTTTCAATCTTTTATTAGAGACAGGGAGAGAGAAAGAGATATTTTTGTTTTGGCCACTTGAAACTTTATGAATGCATGGGAAATTATTGGGGAGCAATTCTTTTTTTTTAGTACATGTAATACGAGGGAGACGATTCAATTAATATTAAATTTTGTAGAAATCTTGATTTTAAGAAAAGTAAAAAAAAATACAACAACAAATCAACATTGAGATTTTAGAAGTTGCCAGTTGTTGTAAAACCACACACTGTGAAGATACCTTACCGTTTCTATGAGGTCGTGCAAATAATGCGGGCCAATATTTTTAACGCACACCAGTTTAAATAGTGCTCAAGAGATGGAATGTTGTAGTCACACCATTAATAATGTCAGCTCAGTAGCTATGAGCGGTATACTTCCTTCATTCAGGTGTCTTGGTTTCTTAAGGGCGATCTTCACACCATTGACCGAAATTTTAATACAACTCTCATGTATGGACCGATGCTTCGAATGTGACTTGTATTTTACTGGCTTAAAGATACTTCAACGGACTGTGCCCGAGAGATATAAAATGACTTGTTTCCGTAAATCCCATATTTTAACGTTGCTCTTATCTTTCATGTAGAGCACACCCAGTTTCCTAGTTGAATGGTCGGAGAGAGTACTATTACTGGTCGAAGATTACTAATTTGGTATGTATTGGATGATCCGGATACCGATTACATGTGAGTTTAACAGGACAACGGTATGTGTCACAGATCTCACGCCTCATTGGTTTTTTTGCCTGTCATCTCACATGGAGGTAATGCGGATTGGTCATCGATATTGTGCGACTCGACCCCCGTTAAACTTTTACTTATGGGGTTTTCTCAAGCCATAGGTGTATGAAAATGGGCCACAAACGATAGCGGTCTTCAAAGACAACGTAACCCATACCATCTGTGAAATTCAGTGTGATCTATACGCCAATATTTTGGAACATCAACAATTGCCTTCTTTGTAATTCCTCTGTTTACACCCTTTGCATAAACAATAACAATTACTAGACAATTGTTCGACAGATCTTTGTAATGGAGATCTTCAAACCACGATTACTCTCATCAAACGCATCGCGTCTTCAAACAAGACTGACTGAACTTCACTAACAGAGTTGCCTGCTTTGCCTTGCCTTTTATATGGCAAAGTAAACAGTCTGATGAATGTTCTTGTTCATGACTTCGCCTTCTCAAAACCTCTATAAATATAAACATCGTTGTTTACATTTATTATTGTAGTGTTGTTGTTATATTTTTGTTTACTTGTTTACCATTTTTCTTGTGCTGGTGTTTGTTATTACATTACGCAGTACGATAATTTGTAAACAGGTTTGTTTACTGCATTGTTTTGTTTCTGTAGCTTTTGTTTATAATTTTAATGTTAAGCAATGTAAAAGTAAAACATCAGTATCTAGATTCTTCATTTTTGTAACAATATTTTTTTTTCCTAAAAAAACTATCTGTAAAGAATAGAAAATCAACCTCAACAAATTTTTGCTCAAAATCCCTTTATTTAAATTTATTTGCCATCCCTCGTTTCCTTTGCTTCGCTTCAAACTTATCCAATATCATTTTCCCTTATGTCCATAATTTTTCCTTTTCGAAGGCTTTGGCCTAAAATTTATGCGTTGATTTCGTTTTTAGTTTCATACACTCCTTCTCTGTTCATTTTTATTTCTGGCAACCAAAAAAAAAAAAAAAATTTTGGAAAAAGAAATGAACAAAACTGAACTCGTATGTGTGTATCCTGCTGGTTTGTTTCCAATCATGTTGTGCAATAAAACCATAAAATTTCCAAAGTAAAGACAAAATATATGACCCTGTTGTTGTACTAGCAACAGTTTGCCGGTAAAATATCCACTACAACGGTTTTCTTTCTTTCCCTCTCTCTCTCTGCTTTTTTCAATCGTTTTTCTTCTATTTTCTCTGGTAAATTTTCGTCTAATTTCATTTCAATTGTTATGGCATGACTGTAGTAATTACTTTGTGATAAATATGCTCAGAGATTTTTGCAAAATAGTGCGGGAAATTTGCTACAAGGAAGTGTAGTAAATCTTCGGATTCGCTGCTCATAAATACATACAAAAGCGTGTATGAAAAAGGAAATCAAGCTTAAAAGATTTGATATCAAACTGCCTAGGGCATCTAGGAAACAATAATGAGCACGAATAACTATGAAATCGTAGCGTTAATCGTTCAACTTTTCCATAATTTTTTTCTTTTTTTACGACCAACACGCAGGGGATGGCTCCTACTCCAGCCGATATCCGCACTGGAAGCTATATTAGAATGAAGTCTGCTGCACATGGGTAGTAAAGGCATAAACCCAAGAGTTTACAAGACTAATTTGAAGCTCATTTGGGATTTCGGTACATAAGAGGGAATTGAATTGCTCATTGTTCCCCCATTTACGGTCCTCTAGACAGAACCAAAAGACCTTACAATTTCGAAAATTGCTTCGCAATGACTCTTTGTACCAAAAATGAATGGACGAATCTGCAAGAAGTACTCTCTGCGAGAGTAAATAAAATTCCCATGAAAAGTTTCGCAAAAATCTATTGTTCCGAATTGTCTTTAAACTGTAGGTCCTGCTACTCATGTGCTGTGAGAAGCTGGGTGGTAATCTGAACTTATGTATCGAAGATAGTATGGAACCAATTATGGAAGCTAAATCAACTCGGTTGGGTTCCAGTTCGAGGCAATTCTCGGCAATGAGCAGGCAAACAATCTTGCCAAAGGAAGAGAGTTCCTATAAAGTTGATGGAACTAAAACGCAAATGTGGAGTGTTAGTTTTTGTTTGAAATGGGAAGGGGGAAGGGAGAAGGGAAGATACAGAGAGGAAAAGACTTCTTCTTCTCAAACCAAGTGGATTTAAGGCAATTAAAAATGTTTTGGGGAAATTACAATAAGAGGATATTGTAGTCATACATCCAGAATAGACTATCCATAAATAGCGTTGGGTTGGTAAGGCGAGTATACTTAATCAGAATGGCGGTATGCTTTAGAACCCTAAAGACTGTGAGTGCATTTATTCGAAATTCGAGCCCAAAATTTAGATTCCATAACGATGGGAACGAATCATAAAAGCACATACTTGGAACCAGTGAGGCCTTAATGCATCACAGATGCCAACACTTGGGTGAATATCAGTTGCTATGCAGGTAATTCATATTGTTGACACCGAGCAGTAATCTTAGGCTTAAAGGAACATTATATAAATACCCTATAAAGTATAAGGGCAGTATGTACAATAGATTGTATGGTGCCAGCACCTCTGCATCACAATAATAAGAAAAACTTTTGCAGCAAAAACATACCATTTATGGATAGATTGGAGCCATCGGTATAAAAATTCTCAAAAGGATCCACTGGGAATCTGCTGGTCTTCAAACCTTAAGTCTATAGTTGGGTTCCTGTTCGGAAAGTTATATGGGTCCATACAATCGACCGGGATGAGTCCATATCTTCCCAGTATGCCCAAAAGTTTGTACAGGATTTAAGTTAGGTTAGGTTAGCGGGTAGCTAGGTTGCCGTTCAACAGGCAAGTTCACTCGGTAGCCATATGGCCCTTTGTGTTAGCCAGTGTGAGGTAAGCCCCCTTGTCAGGTGTCCGTTGGTGGTGGGTTCCAATCACACCGAAATCCGTATAAAACCGGCCAGTCTCCTTAATGGCACGTTCGCCACCATGTCCAGATCTTCAAATGTTCTGTCACCCAAAAACCGATGACATCTGTCCTCAAGTGGAAGGCGCTCGCATGAAAAGTATTGCACCGATTCCGTTTCCTCCACATCATGATAGCTGTTGCATTAATCCTGATGGGGCAGACCGAGCTTGTCAGCAAAACTGCTAATATCGCAGTGTCCCTTGAGAATTCCTGTTAGAATACGAACCACTCTCTTGTCGAAGTCAAGTAGTTCCTTCGATCTCAAGCTGTCCACTGCTGGACACAGCAGTTTTGAAATTCGGCAACCAAGCAGGTTGGACCACTCACGGTGTGTTGAATTCGATGCTGCTTTTTCCAATTTCCATGCAATTTCTGACAACTTTTGAGTTGCCAATTATTCATAAAACTTACTTACTTAGTTAACTGGTCGCTTACAATGTGTTACAACCAAGGATTACAACCAAGCTTCTCACACCACTTATGTTGTGTTTGTTAATTTTTACCCATGAGTGGCAGCATCTACAGTTTAAAGTTGATTCCGAAGGACAGATTTTTCTGAGAAAATTTTCATGGCAATTTTATTTTGCTCACAGATTTTTTGCCAGAAATCTGCTGAGGCGAAGTCGTCGAAGAAATCTTTCTTCATATTTTGTTTTGATGAATGACAGAGTTAGGTAACCGGAACGGTAGCCTCACGTTTAATAAACCAACATACTACATACTAGACTACGGCACCTATCCATATACGTATAGTCCGGCTAAAGAACGAACTCTGTATGTAATGCAGTGTATGATCCACTAGACAATCGACCACAAACTCATGTCTCCTACATGAAAGACGGGTGCTATGTAAGAATACACGATTGTTGGAAACAAGTCTCTTTATCTCGCTCGACCAAAATCTGTAGTAGTACCGATAGAACAATGAAACGCAAGCCTTATTGTGACGATGCTTCAATGAATCAATAATGATGGATACCTACCTACATAATTGATCTTTACAACCATTCAATCAAGATTACCACCAAGCTTCTCACAACACTTATGTTGTGTGCATTAATTTTAGACATGAGTGGCGGCGGGACCTACAGTTTAAAGTCGACTCCGAACGACAGATTTTTTGGGAAACTTTTCATGGCAGAGTTTTTGCCAGAAATCTGCTGAGAGGAAGTCGCCGCTGTAATATTTTTTTCATATTTCTTTTAGTTGGAGATGTCTGACTTGGAGTTTGAACAGTGGCATCACGTCTAATAAGTTAACACACTACATACTTACGGTGACCATTATCTTCATGAGAAAAAAGCGGACAAATATATAAAATTGTAAACCAAAAAAATTCATTTATTAAATATTTTAAATTCCGAACAGTCCATTTCAAAATCGCATTTTATGGTCAAAAGAGATTCTAAAGTTTCTAGTCCCATTTGGGATTTTTCGAAAAACCAAATATAGTTAGATATAGAAAAATCTCTTCCTGTTGGTGCGTTTGACGTTGGCAAAGCAAATGAGAAAACTAGTAATTTCGGGATGTTTTTATAAATAATAAAGAATATTTTTCGTTTTGAAAAATTTGAAAATTTCAACCCACTTTTTATCGGAATTTAATGCTGATTATTTCCATATTTCTATTCGTTCGGCATTTGCATAATTTTTTACATAATTCATCAAAAATGTCGTTATTATTTATATTTAAATCATTTCTGATTTCTGCTCCCTTTATTAACGACTTTTCAACTGATGACCAAGATGGAATTGCATCTGCAACATAGACAAAATTTAGAGTTTCCAACTCAATTTCATATGTAATTCCAGCTAATATAAGCGTCTTTACCGAATTAGTGAAAAAAGTGGACAAAAGCGGACATTTTGGAAAATAAATACTTTTCAGAAGTTACGTGTGGTAAAATAGTGGACAAATAGCGGACGGAAAAAAATAGCGGACAGGAGGTTAAAATAGCGGACTGTCCGCTATAATAGTGGACGGATGGTCACCGTACGAGTATACATACTAGACTTCGGCGACTTCCCTCTGCTAGACACACAGCAGTTTGGAAATATATAGATATATTGGACCAGCCACGGTTTGTTCTAATTGGAAAAAGTATTCTTGTAGTATCACATATATATATATCACCTCTATCGCCTATCGCCTATCGCCTTCTCCTCAGACGTCTCCGATCTCTTTCGTGCCAGTTCGTGCGCCTTCTCGTTTCCCTCTATGCCATAGTGTCCGGGATCGCAGTAGAGGCGGGTGTTGTGTCGACGTACACGATGTAGAGAACCTTTCAACTGCTGACGCCCTTTAATTTGACGTAAGGTGTGTTAATGTAATAAGAATTCCATGCTAATTTTTCCAATTTGGAAATGTATTCCTGTAGGGGCACATACATACATATATCCCCTCTATCGTCTGCTCCATAGACATCTCCGAACCTTTCCGTGCCAGTTCGTTCGTCAGGATTTAATTGCAGTGAACCTTATTACTAACAACTTATCTCTTTACTTCAATAGAACGTCAGAAGGGGATCAATTGATCAATTGAGCAATAGCTATATAGCATTGAGTGTTCTTACTCTGACTGCCTTTAAACTAAAAGTCATGCACTGTGTAGATTGCCAGTTCATTGGTTGCAAATATTTTTATTTAAATTCTGGGTTTTTAAAGAAGTTTTTTGTTGCCAGTCCAGTATATGAATATAAAACCATTTAATCTGTAACAAATAAACATTCATTCACCCAAAAAAGTCTACATATTCGAATGGAATATTTTTAAAACAAAATTTTTGTTGTTGTTGTTGTTGTTGTATTTTTTTATATTTTATTTTGAAATCTAAAAAATAATTTTTACCTCAACCAAACAACCCAAGTAACCAACCAAGCAATTGCAAATACACGTATGCATACGGGCGGGCAAATGTTTGTTGATTCGGGCAAACATATTTTGGTTAACAAAAATATCCTTTTTTTCCTCTGTGTGTATGTGTTTGTTTGTTTGTTTGTGTGCGAATCCATACGGTATGAATAACAAATTTGTGTTTTAGAAGTGTGTGGCAAAAAAATCTGCATGAATATTCAAGCGTTAACAGGGCATGAACCATTAAAAGGTAGAAGAAGGAAGCATACTCTTCTACTTTATGAGCTCTTTTTCTTGCCTACACCACCCTGTATTTTGTTTTGAGGCCAGTAAGCGTGTGAAGCTATTTACTGTATGGTCATGCACACACACACTCGCATAGAATTTCTATTGAAAATATGTTTCTCATGTGTTGGCTAGCATTTTGATAAAAAATCTTTGCTTTCCCCCCCTCAACATTTACTGCCTCCTTAAACAATCCTTTGAAAATAATTTTTTTTTTTATTTTATAAACAAAGGAAGAAGAAGAGAATATTTTTAATATTTTATCTTCTCAATATTCTCGAAAGAAAATTTATATTCAGGTCTACAACTACCATTTGGGCAAGTGAACTATAAAATATCGTATAAAATTTCCTAATATTTTACAGTGTTGCTGTGTGTTTCTGTTGTTTTCCTATTTGTTTCTTTAAATTTTTTTATAACAAATTGCAGAGAAGTTTTATAGTCCATGGATAGTAATAAATACGGAAACCAAAAAATATGATTTCGTAATTTAAGTGAGTGTTTTAGCAAAGAGAGAGAGAGAGAGCAATTATTGGGATTAGAGTTCAAAAAGGGCCACACAACCTTAACAACATTTGCAAATATTTATAAATATTGTTACATTTTTACCTTTTAAAAACGTTTAAGATATGAGCTCATAGATTGCAAATAAAATAAAAATAAATTTGTGTTTAGTTTTACTTCAATTCTTTATTATTCGAACAATTCTGTGTGCCACTGTTAACAACTTGATGTAAACAACAACAATTGATTTGTTTGTTATTGCTCTGTTTATATCCTATGCATAAACCATAACAATTATTAGACAATTATTCGAGAGATCTTTGTAATGGAGATCTTCACAACACCATTTCTCTCTTCAAACACACCGCGTCTTCACACAAGACTGACTGAACTTTTACTAACTAAGTTGCCTGCTTTGCCTTGCCTTTTATATGGCATAGTAAACAGTCTGATGAATGTTCTTCAAGGCGAACGTTAATGACTTAATTTTCGTAAAAATATTGATTACCTTACATTACATACATACACACGTAATTGATCATTACAACCCTTCAGTTAGGCTTACGACCTAGCTTCTCGCACCACTTATGTTGTGTGTGTTAATTTTATACATGAGGGCCGGGACCTTTAGATTTTAAAGAAACTTTTCATGACAATTTTATTTTATTCGCAGAGTTTTTGCTAGAAATCTGCAGAGAGAAAGTCACCGAAGCAATATTTTTTTATATTTCGTTTTGATGGAAATGTCTTGACCTGAGGTTTGAACCGTGGACTCACGTCTAATGAGCCAACACATTACCTACTAGACTAAGGCGACTTCAGCTATTAAAAGTAGCTGAAAAATAATAAGAATCGTTATAACTATAGGTTGCTCCCAATGGGAGAGGAGAGTATTATCACCACTAATGTGGAGTCTAGTGATGAAGGAACTCTCGGTAAAATTATCTGAAGCAGTTATTGACTGACGCCGTAGCCTAGTAGATAGTGTGTTGATTTGTAAAATACGAGTCTGTGTTTTAAACTCCAGCTCAGGCATCTTGAACAAAACACGAAATATGAAAAAAATTTATTCGGGGGCCTTACTTTCAGCAGTTCTTTTGGCAAAAACCGAAAAAAAATTGTCATGAAAAATTTCTCTAAAATCTATCGTTCGCTTTCGACATTAAACTGTGGATTGCGCAACTCATAAATAAAATTAAAACACACAACATAAGTGTTGTGAGAAGCTAGATTGTAACCCTGACTAAAAGGTTGTAATGATCAATTAAGACAGTAAGCAGTTTTTAAAAATAATTTCCAATTCAGAAATCTTATTGCATTAACACACCTTACGTCCAATCAAAGGGCGTCAGCAGTTGAAAGGTTCTCTACATCGTGTACGTCGACACAACACCCGCCTCTACTGCGATCCTGGACACTATGGTATAAAGGGAAATGAAAAGGTTTACGAACTGGCACAAAAGGAATCGGAGATGTCTGAGGAGGCGGCAATAGAGGGCATATATTTGATCCTACAAGAATGCTTTTTCCAATTGGAACAAGCCGTGGGTGGTCCAACATATCTGATTGCCGAATTTCCAAACTGCTGTGTCCAGCAGAGGGAAGTCGCCATAGTCTAGTATGTAGAATGTTGGCTTATTTAACGTGAGCCCACTGTACAAATTCCAAGGCAGACATCTCCAACTAAAGGAAATATGAAAAAATATTACTGCGGGGACTTCCTCTCAACAAATTTCTGGCAAAAACTCTGCCATGAAAAGTTTCTAAAAAATCTGTTGTTGGGAGTTGACTTTAAACTGAAAGTCCCGCCACTCATGTATAAAATTAACGCACACAATATAATTGTTGTGAGAAGCTTGGTGGTAAAGATCAATTATGCATGTATCCAACTTTATTGATTCATTAGAGCATCGTCACAATCGCTACTACTACAGATTTTGGTCGAGCGGGATAAAGGGACTTGTTTCCAACAATCGTGTATGCTTACATAGCACCCGTCTTTCATGTAAGGGACATGTGTTTGTGGTTGATTCTTCGACGACGTCGCCTCAGCAGATTTCTGGCAAAAATTCTGTGAACAAAATAAAATTGTCATGAAAAGTTATTCAAACATCTATCGTTCGGAATAGACTTTAAACTGTATGTTCTGCCATTCATGTAGAGAAATTAACACACACAACATAAGTGGTGTGAGAAACTAATGTCGTAATCCTGGCCGAAGTGTTGTAGTGACCAATTATGTATGTATATACTCGTATGTATGTACGAAATAAAGTAATTTGTTTCCGAAAATCATATATTCGTACATATCACTCTTCTTTCTCGCAGTGCACATATGTTCATGGCCGATTGGTCAGTGGATCACAATCTAGTTTGTGCTGCACTGTTCTATTGTTACTCCTACTGATTTTGCTCTAGCGAGATACAAGGACTTGTTCACGGAAATTTTGTTTTCGTACGTAACACCCGTCTTTCTCACAAGACACATACGTTTGTGGTCGAATAGCCAGTGGATTTCCCACACTGCATTACAGGCAGAATTTGTTCTTTAGTCGAACTATACGTATGTAGAACTCTCTATTTGCAGAGTACTCTTTGCCATCCACTTATGATATAAAACGATTTAAATCTAATGTCCACAAACAGTACTCCCTGTGTCGTCCTTCCCATAACGTATTTTCCTAATTCCAACACAATGTTTACCAGGCCATAATTTTGTTTCAGGTAAGTCAGTCTGCATGTCTATCCTTATAATTTATTTTGTTGTTTTTCTTAACACCTCTGGTTAATAATTTATTTCTGTTTTGCTTACACTATTTAACCTCAGGCATAAGAGTGTCTACATAAACGTTCAATATTATTATCTCGAGCCTTCATATCCTATACTTATGCGATCAAAATATTGCCGCCAAGAAGATAAATTTTCACTTGTCGTGTCGTTATCACTTTATAAATAAGACATAAAGCTATTTTTATTAAATCTTATGGGGTTTACAGACAGATATTGACCAAAGAAATCATGTTCCCATTAAACTGCAACGACTTTGCCATGTAGCACCTCCATTGCTTAGAGTCTATTAAAAAGCCATCAAAAGTAAGTCGCCTCTAAGTGACAGCCAATAGTTTTTAATGTTGCATTCGATTGATTAATTTTTTAAAAAATTTTTTTTTAAACACACACAACATAAAAACCAACAATTTAATAACAATTTAATTAAGTTTTTTAATTTATTATTATTTTTGTTTTTTGTTTTTTTTTTTGTTAAACTAGTATACACGCAGTTGTTGTAGCTTTCATTGTAATTGTCATCTGCTCGTGTATATTATTAGACAATTAATGTATAATTTTCCATCAATTTATTTAATAGGAAATCAAAAATAAAATAAAATATGAAATAAAATAATAATTAATTTATTGTTTTTGTTTTTGGTTTTTTTAAACGCCATTAAACATGTGAAACAATTTTTCGTATTTTTTTATTGTTTAATCGATGAAATTTATTATGTAATCCAATGCAATGAAAAAAAAATAAAAAAAAAACTCACCCATATTCACTCACTTAAAAATTGTAACACACATGCAAACAACATTACCCGCTGACATATACTCACGTAGTCAAAAAAAAAGTTATTGTAGGGTGTAGGAAAAAAAATCCATTTTTAAGCATGCAATTTCAGATTTAATTTAATACAAATCCTTTTAAACAAGTTTCGAATGCATACAATTTTCTTTTGTCCGACCAACACTTGGGGGAAGGCTCCTACTCACAAATGCATTGCAATGGAGCTAGGAAAATACGTTATGGCTAGAATGACTGAGGATGTTATGACTGTAAACATTAGATTTGAATCTCTTTGTATTATAAGTGACAGAGAAAACTACAGCAAGAAGGAAATTCCTCTTACCGATAGTCCGGCTAAAGAACGAATTCCGTCTGTAAGGCAATGTACGATCCAATGGTCAATCAATCACAAACGTATGTGCCCTGCGAGGAAGACGGCTGCTATGTAAGAATACATGATTTGCGGAAACAAGTGCCAATATTTCGTTCAAGCAAAATCCACAGTAGTAGCGATAGAACAATGAAACACAAGCCAGGTTGTTATCAACTGGACAAGCGACAATGAAAGGATGTGCCAGAAAGAAGAGTGATACGTTTAAATAAATGATTTTCGGTAACAAGTCATTTTATTTCATACATACATACCCACATACATAATTGGTCATAAAACCATTCAGTCAGGATTACTGCCCTAGCTTCTCACGCCGCTTATGTTGTGTGTACAAACGCAAAATCATGATTTCATCAACGTTGAAAAAACCCTTTTCCTAGCAAGAGCATTTACCTGCCCATTGTCGAGAATTTCCACATGAAATAGGACCCAGCAAAAGACAACCATATTCCGTCTAACCAGTTGATTCAGCTTCTAAAGGCAGTTTCATACTATATTCGATACATAATTGGCCATTACAATCCTTCAGTCGGGATTACGACCCTAACTTGTCACACCACTTATGTTGTGTGTGTTAATTTGAGTGGTCGTCGAGGCACTAGAATGCTTTTTTCGACATTTCAAAAATGTGCTGTTTATAGCGAACACCTAATTTCCATGCCCAGAATATCAAGTGCTTCTTTTGTTGGGAAATTACAATAAGAGGAGGTCTCAGTTATGCATCGGATTACCCAGGAATAACTTTAGGTTGGTAACTGGTTTTTGATAACGCACTGTAGACTAACCAACATTTAGATTCTGTGACTGTGAGTATTGGCACCTGCGAGCCATTAATTCATCCACGGATAGTACAACTGGAGCATATCAAATGGTAGACAGGAAATTGGCATTGCTGACACCGAGCAGTTTTCTGAACTTTGTCAGTCTGTTGTCGTCGAGGAGATATTATAAAGATTCCCTATTAAGTTTGAGGAGAATTCCAGTTGGCATCCAGCTAGCAGCTCCCATCCATTACGATAGTTTTATGAATGTGTGGATTGTATCCAAATCATCTTTGGCTAGATACGTTCTTTAAATAAATTATGGGCCCCAAAAATCCTTGAGCTTAGGTTCCCAAGTATCAGGAAATGACATTGAAAATGTTCAAGGGTCTACTTTTCTTCCTTACCACTAAATCTTCTGTAGAAGTCATTGTGAGATATTTCCTGTGTTGAGGCATTGACACCCTACGGCCAGTGGTCTATTATAATTGCTATCCATATCGGGACTGATCTATTTGTTATCGCTACAATTTTTTGAATTATTGAATTATTTAAATCTGAATGAAAATCTGTCATCAGCGACCCCAAAAACCCCTGAGCAACAATTTTCAAGTAAAGCTGATTAATTTTTAAGGACCTACGTAATGTGTTTCTTTCTCCCTTGCACCCCTTGACATAAACCCACCCCCTACTTTAAGGGTATATGCAATCAATTTGGGCTTATTTTAAAGAGCAAAGATCAATTGTCAATTTCTGACTATAGCGATGGTTCTAGCACGTCAGTGTTTAGCTCTACAATTCTTCAAAAATGGCAAAAAAAAAACGCTATTTTTAGAGGTTTCAGCCCCCTTTTTCTCGAAAACCTGACGTGATGGATCCAGATTCGTGATCAGCGCGCAAAATGCCTTAGGAAACATCTGAAGCCATCTTATTTGCAAAACCCATGCAGGGCTGTGTTATCTTAGGTTAGGTTAGGTTAGAGGACGTGTACTTGTCCGTTAAGACAAGTACAATACCCGGAGGTCGAAATTGACCCATTGTACAACGTCCTTGGAGAGGGAAGGAAATAGAGGGAATAGGATGAAAGGAGGGTATAAGGGTAAGGGGAGGATGGGAATCACACAGAAAGAAACAGACACAAAAAAAAAAAAAAAAAAACAAGGGTTGAGCGCGCGACTACACTTATGAAGCCCTAGCACCTCTCAACCAGCTCAAACTGCTAATGAATCTGTGGAGAGCCTTGATGTCGGCTCTCGACACAGAACTCAAGCTCTCAAAGAAGGCTCTGCCAAGGGTCCTCAACCTCAATCTACCAAGGGCTGGGCAGTTACAGAGGAGGTGTTCGATAGTCTCTAACTCCTCCTCATCGCAACATACCCTGCAATAGTCCGGCTGGGATCTGTTCCAGATCCCCGTCAGCGACCTAATCTCGCAGTGCCCTGTGATAAAACCGACAACCAACCTTACGCTGGCCTTAACCAAGCCCAGCAGCCAATCTGTTCTCTTACTGTCCACAGCAGGCCATAGACGTCTAGAGACAGAACAACCTGATCCGTTCCTCCAACGCCTCTGCTCTTCCTCCCTGACCCATCCATCGATGAGGCCATAGAGGTGGCAGACTGGGGGTTCAGGACCAACTATTAAATCGCCCCCCGAAAGGGAACCTAACCTAGCGAGGGCATCCGCCGTCTCATTGCCCAGTATTCCGCTATGACCCGGAACCCAGCATAGACGGATACGGTCCGGTCCAAAAGACCTCAACGACTCTTTGCACTCGCGAACCAGTCGTGATTTGCACCAGACCGACGCAATGGCCTTAAGGGCAGCCTGACTGTCAACGAAGATCATGTAAGATTCCGAATCCGAAGATGGGCCACCAGCTATGGCCTCAATAGCCTTCAGTATTGCGAAAATCTCCGCCTGAAAAACGCTGCAGTCATCATTCAACCTGAAGTGGAGTTCAAGACCGAGTTCTCTACAGAAAACCCCAGCACCTGTACATCCACCTAACTTAGACCCATCTGTGAAAATGGGTATACCACTCTGCCCCCGGAGTACCCCACCATTCCATTGTGCCCTATCCGGTATAAGTGTCCTTAAACCAGGTAGGAATATAGCCTCGGGCACAATGTAATCAGTGGCTTTTTCCGAAAGTCCATACCATGTGTTATCTTTCTCTACAGAAAATTGCCAATCACACTAACACAATTTGATGCACAGATTAATAAAATATGCTCTTGGAAAAACGTATGTCTTTTTACTACACCTAATACTACAAATATTCATGCTTGTATTAATCCATAATTTAGTTGTTGTTGCTCCATTTTTGAACGACTGGCAATTAAATTGTAATAAACGTTTCTAAATGTGACACTAAAAGTTAGCGAAAGACATGAAAAAAAAACAGAAAACAAAAACCCATGAAAATATGGGTGAAAAACAATGCTTAGCGTTTTTATTGCTGTTAGTTTTTAATAAACTTCCCAAGGAGGGAAGTTTAAAGGAATGAATTCATTTCAAAAATATTCACTGTTTTGCTGTTTTCTGTATCAAAAATTATATTTTTTTCTTTTTTTGGAAATGTCAGAGCTGTGGGTTTAAACCAAGGGCTCCGGTCTAATAAGCCAAAAGGTTCCGAATATATTTGTGAATATGGTTCGTTTAACTACAGAAGAATGCTTAAGAATTATTAAAAATTCATACACTTGTTGTGATGCAAACGTATAATCCGAATTTGTCGATTCTACGTTCTGAATCAAGTCCAACTCACGTCAAAATTAAAACAAACATGAGATAGAATTGTATTCCATTCAAGATCAGATATAAGTTGTGTAAATTGTAAGGAGATGAGATAAGATATGTCTTAAGAATCCGAGGCACTTGAATGTTTCTTTCGACACTTGTGAAATGTGTTGGTTCCAGCGGATATCGTATTGCATTTTCACGCCCAAAGTATCAGGAGTTTCTGACACTCTGATATTTTCACCACTCATAGTTACAGCCGACGCAATGTTATTACTGCATTTCTGTTTTAATAAACAACACTGGGTCTTTCGTGCTTTAAAATCGAGATAGTGAACCGTTATTATTACGTCTTTTCACCTCAATTTCTAAAGGAATTAGCCTACCATACTTTTTTCTATTGTCCACGTGGATAATTCGTTAATCCATATTCTTCTTGGTATCGCTGAGAGAAAAAGTGGTCGCAAAGTGCCACAAAAGATTCAACTCCTGCAACCAATCTCAAAAAAATGACATTGTAGATGACTAGGTCCGGCTCAAAGATCAGTCGCTGTAGTTTCAAATACTGGCGTTTCTTTGTTTAGATTGGAACGTGAGAAAAATACATGGATTGTTAACAAAATGCATCAAATTACATGAAAGTACAGTAACATCACATAGAAATTAAAAGCATTTAAGTGATAGAAAAGTGAATTACATACATAATTGGTCATAACAAACCTTTCGTCAGGATTACCAGACCTAGCTTCTCACATCACATATGTTCTGTGTGTCAATTTTATACATGACTGGCGTGACTTACGTTTAAAGTCGATTCCGAACGACAGATTTTTGAGAAGCTTTTCCTAGCAATTTTTTTTATTCTCGCAGAGTTTTTGTCAGATATCATTATTCATTTCGCTAGGGATGTCTGACCTGGGGCTTGAATCAAGACCTCACGTCTAGTAAGCCAACACATTCAAAATATATGTTCACTACTACGTTCAAAATAAGATTCCATTCTTTTATTTCGCTGCCTTTTTTATGTGCCAACATGTAATGCATTTTAAGCACTTTGGCTTATTCATCGCGATTTTTTTTTTTTATAATTTTAAATACATTCACTTATACCACCGCACACACACGTACGTATATTTATATTTATAAATGCGGGTGTGTGTGTGCGTGTATAACTATTTAGAATGCAATTGCAATTGTGGTTGTGGTTGTTTCTCTCTCTCTCTCGCCGTTTATTTCGATGCGATTACAATGAATTATGGCTCTTTGAAAAGCTACACGTAATTGTGACATAATAATGAAAAGTCTACAGCACTCGTTTATATTTTTTTCTTCTTTTCCACCGCTTTTTTTGATTCAACGCTTTTGTCATGTGTGTATGTAACATGCAACGAATCAAGACGAAAAAAAAACAACTCAAAACTATCATTAAATATTGAAGCACGTTTTCGAGTTAATGCCACTTCTTTGAAATGTGAGGAGATCAACTGCTGCAACTGCAACAACAATGAAAGCTGCAGCAATAAAAAGTAGAAACACTCACTCACTCACTCACGCTCCCTCACACTCACGCTGAGTGTGTATATTTTAAGAGGATTACGTTCGGTGTGTCATGATTTCTAAAGTATCCTGCTGTACTAAAAAAAAAATTGTTAAATTGTTTATAATTGTTTAGCAAATAAATGCAATTCTCTGCAACTGTTATACCGCAACAGCAATAACTGTTATAGGTTATACTATATGAGAAAAAAAAACCATCGTGTCAAGATTTAGAAGTGAATGATGTCGGTTACTTGCCTTAACAGCTGATATTAAGTGAAGAAAATAAAATCAAATCGTTTTCGAAATCATCATCTAAATGAAAATGAAAATAAATTCATTCCAATTTGTAAAAATGGTTGACAAATGTTTGTTTATTTCGCCTTAAATTTTAATTTAAAGAGCAGCAAAATGTATTCAAGAATATTCTTACGAAAAACACTTTTGTTCTTGTGTTAAAGAAATTTATTCACGAGCCAAAATATTGTTACGTTTTTACCTTTTAAAAACGTTTAAAATATATGCTCGTAGATTGCAAATAAAATCAAAAATAAATTTGTGTTTAATTTGAATCAAAATTTTTTATTATTCGCTTAATTCTGTGTGCCACAGTTCACAACTTACTTTAAACAACAACAATTGCTTTGTTTGTTATTCCTCTGTTTACACACTTTGCATAAACAATAACAATTTCTAGTCAATTGTTCGACAGATCTTTGTAACGGAGATCTTCAAACCACGATTATTCTCTTCAAACGCATTTCGTCTTCACACAGGACTGACTGAACTTTACTAACTCACACGCCTGCTTTGTCTTGTCTTTTATAAGGCAACTTAAACAGTCTGATGAATGTTCTTGAAGGCGAATGTTCGTGGCTTCGCCTTCTCGAAATCTCCATAAATGTAAACATCGTTGTTTACATTTCTATTATAGTTTGTGTATTTTATTTACATTTATTCCTGTAGTGTTTGTTTTTGTATTTTTGTTTATTTGTTTCCAATTTTTTATGCTGGTGTTTGTTGGTATATTTTTGTTTAGTTGTTTATCATTTTTGTGCTCGTGTTTGTTGTTATATTACGCATTGCGATAATTTGTAAACAAGTTCATTGTGTTTGTTTTTGTAGCTTTTGTTTATAATTTTAATATTAGCGATGTAGGAGCATCATTTCCGTAACAATATTAATAACGTTGGGATGAAGATGCAGCGGTATGTAGTACAAGCTTCTCACACCACCAATGTTGTATGTGTTAATTTTATCCATGAGCGGCGGTACATACAGTTTAACGTCGACTCCAAACCATAGATTTTGAGATACTTTTCATGACAATTTATTTACCGACAGAACTAATTTCTGTTTCATAATTCGTTTTGTTCGACATGCCTGAGCGAAGGTTTGAACTAAAGGCTCCCGTGTAATAAGCCAACACGCTAACTATTAGACTAGCTATTTCTTAATGGTGAGCTTACAACAAGACTAGATGATGGCTTATGCGGCGCTTATTTGGTATCCTCTCCTTTAACCTATTACACTAGGGTGCGCTCTTTTTTATTCTTTTAGTTTACTCAAATAGAGCAACGCAGTCAATAACTGCATGGATTGCAGGGTCACTAGGTCGCTTATTTCAAGCGTAAAATGGACGAAGTGCAGATTTCATTTTAAAATTTCCTCAATTTCAAAGCAGTGTTCTGACTTTAAATGATTCGTGATGACATGCCAGACCTTATTGAACAGAAATGACATTCCAGCTTGACATGCTCAGCTATGAAAACAAAGTTATCGATATCGAAAGTTTTCATGCAGGTGAAAAACACCTACTCTTAGGTGCAGCATACCTACCATGCAGCCAGGTATGCTGGTAGTTTCGATGACACATCTTCCATGCAGACATTTAAATACGACTATTCTGCAGATTGACGTTCTATTAAGGTCCTTAACAGAATGGGGACTGTATTGCATGATAAGAATATGAATTGCATGCATTAATGCCCATTGTAATATCACAATCAATTCTACACGGCGGATCAAACATTCTCTAGAGATAACCAACTCGAGTTCAAAATAATTCTCTCTCTTGCGGCTATCTTTATATACGAGAGGATGTTAGAAAGTGAGGGGACTAAAACCTCTGACTTTTTATGACAAGAGGTGAAAGAAAGTCTCCTCCATCTCCTCCTCCTCTTTAGACCCTACAGAATTCATTTGCCGGAAAGCCAAGCCTTTCAGCAGGCATACCAAAAGGAAAATGATCGATTTAAGGACAAAAGTCAGTCAGTGCTCTTCTTATCCATACGTAACGTCTTGCTGCCAACGAAATTAAGCTTCCGTGTAATTGGTGTTGATAATAATATAAGTAAACTTAGGCAATTGGAATGCCTATGGTATGTAATATGTCGCTGATTGCAAGCACCAAACTGAACCTTTCAAATTTAGCAATTTGCAACGATATCGATTGTATTTTTTTTTTTTTAAATCTTATTCCTCAAGCCTGCACTGCAGTTATATAACATTTGAAATGATATCTTGCTTTCCATTTAAATATGCTTGCGTACCATATTTGGTACCATTTTAATTCATTGGAAACATTAAACATTAAACATTATAAAGCTTTTGCCTTTAAACTAATCACCAATGCTGCCTTTTACTTTTCTACAGGCCAAATAGAAAATATTTCTTCTTCTCCAACTTCCATAAATCGTTTAATGTGTGTCTTCAAAGCTGGTGTCAATTTTTATGCCATTTTTGTTTCCATTTTGACACATTTTACAAGAAAATTGTAAAGTTAAGAGAAGTAAATTACAATTGACAACATGTGGTGGCGACAACATGTGTTATTCAATTTTAATGAAGATCATCGACAGACATACTACTAAACGTGTTTATTTAAATGGGGGTCCACTGTATTGATTAAGATTTTGAAGTGTTTGCCGCCATCCTTATGAAGAAAACATTTTAAATGATAAATTAAGGCTTAAAGTCTTATGGGGCCAACAATAAATCACTTTAAAAAAATTTTAACGAAACTATTTAGAAAAAAATTGATTTAAAGTTAAAAAAAAATAAAACAAAATATTTTGAAAACCTTTTTATCTTCCCCTTCTTCTTAATTATTTTACTCAAACGCAACAATGTAATGTAATGTAAATTTGTTAAAAATTTATAAATTAACGATAATTATTCTAACCAATTGTTATCGAAAATTTATTGAATATTTTTATATTGAAATTTATAAGTTATCGACATTAAGTTTATACAAAATTTTAAGTTACAAAACTTAGTAGTTAACGAAAATTCTTCTACCCAACTGTTATTAAAAAGTTATCGAACAATTATGAGTTATCGATAACAAAGAATTTACAATAAATTTTTGAAAAAATTTTTTTGGTAATTTATAAATTAATGAAAATTTTTCTATCCAAATGTTATCGAAAATTTATCGATGATTTCTACATTGATCGATATCGATATAATTTTATACAAAATTTTTAGTTACAAAACTAAGCAGTTATCGAAAACTTATATTTATGAGTTATCGATAGCAAAGAATTTACCACATTTTTAGAAACAAAATTTTTTTGATAATTCACAATTTTCGATAACAATAAAATGCAATGCAAATTTGTTGAAAATTTATAAATTATCGATAATTTTTCTATCCATTTGCTATTGAAAATTTATTGATTATTTTTATATTGAAATTTATAAGTTATCGACATTAATTTTATACAAAATTTTTAGTTAAAAAATTTAGTAGTTATAGAAAATTATCGAAATATCGAAAAAATAAAAAAGATTTTGCAACGAATTTTTAAAAACAATATTTTTTAAAATATTTATAATTTTTGATAACAATGTAATGCAATGTAAATTCCTGAATAATTTGAAAATTATCAATAGTTTTCCTATCCAACTTTTTTTTTTCGAATTATAGATTATTTTTGTATTGAAATTTATAAGTTTTGACATAAATTTTATACAAAATTTTTAGTTACAATCATAGTAGTTATTGAAAATTGTTCTAATTTACTATTATCAAAAAGTTATCGTACATACTTCTATTGAAATTTATGGGTTATCGATAAAAAAAAATATTTTGCAACAAATACATGAAAAAAAATTTGTCTTTAATTTGTATTTTTCGATAGCAATGTAATGTAATATAAATGTTTGGAAAATTTATAAATTATTGATCATTTTTCTTTACAATTGTTATCGAGAATTTATCGAATATAAGTTATCGACATAAATTTTATAGAAAATTCTTAGTTACAATCATAGTAGTTATTGAAAATTTTTCTAAGCCAACTGTATTCGAAAAGTTATCGAACATACGTCTATCGAAATTTATGAGCTATCGATAAAAAAGGTTTTTCCAAAAATTTTTTTTTAAAACATTTTTATCTTCCCCTTTCCTAATTTTTACTCAAACTCTTTACAATCCTTTATTATCCTGGCAAATAAACAAACAAAAAATTTAAATCCTGTTTACCAAACACACGCCAGCTGCCAGCTAATAAATGACTTCAATTTAAACAATTTGCGAGATTTGATTGACTTTTTTTGGTTGTTGTTGTCATTCTTCTTGCACTCGTTTTATTTACAGTTGCAAAGTATATTTAAACCAATTAATTATAACAACTTTAACCGTATTGGATAACGTTTATAAAAATAAAACAACAACAACAACAATAGTATAAATAAACGCTTCAATGGTGTGAATACAACAGCAGCAACACACACTGTCTAACCCCTTACTTTAGTTTATGCTGGTAAAACAAAGCCTTGCATGTGCTGGCCATCATCATCATCATCCGGATCCGCATCATCGTCATCATCGACGTCTGTTGTCCGTTTTTGTGTCAATTTGCAACAGCCAAACACCTATTTAAAATGCGTGTGGCAACACTTACAAAATTTTGTGTTGTGTGACATCAATTTTCCTTTATTTGTGGTGCTATTGCCCGGCCGTTGTTCTTGTCGTGTGCCTCGTCTACAGCTACTGCTGTTCCCTGATCAATTTGGTGTCCGCATGATGTTCAAATAAATTCATGCAATTCGTGCATGAAAAATTATTTACTGTAAGAAAAATTGCTTGCAATGCTGTTGCTAGCTGGCTGGTATGTTGCAAGTGCATTCATTCATTCATTGCCTGCGTATTAAACGTTACGTTACGTTACGTTATCCTGTAAACATTACAAATGTAACAAATTGAAATGGCCCCAGGCTAAGCACAAGAGAATATGGCTAAATGGTTGCACTGAAAATTCTTATTTAATATGCTAGGGTTGGCTTCAAATCAAAAATGTATTCGAATATTAAATACTTTTTAAGGAATAAAAGTTTTATTTTAAACAAACTCATAAAATTTCCATGCGATTTCTCTACAAAATCATATTCTTGAATGAGTAATCGATAACAATAACAAAAAAATTGTAAAAATTTCTTGGACATTTGTCGATAACGTGGAGAGTATTATAGTTATTGTAAGAATTTTAATTCTAAACTAATTTATAAATTATATATTGTTATCGATACATTTTCTCTTTAATTCCTATTAATTATTATAAATTTATGTAGAATTTGATATTTTATAGCTATCGTAGTAAAATTTCGGTTACGTTACATTGTTATCAAAAATTATAAATTATCAAAAAAATTTGTTTTCAAAAATTTGTTGTAAATTCTCCATAACTCATAAATTTCAATAGAAGTATGTTCGATAAGTTTTCGATAACAATTGGTTAGAACAATTTTCAATAACTACTATGATTGTAGCTAACAATTTTATATAAAATTAATATCGATAACATATAAATTTCAATATAAAAATATATATATTTATATAGCTGGATAGAAAAATTATCGATAATTTATAAATTTTCCACAAATTTAAATTACTTTACATTCTTATCGAAAATTATAAATTATTAAAAAATCTTGTTTATAAAAATTTGTCACAAATTCTTAGTTATCGATAACACATATGTGTTCGACATCTTTGCGATAACAGTTGCATAACGACTAATTTTTATTACTAAAAATTGTGTATAAATTTAATATCGATAATTTATAAATTTCAGTTACCAAAAATAAAAAAATTTGTTATCAAAAACATTTATTTTGTAACTTAAAATTTTGTATAAAATTAATATCGATAATAGTTGGGTAGAACAATTTTCGATAACTACCAACTTTTGTAACCAAAATTTTTTTATAAAATTAATATCGATAACTTATAAATTTCAATGGAAAAATATTTGATAAATTATCGATAACAACAAGATAAAAAATAATTTATGAATTTTCCTCAAAATTGACATTACATTGTTATCAAAAATTATAAATTTTTGCAAATTGATTTTTTTTTCAATAACTCATAATTTTCAATAGAACTATATACGATAACTTTGCGCTAACAGTTGGGTAGAACAATTTTCAATATCGAGTAAGTTTCGTGTAAAATTAATATCGATAACTTATAAATTTCAATATAAAAATATTTGATAAACTCTCGATAATAGTGGGATAGAAAAATTATGGATAATTTATAAATTTTCCACAAATTGGTTTCTAAATTTGTTGTAAATTCTTTTTTTATCGATAACTGATAAATTTCAATAGAAATATGTTCGATAACTTTTCGAAAACAGTTGGTAAGAACAATTTTCGATAACTACTATGTTTCTAGATAATATTTTTGGATAAAAATAGTGTCGATAACTTATGTTTCAATATAAAAATATTGGAAAAATTTTTGATAACAATTGGGTAAAAAAATTATCGATAACTTATAAATTCTCTACAAATTTGCATTACATTTCATAGTTATCGAATATTATAAATTAAATATTATAATTAATATTATAATTAAAAATTGCGATTTGAAAAATTTATTTCAAAATTTCTTTAATCGATAACTCATAAATTTCAATAGAAGTATGTTTAATAACTTTTCGATAACAGTTGGGTAGATGGGTACTATGATTGTAACTAAAAATTTTGTATAAAATTAATGTCGACAACTTATAGATTTCAATATAAAAATATTCGATAAATTTTCGATAACAATTGGATAGAAAAATTATCGTTAATTTATAAATTTTCTAAAAATTTTAGAAAATTCTAAAATTTTTAGAGAAAATTTTTTAAGAGTGTTTAAGGCAATACAATTGCGATAACAACAGGATTTCCATAAAGCGCTTCGTTTCTTAACATTCAGTTTATCAATAAACTTTTAAACTAACTTGTCGTCTTCTTATGAAAAGATATGAAAAAAACTTTTGTGAATCACCCTCGTCACGGGGTGTAAGCTCTTTGGCCAATTGTGTTATTTGACAGGCTGGTTGCTTGATTGGGATTTTGTTGACCATCACTAGACTGTGCTGTTTGTACGTTCGAAATTCTATATGTCCGTCCCAATGTTTGCATTTCTGCCACGACGTTCATGTGACGCTCGTACGAAACATGGAGTTGAAATAAATTTAATGTTTTTCAAAACTTGAATTTTTATAGAAAACAAAAACAAGAAAAAAAACGTAAAGGAATCAAGAAAAAAAAATGAAACCTCGTAGACGACACTATAATGCTATCATTAATCTTCAGGCACGACTGATTTGTTTGGCCTTTAAAACCTTACAGCAACAGAACAGGGCGGAGGAAAGAGACAGAGGTGGAACCACTTACTTAACATGCAGCTAGAAAACGGTAAAGACGATTGGCCAGAAACAGGGAAAAGGAGGAGAGCAAAGGAATACAGGGAAAGGGTCATTTTTGATGCATAACTTTGGTTAAAAGTTTATCAAAGTGTTTGTGCTGTATGCAAGCAAGTAATTGATGGAGTCTAAAAAGGAAAAACTTTAAGGTAATACTCGTAGTACATACATATACTGCATTGCAGCATTGATAATGATTATCAAGAACATCATCATCATCTTCAGCAGCAGCAGCAGCAGCAACATGATTGGAGAAAAAACCCAAAGCAAAGAGTAAGGAAAAGATGAAAAAATGAAAAAATGAAACAACAAGACATAGAGCAAAAATGATGGTAAATTGATGATGCTTCAAGTAATAACAACTTCAAAGATTCATAGTCATCAACATAATCATCAGCATCATCATTATCATTATCATCATCGTCAGCATCAGTATCATCGGCATCATCGGCGCCATCAACTTGCCCAAATGCTGTATGCCTCACTCCGCTTACCTAAAGCCCAGAGAGTTACTCTCATATCGTAAAGTTTTCATTTGAAAAGACAAATTATTTTGATGTTGCAACTTGCTAAGGCACAAGAAAATACACTAAATGAGAGAGCGAGAGAGAATGAAACAAAAAACGAAGTTAAAAATAAAAGAGCAGTACTTGACTAATGGTTTTTAGTATTATACACTCGATGGTACTTAAAATATGAAAATTTTAAATGAATTTATGCTGCCACAAACTCCCAAAAAAGCCCCTCAAAAAACCCAAAAAAAAAATATTTTTTTACATGCACGTTTGACGCAGATTTTGTAACAAATAATTTCTGTGTTGTTTCAAATTTGTTGTGTTACAAAATCACTGTGCCGGTATAATTAAAATAAAAATCATTGCGTTCACTTGCCGCTTAATTACGATTTAACTGTTTATGTTGCAACAATTATTTCCTTATAGTCAGTCACTCACATGACTATACACAAAATTGTTAAAAACGATTTCAAAACTTTAAAAAAAAAAAATTCACAAAGCAACTCAATTAAGCCCACTTTGATTTATTTTTATGACCTATTTGCTAACAAATGATTAGTTGGGTTTACACCAGGGATATTAAAATGCCTTCCTGCTGGCAATTTATTAACCTGCACCTCATGTGCTAATTAGCTGACAGTTAAATATATTTTTGGATTCAGCCATTTTCATTTAAAAGACAACTTTTAAAATTCATTACGAAACACTTTGATTTTAATCACTTGGGTCTCTTTTGCTATTTTTTGATCATAGTCTGTCTTTGTGGCAAAGTAATACAACAACAAATCAACACAAGAAATTCTAGAAGTTGCCACCACACTGAATATAAATGAAATATAAATTTTGCTAAAGATTATATTACTAATCACTAATAGAAGAAGGTGCGACTTAATATCACTGTTGATAAAGAGTGGGTCATTTAAAAGTTTAAATTTAAAAACGCAATCAAAGAAAAAAGGTTGAAGTACAATTGTTTCAATTAGCAATGGAATATTATCTCATTCATATGGTTGCCGCAGCTAACCTCACAGTACCTTATTCAATCGTCGCAATTTTTGTAGACTTTTTCAGGGGTATGGTATCTCGGCATTGGCATTACAAATGTTGGCCTTCAATTGTTCAATTGTCTTTGGTTTGTCAGCATAAAAGTTTTCTTTAACGGCGCCCCACAGCAAATAGTCCAACGGTGTCAAATCGCAGCTTATTGGCGACCAATTGACATCATGCATACATACATACATAATTGGTCATTACAACCCTTCAGTCAGGATTACGATCTAGCTTCTCACACCACTTATGTTGTTTGCGTTAATTTTTATCCATAAGTGGCGGGACCTACAGTTTAAAGTCGACTCCGAACGACAGTTTTTTGAGAAGTTTTTCATGGCAATTTTTATTTACTCTCAGAGTTTTTGCCAGAAATCTGCTGAAAGGAAGTCGCCGAAGAAATATTTTCATATTTTCGTTTTGATGTCTGACCTGGGATAAGAACCCGTGCTTTACGTCTAATAAGCCAACACACTACCTACTAGACTACGGCGACTTCAATCAAAGAAAAACGGTTTAAAATTTTTGAAAAATTAATTTTTTTTTTGATGTGAACTGCAATTGTTCCTATTAGAAATGGAATATTATTTCATTCTTATGGCTGTCGCAGCTAAACTCCCTGTACCCCAATCGATCGTCGCAATTTTTGTAGACTTTTTCAACTGTATGGGGTAGTATCTCAGCTAGAGATGAGCGATATTTTCAAAACTGTGATTTAATCACGGTGATTGATAATTCACTGGTAACTACAGTGATTGAAATTGTCAAATAACAGTTACTAATAATGTCGTTCTTTCAAAGTTGTTACATACTCAAATTTATTTCATTTTATTTTGAGCGAGGCAGAATTACTATTAGATGATGCTGATTATTTACTTTTGTCTTTTTGTGAAACTTAATTGTCAAACTTCATATAAAAAATTACATTAAAAATAATAACATTGATGACACCACTTTGATTTTGTTTAGTATTCTTTTCGTAGTATGTATCTAGTTGTCTCTTTCTTACGACTTAATAAAAAACGTTATTGTCATTATTGTATTATTGGAATACTGTGATCACAATCACTGTTTTAAAGAACAGTGATTAACAAATCACGTTCACTGAGAACAACGTTCTTCAAAAATCACTGGATCGCTCATCTCTAATCTCAGCATTGGCATCAGGAATGTTGGTCTTCAAATGCTCAATTGTCTATGGTCTGTCGGCATAACAGCTTTCTTTAACGGCGCCCAATAACGGTTCTTGGCGGCCAATTGACAACACCATTTCGGCTAATTAAACGGCTAGTAAACTTTTGACTTTAATAAAGCGATTGTGGCATGGGATGTGTGGCAAGTCGCAGCACATCCTGTTGAAACCAAATATCGTTTCACATCAATACCATGAAGAGCGGGTACAAAAAAATTTGTTATCATGGTGCGGTAGGTGTCTTCATTGGCAGTAATGGTTGCGTCGTCCTCAGTTTCAAAAAAATATGCCTCCTCCTCCTATGCCTCCGCAAGCCGCTGCAAACAATCACTCGTAATGCGGACATTGGCTTCTGTAAGAGCACGAAAATGCTCGAAATGGGTTTTCTGAACCCAAAATACGGCAATTTTGCTTATTAACGTACCCGCCAAGATGGAAATGAGCTTCATTCGAAAATATGATTTTTTTTTTCTTTTTGTGGCAAAATAGACATCATCGTGCACATAGCTGCCAGATAAATGAAGCATCAAATTGTCAAATATTAGAAAAAAAATCGTCAAAATCGTCAAAGACGTTCATGGAAATCGTAAAAATAACCGTCACAAAATCGGCATGAACATTCAGTGTGATGTTCGCTAGAACCGACACATTTTTCAATGGCTTAGCCTCTTAAGACAGTGCAAGAAATACTTTACTTCATCTGATCTTCTTACTATTTACACCAATTATATCCGAAAGAGAATAGAATACAACTCTCTTGTATACGGCGGTGCCTCAACGTCTATTTTGAGACTTCTCGACGGAGAGGGCGAAGTTGCCCGTTAATGACGGTAGGGTGTCGAACTCCATTGATTCATTGGAGCATCGTTGTAATGTGGTTTGGGTTTTACTGTTCTATCGCTATTACAACTACAAAATAAGGAGACATGTTTATGAAAATCATATATTCCTACGTAGCAGTCGCCTTTCTCGGCGAACACATACGTATGTATGTGGTCGATTGGCCAGTGCATTGCACACAGCATTACAGACAAAATTTGTTCTTTAGTCGGACTATTCATGTGTGGAACTCCTTTCGTGGACAGGTTGTAATTTGTTTGGCTTTTAAAGGATGAAAAAGACATAAGATACTGAAAAATCATCACTTAAATTTTCAATATTAATAACTGCAAAGTAAATGCAAATTTATAATTTTTAATTTCTAAAAATCGTCCAAATAAGGGTATAAATCGTCACATCGTCAATATGATATTTTTGGAGCACAAAATCGTCAAAATGACAATAAATCGTCAAATCTGGCAACTATGGTCATGCGGCTTCAACTCTTGCATCAATTGAACTGTATAAGAAGTCATACCGAGATCTTTTCCCAAAATTTGACACAAACTAGTGCCTGAACTGTTCAATTCTTGAGAACGATGACGCGTTGATGGACTCTCACTTGCACTGTCAGCCACAACTTTGATATTATCGGGGTATACGTACTGTACGAGCACACTCACGTCCTGGTGCATCAACAATGAAACCAATTTCACAAACTTTAGCAATAAACTTGCGTATACCGGGCACTGTTGCTTCTTCTCTGCGACAAATTTTTTACGACATTTTCATGCAATTTCCGATCAATTGTCTTTGTTTTCAGAAATAAATTTCCAATAAATCCCAACGTTGCTCAAGCGTAAATCGATTTATTACGCTCAGTGGAGATAATTTACGGAATTTACGAATTGCCAGATTCGAAATTACCAAACAAACCATTTCACAACAACTTCCGAAATATATTTCCATACAATGGCAACTCTTCTGCCACTACACTACCACTCACTTACTTACTGTTAAAGCTCCCACACTGTCGTATGTAGAACACAAAATTTTTTGTTTAAGCCCCCGATAAATTTGTTTATACATTTCGGGACTGAATAGAATGACATAAACATTGCCAGATTTGAAATTTAAGCCGATAGATGGCATAACCAATACATACAACAGTGCACCTGAGTTCATTTGAATCCATTACCGAATGCTATGGACTTAAACCTAATAGATCACCTAGCGCCTCTAACATTCTCATTTCCCCTATGACACCATTGTAGGGCAATAAACAGTTGCAGTAGACTAAGCTGAGCTATGTACATATGTGGATTGTAAACTCATATGTCATAAAAATTTTAATTTCAAAGTTTTTAAACAACATTTTACTTCGTTTCTTTTTTTTTCTCAGTTTCTTGCAATGACTGGCAATGTTAACTGAAATCGTTAAAATCTTTTTTATTATCACAGAAAATACACCAAAAAAATGAAGGCTTTAAAACAATTATCGAAATGGTTAATGTCTGTTGGCCGTAAATCGATAAAAAATTAAAAATTTTCATTACAACGTAACACAAATGACGTAAAGTCCCAAGCCAAACCTGACGAATGCCATAAAAAAACTGTAAATCATTAAAGAAAACTTATATGTTTTCCTATAACAAAAATAATGTTTCATTTGCCATATGTATTTACTGTGTGTGTGTGTGTGTTGGGCACCAAAAACAATTCAAAGTTGAAAGTTTAAATTTGAAAATTTTAAATTTCTTATCGAAATTAAACAGTCACTGCTGCTGCTAGAAAATGTCCTGTAATGTATGGTACATATGTACGTGTATATATGGTATGTAGGCAAGTGTATGTGTGTGATGTGCTTGAGTGTGTGTTTGTGTGGTACGGTGTTAAATCCTTTACCGCAAATGTATTTCCCGCTTTAGTTAAACCTTTTTTGCCAAATTCAAATGAAAAGTACTTGTGGTTAATTTTTTCTACTTCTTCTTTTTCTTTTTTATTGTTGTTGTTATTGTGTATCTTTCTTCTAGGCTTGAAATAACAAGAACGACAACACTATTTTGTTGTTGTTGTTGATTTTTTTTTTCTAAAAAACCACACAAAAACTAAATAACGGAAGTAAGTGACACAATAAAGTACTGTTTCCGTTCTGTGAAATACTTTTTTCCCGTTTACACAATATGGTCGCATATACTATATTCTGTAACAACAACAGCAACAACAACAAAATTCTTCTGTTTTGTTGGCATGTATTTTTTTGTGTTTACGTTGCAATATGTTTTTTAATTCGTATTACATACATATTATGATTGTTGTATTTGTTGTTGTTATTGCTTTGTTGCTGGTGTAATAAACAAATTTTTCGGGGGCTTAAACAAAAAACTTTGTCTTCTACATACGTCTGTGTGGGGAGTGGGGGGGGGCTTTAATAATAAGGAAGTGAGTGCTAGTGTAGTGGCTTAAGTGTTGCCATTGTATAGAAATATATTTCGTATGTTGTTAAGAAATGTTTTGGAATGGAAATTTCGTATCTGGCAATATTTATGTCATTCTATTCTGTCCCAAAATTCAGTCAATTATCTCCTTTAAACGTAATAAATCGATTTACGCTTGAGCAACGTTAAGATTGATTGGAAGTTTATTTCCAAAACAGATTGATCGGAAATTGTATGAAAATATCGTACAAAATTTGCGCGCAGAGGAGGACCAACAGTGCCCCGTATACGCAATTTTATTGCTAGAAGTTCCTGAAACTGGTTTCATTGTGGATGCAACAAGACGTGACCGTACGTACAGTGCTTATACCCGGAAATATCGAAACTGTGGCTTAGAGTGTGCCTGAGAATTTCGAAACTTGAGGTTCACTTTGAGGTTATTTTTTAGGAATTTTGTTTTAATTCTTTAACAAGTATTTGAACCACATTTTCTCTTCGTTTACCTCTACGATCAGCTTTTTTCTGCGCCTCTAAATATTTTCATTAGCACCACTGTAACGCGTCAAATCAGCCGCCAGTTTCTCCTACATGTTCGTGAGATTGTACACCCAGTAAACAGATTTATCTACATAATCCAGATCTTTGGTTCCACTCCTGACGGAATACTGCCCCGAATGGTATTAACGGTAACTCTATATTGTTTGTCAGCAATAGGCGATACATTTTGTTTGGCATCAGAGTAAAGGCTTTTTGTAAGATGTGGTATTTTCTCTTGACCTCCTATATGCTGTAGTGCTATTCAGAGAGCTTCGTGTGGTAGTGCGCTAAAAGCTTTCCATATGTTGATCAAATTTAATTTTAAATTTCACTTGCTTGTGGCATTAGGTTTTATGAAATTTTTGTTTCCTTTAACAATTATTTCAGCCACATTTTCTCTTCTTTTTCTTCAACGATCAACGTCTATAAAATACAAATCACTCAACAGCAATCAATGTCAATCAACGTCTACAGAAGACCAGCACTTAGAGGATCGACGTCTATAAAACGTCAATCAACTTAAATCAACGTCAATCATCGTCAATCAACGCCTATAGAAGACCAGCACTTAGAGGATCAATGTCTATAAAACGTCAATCAATCAACAGCAATCAATATCAATCAACGTCTATACAAGACCAGCACTTAGAGGATCAACGTCTATAAAACGTCAATCAACGTAAATCAACGTCAAACATCGCCAATCAACGTCTATAGAAAACCAGCACTTAGAGGATCAATGTCTATAAAACGTTAATCAATCAACATCAGTCAATGTCAATCAACGTCTATAGAAGACCAGCACTTAGAGGATCAACATCTATAAAACGTTAATCAATCGACGTCAATCAACATCAATAAACGTCAATCAACGTCTATAGAAGACCAGCACTTAAAGGAAGCAATGAAATCCATTGATCTGATGAAGTGGCCTGTCTGTTCAGCCCCTCTCGGAAGACTTCTTCGAAGAATACATACTTTATGTTAAAACAGAAGATATTGAAAAATTTCCACGATTTTACTGCCCAGTATTGAACGTTCTAGGCCGGAATTAGTACTGAATATATTGGTAAGGAATCCACTACGACTTTGATATGTTTTTTTATTGGCTGTTGCGCATCGAGTTTTTGATTTGAGGATTTGATTGGATTTGAGGACGTCGACGAAGAGGACAACCTTGTTTGCATTGAAAGCAACAAATCGAGGAAACTCTGTCAACGATTTATTTAACCAACTGGCAAAGGCGCGCAAGAAGCAGTGGCGCCTAGAAGGATGTGTTAAGACAGAACCGAAATTGTTTAATCGGGTTGTTAATGACCAATTAAATAGAAAGTAAGTTAGTTGCACTTCGATTATGGAGACATTAGCATCTCTTCTTTCTGCGAGGTTACTGTGTGCTTGGCATAGCAAACATTGGTGAAGACTTATGTAGGACCCTTAGCTGCAGTTTGTTTAAACATTAAATCGCCGTAGTCTCTAGCAGGTAGTGTGTTGGCTTATTAGACGTTAAGGCCTCAGTTCAAAATCCCAGATCAGACATCTGCAACAAAACGAAATATGAACAAATATTTTTACGGCAACTTCCCCTCAGCAACCTTTTGGCATAAAACTCTGCGAGAGTAAATAAAATTGCCATGAAAAGTTTCTCAGAAATCTGTTGTTCGGCATCGACTCTAGGTCCCCGCCCAGTCATGTATAAAATTAACATACACAACATAAGTGCTAGGATAATCTAGGTCGTAAGCCTGACTGAAGGGTTATAATGACCAATTATGTATGTATGTCTGTAGGAACTGGAGGTAAACGACCATAGACAATGACTTGTGTTCGCTGAACAGTCTCTGTAGCAGTTGGTTACTGGCCTGGTGTGTAAAGCTAGGTCGTAAGCCTGACTGGAGGGTTGTAATGACAACAGTTTGTATGTAACTGGCTGGTGCGATAACTCCTTACTTCTGCCTCTTGCCTATCTTCTACCAGAGTTGCACCAGCCGTAAACCGTAGACGCATTTGCATTCTCAAAAAAGTAAAAAGGTAAACCCAATGGCAACACTTAATATGAGTATAAATAGTTCTGTGTGTGTACGTAGACTGTAACTAAGTGAAGTTTAAATTTAAAACTTTAACCCGTGAATTGTTACCCTTTTTCCTTAAATTAAAACTATTTATTTCTCTTTCCCTGTGCCCCTTTCTTTTCACATTATCCTTGCAAAACTTGAGAGTTTATTTTTAACAACATTTCTTCAAAGCATTTTATATAAAGACCAGGTTTTACTGGCTGTATTTTGTTAACAAATGCTGGCTGTTAATCAGCGTTTTTGTGCAAAATATCCGGTCTTCCGTTCCAGCATATGGTTTTTGTTTTTCTTTTGTTTCTGTTTTGATTTTAATTTTTAAACTTTTTTTGTTATTGTCGGCAAATTCTAGACGAAGAATAATCGTTTCTCCTTTCTTTTTGTTGTTTTTTTTCTGTTGTTTATTTGAGGCTCTAAAAACTAAACGTGACTTATGAGGACACGGCACGCAGGTCTCTCTGAGCTGTCTGTCTTTTCGATAGACAAGCTATTTTGTATACAAAGGAAACAACAGTGGAGTCTCGTTAAGATAGGTGAATAAAATTATCATCATCGTCTTCTAGCTATTAACGTCAAGCCTGTTCTGTGCTGTTGCTGTTCCTGTGCTATTTTAATAGACTTTTTAACCGCATTTGTGTGGCTAAACAAGTAAAAAAAACTTTTCCAACAATTTTCTCCTTAATTTGTGTTGTTGTTGTTTTACATTACTTTTCTTACATTTAAGTAAAATCGTTATTGCAATTCCAACACAACAACAGCAACAACAACAACAACAAGAAACACATAAAAATTGCCTTAAGCCTGCAATGCATTCAAATTAAATTAAAATTTATTTGCCGCCATATTGTTTTGAAGTTTTTAAGGCTCTCCTTTCATTTTTTCATCCTTTTCTTCCTTTGCTTTTAATGTTGTTTTTTGATTTATATTATTGGGGCTAGGCATGTGGTTAGCAATAAAAACAATAAAAACAACAACAAAATTAACAAATAGTTTTGCAGAGACTATGATTTAACACAAGGTTTAGTCTCTTTGGGTCTTAATTGCTTTCTTTTCTTCTTCTATTAAATGCTCTTCAATAGACAACCCAGAGGGTACAAGTGACGTCAAGGTGTTTTGATTTTGTCTGCAGTTAACTACTAATAAAATGAAGTTCACTTAGAGACCTGGAAACCCATTGTGAAGCTTCTGAATGGCACAATTTCACTGTATATGTTCTGTACCCATGATTGACGTCAAACAAGCTAGCACTTTAAGATGCCTAATAAGAAAAATGATGTGTGCATTTGAGCAACACTTTCTTTTCCTTTTCTTTAACGATCAACGTCTATAAAATGTCAATCAATCAACGTCAATCAACATCAATCAATATCAATCAACGTCTATAGAAGACCAGCACTCAATCAAGCCAACTCTTTAAGTTACCTAATAAGAAAAATGATGTGTACATTTAAGCCACACTTTCTTTTCTTTTTCTTCAACGATCACCGTCTAAAAAAGGTCAATCAATCAACGGCAATCAACGTCAATCAACATCAATCAATATCAATCAACATATATAGAAGACCAGGACTCAATCAAACCAATTCTTTAAGGTACCTAATGAGAAAAATGATGTGTACATTCCCTCAGAGACGAATAACCGCTCATACGCTGGTGTTCTGTTTCTCCGTTTTAAACAGCTTTTCTAAAAGCCACTCCCATATACTCACAGGTTTGTGTGTGGTTAGACAGTGATCTCTAATAATATCAAGAATTATTCCAGGCTTCATTCTATACCCAAAATTTTTTGTTTAGACTTGGAGATGTAACACAAATGGCTATTTTTATGTCCACCACTGTCTTCAGTCATTTTTGGTTGGTAGACAAGTGGTGTTTCTAAAGGTTGTTAAGATCACGTAACTAGTCCTCAAACGTAAACTGAAGAGCTCAAGGGTAACACTTCATATAGACAATCAGGCAGCACTGCACTATTTCAGGAGATATGTTTTTAGATCAGGTTCTGCACTGTTGGTCTTTCTCTGCGCTCAAAATGGAAATAAATTTCCAATAAATCCCAATGTTGTTCAAGCATAAATCGATTCATTACGTTCAAATTTAAATCCGATAGTTAGGATTCATAACAAAGTATGACCACGAAATTCAAGGTCCAATCTCTACTGAAGCACTCACGAAATTCGAATGAAGAAAACCTGTCACAGAAATTTGTCTTTCTTTAAGACAAGCTGTTCAAGTATAATTAACCGGGTTTACAGTTGGAACCAAATGCCATCGATTACCACTTTCTACGGCAAATTAATGGAATGATGATTGAAGTAAAAATATTGAAAATAATTTAGAAAATTCCCTACAAAATTAAAGTTTAACTGGTTCTGGATACCTGTTGTTACTATCTTAGACTTCTGTTAAGTAACAGGGCCTTTAAACCCTTCATTGATGCAATCAACAATCCTTCAAAGAGCCAGCACTTCAATCGAATTTAAAATTAACACATGCCGGTATTGCTAAGCCGCTGGCCTCAGAGCAAATAAACTGGCAGTCATGCAGCCAACCATGACCACTACTAATACTAAACCCACCACCTACATCTACACTTAGCCACAGCAAGTGTACCTACACCAACATCATCTTCACCGGTATAACTTGTTTAGATAGCAGCCCTACAGGCATACACAGGCAATGTTAGTGGCAGTGGCAGTGGCAGTGTCAATGGAACGAGTAGTTGTTGTTCTAATGCTAGTAAATATAGTAACGTATTGTGTAAAAGGATAAAAATCAACAACAGCATTAACTACAAATGATGCAAAACTAATGTCATCTGTCTTGTATTTGTGTGTGTATTTGTGTATGTATGTATGTATGCGTTCGAATTGTCGTTATGTGTCTGTCAAATGCAAATTACCCATCACTTTTACTGTACGACGACAACGACAACGACGAACGACAATGACAGCAAACGCACATACTTTTCCTTTTTACGCTTTTGTTGTTGCTGGTGGTGTTGTTGTTTCTCATTTTCTTTTTTTTTTTCTATGCATCTGATTATACGTGTCCTTATGCAAATATAACCAACCAACCATCCATTCTTCCAACCACTTATTCAAAGGCATGCCTTCATATTCTCTGTACTATACGAAGAGAAAAGTAAGTACGTGGGTGCAATAGGTAAGGAGCAGGTGTTATAATGTTTCGCACGCAAGCATTGTAACTTGGTGGCTGGTTAGTACTAAAATATGTTGGTTTAGCTAGATGGGCTATAGGAGGGTTGCTGTCAATGTTGGCGGATAGCCTAGAGGTTCCACACTTCTAGGCCCCATGCAGAAATTGAATTAAATCATGGAGAGCATATGTTTTTAATCAATGACTGGTAGCAGCATCATTATTTTAGGATCTACTAAATATTTCAGAATATTTGTTTAGAAAATTATGATTGCACCCACGTATATATCGTAGTTTCCAACTGAAATCATTTTGCATGAGTAAAAATATATGCCACGTCATAATATTTATATTAAGGAGGCACAAATCAAATTTTTTAATTGTTCAAAAGACAATCTTGGTACTCCAACTGCGTACCGTAACTCCGTTATTATCAATTCCGATAATAATATCAACAAAACTCTTTTAACTTTTCCGAAATTCTTTAGCAAAACTTGTATTTAAAAAAATCTTTAATTATACCCCTAATATGCTGCCCTAATAACTAAAATTGCACACATGCATATAGATATATATACATATACGGGAAATGAATTTGCATAATCTCATAAGTGTATGTGTATGCATAGAAAATGTATGTATGTATGTGTAAAACAATTGTAATTTAAAGCTGATTTTCAAAAGCTCATCTCAGTATTTACCAGTGTAGTAAGAAGAGAGAATTTCCAAAAAAGAATAAAAGGCACACGCGAGTAGTACATTGCATGCACTACTACAATTGTATTTACATACACATACATACTTACATACATATGGATTCGATTAAAAAAACGGAGAAAAGGTGACAGTTAAACAAACAACAAACTTAACCAATATCGCTACATTTACACGGCATACAGAGACCCATACACTTACACACACATCCATTTTAATATTCCAACACCTTTTTTTATACTGTGTACACTACAATAGGTGATGCTCCATTGAATTTTTGTGGTGTGCATCCAGATCGAACTGTTTAGGACAATTTGATACAAACTTTAAGTGGCACTTCGAACCTTCGATAAGAAGAGGCTAGGCACGTTAGAATATCCTGTTTGTACGACTTTTGGTGGGACTTGATTCTATGAAGATTTCCATTCTCCATAATTGGTGTAAAAGCTCTTTAAAGGATTTAAGTTTTCAATTGCTGGGGTAGGAAGTGATAAAGAAGCAGATTTCTGGCAAAAACTCTGTGAAAGTAAATCAAATTGCCATGAAAAGTTTCTCAAAAATATGTAATTCGGAGTCGACTTTAAACTTGTAAGTCCCTGCACTCATATGCAAAATTAACAGACACAACATAAGTTGTGAAGTGAGAAACTAGGTTGCAATCCTGACTAACGGGTTGTAATGGTCAATTACGTATTTACGTATGTACAGCATCTTATATCCATGTTTGCCCAACTATAACTTCCTTACTTACTTACTTACTTGTATGCTCTTCCATCATTCTTATGGCAGATAACACGATAGAAATCCTGTTTGATGCTGATGTTTTATTAGCATAATCCACACACACTGGAAGTGAAAGACAAAAAAAAAAAAAAGAGATTCGGAGAATGAAAAAAAACTTCGAATGAAAAAGTGAGAGTGTGTGAGAAGGAAACGCATTTAATGGTTGTCAAAAAATGGCGTATATTGCGTAGTATTAGCTTCATTGTAGTTGTATGGCATTGTAGATGTGTACATGGTTGATTTGCATACACACTATTAACATTGACGTTTGATAGACACACACATACACACACTTACACCGAATTTCTGGTACAGTGGACATGTGAATGGTCAGGGAGAGAGAACAAAAAAAAATACTTTGAAATGTTAATCAAATAATTTTGATTGTAAATTGGTTTATTAAGAAAGGCTTTAAAGGAAAAGTTAATTCCAGTTCTATAAGTAAACTACGTCACCAGTCACTTCTTTAGATTTTGAATACAAATTTTGCTTGTCAGTAATTTGTCAAATTCTTTTGAAGAAGTTTATTGATCAACCAATCAGTTTTATTGGGTTTTATTGAGATTTTTAGACAAAAAATTTTATGTTAATAACCCGTTGCTCATTGGCAAATGTGCAGTCAATCTGTTTGTGAGTCTCTGTTGGGAATTGAACCCACGACTCTCACTCTAATAGTCTGACACACTACCTACTTGACTACCAGAAGAAACAATCGAACGGATTTCTGACAAAAACTCTGCGGGAATAAATAAAATTGCCATTAAAAGTTTCTCAAAAAAAATCTGTTGTTCGGAGTCGACTTTAAACTGTAGGTCCACCGCCATTCATGTTTAAAAAACACACACCTAGCATAAGCGGTAAGAGAAGCTAGGTCATAATCCTGACTGAAGGGTTGCAATGACCAATTATGTATGTATGTACATATGTACGTAAGTAAATGACTTCAAAGAATCGTCGTAATTATTACAATTGAAGACGATTAGATCGTAGACCTAGAAAATGAGGGCATTGAGCTCACAACAGTTCCACTTATGCAAAAAATTATACACGGTTTTCTAAGATGGTTCTCCCGGCAAAGCCATCACTGTCAACAACAACAACCGCTGTTGATCGTTGATTACCAACTTCTTTTGATGTGTATTGGATAATCTGGGCAACAACGACTATTGGTTTCAATAGAAGGACGTTAAGTGCCACATAGGCTATCCAAAATTTGATATTCTGCACGGCCCGATTTGAGGGAGTGTAGATGATATGAATTGACCACCGTTTGACTTACACTTTTGGTCGTTTTCTTAAGTCGCAAATGCATGCGAGTATGTCACACTCCAGTCCTCAAAGACAAAATGAGCCAAACCATCAATCAAAATCATGGAAAATCATGGACATATCGCGAATGCTCCTCGAGAGTTTAATCCATGAGTGGCGAGACCTACTGTCTAACTGTGAGTATGAACGACAGACTTGAAGAGCTTTGTCATGCCAATTATTTACTCCTAGAACTTTTGCTACGAGAGAAGGTCATCGAGGAAGTTTTTTATTTTGGTTTTCTCAAGATGTTAGAGCTGAGATTTAAACTCAGCTAGACTGCTTGCTACCACTTTTAAATTTCTATTTTGGAAAAAAATATTGGCCAAGAATTTTACTCTTATGATAGCTTGGCCGACCTGGCGTATAGGAAGGCCTCTTACTAGAATCTCACTTAAGAATGACTGGATCTAATTGCCCAAATCATTAACAGTTTGAATCACGCTCAATCTGGCTCAATGAGGACGTTGGAGTTTATAAGTTCATATAAACTCTACAAGATCTACGCTTAACAAAGTACAGAGGTTAGCATGCTGAAGTCCACGTTGCAGGATGACCTTAGGGACATCTTGCCTGTACAACTATTAAACATCTTCCGCCATAATATTGCTGCTAGAACTGCACTGAGGCGTGAGGTCCTCGAGGTGACCATCACTGCAACATTCTCATATGTTTTTAATATTTTTAAGGCCAGTTTCTCTTCCGCACTCTCACACGTTCTAAGTTGTTTGATTGTTTTATTGTTGTTGTTAACTTTTTTTGTATACAGAGTTATAACAAACGAATAAATAAACAAAAACCTAAAAACGCAAAGAAAAAGAGAGAGAGAGTGTGAGAGAGATTGAGTGGGGAACCCAAAAAGTCATTTACTAATTTAACAATTTTTTCCAGTGCTTTGTTTCCTTTTCATTTTCCCATTTTTTTTTTTCTCTTTTCTTCTCTTTCTTTGTGTTTTTTTTTTGTTGTGCTTCACATTCTTTTATCGTTTAAAAGCCATTTCACACTTATTCGAATACAAATTGCTATTAAAAGTGAACTGAAACTTGTTGTTGTGTTTTGTTTTGTTTCGTTTCTTCTTTTTTTTTTGCCTTTTTCTGTTGTTTTCCTTTGTTTTGTTTCGATGTTTGTGCTGGAAAATTTTTTAACCAACAACTTGTGTTATTGTTGCTGTTGTTGTTGTTGTTGTTGTATTAGTTTCAGTTTTTTTTTTTTTTTTGGAGATTTGGAGATGAGTTTACCCTACACATGTATCTAGGTAACCAAAGTAATGGCTTTGACCATGGAAAAATCTATGGAAACAGGCAGCTTGTCCAATACCTAACCTGGTTAAGCAATCTATATAATTCGGTCAGTGCCAGCTTATCGGAATAGATCCCTCTGAACCAGTTCCACATTCCTTTTTTAGCCATCGTTAAAGATCGTCTTATCACCGTCACCGATGACAGCTTCAGTAACCCATATTTCCCGTGTGGGATTGTGAAGTTTGTACATTCGTCCGTAAACAATCTCTGGTACCATGTAGTCACATATAGAACCCGTTTGATTAGGTTCTACCTCATGCAGTATCAAAGCATGTCCCACCGTACATGGCCGAAACATATCCTAAGACTTAAGCCTCAGTTCAGTTCCAGCAGTCATGTTTTGCAGGAAGATGTCTAATGGTTGCAGAGGTAAGATGACCTTAAAGTCAGCCTGCAATGTGGATCTTTACTAAGCATAGATCTGGAAGAGTTTATATGAATTTATAAACTCCAACATCCTCATAGAGCCAGATTGAAACAAAACAACCTTGAGACCATCTTGCGACGTGAACTTCAAAGCAGCCGTCATGTCCAAGCATGCTAACCTCTGTACTTTGTTAAGCGTAGATCTGGTAGAGTTCATATGAACTTATAAACTCCACCGTCCTCCTTGAGCTAGATTGAGCGAGATTAAAACTGTTAATGAGTTGGGCAATTGGCTCAAGTCATTCTTAAGTGAGATTCTAGTAAACAGGCAGCCCTATACGCCAGGTCGGCCAAGCTATCATAAGAATAAAAACCTTGGCCAATATTTTTTTCCAAAATAGAAATTTAAAAGTGGTAGCAAGCAGTCTAGCTTGTGAGTTTAGTGGATGAAAGACCGTGAGTTTAAATCCCAGCTCTAACATTTTGAGAAAACCAAAATAAAAAACTTCCTCGATGACCTTCTCTCGTAGCAAAAGTTCTAGGAGTAAATAATTGGCATGACAAAGCTCTTCAAGTCTGTCGTTCATACTCACAGCTAGACAGTCGGTGTCGCCACTCATGCCACATTGGACCAAATGCCATGAAGAAGCTCTTCAAATCTATTGTTCGTGGTAGAAGTTAGGCAGTAGGTCTCGTCACTTATGATTTCAATGATTTTCCATGAATTTGACCGACGACTTGGGTAATGTTGGCTTTGAGGACTGGTGCGTGGCTTTTTCGCATACACCTAGGACTTAAGGAAACGGCCAAAAGGAAAAGTCAAACGGGGTCCAATCCCAAGATCCCGGTGGCCAGTCCACATCGCACGTATGCCCTTAAATTGGGTAGTGCAGAACATCAAATGTTGGAAAACCTATGTGGCACTTAGCGTTGTGCTATTGAAACCAATTGTCGTTGTTGCCCAGATTATCCAATACAGTTCAAAAAAAAAAAAAAAATTGGTAACCAACGATCAATAGTGTTTGTCATTGACAGTGATGGCTTGGCCGGGAGAACCCTGTTAGAAAACCGTGTATAATTGTTTGCATAAGTGAAACTGTTAAGAGTTCAATGCCCTCATTCTCTAGTTCTACGATCTAATCGCCTTCAATTGTATGAATTACGATGATTCTTTGCAGTCACTTACATACATAATTGGTCAATACAAGCCTTCAGTCAGGATTAGAACCTAGCTCCACTTACCGCTTATGTTGTGTGTGTTAATTTTATACATGAGTAGCGGCAGAACCAACAGTTTAAAGTTGAATCCGAATGACAGATATAACAGAATAACTTTTCAAGGCAATTTTACTGTACTTTCGCAGAGTTTTTGCCAGAAATCTGCTGAGAGTAAGTCATCGAAGATACATTTTTGTTTTGTAGCAGATGTTTGACCTGCGATATGAACCGTGGCCTCACGTCTAATAAGGCAACATACTACCTACTAGACTGCGAAGACTTTGAAGTCTTTTACTTAGCCAAAGACATTCTGTATGAATAGAGTCTCCCTGAGACACCTTAACCACCTTCTTCATGAACTCATAGTTCGCGAATAGCCTTTCGAAGACTTCCTACCACGGGGCTCCTTGTAATTACAATACAACTACGTGGTGTTGGCGGTCATGTTCTTCTTCATTTTCAACTATTGCCTGTCGGTGATATTTTTGTTGCTTCTCCTGCCATTGTTGTTGTAGTTGTTGTTGCCATGATCCATTGTAAGCAATTGCCAAGCTAATGCTTTTGTTTTCATCCATTCTTCGTGCCCATACATTTAATTTTGCTCTCCATTCGTCTGGGTGTACAACGTTAATTCCTTCTTTACAGCTCCTATGCGTCTTTGCCATCGCGAAACCCAATATGCAGGATATACCACGACATGATGTTGGTTGATTATATGGTGATGGTGATGGTAGTGGGCTACAAATGTCTGTCCCTTTTAACTCTGTTGCAGGGTAGATGGTCGAGTGTGTTGGTGTGTGTGCATTAAACGTACAATGAATGGCTGCATAGCTTGTGCTCCAGGCAATGAAGAAGTGCATGGCAGCATGAATTTATGATTTATGAAGAGTAACAGGCAACAAAAGAATTTTCTACATCCAACAACAACAATAATAGTATACCGTATGCTTTCCAGCAGAATAAAATGGTTTTTTGTTGTTTTCGTAGGGCCATAACGTTTACAATGCGGCTAAAATAGAAAAACGCGTTCCGTGGTTACATCTGTAAGGACGTGTTGAAGTGATGATTCCTCTTTTTTTAGCCATTATTCTTAACGTTTTTCTATTTTCCACTTTTTTCCCCCTTTATTCTTGCTTTCTTTTACACGTTCGTATTTCTTTTTTGATTTAAGGGAGAGTCTCACGTTTTTATTTTCGCTTTTTTTATGTTCTTCACTCTTTTCGCTGTTGATTTTCTTTAAAAACATTTCCGTGTTGGATTTCATGTTTTAACATGGCCTCTAGGAAAGAATTACAGAATAGGTTTATGAGAGGCAGAGAGAGAGAGAGCGACAAAAAGGGAATACAAATAGTAAATCCAAGGTTTACTATCCTTCCAAAAAAGCTCTTGTCTTCCGTACAGCTAAGATCGATCGCATTAACAATTCGATTTAAATTCAGTCGCTGGCCAATTGACCTCGCCAAAATAAGGAATTTTTCATGCCATAAAGCCAAAATCGGAGGTCGCCGTGGTCTAGTAGGTAGTATGTTGGCTTATTAGACGTTTGTTCGTTATTTATGTGCTTGTATAGTAAACTAACGCATGAGATCGCACATCAACGCATGTTGACGCACATCGACGCATATACGAATAAAGCTGAGTTCAAACATTTTTTACGATTTAATGCCAAATAAACTAATAAAGTTTTAGTTTCTGTAAATTTTTCACAATGAATACAGACAAATATTAAATCAAGCAGGGCTGCGTATTACGTTTACGATTACAGTTTTTTAAACCGCTACTGCCTCTTTAAGAATACAAATATCAGGCCTTAAAAATTCCGTTAAGTTTTCTTCAAATTCTAGACCACTTTGCTACACACTATTAAACAATTTAATAATCCTTTTTTAAAGTAAATTTTCGTAAATTTATTAATATTTTGTGTGCCAATATGAAAAGCGTTTTTGGGTACCTTTAACTAGGCTGTCATGAACTCAAACCTTAAGGCTATGGAAAGCCTTCTTACCCACCAGAACCCCTAGTTCTGATTTTCTTTCGATATGTTAAAACTCTTAAAAAGGATGAAGGATCCCGGTGAATCAAGCTTGTCTTAGAAAAAAAAACTTTCAGTTCTCATGGAAGAAAAACACAGTGATCTTATACAAGGTAGCGCTAAAGTTTCAAACTAATTTATGATTGACTATGTGTCCGCCGAAGTCCAGTAGGTAGTGTTTTGGCTTATTAGACGTGAGGCCACGGTCCAAAACCCTAGAATAGCCATCTCCAATCAAAACAAAGATATGGAAAAATATTTCTTTGGCAACTTCCTCTCAGCTTATTTCGGGCAAAAACTCTGCCCGTAATGTGAGTAAATAAAATTACTATGAAAAATTTCAGTCTTCTCGTGGATAAAATTAACACATACAACATGAGTGGTGTGAGAAGCTAGGTTGTAATCGTGACTAAAGGGTTCCAAGTTGCCGTATAATATCTAGACAATGCTATGCAGTAAGTGTAGTTCACTGGGTAGCAATGTGATCTCTGCAGATGCTTTGAAAATATATACTGGCTCGGACGCGGGAATGTTATTTTAGCTTTAAGCTGTCGCGTTGTCTCATCGACATCGAGTGTATAAATTCAGATTAAGATGTTTGGGATCACCAAGACAGCTGGAGCTAGTCTAGTAACAGATCACACAGGATAAGAGATTAACAATCCATGTGAATAGCCTGGTTGCCTTTCACTGATTGGACATTATAATAGCTCGCGACTGGTTTCATTTCCCTGGGAAGCACATACACAAATACATTTGTTAAGACATGCATGCATACATATACATAGCACTACGTAGCAGTCTGGCTTGTGGAACGAGATTACAAATGAATTGAAAAGAAATGGATCATACGCTTAGAATGGCCTAGTTTTGGGGTGATCCAACACATCCGTAGCATACATAACGTATGAACTGTGAACTACACCTACTCCATAGCACTGTTGAGAGGAAATCGCCGAAGAAACATTTTCGTTTTGTTGGAGATGTCTGACCTGGGGTTTGAATTGTGGTCTCATGTCTAACAAGCCAACACACTAGCTAGTAGACAACGGCAACTTCTCGAAATTAATTCCACAGACTATATATAGTCAGTCGCCGTAGTCTAGTAGGTAGTGCGTTGGCTTATTAGAGTGAAGGCCCGAGTTCGAATCCCAGGTCAGACATCAAAACGAAAATATGAAAATATTTCTTCAGCGACTTAGTCTCAGCAGATTTCTGGCAAAAACTCTGAGAGTAAATAAAATTGCCATGAAAAGCTTCTCAAAAAACTGTCGTTCGGAGTCGACTTTAAACTGTAGGTCCCGCCACTCATGTATAAAAATTAACACACACAACATAAGTGGTGTGAGAAGCTAGGTCGTAATCCTGACTGAAGGGTTGTAATGACCAATTATGTATGTATGTATGACTATATAGTCCGTAAATCCCAGACTCGGCTTCAAAATTCTAGCAATCTACTAAGACTGCGTTGAAATAATTTCAAAAAATTTCGTGCCGCCAGTCTAATCCTAACCTGCATGCTCTAAAGAAGAACTGAAATCATCTCCAACGAAGCCTGGGCAGTGCTCTTCGAATATTTTGGCAGGAGTCATAGAGCCACTCCATTTCTATTAGAAGTTACTTTTGAAGGAAATTGACCTGAGAAATAATGAGGAACTGGCATTAGTTCCTGTCTCGTATTTGACTTGGAATATACGGAGAAGCTGACTTTAGCTCTTGCGTACTCTGGTATGCAAAAGTAATTTGACGAAAAACACCGTCTTAATTTCGCAATGTCGCAGTAATCAGACTCTTGTGGGAACAATTAAAGAAAATTAAAATGAAAATTTCAAATGACTGATTTTTGCTTGATAGCACTTATGGATACTTAAGAAATCTAAGGAATTGGATTTGCTATTCATATTGTTATGTTTTTACCCTTAAACATGTTTAAGGTGTTTGTTGTTATATTAAGCATTACGACAGATTTGTTATTGTAGCTAAAAAGCAAAACACCAGTATCTAAATTTTTTTATTTTCGTAACAATATCACCAACAACCGTTTATTTACTAACCCAATTGATCGCCATTTTTTCCTACTGGGTTTTTTAAACGCAACTGCAGTGGTTAGTTTTATTAGAGAAGTTTTTAGTTTGGCGCCCGTCCGTCCGCCTACTTGTATTGAAACTATAAAAGAGAAGTAAAAAAAACGAAGGAGGCAGGGAGTTGAAGTATAACATTGTTATGGGATTGTCTAGGGTCAGCCATGAATTGATAAATGAGTTTTCAACTTTTTCTGTATCGATTTATTGAGGTTATGGTGCATGTTCTCGTTTAAAATAACGGAAAAGTAATTTTCAATACTTTTTTTTCATAGAATAATGCCAATAACTTTGCGGGAAAAAACCTACTCAAATAAGCCAAAGAATATTATGGGATATTTAAGAACATACAACTGCGGGGGTTTTTTTCTCTTTTTTCATTCATTTGTTGTGCTCACATCCTTATGACATTATCTCTGCGTGTGGGTAATCGGAATTGAGTGTGTATGGCGGAGAGTGAAGGAGGTAGAGCGGGAGAATGGCATCCGATATAATATTTCAAAAAACTATGGCAAATTGATTTTGTTTCACTGAAAACTTTATAATCGCAAAAATTCCACACACCATGTTTTTTTTTTTAATTTATTTATGAGCTGTTGTTGTTGTTATTGTGAAATATTTATAATTTTTTTTTTATTTTTCGATTTTTACACTCTCCACCCTAGAATTGAGTTGAAAATATTCGTAGTGTTTTATAACAAGTCTTCAGTTTCCTAGATGTTGAAGAGGAAGGAGGCGAGAGAGCAAACTCTAAATAAGCATGTGTCAGCAGGAAAAAAAAGAAGGAAAGTTACGCTTCAAAAATCAAAAGAATTTTCCTTTTAGTATCAAATGGCAACAGCAACATGGTAAGCCATTTAGAAGTTTAAATTTAAAAATTCAATCAAACAAAAAGGGTTTGAAATTTTTTGACAAATTTACTGGTTTTGTTGTGAAGTAGAATTTTTCCGTTTGGAAATGGAATATTATTTCATTCATATGGCTGTTAAAGATAACCTCTTAGGACCTCATTCAATCGTAGCAATTTTTGTAGACTTTTTCAAGTGTATGGGGTCGTATCTCCACAATGGCATCACGAATGTTGGCCTTAAAATGCTCAATTGTCTGGGGTTTGCCGGCATAACACATTTCTTTTGCACAGCCCCACAGGAAATAGTCCAACTGTGTCAATTCGCGGGTTCTTGGCGGCCAATTGACATCCTCATTTTGGCTAATTAAACGGCCATCAAACGTTTGATGCCATGAGATATGTGGCAAATTGCAACACATCCTGTTGAAAATATCGGTTATCATGGTGCAATAGGTGTCTCCATCGGCCGTCCTCATTTTCAAAGAAATATGCCTCCGCTCCATAAGTCGCACCAAGCAGTCACTCGCAATGGTTGCATTGGCTCCTGTAAGACCACGTTTGGGTTTTCTGTGCCCAAAATATGGCAAAGGTACCCTACAAGATAACAATGAGCTTCATTCGAAAAGATCGATTTTTTTTTTGAAAAATCAACATAATCGTGCCGTTTCTCATTGGCCCATCTATCGAAGCGAATGTTCATGCGGCTTCAGTTCTTGAATCACTTTAACTCTCTAAAGCGTCATACCAAAATCATCTCGCATAATTCGCCGTAAACTGGTGCGTGAAATGTTCAATTCTTGAGAGCGATAACGAATTGATGTTGATGGATACTCAGACACACTCTCAGCCACTACTTCGATATTATCGGGCTGCACGCATTGTACGACCATGCTCACGTCTGGGCTTAAAAACAATGAAACCAGTTTCACGAATTTTAGCAATAAACATGCGTATACCGGGCACTGTTGGTCCTCCTCTGCTTGCAAATTTTGTACAACATTCTCGTGCAATTTCGGACCAATTTTTGTTTGTTTTGGAAATAAATTTCCAATTAATCCCAACGTTGTTTAAGCGTAAATTGATTCGTTGAGATCCGTGGAGATAATTGACTGAATTCTGTGACAGAATAGAATTACATAAGTATTGTCAGATTCGAAATAAATTTCAAATTTAAACCAATAAAAGGCTTACCCGATATTTTTCTCTTTCTTTTGCTTTATACAAATTAAGCATCAAATATCATTCACACATATGCATACATACTCACACTCTAATACATGCATACATAGACATTCAAAATTTTTTGTATTTTCTGTCTTATATAGGATACATGGATCCTCTGAAATTTTCTCAGAGAGCTTTGGCTTAAAAAGGGAGTCGAATTAAAATATTTTTTTTTGCAAGTGTTGCAAAGCAACAATAAAAACAAATTACAAATAAAAATACAAACATATATGTATATACATATGTATATATGGATGTGTATGTTTGTTCATATGTATGTATGTGTTGTATATATCGATAACAACAAAAGCTTTTTAATTAATTTATGCATGCGAGATTTCCTTCCAAATCTGTCTATCCCTGCACTCAAACACACACACATACACACACACTTACATTTTGCAGTTATTTTAATCTTCCTTCTCTCTCTTACTGTTTTCATTACCTCTTCTTCGCGTATCCATCACATTTCCCTTGGAAAGTCAGTTTGACTGTGGCAATTTGAATTATTTGTTGGTGGCAACTTATTGGGGAATTCGATCGCTTTAGCTGTAGTAGTCCCTTAAGACCATGGTCGCGATTTATTGCAAATATAACTCGTGGAGAAAGACAGTTAATTTTGTGTGCGTTTTTTTTCTTCTGTTTTTGTTTTTATTTTAAAGCTTAATTCCCCAAACGATTTACCGCCCGATTGATTTAAAGCACCCGCATTAAAAATGCTTTGGAAAATTATAATTTTGTCGATTAAAATTTGAATAAAACGCTTAAGAGATTTGGGAATGTTTAAATGTTTTTAAAAAGTTTAGATTTTACGGGCATATAGTGGTATAGAACGATAGTCTATAGCGAAATGGGTATGCCCTGCTTATATATTTAGTCGTAGGCCATAAGGCCTACTGGTATAATCTGGAAAAATCAGCAGCTCATGGGCAGCCTGGAAACAGCTAATCACGTTTGGAAACTAACCACCTTAAAGTAGTCATTATTCTTCAAGTACAGACAGTTTCCTATGCCGTTCAATCTAATCGTGAACTCCGGCTTTCAATGGCAATTTATCAGACTCATCGTTCTTTTATGATCCGTAAGATCATAATTTTATGGACCAATTGTTACGTTTCTACCTTTTAAAAACGTTTAAAATATAAGCTCGAAGATTGCAAATAAAATAAAAATAAATTTGTGTTTAGTTTTAATTAAAATTCTTTATTATTTGCACAATTCTGTGTGTCACTGTTCACAACTTGATGTAAACAACAACAATTGATTTTCTTTGTTATTCCTCTGTTTGTACACTTTGCATTAACAATAACAATAAACAATTACTAGACAGTTATTAGACAGATTTTTGTAACGGAGGTCTTCAAACACACCGCGTCTTCACACAAGACTGACTGAACTTCACTAACTGATCTTATGGCCATAAGATTTATAGATCGCACAAATACATACATACAAACATACATAATTGGTCATTACAACACTTCAGTCAAAATTACAATCATAGCTTCTCACACCACTTATTTTGTGTGAGTTTAATTTTATCCATGAGTGGCAGGGGACCTTCAGTTCCAAGTCGACTCCAAACGTTAGATTTTTGAGAAACTTTTCATGGCAATTTTTATTTACTCTCAGAGAGCTTTTGTCAGAAATCTGCTGAGAGGCAGTTTCCGAAGAAATATTTTCTCATATTTTGTTCTGTTGGAGATCTCTGACCTGGGGTTTGAATCGTGGCCTCAATATCTAATAAGCCAACACACTACTTACTAGGCTACTATGACTTCGAAGTCACTTACTTAGCCAAAGATATTCAATACGAATAGAGTCTTCTTGAAACACCTTAACCTTCTTCTTTGACCTTGCTCTTGCTTTATTGAACTCTTTAATTACGTCTGTTTCTGTCACTGAACTGGTTTATCTTCCCTTTCATTGCGCATACCTTTGCAAACATATGTTCCCAGTGCACAGAAGGGTTCTGGTCCCATTAGCGACATGGAACCTCTCCTCTTTTTAAGCTCATCTGATTGCTTATTGTCGAGAATTCCTAAGTGACCTGGGACTCAGCAGAGGGTTACCTATTGGGCGGCCTCAGACAATCCCATACTATTTTCTATATAACCTTATTGAGCCGAGTGCTCAAATTGCAGTCTGATTGTCCAATAATATGGCTATGTGCTGTCTTTTATACCTCCTATCCAAGTTGAAGTAATCACATTATTTGATGCTTCGTTCAGAGACCAAGAACTCTTGCTTCTGTTCAATATAAGTTGTTATCCGAACTATCCGAATAAGACAAAATAGTCCCTCTTTTTTTGTTACTAAGTCTCATTGCAAAGCATTTCTCAAAATCAAATCTAATGGCAGTCCATCTCAATTGTTAGCTTTATAGGCTTTATAGATGCAGGCATTAAACTGGGAAATGTAACGTGATGTAATGTATGAGAGCATCAGTAGGGGATTTCGATGTCAGCGAGTAATTTGTAGATTTTTTCCATTCATAATCCGTTCTTTGTAGGTGAAAAAATTAAATTTTTCCTATGAAAGAATCCAAGAGTATTTGAGCATGAAAGTACACCTCTCGGGAGCATATGGCTTCCACAAATCATTTCTGCCTTGTCACTTTAAGCTATTTTCGTTGTGCCAACTAAACAGATGATTGTTCTAGAATAATGGAGCTGCCAACTAAACAGATGATTGTTCTGCTGTAGCAAGTTCTAGAATGATGGGGGTGCCACATCTATTGTTGACTAGAAACAACAATCTCCGAGTATTTGGTGTAGTGGTAGGGAATCACGGAGGGAAATCATACGAAAATTTTTACACTTTCTTAGCCTTTAAAACTCTTCTAAATGCTTGCAAGAAACTTTAAAGCAAAACCCCACTGGCGGGCGAAACTAAATTTATTTTGAACTGAATTTTAATGTCACGAGCTCCCAAAATTTAATACTCAGATGTAAGTTCTCGTTTTTATTTTATCCACACGTCACACATACAAGTTTAATCCACTAACTTCTTACCCTTCTTACCACCACCAGCCCTTATTGAAAACCCTTTAGAGAAGCACATTTTGATTGCACCAATTAACTGGAGTACTTCAATTACAATACCATTCTAGCCCAGCTTTGCAGAGTCCTTGGAACCACTTGCCATAATAATAACAACGTTTTTATAAAAATTTAATTTCATTTGTTTCTTCCTCTAATTCCTCCATGCTTTCTTCCTCCTTTTCTCTTCTCCTTCACACCTTTTTACCCATAAAATGACTTGCATTTAAATGAATTTAATATGAAGAATTTCTTTTTTTACCCCCATTCTTTCTTTCAAAAACGTATTAATCACCCACCACTCTCACTCTACCTACGCCAGCAGTTACTAGAAAAATACGCGAAATAACCAAGGCAAATATGTACCAGGAGGAAAATGAGTCATTTCGCTACACTTGCTTGCGCTTACATTTACATGAGTGAGTTCGAATGTTGGTTGCAATGTTGCATGGGTTTGTTCGAGTAGTAGTAGTAGTGGGTGGTTGTAATTGGTGTTGTTGTTGATGTTGTTGGTGTTATTATAACTGTTTTTTCCTGCACATGAACACAATAAGCCCTCTTATATAATGTTAGACCGAATTCTCGTGTTTTTTTCAACTCTTGTTCGTTCGTCGTCGTCCTGTTTTGATGTGTGACGGCTGGTTGTAAGAATGTTGCATAAAAGTATTGCCTTATAGGGGGACTTATTCAGGGGTTTTTATTTAAAAATTATTACGAGTTTAAGTTTTTAATTTGAATATCATTGCATAGGGAATATCCAGAATATCAAGCTCAAATCAAATTCAGTTTGTTTTATATTTAGTCGTTACATCAAAATGGGTGCCATAATCTTCCCACCAAGAGGACTATTCGTAATGGCGTGTATAAATTCCAGTCTGTCAAAAACATCGCTGGTGTCCGAGGCAGGCGATTTCGCATATCTCACAAGAGCTTGTTCTTCACAGTTCACAACTTTGCGAATTTTACATTGTGACTTTGACGAGCATTTATTAAGGAAATTAAGGTAATCGACGATAGATAACCAGGTTCATTGAAAAATCGTTTTCCACGATAAGGCCCATTCCGAGATGAATGTGTAACTGAATAAACAAAAGTGTGGAATTAGTGATGATATCAAGCCATTTGAAATCCGAAAAAGTCCAATGCATTCCGAAAAAATTACAGTTTGGTGTGGATTCTGAGCTGACAGCATTATCGGTTCATTTTTTGTGACATATGCCAGCATTATAGGTCGATGATTACAAACTTCTGTGGTATATATAGAAACCACACCAACAAACATCTAGTTTCAACAGGACATACAGGTCATACCAGCGATTGAGGTAATGAAAGCTCGCCACCTAGATCGTGCGATTAGAATTTTTCTTGTAGGAGTTTCTTCAATCGCTGGTATACGCAAATAATCCACAAACCACAGTGGTTCTCAAAGCCAACATAACTGTCGTTAGTGAATTTCAGTCAGCCTTGTGTGAAGACGCGGTGTGTTTAAAGAGAATAATCGTGGTTTGAAAATCTCCGTTACAGAGATCTGTCGAACAATTGTCTAGTAATTGTTATTGATTATGCAAATGGTATAAACAGAAGAATAACAAACAAATCAATTGTTTACATAAAATTATGAACAGTGGCACACAGAAATGTGTGAATAATAAAGATTTTTAATTAAAATTAAAAATAAATTTATTTTTGTATTATTTGCAATCTACGGACTCATATTTTAAACGTTTTTAAAAAGTAAAAACATAAACGTAGCTACCACTAGACGTCTCCTAAATTATATTGCGATGTTGCTGCAGGAAATGCCAAGCAGTCAGAAGTGGAGAATCAGTGCCATATTTGTTATGCGACGAGTGTTTAGCGGTTAAATAACGCAGCATACACCAGATCAAAGTAAATTGTTAGTTTTTTAGACTAAAAGTGTTTCTGAGTGCAATCTGTGCCTCCATGCTTCTCTATCAAACTCGTTTTTCCGTTCCAAGATACAGATGATTGAACATTTCGTATTTAATTTGTTTGATAGCAACTTTGGAAATTTTCGCCTAACATATAGCAGACCAGATCTGAATGCCAAGCATGATTGCCATTTACGAGATTCATATCACAATGATCAGCTATATCTCTGATGAAGGGAACATACTCGAGAATTATGTCGCAAATGAATTAGTCAAAACGGATACTAAATTCAACAAAGCCGTATGTGTTCTGCTGCAATCACTGTGATCACATTACGGCCGGAAATTAGGACTGCATTCAGTCCATCGTTAACACTTTCTGAGTACAAGAGAAGACCTTCATGACTGCTAGGTTCAGTTGGTCGTATCTTGTTCTCCTTTGTATAGATATTGGCAAAGTGGTCCGCCTACAATGGAGGCATTTTGGTAAGCTTGCCGCCTCATAATATTTTTGCAGAGTTAAAAACGTTTGAAATATGAGCTCGTGGATTGCAAATAAAAATAAATTTGTGTTCAGTTTTAATTAAATTTTTTATTATCGTCACAATTCTGTGTCCCACTGTTCACAACTTGATGTAAACAGCAACAATTGCTTTGTTTGCTATTCCTTTTTCCACTCTTGCGTAAACCATTACAATTACTAATTAATTCTTCACACAAGACTGACTGAACTTTTATTGAATTAATGAAGAAGTAGAAAGAGACAGAACTACCTACTAGGTACTACCAATTACTGGACTATCCAACTTAGTATTCCTTAAGTAGGTCTTGATGTAAACTGGCCAAAAACAATTTTGTTTTTTTTTTTTTTTGCTAGTCTATCTTGCCGTCAAATAAGGAAAAACCCCATGTAGTTGCACCCTGTAGCATACAAGCATGGATTTGGTGTGAATGTTTTTCTTGTGTTGTGTAGTGTTTATTGTTATAATTCACGCCAAAAGCGTTTTCATGGATTTTATTCTTCTGTCGTACAGTTTTTTCATTTTTTTGTTTAATTTTTGCAAAAATAAAACTTAAAAGAGAATAAAAAAGACTCAACGCAAATGCAAATTCGTCATTCAATGAAATCAAGAGGGGGATGACTATTATCGATGTGGCATGCATGACATGCATGAATGCGCTACAGGCAGTAAATTTAATTTTAAAAGCCGTAGGCTTCTCACCGGGTTTAAAACACAGTTAGTGGAAGATATTCAGCAATTTAAAGCTCCTTTAAGATTTAAATTGTTTAGCTAGGGTCTCTTAAGAAAATAAGGAAATAAAATTTTACAATTTTTTCCTCTTTAAAGCCTATGTATAGCTCATTGGTTAGTCACCTTATGAAGCTAAAGTTCAATCAAAGTTAACCCCTTTAGAACAGGCAGCCAGCCACCCAGCCAGCCATACGTTGCAAGGACATGGGGTGACAGGTGGCATTTGAAAAAGAATTTCAAACATGCCGGCTGGTAAGTGTCTCTCTCTATGAGAGGAGAGTCCATGTGGTAGCAAAACGAAATCAAAAAATATTTTTTATTTTTGCAATTGCTGCTGTTATTGTTGTTGTTGTTGTCAGTAAATTTTTAAATGGTTTTTTGATTGCAGTATTGATACACACATACCCAGAGTAGTGGTGGTGGTACTACATTAATTAAGTACCATTGTTATGAATTTTAAATTTTTGTTTATTTAAACAACAACATACAACAACAACATAAAATAAGGTATAAAATGAGAACAGTAACATGACATAATAATATAAATACAGGGTGCATTTAAGATCCTTTCTCTGTAGCTATTTGCATATACACGTACGAGTGAATGTACAATGTGGCAAAATTTATGACAAATATTTGTAAATCGTATTACGCGATAAAATTTTTTTTAACATTTTTTTTATAAAAATTTGCCAACAGCTGACAGTCGTTATTCATTAGAAAATGATGATTAATTTTGCTAAACAACAAAGGGGGTTGAAATTTCGGGTGTTAAAGGGTGTTTATGACCAGGACAACGGCACGTAAATTTGTTTCGTATCGCAATATTTACGCCCTAATTTTTGGTGCACCTTGGCAACACTTCCTGCAAAAGTAGTTACAATTAGGGGGTGCTTGCAATGGGGCTAAACAATAATGGACTTTTAGTTTTTCAGTTCAGTTGGACAATTAAAAATACATTCATGGAGAATAAAAATCCTATCAATTCAAGTACATTTGTTTATGCGGGAGTTCATTTTGTGCCACCTGCAATTGATATGCCCCTGGATATTCAAACATTAATTAATTCATTCAAGGTAGTCTCACATTATTTCAAAAGGAAAACGTCTTAAATGACTACGCCATTCTATGTATGCTTCGAATGAGTATATTGTTACGTTTTTACCTTTTAAAAAACGTTTAAAATATGAGCTCGTAGATTGCAAATAAAATAAAAATAATTTTGTGTTTAGTTTTAATTAAAATTCTTTATTATTCGCACAATTCTGGGTGCAACTCTTCACAACTTGATGTAAACAGCAACAATTGCTTTGTTTGTTATTCCTCAGTTTATATCGTTTGCATAAAGAATAACAATTACAATTATTAGACAGATCCTTGTAACGAGGATCTTCAAACCACGATTGCTCTCTTCAAATACACCGCGTCTTCACACAAGACTGACTGAACTTTTACTAACTCAGTCGCCTGATTTGCCTTGCCATTTATATGGCAAAGTAAACAATGAATGTTCTTGAAGGTGAATGTTCATGACTTTGCCTTTTCGAAGTCTCTATAAATGTAAACATCGTTGTTTACATTTATTATTTTAGTGATGTTGTTATATTTTTGTTTACTTGTTTACCATTTTTTTTATGCTGGTGTTTGTTGTTATATTAAACAGAACGATAATTTGTAAACAGGTTTGTTTACTGCATTATTTTGCTTTTGTAGCTTTTGTTTACAATTTTAATCAATTCAAGTACTTTTGTTCATGCGGGAGTTCATTTTATGCCACCTGCAACTGAAACGCTCGTGGATATTCACACATTAATTAATTTATCCAAGGTAGTCTCACATTGCTTCGAAAGGAGTTAAGGTTTTGATAAGAACATCTGCAAGAAAGTTCTAAAGAGCTGTGGCGCGAATTCGTTATACATACACACGCGTCTAAGGAACTCAAATGATTTTTTCGATCACCTACTCTGTTGTGTGTGTGTGTGTGTGTAAACTTTCGGAGATGTTATGTGAACGACGTATCGCCAGTTAAAGTAGGTAAATGAGTACCAGGTACCCAATCTGTACTTGAATGTAATTAAAACACAAGTTTTTAATGGGGAAGGAAAAATAAAAACGTTTTCTGCAAAGTATTGACCATTGTCGGCTACAAATTTTTTACATCTTTCAGGCAATTTGTGGATTCCACGCCAATAAAACTGTTCGTCTTTTGAAGAAAACCAAATTAGTCGCTCAATTTTTTGAATTCCTTGTAGAAAGTGGGTGAGGTAGCAGCCCTCAACTTAAAGCTTGATTGTATCCTGAATCGGTTTTGTTTTGTGTGCAGGTGCATTGTCACATTGTCTTACTGTGGCTTTCTGCCCATTCTGATCGTTTTTCGATCAATGCATGGTTCGAATTGGACATTTGTTGTCGGGTAGCGATCTGTATTACTGGTTTCATGAAGCCTTAGGGGCACGTAGTACAGCACACCTTTTCTGTACCACCAGACACACAGCATTGTCTTCCTGCTGTATCAATCTCGTTTTACAGTCCCATGATTTTTTCCGTTTAGAGATCAGAGATTCGATGCAACTCTGACTTTTCTATCGTGTCCTTGAAACAAGATTTAAAAATTTGGTTCAATTCATGTGGCACGCTTTTTCCAGACTTTTGGATTTTTCCACCCTACACCGGGCATTGTCTCCCTGACGAATCTATCTGGTTTTGCCATAATTTTTTTCATTTAGGGTTCAGAAAATCAATCCATTTTTCATTGCCGATGCAAAATTGATTTTATGTCGTCATTATTAAGTTCCCGTATAGAATGAAATATGGAATTTTCTAAAATTTCCAGAATTTCCTACAAGGAGCATACATAGGGCCTAAACAAAATTTTTGAACGTATCTTCCTATTGGTCAAAAATCTGTCATTCGGAATCGCTCATGTGTAAAGTTAACACACAATATAGGTGAGGAACTAAATCGTAATCCTGACAGGAGGGTTGAAATAACCAATTAAGTACGAGTATGTATATAGCACCCATGTTTTCAAGAGATCAACTGGGTGGTCTAGTTATAACAACCCAGTTTCTCGAAATTTTTTAACAGTTTTTGAAAGGTTTTTTGCTCAACTGAATGTCATCAAAATTGGTACAACTATCCAAATTTTTGTTACAACTTTCAACACTCACAACGCATTGGCCTTTCGTAAAATCAAAGCATTTTTTTATTCCATTTTCCAGAGCATTTTCCCCGGCCCATGTTATGTGCCTTAGAGCACATAGCCATTATTTGATTTAAATTTTAAATACAGAAACCCATAACAAACAATAAATGATTTAAGTTCGAAACCCCCCATATAAACTCGTAAATCGTTTAAAAGTTTTATTTTCAAATAATAAATGTCGCTCGTTGTAAAGCAATAAGAAACACAATAGAAATAAAAATCAAGTGCATATTTTATTAGTTTATGCGGTATGCTATTGTAGCAAAAGCAGTAGCAAGAGTAGTAGCAATAGCAGTAGCAGTAGCAATAGTTCAATAAAGAGAGTCTTAAAGGCGCCACATCCGTATTAAACATTTCCGTTATGAACGCATGTCCGGTGTAGGTTTTACGTGTGCAAACATACATGAGTTGGTTGGTTGGTTGGCTGCATGAAAATCGTTAAACTCATGCCATGCATTTCATATATTCATGATTATTTTATTATTATTGCACAAGCGTTGGCTGAAAGAGAGAGAGTCAGAGAGAGAGAGAGATGAAAAACGAGAAAAAAAACAAAAACTAGAGTACAATGTCAAATATTTGCTGGCATCCTTTCACTTCTTCATCATAAGCAGCCATAGTCGTCACCATCACCATCACTATCATCGTCATCATCATTCTCAGCGTATAATAATAATTTTTTTCTTTCTCTGTGTGGCACTTTTAAAACATAAAAAATACGCGCCGTATAGTTTCGTCGATTTCTGATGCTGCTGATGCTCTGCAGTCAATAGATAGTCAGCAGGATACGAGTGTTCAAATATGAGCACACGACACATTTATTTCATTTTTTTCTCTCTCTCTTCTCTTTTCATTTTAATACACTGTGTTAGCCTTTCACATCAACACTTCGATAACTGGGACTGTGACTGTGAGACATGCGGCGTATGTGTATGAACGTACAAAAAGTCATGCATTTATTCATTCATTCATTCATTCATTCGATTTTCAATTCAATTTTTTGGTGTGTAGAACATTAAAATATAAAAATAATATCACAAGCCACGAAAAAAATATGAATAAATTGTTGCAGCTACAACAGCAGAAGTGTAGTGTTTTAACACAATATTTTATGAAAATCTTTCAACAGTTTTCATTGAGGATTTTGGGATTTTGAAGAAAAGTAACTCAAACTCTTAAGAGAAAGTTTAATTTAGAAGAGTCTTAAAAACCTTTTTTAACCATGGTTCTTATTGAATTTTACCTTCACGAGTTTTCAAAACAAATTCGCTCATAACAACACTTATCGGATATTTCAAATTTTTAACAGTTGATAATCGCCATCTTGTTGAACATACGTCTGTCAAAGTACGTACATACATAATTGGTCATTACAACCCTTCAGTCAGGATTGTTACGTTTTTAGATTTTAAAAAACGTTTAAAATATGAGCTCGTAGATTGCAAATAAAATAAAAATACATTTGTGTTTAGTTTTAATTAAAATTCTTTATTATTCGCACAATGCTGTGTACCACTGTTCACAACTTGATGTAAACAACAACAATTGCTCTTCTTTGTTATTCCTCTGTTTACACCCTTTGCATAAACATTAACAATTAGTAGACCATTGTTCGCCAGATCTTTGTAACGGAGATTTTCAATTTCACAAGAGAGTTTAATTTATAAGAGTCTCAAAAATCCTTTTAAATGGAAAACCTTTCTTAACCAGGATTCTTGTTTAATTTTTCCTTCATGAGTTTTTAAAACAAATTTACTCATAATAACACTTATCGAATATTTCGAATTTTTGACAATTGATAATCGCCATCTTGTTGAACACACATCTGTCAAATTACGTACATATGTACATAATTGCTCATTACAACCCTTCAGTCACAGTAGTACGACCTAGCTTCTCTTACCGCTCATGTTGTGCGTGTTAATACATCTTGTCTGATAGTCAGGCTGCCGTAAGATCTCCGTCCAACGTTGTGAATAACTCCAGGACCATCAGGGAATGTCGCCGCTGCCTCGACCTTCTTTCTGGGCGCTACACTGTCACACTTATCTGGGTCCCCGGCACAGCAATATTCCGAAAAACTGCAAAGCTGACGAGCTCGCCAGGGTTGTGCGCTACTTCCGGAATCCTCTTCAGTCGACTTGGGGATACCACTTACCTCGGTCAAGCTGGCTATCGCGCGGAAATTCCTTCGAGACGCCAAACTATCCTGGGTCAATGAGGAGTCCTGTTCCACCGCTAGGCTCACTTGGCCCTCGACGGATAGAAGGCGTAACAACCAGTTACTCGGACTTGGTCGTGACATCATCTCAATCACTGTGGCCGTGCTTGCAGGTCATTGTGTTATCGGAAGATACGCTGAAAGAATGCAGCTACCATCTAACGACTTCTGCTGTGGCTGCAGACCGCTCAGGAAGAGGAGACTGTTATTCACTTTCTTTGTCAATGTCAGGTTATTTGTCTCTCCAATTCTTGCCAGCTTGACGGAGCTATCATCCATTGATTTCAAGGATATAGCTTCGTTTATCCAACTTTCGGGCTGGTTTTCTAGCGTAAGTAGTCGTGCTTTAAATGTGTAGCCTTTGCGCCGACCAATTTCTTCTTCCCAACGGGTCGCCATGCGTACTCAAGTGAGATTTTCGCATCAAGGCTACCACTCCAACCTAACCTATCCTAACGTTGGCCATGTCATCACTGTCAATGGCGAGCACTTTAGTTCTATGATTACCAACTTATGTTGGCCTAAATTGGATAATCGCTACACCAACGACATGTGGTTTAAACATGACAGCGTTCAGTATCGCACAAGCTGCATTGAATTTTCCAAACGATCGATCTGAAAGAATGGTCATCTCACGTGGAGGAGATGTAGGCTGGCCGGGAGCGTGCCATTGTAGCTCGTTAGACTTTTTCTTGTTAACTTTTCTTCTTCAGGTCTATGCGATAGCGGTCCTCAAAGTCAACATAGCCGTTGCCATCGATGAAGTTCAGACTGTATGCGAGTCATGAAAAATTGAACATATCGGTGGCACCAAGGAGTACTGAGCGGTTGCCACACTCGGAGGTGGGTTTAGTACGTAGGCATCAGTGATGGTGAATCGTGCACTCTTTTGTCGGAACAAAAGTGTCTTTCGAAGATTCCCACCTCCGGCCCAAGACAAAAAAGAAAAGAGATCTTGATGAGATATTGTTCTCAAGGCGGAATTAATGACTTTTGTGATCATATGGCATACTGTTCATGCATGCTGTAATACAAAAAAAATCGTTGGGTTTCTTTTTCTCTAATAATTTCTAGGGGAATATAAACAAAATTCCTTTCGCATATTTACAAAAACACACAGGCACGCAGTTGTAAACGCTCATAAAAACGGAGCCACTTGTTTTAAATAACTTTAATGAATTACTCAACACTCAAGTGTTTTAAAATTTTTGCACACATACTAACACTCTCAGGCTCTTACACACACTCTCTCTCTCTCTTTCGCTCTCCTAGTGTACTCTCAACAGGAAATAAATTTTTTCTTGTTCTGCCAGATAGACGTATGAAACGTATGATTGTTCTACGATGGATGGATGACTGGTTGAACTTTTTATGGATTTTTCAACAAACATTCATACCTCGTATGCATCCCTCCCACACACACACACACGTATGCATCATCTATACATTCATTCATCCGTTTATTCATTTAGTATTTCACATGATATTTTTTTGCAAAATTTATTGTATTTGTTGCTGGTTTTTCTACAATATTTTGTTGTTGTTTTTGTAATTCTTTCATAATCCACAACAATTTCATAAAAATTGTGGAAATTCATATGAACGAACGAACGAACGAACGAACGAACATGTTGTTGAACACACTCGGTCGGTATGTTGCAACAGCAATTCCTCTTTCTTTTTCCCTCTGTTTGGCTACAAAATGTTGCAAAAATATTTGCACAAAAAATCATTTAAAAATCATAACAATAACGGGGAATTGATGGTCCAAAACTATTGACGGATTTATTTCAGCTTGATTTTTTTCATTTTTATTAAAGACGAGAAAACATTGGAGCAACAGAAAAACTCACGATTGAAATTGTTTTCAAATGTTTGCGGGTGAAAAAATAGAACTGAAGAGCGTTTAAAAAAGTAACAAATTTCGTTATTGGATAGATGGATGGATTGGTGAATGGATGGATGGTTGAGTGATGGCGGTATTACGTTTGATTTGATTTTTTCAAAAAAAAATTTTTTTATGGTTTTGCTTTGTCCCCGAAATACACTGTCTATGGAGTTGGATGAATAGGTGGATAGCGCTGTGAGTGGTTATTTGTAGTTATTCAAGCACAAAGAAGATAAATTATCAACAAGTTGCAGTTGCTTTGCAAGCATAAAAATAATTCTTTTCATAACTCTAGTTTAAGCCATCGTTTAAGGCATTGCGCCTTAAGCAAAATTGGAAGTCGCCGTGGTATAGTAGGTAGTGTGTTTGCTTATTAGACTGAAGGCCCGAGTTCGAATCCCAGGTCAGACATCAAAAATGAAAAATATTTCTTCGGCGACTTCCTCTTAGCAGATTTCTGGCAAAAACTCTGAGAGTAAATAAAATTGCCATGAAAAGCTTCTCAATAAAATTTGTCGTTCGGAGTCGACTTTAAACTGTAGGTCACGACACTCATGTATAAAATTAACACACACAACATGAGTAGTGTGAGAAGTTAGGACTGAAGGGTGCGGGCTTCTTGGGGACGATTGCTGTAGACTGTCTAATGGTGAAGGTAAAGCACTGACCATTTTATAGTCACCTAGCAGCAACACGTTTCCTTGCCGTTCGCATCTTGAGATGTCCACAAACACTACTCCCTCTCTTCCACCTTCCTATAACCCATTTTCCTAAAACCTGCACAATGCACTGCATGAGTAGGGGCCATCCCCTGAGTACTGGTTTCACAAAAAAAAAAAAAAAAAAAAAAGTGATGTAGACTGGCCACCTAAATCGTATGATTTGACCCCGAGAGACTTCTTATTGCCTGGAGAGGACGATCGGATCCCATATGAATCCCGATGATGTGGTTAACCTCATGCTAGCATCATGCGAAAACTGCAACGCAGTATGTGTCTTCGCGAAGGAAGTTTTAGTACAACAAAGGATAACAGAGAGAGCAAGGACAGCAGAATTGAAAAGCAGCACCCGCTGAATCTCCACCTTCCCTCATGTAATACTTAATTGTGATCCCGAAGGGATAGCGACTTAATAAATATGTGACGAACTAGGTTGGGTTTAATACGCAGGCACTTAGAAAGCCGAGAGTAGAGGACGTGTACTTGTTAGAGGACGTGTACTTGTTAGAGGACGTGTACTTGTTAGAGGACGTGTACTTGTCAGTTAAGACAAGTACAGTACACGGAGGTCGAAATTGACCCATTGTACAACGTCCTTAGAGAGGGAATGAAATAGAGGGAATAGGATGAAAGGAGGGCATGTAGTGAGGGGGGGAGGGAATGGGAAGCGGAGGAATCACACAGAAAGAAAACAGACACAAACAAAAAAGGGGGAGAGCGCGAATACACTTATGAAGCCCTAGCACCTCTCAACCAGCCCTAGCTACTAATAATCTGCGGAGAGCCTTGACGTCGGCTCTCGACACAGAATTCAAGCTCTCAAAGAAGGCCCTGCCAAGGATCCTCATCCTCAACCTACCAAGGGCTGGGCAGTTACGGAGGAGGTGTTCAATAGCCTCTAACTCCTCCTCATCGCAACAAGCCCTGCAATAGTCCGGCTGGGATCTGTTCCAGATCCCCGTCAGCGACCTAATCTCGCAGTGCCCCGTACTAAAACCGACAACCAACCTTAAGCTGGCCTTAACCAAGCCCAGTAGCCAATCTGTTCTCTTACTGTCCACAGCAGGCCATAGACATCTAGAGACAGAACAAACCGATCCGTTCCCCCAGCGCCTTTGCTCTTCCTCCCTGACCCATCCATTGATGAGGCCGTAGAGGTGGCAGACTGAGGGGTCAGGACCAAAAGCCGAGAGTAAGACTTTGCGGCAAATCGTTCACATTGGGTAGCCCAGGCTACCAATGTCTTTTGAATATTCTTAGTCTTTAGCTCGGATAGCCAAAAAAAGAAAAAAAATATTGAATTGTATTGTGGAGTAAGCAATCAAATCAAATCAACGCCGTTAATAAAGCAATGAATCTAATAACATTCTAGTTTATATGGCAAAGATGAACTTCATGTCTAAGCTTGTCTAAAATTGATCATGATATCCTTATGGTACATATGTTTACACGTACACGTAAGTAATACCAGAAAAAGCGAGTGCCATCCTTGCCCTTCATTATCAGGAAACCTTCATAATACACAGAGCAGGAGCAAGATTGTGAAAATAGTAGGAATAATTCTCATAAGTAACGTTTCTACTGGGTACTTGAATTTGTTTCTTCCTTCTTTCTTTATCGCTCTCAGTCAACCCCTCTAAATGATCCAAGACTAATGTAAGCATTTCATAAGCGTTTGTATTAAAGTGGGCCCACCATGTGCCATCGGAGTGGGTATGAGATTAACACTAACGGTGTCTGTAAATGCGTGAACAAGTGTTTGTCACACATGTCTGGCAACACGATAATATCAACAACAACAACAACAGGAATAAAAAAAAACATTTTTGGAACATAAAAGTTCATTTTATTTTAACTGTCTTTACTTCTATGTGCTGCTGCTGCTGCTGCTGCTGGTATTGTTGTATTGCTTTTGTTTTTTGGTATTGTTTTCAGAAATTGTTGTTGTTGTTATTATTGTTGTTGCTGCTATTGTTGTTGCTGCTGTTGTTATTCTAATTGAATTGAACTTCTTTTTGTCAAACACAAGAGACAACAGGCGTATGCAACAGCTCAGCTCGGCACAGCATGATGACATTGACTTGTAAATGTCATGCGACAATGAATGAATGAATGAATGTAGAAGAAACCTAAGAAAAGTACTTTTGCTCATACCCTTTTATTTTTCACAAAAGAACTTAAATTTTATATTAAAAACAGAAACGCAATCTAAGAAACGAAAAAAATAGGACTTCAAGCATTTGGTTTGAACTTGAGACTTCAAAAAATACTGCGACTGGCTGCGGCTGCTGTTTTACTGCTGATGAAGTAATTGCAGCAGCATGAAAAAATGTTGAAAAGTACTTGAGAAACGTTAGTACCTGTGTACTAGAGGCGATGATATTGGTATTAAAGAGGGTGAGTAGTGAAGAGTGTAATTAAGGAAGTAGGAAGTTAAATACAGAAACACTTATGGTAGCAGCATAACCAAAAATTCTAAGGATTTGGAAATAAAAGAATGCATTTTGTCTGTAATAATAATAGCTTCAGTGCACTGCAATAGCATTTACTAAGTAGCCAAGGTAACCAATGAATCTTAAGTTGTTTTAAATTTGGTCCCCTAAAATTCATGGAATTTACTGACTTTTAATTCCCTCTGGAGAGTAATATGGAAAGAACAATAAGTAGGCCTTTGACGCCCTTACTCAATACCATTTATTGCTTTTTTTCGCTAAGATCGTCCCGTTTTTTTTTTTTTTAATTCTATCGGGGGAATATCTATCGGTTTAAATTTGAACCCACGGTTATTTCGAATCTGGCAATACTTATGTCATTCTATTCTGTCACAAAATTCAGAACCAGAAAAATTCCACTGAACGCAATGAATCGATTTACGCTTGAGCAACGTTGGAATTTATTGGAAATTTATTTCCAAAACAATCGCAATTGGTAGGAAATTATACGAAAATGTCGTACAAAATTTGCGCGCAGAGAAGGAGCAACAGTGCCCGGTATACGCAAGTTTATTGCTAAAGTTCGTGAAACTGGTTCCGTGATCGTACAGTGCGTACACCCCGCATAAAATCGAAGTTGTGGCTGAGAGTGTAAGTGAAAGTCCATCAACATAAACACGTCATTGTTCTCAAGCATTGAACATTTCAGGCTCCAGTTTACTTTGAAAGATCTTGGTATGAAACCTTCCAAAGTTAAATTGGTTCAAGAGTTGAAGCCGCATGACCATTCGCTTCGCTAAATGGGCCAACGAGTAACTGCACGATGATGTCGAATTTGCCAAGAAAAGAATTATCTTTTCGGATGAAGATTATTTTCATCTTGGTGTGTACGTTAATAAGCAAAATTACCGTATTTGGGGAGACCACGCGTGGTATAACAGAGCGAAGGGTATCATTGGTCCATATTTCTTTGAACATCAGGACGGCGCAACCGTTACGATCAATGGAGATACCTATCGCACCATGATAACACATTTTTTTGTACCCGCTCTTTATGGTATTGATGTGAAACGATGTTTGGTTTCAACAGGATGTGTTGCAACTTGCCACACATCTCATGACACAATCGATTTATTAAGTCAAACGTTTGATGGCCGTTTAATTAGACGAAGTGGCGATGTCAATTGGGCGCCAAGAAGTTGCAATTTGACACCGTTTGGACTATTTTCTATGGGGCGCAGTGTTAGAGACAATTAAGCAATTGAAGGCCAACATTTGTGATGCCATTGCCCAGATACGACCCCATATACTCGAAAAATTCAACAAAAATTGCTTGGATTGAATGAGGTACTGTGAGTTTAGCCACGGCAGCCATATGAGTGAATTGATATTCCATATCCAAACGGATCAATTGTACTTTACAACAAATGCAGTAGGTTTCGGTTTAGGTTTGAGGACGTGTACTTACCAATTGAGACAAGTACAGTACGCGGAGGTCCAGTTGACACATTTTACAACGTCCTAAAGGGGAGAGGATAATAGGGGAGATAGGGAAAAAGGATAGGAAGTATGAAAGCAGTAAATTTTGCAGAATTTCAAATCCTGTTTGTTTGATTGAATTTTTAAATTTCAACTTTTAAATGGCTTACCCTTTATTTTCTAAACAGTTTAGTATGCCTACTAATACCTCAACAACGTTATGAGTCTGAGTTAAGAATTTTGTCTTCATTTTCTGTTCGTTTCTTAACCTCCTTCCTTTTGAATAATTTTTTGGAAACACAACATTTGCTATCAATTGCTTTCACCGTACCGCCATAAGACAATGACATGACTTTTGACACGATTTGCCAACAAAATTTTTAAACAAAAATGAGAACCTGTACGAAGAAGAAGAAGAAGCTCTAAAGCGTTGTGTCGCATAAACAATTGTAAGTTGCAACAATAATACGGAAAACTCACACACACACATATACATATGTGTACACATGTGTTGCAAGCGAAAAATGAAAGAAAAATGAAGGAAAAATGGAAGAGAAGAGAAGAAAAGTTTTACGTCGTTTTTATAATAATACGCTCATAATGCAGGACCATAACAAAGTTTTGCTGTTGTTTTTAACGCTTTAATAAGGATAATAGCAACAAGAGCTAAGCTGAGAAAAACACACACACACACACTCAAACACATTTAAGGATACTTGCATGAACACATGCTATACTCGTACACTCAGTCGTATGGAAGAGTGTGTTTGCGTATATTAAAATTGTGCTATTAATGTTGCTGTTGCTGTTGCTTCTGTTGTTGTTGTTGTTGTTATTGTTGCCACACATTTATCCTTTTTTTATAATTTTCAACTTTGGCTGCCAGCCTGACTACTGAGCTGCATGCCAAACAACCAGCCAGCCAACCAGCCAGCCTGCCTGGCTGAAACCAACCAACCATCCAGCCAGTCAGCCAGCCAGCCAGCCAGTCTCTTTGGCTGCTTCAGTTTTGCTGTGGCTGTTTCCTTAATGTCTATTATTCTCCTACTTTTCTTTTAAATGATTGTTATTGTTGTTGCTGTCGTTGTTGTTGTTGTTGTTGTAGGATTCTGCAGTTTTTATGCCCTACATGAGCATAAATGGTATACATATGTTATCGATAAGTAGAGCCGATAACTATACTTTCGATATAGTCAAGAAATTTATTGATCTTGGCTCCGCCGTTACCACCAAAATTGATGTCAGTCTGGAGATCAAGCGCAGGATCACTCTTGCCAACAGGTGCTACTATGGTCTCAATAGGCAATTGAGTAGCAGAAACCTCTCTCGTACGACAAAGCTAATACTCTACAAGACGCTCATCCTCCCCTTGCCTTTTTAGGGCGCAGAGGCATGGACAGTCGCCATAGTCTAGTAGGTAGTGTGTTGGCTTATTAGACGTAAAGCCTGGGTTCGTATCCCAGGTCAGGCATCAAAACGAAATATGAAAAAAAAAAAATATTTCTTCGGCGACTGCCTCTCAGCAGATTTCTGGCAAAAACTCTGAGAGTAAATAAAATTGCCATGAAGACCTTCTCAAAAAAATCTGTCGTTCGGAGTCGACTTTAAACTATAGGTCCCGCCACTCATGTATAAAATTAACGCACACAACATTAGTGGTGTGAGAAGCTAGGTCGAAATCCTGACTAAAGGGTTGTAATGACCTATTATGTACATATGTAGGTATGGACTCTATTAAGCACTGATGCAGCAGCCTGGAGAGTAATCGAGAGAAGAGTCCTACGTAAGATCTTCGGTTCATTGCGAGTTGGCGATGATTTCCGCATCCGATCCAACAGTGAGCTGTATAAGCTCCTCAATGACATAGACTTCATGCAGAGTATTAACACCCAGTGGCTGCTCTGGTTCGGCCAAGTCGTTCGAATGGAGGAGAATGCTCCGGCGAGACGAGTATTTGATGCAGTGATATGCGGAAGTCGGCGAAGAGGACGAACTTGTATGCGTTGGAAGTACCAAATCGAGGAAGCCCTGTCATTAGTGTGACCAACTGACGTAGGCGCGCAAGAAGCAGAAGGAAGGATGTGTTACTGCAGAACGAAGTCCGTTAATCGGGTTGTTAATGGCCAATTAAGTAAGTAAGTACGGGTACAGATGGTGTATTGTAGAGCTCATTCTCTCTGTCATTTGATTAGAAGCTGAGGCAGAAAATCGTCATGAAAATCTAGGAGGTCTTGAGGTCGCGTATCATAACCGTGTCCAGGAGTATATTAAACAGAAATAGTAGGCCTATGTCCAATTTCGTCCCATTCACCTAGGACGGGACATGAAGACAGACAGATTTTCAGCTGAAAAATCGTTGTAGAATTCTTCTATATGCTCCCATTCCTGTTCTATACACTTTGTCTAATGTTTCCCGAATTTTGTAATCCCTTCCAAATCCAAAGATTTGTCAAGATTAACCAATTAGATACGCTTGCGGGACAGTTTATTTTTTTGGAGGCATTTCTTCAGAGTTGGAAACAATTCTTGGAACAATATTCGGGGTATAAGACAGATGAGGTAGCAATTTGTAGCTTAATTCGTGGATCTTAGCTATGGAAAATAAATTGCCCTGGCATACATGGACTTTTTTATTACAAATCCTTATCAAGCCAGTCCAACAAGTTGGTATCATATGCCCCATTGATTGATTTACACTTCGGTAGGTAGCCAATGTGGATTATAATGTAAGCATCTCAGGAAATACTTTTCATGACTTATGTTAGATTAGGTGGCGTGTCGTTCTTGGAGGATAAGGCCCTCTTTAGTATCTAGGCCAATTGCGATACCACAATTAACATCCAAACCGGAAAACAAACATTCCCTATAGGAAATCAACCCGATTCCAGGATAAAAATTGCAATAACAGTAAATCAAAAGTTAATAATCTTCCTACTTTCTAGAAAGAAAAGTTTATTGATCGGGACTCTCCTTTCTCCTTAGACCCACATGTTCTTTAGAGCAGTCAGATGATCGAATGATAAGTCTATCGGGAGATCCCAGCTGGAATATTGCAGGGTAGTTGCGGTAAGGAGAAATTCGAAACTATTGAAGACTTCTTCTGCAACTGTTCAGCCCTTAGTAAGCCTTGAGGTTGAGGACCCTCGAAGGGCTTCTTCGAGAGTTTGGACTCATTGTTTAGAGCCGCCATTAAGGCTCTCTATAGATCCACAAACAGATTTGGGCTGCTGGAGAAGTGCCAGAGCTTCAAGGTTGTAGTCGCACACCATTGTATGTTTGGCTCCATCTGTTTTTCTTCTGTCTCTTTATCCTCCCTTTCCTAACTCTTCTCTTTTTCCAATTTCCCTATCTTCTTCATTATTCTCTCGCTCTCTCTCCTCTAGGACGTATTTACAATGGGTCATTTTGACCTCTGGGTATTGTACTTGTCCCAATGACAAGTCCTTTTCCTTAAACCTAACTTAAGGTATGTCTATCGCCACGTCTTCCAGAATACTTTTAATGCGATTGAGGGCAATGCGATTTAATGACGGAAGTGAATCAGTCGTCTGCTAATCCCCACAATATTACTGTACCCTCCTGATGCGAATATAGTTGAGCCTCTATGTGAAACGAGTGTAGAATATCTAGTCCAACTTGGGCACTTGAAATTTCTCCGTACAATTCATATCTTCATTGATTAAAATATTCAACTCGACCTCCTTTAACATCGATTCGAGCTGAGAAACCCATTAAAATATGTCATGATTGCGGTCGAACAACGCCCTAACATTCCTACGAAATTGTTGTATTCCCATCACCAATGGTGTATCATATCTAGTCCAACTGAGGCACTCGAAACTCGTATGTTCTGTAACATGTCAGAGGTTGAGAGAACCATACGATCCATAACTTAATTGACTAAAACACTAAACTCGGTCTTCTTTAACATCGATTCCATATAAGAAACCCACTAAAACATGTCATTATTGCCATCGAAAAATGCCCCAAAATTCATAAGAAGTTGTCGTTTTCCCACCACCTATCGGCCAACACCATTTCCAGAATTTTTTTAATTGTTTCGAATGTAGGTGTCGCCATCGTCTAGTAGGTAGTTTGTTGACTTATTAGACATAAGGCCACGGTTCAAACCCGAGGTCTCAAACATCTACTACAAAACAAAAATATTTCTATGGCGACTTCCCCTTTAGCAGATTTTCGACAAAAATTCCGGAGGAAAAATAAAATTGCCACGAAAAAGTTTCTCAAAAATCAGTCGACTTTAACCAGTAGGTCCCGTCACTCATGCAGAAAATTAACACACACAACGTAAGGGGTGTGAGAAGGCTAAATCGTAGGCCTAACTGAACGTACATATGTGTTCCAAAATAAAAAATCACACTGTAGCACCCATCATTGATTCGATTATCTAGATTCAAAACCGGTGTTCACTTCTTTTAATTCCATTTGCCATGTGACATGGTTTGGCAGACGACTGTCGGTTGCTGTATATTGCTGAAGCTGCTGCGTTTGCTGCAATTTAATGATGACGACACATTAAGAAACGAATTCAACCAAAAAGTTGAAAAGGAGTATGAAAATGGAATGGAATTGTTGCTCATGTCCGGTATCCCGCTGTTTTATATCACCATGTTAAACATGCATTCATGACTTCTGTATTACCATTCATTCAATTCAGTTTTCTTGTTCGGTTTTTTTTTTTTTGCTACTTTTATTATGGCACATGATGTCAAGATAATTTTGTAGATACGTTACCATATATACATACTTTTTTATAGCACTGTAAAGAGGCGTAATGACATCATGCACTTTGGCTGCTTAAGAAAGAAAGAAAGAAACAAAAAATGATTGAAATAAAAACCAGAATATTAAGGACAGTATTTTAAAGGTTCAAAATTGTTGGTGTTGTTTAAAGGGTTAAAGCGTTATTACTTAAAGACTTTCTTACATACAAATTTACATGTAGTAGATGTGATATATTGGGTGTCAGGAAATGTACTTGTCACTCTCGCATGGAATACAGGATTTCCAAAAAAAATAAAATTATTTGACGTCGATGAGGCTTCAAACAACTTACAAACTTACTTAATTGGTCACAATTTAGTCGAGATTACAACCTAGCTTCTTACACCACCTATATTGTGTGTGTTAATTTCTATACATGAGTGGCGGAACCCTTGGTTTTAAGTCGCGTCTAAACGACAGATTTTTGAGAAGCTTTTCATAGCAATTTTATTTACTCTCCGGGTTTTTTGTCATAAATCTGCTGAGGGGAAGTCACCATAGAAATATTTTTGTATTGTAGTAAATGTCTGAGAAAACGGTGTTGACCGATCGGTGCTGGGAATCCAGCAACTTCTAACGAATAATGACATGTTTTGGTAGGTAGCTCGAATCGATGTTAAAGTAGGCCGAGTTGAATGTGACAATGAAGTTATGCACTGTATGGTGCTAGCAATCTCTGACATGTTACAGAACATAGGCGTTTCGAGTGCCTCAGTTGGACTAGATATTCCACACTTGTTTTACAAAGAGGCTCAACTACGTTCGCAGCCGGAGGATACAGTAATATTGTGGGGATAAAAAGAGGTCTGTTTGACTTCTATCATTAATATGTTGACTGCCAAGGCAATTTTCAGAAAACTGGCCAAAAAACGACAATTTGATTTTTTCACATTACTACGAGTTATCTCGTAGTTGGCAGTCAACGTGTTAAATTGCATTGCCATCCATCTCATTGTTGCGTTTCCGAAAGGTATGCCTATAGACTTAACATTCCATCAAATGACTGCTGCAGAAGCTGTGAGTCTAAGAAAAAGAAGAGCCTGTGGGACTAGATATTCTATACTAGGTTTGTAGAGAGTCTGAACTACGTTAGTAGCAGGAGGGTACAGTCTTATTGTAGGGATAAGAAGAAAACGAATTTATTTCTGTCAATAGATTGCATTGCCATCCATTGCCTTATTGGGACTTGGAACGACTTGGGAAGACTTGCCGATAGACTTGACATTCAATTTGAAATACTTTTGCAGAAGCTATGAGTCTAAGGAGCATGAAGAGACTATCTTTCATCCTGAGTGTCACTGCACTGCTCTCTCCATGAAGGAAAAAATCTCTTAACCTCTCATTTACTGACATCCTTCAGCCAGGATTACAACCTAGCTTTTGGTTTGTTCGAGATGTCTGACTTGGGCTTTAAACCGTGGCCTCACATCTAATCAGCTAATACACTACCTACTAGACTAGGGCTAGTACTACTACATACATATATAATTAGTCATTACAACCCTTCAGTTCTCGCACTGCTTATGTTGCGTGTGTTTATTTTGTTGATGAATGGTGGCACCTACAATTTTAATTCGTCTTCTAACGACAGAGTTTTAAGGAAACTTGTTCATGGCAATTTTTTATTTACTCTCCGGGCTTTTGCCAGAAATCTTCTGCTAAGGGGAAGTCGCCGTAGAATTATTTTTTTTTGTATTTCGTTGTGTTGGAGATATCTGACCTGGTGGTTGAACGTGACCTCATATGTAATAAGCCAACACACTACCTACTAGACTACGACGACTACTACCAAGGTTATACTCCTCTTAGACGATGCAATGCAAAGCCGAAGTTAGCTTTAAAGATGTTTAAAATTGCCTTCTAATTTCCATATTTTTTTAGTATTTTTTATTAAGTTTTCATTCACTTTGTGGAACTCAAGGCATTCAAATGCTTTTTAGTTTTCCTTCGTTTCATGGCAATTCCTTTGAATCTACAAAACAAATTCAATTGCCCTCAAAAGCTAACTTTTAACATGTTGTCCTCATAACGTGGCTCTTTTATAAAACATTGCTTTTTTGAAGAAATAAAAGAAAGGCTTTAAAACAAAATCTAGTTCTTAAACAAAAACAAATATTGTCTTCCATTGCAACACCAGTCCATACAGAGAACCCATAACCATGCTGCAGTCAGCCAGCCAGCCAGACCAGTCACATGTTAATTATTCAGCGAGTTGTAACACCATTAGTCCAGATTAAATTGAATTTTTACAGAACTTTTTTACTCATGCATGCTGCATGCTGCATCGTGTCATTCTCTATTTACTGAATTAATGAAAGTGATGTGATGAAAAGAAAAGAAAAAGAAACAAGAAAAAAAACGAATCCCAAAGCCTAGGAACCGTGTGCTTTAATATTCATTCAACATTGAGGCAGTTTAAGTTGTGTTTCAATTTTAATTTTGATGACACTGTTAGCTTATGACGTATTTTCCCCCTATCCTTTTTTTCTATTCCTCTCTAATGCCATTGACATTATCGTTTACAACAACACAACATGAAGAAGAAGAATACAAAACCCTACAGATTTCATTACCCCAAAAAGCCATCTTGACACAACACAGTAGTTGAAACACTTTTTCAATCTTCATTTGTTGCTTTTTACATACCCCCACCTGTTTCTTCATTGACAGTAATAACACGGTTTAACAAAAAAATAAAAGTAAATTCGTTCATATAGTAAAGGCCTTCTATCTTTATTGGTGACCTTATGTCCGCCACGCTTTCTATAAGTGGAGTCCTTCCGAAGTGGCCAATTTTCCATGACGTGGTTGGATAACTCAGTTTATGTTGGCTCTAAGGACTACTGTGGTTTGCCTGCAGCATAAAAAACTCCACTAGAAAACGTCAGAAAACAGGGTCAAATCGCATAATCTCAAGGGCCAGTTTACAGCGCCTTCGTGTGACATGACCATGCCTTCATATCACTCGTGTAAAATATCCAGTTGTGTGGCATGTAGTGCCAACCTGTTGAAACCACATGTGGTTGGAGTTCACATCATTCCATTCAGGTCAAAAGAACTTGGGCGTAATCATCGACCTACAATGCTTGTCGTTGACAGTAAAACCCCGGGTCAATGTCCTTCTCAAAGAAATATGAACCAATGACACCGCCATATCAAAATCTATACCAAACACTGATTTTGTAGGGATGCATTGGACGTCTTTGCAGCTCAGGAATTCCACAATTTTGTTTGTTTTAGCACCCAGTACATCCAGAAATAGAACTTAGCGTTCAAGATGATTTTTCAATGAAAGTTGGGAGCCTATTCAGCAAACACATGCCACTGTCTATGGTCAACCGTGATGATTTGACAAAGCACGATGAAATCTAATGGTCCAGCTTGATGTGAAGAGAAACAGTAGTTCGAGAGCTAATAGTGCTCTCTGAAAGATACACTATTTGCCTAGGATTTCTAGCGACTGTGGGCCGTATTTCTTCAAGAACAATGAAGAGCACAACGTTACAATTAATGCCGCAAGATACCGTGCAATGATATCTGACTTCTTTGTATTTAAACTGGAAGAATTGTTTGCCATAAGGTTTCAACAAGACAGTGCCACACGACACTCGGCACTTGGCGATACCATGACCCTATTGGAAGAGAGTTTGATGAACAATTAAACGCACCTACTACATACATATATAACTGATCATTACAACCCTTTAGTTTCGCACATCACTTATGTTGTGTGTATTAATTTTATACATGAGTTATACTGTAGGTCCCAGTTTAAAGTCGACTCCGAACGAAAGAATTTTTTGAGAAACTTTTCATGGCAATTTTTTTATTCACTCATCTGCTGAGAGGCAGTCGTTGCAGAAATATATTTTTTTTTCCAATTTCGTTTTGTTTCGAGATCTTCTGACCTATGTTTAGAACCGTGGCCTCACGTCTAATAAGCCAACACACTATCTACTAAACTACAGCGACTGCCTAAAAGTGTCCAATTCGATACGAAAAAGGTATGAATTTCGGGATAGCGGCATAATCGGCTTATATTTCTTTGAAAACGACTTTAAACAGGCCATCACTATCAACTTCAAGCATTATAGGTCAATGACTGCCAACTGCTTTTGGCCTCAATTATACGATCAGGACAACAACTATATATGTTTACTGTGATCATACGATTTGACTCTGTTAGACTTTGTCTTGTGTGGTTTTCTCTAGTCGCTGGTTTATGCCAATAAGCCACAAGCTACAGAAATCCTTAAAGCCTACATAAGCAGGCAGGCAAGCAAAAGTGGCTGCCCAGTCAAGAACCATGAGCGGACACACTTAAATCATACATAGAGTCCATTGTTATACCATAGTTTTGCATTTTCCCTTTAATCCCGGGGACCACTTGGAGCTTCCGATGAAGCGATTCCAACTGTCAGTATCAATGCATGACAGTTCATCCAGTTCCTCCATATAGTAGGTACCCAGGTGCCTCTTTTTTCTCCGACAAAGTGCCGGTCATGTACACAGAAATATTTTTTCGTATTTCGGTTTTGTTCCAGATGTCTGAGGGGTTTCAACTACTTATCAGACTACCTACTTGACTGTGGCTACAAATTTTCTGTGTTTTGTTATGAATTTTCAAAGCCCGCATGATTGAAAAACCAAACATTAAAGACGATTACATTCTTACTAACGAATTGCTTGGCTTGTGCTACCTTTTCGAGCTCTTAAACCATGCATAGAACCTTACTTACTTACTTATTTGGCCATTAACAAAGCGATTAATAGATATCGGGCGGCAGTAACACATCCTTCCAGGCGCCTCTGCTTCTTACGCGCCAGTTGGTCACACCAATCAATGACAAGGCTTCCACGATTTGGTCCTTCCAAAGATCGTCCTCTTTGCCGACTACCGCAGATCCCCGTATCAAATACCCGTCTCGCCGGTGCATCCTTCTCCATTCGAACGACATGGCCGAGCCAGCGCAGGTGCTGGATGTTGAGATGGTGCACAACGTCTATGTGGTTGAGGAGCTCATACAGCTCACTATTGGATCGGATGCGGAAATTATCGTCGGCGATCTTCAAAGGACTTTTATCTCGAATACTCTCAAGGCTGCTGCATCAGTGCTTAATAATGCACATGTCTCTGCACCATAAAGAGCGTCTTGTAGAGAATTAGAGTATTAGAAGTATTAGAACCTTTGTTTACTCAATTCAAACGTAATTTAACCTTATCTAGGCACTTGGAAAAACACTAAAGAAAGAATCATTTTCACTTCATTTCTATTTTGTTTATTAAGGGGGGTTTGAAATTGTTGTATACAATTGCCGCTCCCTTAATAGCATATGTACGTACGAGACTATAAATCGTTTTAAAAGGTATTTTTTGACAACAACAACAAATAAAAATCAACAAAATTACTATGTAATAACATTAATAATGAAAAGAAAAATACGTTAAATCACAAGAGAAAACATAAAAATGACAAAGGGAGAGACCAAGAGAGCTAGCAAGAGCGAGAGAGGTGAAAATAAAAGAAATCAAAGAAACAAGACATGTTGAACAGTGTAATTACGTTATAAAAATTGCAAAAAAAAAAAATTACATGATCATGATGAGTATATAAAACCGGTTGTCTGTTTATGTATGTGTATGTACCAGTGTATGTGTACATATATGTATGTGTGCGAGTACAAGTTCTCTCTCGGTACATGTCATAATTAAAATAATTGTGGTATAATTGCACAACTTTACTTGACTGTTCATGTAAATGTTTGTAAGTATATAAATGTATGTGTATGTAAGTGCATGTGTGAGTGTGTATAGATATTTAAATGCCATACCATTGACTTAATGAAAACCAGAAAAGGAATCTATTTGCATAGATAGACAAGCAAAGACTAAAAAAAAATACGCAAAACCTATACGACTGTATTGTACAATAAAAATTGTAAGATGAAGAGCTAAGCAATTGTTGAATTGTTGTTGTATTTGGCTTTACAATGTACCGTAGCTTGTGTGTATTCTGTGTGTATGTGTCTTTATAATCGTATAAGAAATTATAAAAAATACAAGGAATTCAACATTAAAATGAATTAAAAAAAAACAACAAACTGAGTTTTAAGAAATAAAATTAAAACCAAATGAAAACAAAACGAAATACAACAACGCAGATAAAGACAAATTAAAAGTTTTAATTAGTCTTTAAAGAAAATGAGAAGTTCTAAAAAAAAAGACAAAGAGAGTCAGAGAGAGAGGCAGTAATAATACAAATTAAACTAAATAGTTTTGTTAACAAAAATACATGAGAACTTTGACTTGTTTGGTTTGTTTTTAATTTTTTTCTTTTTTTTAAACTACACAGTCTTCCAAGAATAAGTTTGTTTGTTAATACATACAGGGTAAGCGCTCTATCGCAATACTTATGTCATTCTATTCTGTCAAACACAAAATTCAGTATATTATCTCCACTGAACGTTATGAATCGATTTACGCTTGAGAAACGTTGAAATTTATTGGAAATTTATTTCCAAAACAAACACAATTGGTCGGAAATTGCACGAGAATGTCGTACAAAATTTGTTAGCAAAGAAGGAGCAACAGTGCCCGGTATATGTACGTATTATTATTAATAAAGTTCGTGAAACTGGTTTTATTGTTGATGCGCCAAGACATGAGCGTGCTCGTACAGTGGGTACTGCCGGAAATATAGAATCTATGACTGAGGGTGTGAGTGAAAGTCCATCGACATGAACACGTCATCGTTCTCAAGAATTGAACAATTCAGGCACCAGTTTACGTCGAATTTCGCTCGATGATCTTGGTATGAAGGCTTAAAAAAATTCAATTGGTTCAAGAGTTGAAACCGCATTCCTTTTCGCTTCGCTAGATAGGCCAACGAGAAACTGTACGCTAAAGTCGATTTTGCCAAAAGAAAATCATCTTTTCGAATGAAAAATAAGAAGATAATTTCATTCGAATCTTGGTAGGTACGTTAATAAGCAAAATTGCCGTATTTGGGACTCAGAAAATCCAAACGTGATCTTACAGAAACCAATGCACCCATTACGGGTGTCTGTTTAGTGCAGCTTGTGGAGCGGAGTCGTCATTGTTGCATACATGCATACATAATTGGTCATTACAACCCTTCAGTCAGGATTTCGACCTAGCTTCTCACACCACTTATGTTGTGTGCGTTAATTTTATACATGAGTGGCGGGATCTACAGTTTAATGTCGACTCCGAACGACAGATTTTTTTGAGTAGCTCTTCATGGCAATTTTATTTACTCTCAGAGGTTTTGCTAGAAACCTGCTGAGAGGCAGTCGCCGACGAAAATATTTTTTTTTTTTGATGCCTGACCTGGTATTCGAACCCGGTCTTTACTTCTAATAAGCCAACACACTACTTACTAGACTACGGCGACTGACATTGTTGCATATTTCTTTGAACATGAGAACGGCGCAACCATTACGCTCAATGGAGACACCTATCGCACCATGATAACCGATTTTTTTGTACCCCCGCTCTTCATGGTAGTGATGCGAAACGATGTTTAGTTTCACCAGGATGTGCTGCAACTTGCCACACATCTCATGCCACAATCGATTTATTAACTTAAACTTTTGATGGCCGTTTAATTACCCGAAATGGTGATGTCAGTTGGCCGCCAAGCGCCATTAAAGAAAACTGTTATGCCGACCAGCCAGATACAGTTAAGCATTTGAAGGATAAAAATTGGTGATGCCATTGCCGAGATACGACCCCAAACACACGAAAAGGTCTAAAAAAATTGACGATTGAATGAGGTACTGTGAGGCTAGCCGCAACAGCCATATGAGTGAAATAATATTCCAGTTCTAATCGGAACAGTTGTACTTCACAACAAAAGCAGTAAATTTGGCAAAATTTCAAACCATTTTTGTTTGATGGCATTTTTAAATTTAAACAATTATATGGCTTACCCTTTATTTGACAGAAAGCTGTACATCACGGGTTGGATAAAGGCTTTCTCTACAATTCCCCTCCATTCATGTCCACTGTTGGTAATGTTTAGTCGTAAGTCACTGTTGATGTAGCCATTTTAGAGCATAAGTAGGTAACCTAATGTTAGGTAAAGTTGGATGTCTTCACACAAGACTGACTGAACTTCATTGAAAAAATGTACAAAAACTGAAACCAAACACGAAAGACCTCAAACAAAGGATTCGTTTTTTTGTTGCTTAATTTTACTACGAATAAAAACTTTTAAAATTTTCTAAGAGTGAAAATAATTTTTCTTTAAAATCTATCTATATAAATAAAAATCAATTGTCGTTCGTTGGTAATTGCATCAGTTGAGAACGGCTAGACCGATTTGGACAATTTTTTTACTGAAATGTTCGCCATAGGCCAACTTAGGTTTTTACAGAAAGAAAAATTGACCACGCCCACTTTTACGCCCACTTTTTTCGATTTATCTAAAATCGGAAAACGACTGCACCGATATGGCTAATCTTTTATTTAAATGGTCGTAGTAATCTAATTTAAGTTTTTACTGAAAGAAAAATTTACCACGCCCACTTTTACGTCCACTTTTTTCGATTTATCTAAAATCGGAAAACGGCTGCACCGATTTGGCTAAATTTTTTAAAACATGTTCGTAGTAATCAAATTTAAAGTTTTACTGAAAGAATAATTGACCACGCCCACTTTTACGCCCACTTTTTTTTATTTATCTAAAATCTTGGAACGTTTGGACGGATTTGTCTTATTTTTTTTAAAATGTTCTCAATAGTTTACAAAAGTTACTTACAGAAAGAAAAATTGTCCACGCCCACTGATACTCCCACTTTTATTAAATCGTCGGGTATTCGCCTGTTCCCGTGTCGGAACACCATCAGCATTATTTATTTACGCGCCAGGCAACAAAACTAAAAATGTCGTGTATCATAAAGCATTGCAATGAAGGAAACTACGATATCACTGCAAAGCAACAGAAAAGAGTATTTCTTTATTTTAATTGGTTCCTGAACATCGATCTTTCAATCAAAATGTAAATATAACACCATATTGTACATATTTTCAAATCAAATGTAATTTAAACACACCTCAAACCTACATAAATAAAAATTATCATTTAAAAGTACGTGGTTTTTCTCTTTTTCACTATTTTTACACAATTCAAACAGCTTCTCACAAATTCACAAATCGAACACAAACATTTTTTCTAATTTGGACAGGACAACGTCTGTCGGGTCAGCTAGTTAATAATAAAAAAAAATGAAAGAGGCAATGAAGGCAATATTTGTCAATTTCGGTTTTTTCTCCTTTAATCAAGTGCCAGTATTGGTTAATTTAAGTCAATAGGAGAAATAAAGCCCCGCTTAATTGTTTTATAGAAAATCAAAATGAAAACATTTCAGTTTCAATTTCTGTTTTTGTCATCTTTTGTTGTAACACCTGTGCGTTACATCAATACGAGACGCGAAAATTATCGAACGTGCAAATTTGAGTAAACAATTGTAATTTATTTTATTTAACAACAACATGAACAACAACTACGCGACTACAACAAATACAATCATGAGGGAGAAAAATAATTTTTTTCAATTTTATGAAATGATTTTTAAATGTTATTGCCACAAAACATGGGCAACGTTAGGCCCCATTACAGAAAATTTTAAAGTCCTGTCCACGTCTTTCGCTGTTTCTTCAACTGAATTGTGTACGGGTACAATCATGTCTCATACACGGTTCCAAAACTGCCTTTAATTAAGACAAAATCGAGTACGTCGTTAATAGCGGTTGGACTAAGAGCTTTAACATAACGGCGAGCTATTTCTCATCATCAATACAGAGCTCATGGTTGCTGGTTCAAAAACAAATAAGAAATCGGAACTACATGGCTCCCTAAAACCTAAAACATATTTCAGACAAGGTTGCCACTCTTCAGCATAGGGATTTCCATCAAATTGCAACCACCATCCTTATGTAAGGTCGTCGTCTAATTTTCAAATCACGTTTGGAGGAATGACATTTAAAGCCAAAGTCAATCAGAAATGGGTATCGAAAGTTTCTTCAAAGAAAATTAGACCCGGACGAGGACATACAATACATATTGTTACGAAAACGACAAATATAGATACTGGTGTTAACAAATTGATACATCGCTTAACATTAAAATTATAGACAAAAGCAGCAAAAACAAAACAATGCAGTAAACAAACTTGTTTACAAATTATCGTACTGCTTAATATAACAACAAATACCAGCATAAAAAAATGGTAAATAAGTAAACAAAAAATAAATCAACAATACTACAATAATAAAACATCGTTGTTTACATTTATAGAGATTTCGTGAAGGCGAACGTTCATGACTTCAAGAACTTGCATCAGACTGCTTACGTTGCCATTTAAAAGGCAAGGCAAAGCAAGCGGCGGAGTTAGTGAAGTTCAGTCAGTTTTGTTTGAAGACGCGATGCGTTTGAAGAGAGTAATCGTGGTTTGAAGATCTCCGTTACAAAGATCTGTCGAATAATTGTCTAGTAATTGTTAATGTTTATGCAAATGGTATAAACAGAGGAATAACAAAGAAATGCAATTGTTGTTGTCTACATAAAGTTGTGAACAGTGGCACACAGAATTGTGCGAATAATAAAGAATTTTAATTTCAACTAAACACAAATGTATTTTTATTTTATTTGCAATCTACGAGCTCATATTTTAAACGTTTTTAAAAGGTAAAAACGTAACAATATGTATTTCATTTACATTTCAGTATGTATTTCCTGCTGGAAAAGAGGCCTTCTGATAACCAGACAGCCGTCATGGTACCGGCTCTAACGTAATTAACTTCAAGATGGTTTATGGCGGTCGAAAGCTTCTCAATGAGAAAGCAAAGCTATAAGACATTCATTATATGAATACCGGGAATGTTGTAGTATTCGAAGTAACTCTAGAGCGTATGAAATGCGGTATGAGTACCGAGAACATTGTAGTACTAAAAGTAACTTTAGAGCGACTTTAGTGGCCACACGTAACACAACCACTGAACTTACAGTGTGTTCTCTTCATTGGAAACCGCCTTGAAGACCTGCAAGCTTATAATAATTGACAATGCAGTTTTGGATTCGGTCAACGGCATGTGGGCGCATCAAGTCTGGTCAAAGCTGTGTTCCTCACTTACTTTGTAGACGATTGAAATAATCGGTATTCCCACCACGATTCAAATGATAGGTCGATAATGGTTATTAGAAATCCAAATAATTTAATCAATAGATACCAATTGTATCAAGAAAAACGACTTCGTGGATTGACAGCCACCTCTACCTACTGAACTATCTAACCTTTCATAATGTACACACATGCATGCATACATTATTGGTCATTACAACCCTTCAGTCCGGATTACGACCTAGTTTCTCACAAGACTTCTGTTGTGTGTGTTAATTTTTTGAGAAACTTTTCATGACAATTTTTTATTTAATCTCAAAGTTTTTGCCAGAAATCTGCTGAGAAACAGTTGCCGAAGAACTAATTCTTTATGTTTTATGGAAATGTCTGACCTGGGATTTGAACCGTGGCTTTACTAGACCACGGCGACTTCTATCGTAGTAGTATGTAGACGATTCAAATGATTGGTCGACGATGATTATTAGAAGTGCAGGGAATTTCATCATCAGAAGATTCCAATTGTGCCAAGAGAAAGAAATAACTCGGGTATTACAATCGGCCCTAGGTTATGTTAAGTTGAAGTGGTAGCTTTGATAACCAAAGCGCACTTGAGCTCGCAAAGCGGCCCATTGTGGTGCCAGAGGTAAGTGCAGTCCCTGTACAGATCGAATTCAATGAATACCATCAAAGAAGTTGGTCAACGCAAGGACTGCACAATGTGCCATATACAGCCAAAAATTGTCTATTAAAACTTCTTGATCTGATGGCCACCTCTAGGTACTTTGCTAGAAATCTGCTGAGAGTAGAACGCCTAAGAAATATTTCTTCATGTTTCGTTTTGTTCGAGACTTGTTTGACTTGGAATTTGAACCGTGGCCTTACGTCTAATAAACCAACACACTGGCAAATAGACTACGTTTACTTTCATAAGCTTTTGTAAATCATTAGCAATGTAGGTTGTCCATCTCTGCAAATGATACAAACAAAACACATGTGACATCATTTGCTGAATTCCTTCTCTGAATTGTGGAACCACACATGCATTTATATGGACAAATACAAATACAACCACATTCATTCAAGCAGTTACAATATAACGGACAAATATGTGTCTGTAAGCCGCTGTGTGCATCAAGCCAACAAGCACACAATCATTCTTCACATGGAGAGAGAGAGAAAAGAGAGAGGGAGAGGGAGAGACAAAAATTTTTCTATTTAAACACGAGTCACACAAGGACATTTTTATAAACAAATGATGACGACAATGGTGATGATGATGATGATGAGGAGTTCTTCTGTTTTTTTTTTCTCTTTTGTAGAGAAAATAAAAAATAAACAAACAGAGAATGAGAGCAAAAAAGGATTTCTTCTAGAGCAAACGAAAAGGGTCGACTGTTTGCGAATACAAATATTTTTTCGCTTTTGAATGAATGAATATTTGCAGGCTTCCACATGATTTTGTTCCATTTACGGAGTTTTTTTTTCCTTTTGCTTTCTTTTCGCACACGCTAACAAATGAATATGATGCCCTTTCTCTCATACACCCACACACAAACACATTCACATAAATTTATAACATTCTCGTATTATTTCTCGTTTTTTTTTACAATAAAAATGTACACAAAAATGCACTTATGTGCACTTAATATGCTTAATTGACTTTTGTAAGTGTGTGTATGTACGTGTATGTGTATGAGAGACAAATGTCTCTATCGTTACATTAACTAGAAAGCAAAGCGAGAGACGAGACACGCTAAAAGGGAGAAAGAAAAGTAGACAGTTGGACCGAACCATATACAGATGTATGTTTGTATGTATGTGTAGCCACAATATTTTCGTATTCATTTATTAAAATGGAGAAGCAAGGGAAGAAGTGATTTTCCATAAATGCTTTTGCGAGAAGAGCGAGAACTTGTAAAGTGTTAATGATGCTGAGGGCAAAAGGAAAAAACATATAAAATTGCCAATGGAGGGTGAAGTGTTGAGCTATTAAATTTTTTTTTTTTATAAATAAATTCAATTAAAAAAACAGTGTCGCAAAAATATCCACATATTATATGGCTTAACTATGTTCTCTTACTACGGAGAAGGATAATCAACAAATTATTTGGTTAAGTGATGCAGTAGCTGTGGAATATATTTATACATACATACATACATAATTGATCATTACAACCCTTTAGTCAGGATTACAACCTAGCTTCTAACACCACCACTTCTGTTGCGTGTGTTAATGTTATACACAAGTGGCGGGACCTACAATTTTTAGAAACTTTTCATTGCAATTCTTTACTTACTCACAACATTTTTGCCAAAAGGTTACTGATAGGAAGTCGCCGTAAGAAATATTTCTTCATACTTCGTTTTGTTGGAGATGTCTGACCTGAAGTAGGTTGCATTACCCAGTACCTTATCATGATCCGTTAGTGATGGATTTGAACCACCCTGAGTTTCCTTAGTGACACGTTCACCACATTCCGCGTCAATTCGTTTCCATTTCCCTCTATGCCACAGTGGCCCAGAACCCAGTAGAGGCGGGTGTGTGTTTAAATGTATACGGTGTAGAGAATCTGAAACTCCTGACGCCCTTTGATTTTACTAGAATGGACACAGGCTTGTTCAATAGCAAAAATTCTCTGCTTGAAATCTGCATGACCTGTTCAGTGCCTTTTTATCGGAATAGACCCTAGATCCAGTTCCGAAGTTCTGATTGTCATATACATGCATACATACATACATAATTGATCATTACTACCCTTCAGTCAGGACTGCAACCTAGCTTCTCATATCGCTTATGTTGTGTGCATTAATTTTATACATGAGTGGTGGGACCTACTGTTTAAAGTCGACTCCGAATGACAGATTATTGAGAAACTTTTCAGGGCAATTTTATTTTTACTCACAGAGTTTTTGACGAGAGGAAGATGACTAAGAAGAGGTGATGTGGTTTGAACCGTGGTCTCTTGTCTAATAGGCTAACATACTACCTACTAGACTACGGCGACTTCATTGTCAAGTAATTTATATAAATATCTCCATGACACTGCTTTTTTCCTAAAGTAGCGGAACCTACAGTTTAAAGTCGACTCCGAATGACAGATTTTTGAGAAACTTTTCACGGCAATTTTATTTAGAAGTCAACGAAGAACGATTTCTTCCTGTTTCGTTTTTATTTAAGATGTCTGACCAGGGATTTGAACCACGGCCTCACGTCTAATATAGCAACAGACTGCTTATAAGACTACGGCGACATTTGCACAGTACAATACAAGAAAACAAATAAAGATCGAAACAAGATCAGGATTTTTCTTTCTTTTGTATTGATTCAGCCTTCAAGTTTATTCCTCGACAAGAATAAAGTTAGGTTTTCTAATGCTCTTGTACTATTTCCTATAAAAGTGGGTTAATCTGGATTTAGGGCGATTAAATCTTTTGCCACTAACTGGTGACGCCTGGAAAACTTTTTCCCCATACATGCTAAAAGTGATGTAAACTGTCACTTGATGGTGATGTAAACTGGCCAATGAGATTGTGCTCTTTGACCCCGTTAGACATTTTCTTCTGCGATTTTCTTAAGCCGAATATTCTGATGAATTGCATGTTAGACCTGTGACCCCCAATTATTTTAAGCATAGTCTCTATGGCTTTGGTCTTCGCTACCATATGCTGCGGGCTTAAATTCAGAGAGAGGAAGAACAGTCTGTATTTCTGGTCCAACCTCACCTAAGCTGTTATCAAATTCGTCCTACAATCTGAAGAATTGCATATTAGATCTGGCCTACCATTATTCTAATCATAGTCTCCAGGGTTCTGCATGGAATGGCGCTTAATTGAGAGAGAGGAAGAACAGATTCCCCTTACTCCTATTGTATCACAACTAGTCTCAGTATCATGTTTAAACTCACTTAAGCTGTGATCAAATTCGTCCCTCCTGCCCGAACAATGGATGCATGATTCACAATTGTCCTGACCAGCGTAGTATAATTCTAAAGTATTAGTTTTGGCTATCACTCTGAGATTTGCCTGCAAGCCTTGTGCATATTTTTATGGCATGCATACCCATGCTATACTGCATATGCAGTACTATACTGAATGTGCAAGCATCAAGCATTATGGTTGATCCGTTACCTTACTTTTCCAACAGCACTTGTAAATCCAAAGTAAAGAACGCTATTCACCACAGCTACGAAATTTAGATGAAGCAGAAATAGCCTGTTAGCCAGCTGATATCAGTTTCAGTCATAAGCCGTTAGGTACCATCTGTTAGTGTTGAAAAATTTAACACCTCTTTCGCTGTTAGTACTACTCGAGATGTTTAAAGTTGTTGTGTGTAACGATAATGTGTAGTGGCTTTCATTTGCTACAGTATAAATCCAAAGCTTTAGTTTTGGTTTTCACTTCGAGATTTGCCTGCAATCCTGATGCATAATATTATAGCATGCATGCCATACTGCATGTGTAATACTATACTGCATTATGCTTGATTTGTTACATTACTTTTCCAACAGCACTTTTTACGTTTTCCATTGCTTTTCATCGGCTGCTCTTCTGCTCTTGTGCATATCATTATGGCATGCATGCCATACAGGATGTGCGGTACTATACTGCATGTGCACGCATCAAGCAATATGCTTGATCCGTTACATTACTTTTCCAACAGAACTTTTTTCACATTTTCCATCGTTTTTCATTAGCTGCTCTTGTGCATATCATATCATACCGCATGTGCAGTACTATACTGCATGTGCAATCATCAAGCATTATGCTTGATCCGTTACATTATTTTCCTAGAAGCACTTATAAATCCAAAGTAAAGAAACTTCTGATTTATATCCATGGAACTATTCTTCACATTTTCCATTGCTCTCTCCTGCTCCTTGCCATGAAATTGCCAATAAATCGGGGATAACAACATCATCATCAAATGCTTTCATTCTACTGTCTTTTGTGTTTTGAAAGAGAATTAAAAACAGAATGAAAAAAAAAAACTAAGAATCCTAATAATTATTAGAAGATTTATTCAAATCATTTCTAATCCAAAAACAACAACAACAACAAAAAATCCATTTAAATGCAAGCAACATGCATAGAGGAGAGGGGTGGGGGGCTGAGGGACAATGAAAAAATGTAAATGAAAGAAAAATCTCACTTTCAGCATTTAAAATTCAGAAAGCAACACAGAGAAAAAACGAACTGAACTGATACGGATAACGTTATTGTTGTTGCTACTGTTAAAGCACAGATTTAAAGCAACAACAATAAGAACAACAACAACAACAACGATTTATTTTTTGTATTTTTTTCATCAATTCCTCACTTTGTAATCAATGGCTGTCTCATGTGTCACATACAAAAGTGTTGTGATACAAAATATCAGGAAACGGAACGAAACGAAACATATCGAGCACAGTGGTACAGCGAAAGAGAGAGAGAAAGAGAGAGAGAGAGAGAGAGGGAGTGAGAGAGGAAGAGTAAAGGGAAGATAATACCGAGAAAAAAATTATAAATAAATGCACATCTTTTTTATCATATTTTCTGTTAAAGGAAACTGCTTGTGCTACTGTTCCTTTAGCCAGAATATTTGTTCGGTTTTTCGTTCGTTTTTTTTTTTCGTTTTTTTTTTTGTTCGTTTTCGTAGAGAGGAAACAACGATTTTATCTTTGGCATTTCGACTGTCTGCCTGTCAGTCTGCGTCAGTAAAATCATATTTTTTTCTTTCTTTCTTTTTTTCACTGTATTTAGAGAGAGGGAGAGAGAGAGAGTGGATACATCGCTGGGAGCTTAAGGTGGGTGGGGGGCGTAGATAAATGGATGGATGGGTATGCTTGCTTCTTGTGTTTGCCATGTATGACAATATTGACACAAAGGATTCACAAGTTATTAATGTGGTGGATATTGAGGTAAAAGACAAAACACAAAATGATTTGTTAGACTGAATGACGACAACGCCAACGACGAGGATGAGAACGATGTATGCAACGAGGATGACAACGACAACGTAAACGAGTACAGAGAACGAGTACAATGATTATGATGATGCTGCCAATAGCATAACCAATGATGAGTTGATGATTATGATGGTAATGCTAAAGGATGACAATGATGTTATTCTTGTATCATCAGTATTATCCCAAAAAAAAAAAAAAAAAAAGAAGAAGAAGAAAAAAAACGAATTAAAAACGAAAAAATTGTTAAAAGAATATTAACATGATTGATGGATATCAGCCAACATGGTTGATGGGGCATCATGCATACATACATACACATATGCACAGCAGAATATCAAAAACCAAAAAAAAAAAAACAGAAAAAAGAACTTGAAAAATCGAAAATCTTTGATGTGATTATTAACTTAAATATTAAAAATTCAAGAGAGAAAGACAAAATATTTTGGTCTACAGATTGAATGGTTGATTGTGTGTCATGCCGATATACAGAAGAGAAGCGAGATGAATTGCTAGAAAAATGATTGAAATTGTTGAAAACTTTGCAACATGTTATGGACGTTGGGATATTGGAATTTTTTCGGTATTCTTACTGGCAGGTACTAAAATTGTTTTATTTTAAAGTTTAAAAGCAAAATTACAATAAATTTAAACGTTTATTTGGTTTGGAATTAGGAACTAGAAAAAGTGAATTTCAAAGTCCACTTGTGGGGCTTTTTATTGTGTAGAGTATTGTGCTCATTAAACTTACATTGTGATTGCCTTTTGTTGTTGTTGTTGTTTAATAGAGTCATGCGATTAAACTGTCTACTGTACTGCCTTCAATCTACACAAGGTTTCCAAATAATATTGTTACGTTTTTTACCTTTTAAAAACGTTTAAAATATGAGCTATTAGATTGCAAACAAAATAAAAATAAATCTGTGTTTAGTTTTAATTAGATCTGTGTGCCATTGTTCACAACTTGATGTAAACAGCAACAATTGATTTTCTTTGTTATTCCTCTGTTTATGCCCTTTGCATAAACAATAACAACTACTAGACAATTATTCGACAGATCTTTGTAAGGGAGGTCTACAAACCACGATTACTCTCTTCAAACGCACCGCGTCTTCACACCATACTGACTGAACTTTTACTATCTCAGTTCCCTGCTTTGACTTGCCTTTTATACGGCAACGTAAACAATCTGATGAATGTTCTTGAAGGCGAATGTTCGCGGCTTCGCCCTCTCAAGATCTCTATAAATGTAAACATCGTTATTTCATTATTGTTGTTTGTGTATTTCGTTTACATTTATTCTTGTAGTGTTTGTTGTTGTATTTTTGTTTACTTGTTTATCATCATATTTTTATGCTTTTTATGTTATTTTTATATTGTTATATTACGCAGGGCAATAATTTGTAAACAAGTTCATTGTTGTTTTTGTAAATACATTTTGTTTATAATTGTATGTATAATTGATGTAAAAGCAAAACACCAGTATCTCGATTTTTCCTTTTCGAAACAATACCCTCAACAATCTAGTTGCCATGATGTACCTTAGGACATCTCAAGGCTAACTTCCTATCTAGCCCTAGATAAGAACCCATTATTACATCCATTAACGTAGCACGGATTCAAAATTTATTTGTTTTTCTTATCGCATAACTACGTATTGCTCTAGAAGTGAATCTTATTCTGAATTATAGATCTCTAAGTCAATAATGACTTGCTGGAAAGCCGATTACTATACTCAATATGTCTGATGGCAGACCAAAATCTTCATACACGTATGCACTGAGTATAAGATTGAAGTCGCGTTAGTCTAGTAGGTAGTGTTATTAGACTTAAGGCCACGGTTCAAATCCCACGTCATACATTTCAAACAAAACGAAAAATACAAAAAAAATATTTGTTCGGCAACTTCCCTTCAACAGATTTCTTGCAAAAACTCTGTGAGCAAAATAAAATTGCCATGAAAAGTTTCTCACAAATCTGTCGTTCGGAGTCGACTTTAAACTGTAAGTCCCACGCCACTCATGTATAAAATTAACACACACAGCATATGTGGTGTGAGCAGCTAGGTTGTAACCCTGCTTGAAGGGTTGTAATGGAGATGTTCTCAATGGAGATACCATTGACTATCCTCTTACCAGTCTTTGAACCATTCGTATACTACAGAATGGTCTCTCCCTTTAAGCTTGTGTAGGTTAAGCTTTATGTAGCTTGTGTAGCTTTTAAATGTTCCAACAGGAACTTCTGAACTTTAGCAGTTTATAACGACCAACTTCTTGAAGCTACATCTGTCATCTGTTTTACCAAATCACCATTCACTAACACGTGCAAATAATAAATTTGTTTTCATCATTCTGTTCAGGTAACGTAACGCAGCTTTTCATACGAAAATCATCTTCAATGATGAGGACCAGTTTTGGATGAATATGTACATACGTGAACACACAAAACTGTGGAGTCCACGAGAGATAAAATGCCATCCAATGCATACTGAAAAACTCATTGTTTAGTGTGGATTTTTGGGTGGTGCTGTCTTCATTCCATATTTCATTAAGAACAACGTTGGCCCGACTTTAGGCCGCTGATTACAAACTTCTTTTGGCCTGAAGTGGCTGATCTGAATACCAAAGACATGTGGTTTCATAAGAATGACACTAAATGCCACACAGCGTATGACACATTGGATATTCTGTACGAGCAATTTGAGGGCATTGTCATCTCACATAAAAGTGATCTAAACTAGCCAATGAGATTGTACGATTTGATCCCGTCAGATATTTTCTTGTGCGATTTCCCTAAGTCAAACATTCTGATGAATTGCATGTTATAGCTGGTCTGCCATTATTCTAATCATAGTCTCCATGGTTCTGGTCTTTGCTACCATATTCAACGGGCTTAACTTCAAAGAGAGGAAGAACAGATTTTTATTACTTCTATTATAACAACGAATGCCCGTCTGTATATCTGATCCAACCTCACCTGAGCTGTCTTGAAATTCGTTCTACAATCTGATGAAGTACATGTTAGACCTGGCCTGCCATTATTCTAATCCTAGTCTCGAGGGCTCTGCCTTTAATTCAGAGAGAGGAAGAGAAGATTCTTATCACTTCTGTTATAACAACAATTGGGTGCTTAACCTGGAAAAACGGAGGTCATACTCTTCACGAGAAGGTATAAGCCTCCACCTTTTCGTCTACTGAGATTGTATGGGGAGGAACTTGAACTCAAGGAGGAAGCGCGCTTCTTGGACCTTATCCTGAATAGAAAGCTATCGTAGAAAACGAATATCACTAATAGACTGAGAAAAGCCTCCATCGCCCTCTACGCCTGTAACAAAGTGTTGATGAAAAAATGGGGCCTGAGACCTAGGATGACTCACTGGATCTACACAGCGGTGGTCAGACCTATCTTGACCTACGGGTACCTCGTGTGATGGGAATCCCTGAATAAGACAACAAACTTAAACCTAAAACGTAGATTGCAACCTGCGCACTACTCCTGCGCTTGCTCTAGAGATAATATTATACCTTCTACCGCTTGACCTCTACTGCAGGGGAGTGTCGGCTAAGATTAGTAGGCGTCTCTGGGCGACTGGACAGTGGCATGAATCGGGCATTGGCCATACGAAGATATTTTTAGAATTTGGGATTGTCGGAAGCAGTGACCTGGCGGAAAGGGAGGACTGGAGGAACGGTGCGGCGCACCTCGCAAGGGACTCCGTACAAATCTACACCGATGGCTCCAAGCTGGTGGGAGCCGTTGGGTGTAAAATTTATTCGAAATCAATCGGAATATCCCGGTCTATAAAGCTACCGAATCACTGCAGCGTCTTTCAAGCGGAAGTATAGGCAATTCAGGCTGCGGTGAAAATTATTGTGGACAAAAATCAGGCGGCTATCAGGGCATTGGATTCTGATGTAATGAACTCCAGGACGGTATATGACCGTCGCAGATATCTTAACGAGATGGCGGAACGATATAATGTTTATATCACATTGGTACCGGGACATAAAGACATTCCCGGTAATTGCAGAGCGGATGAACAGGCCAGAAGGGGCACGACCATCAAACTCTCTCCTGAATTCTTTACATTGGGGATCCCTTTGGGTACGAGCAAGCTTATAAGGGGTGATTTTTTAAGAGCTATAGGAAAATTTTTCAAAAAAATCACATAAAATTCAGAAAAATGCATGAAATCTTTATTTGAATCGATAGTACGGTCCGTATAATTTAATGTTTGAAGATTATTTCATGCAAATGTTGACCGCGACTGCGCCTCAAATGGTCCATCCGCTTAGTCCAATTTTGGCATACTCTTTCCAACATTTCGGCCGGTATCTCATGAATAAATTCTTCAATGTTGTCTTCCAATGCGTCAATTGAAGCGGGCTTGTCTGTATAGACATGAGCTTTAACATAGCCCCACAAAAAATAGTCTAAAGGCGTTAAATCGCACGATCTAGGCGGCCAATTGACCGGTCCCGAACGTGAAATGAAATGTTCACCGAACTGGTCTCTCAATAAGTCCATTGTTACACGTGCTGTGTAGCATGTGGCACCGTCTTGTTGACACCACATGTCATGCAAGTCAAGCTCTTGCATTTTGGGCAAAAAAAAAATAGCCGAATAGCAGCTTCAGTGGGTCGATTAAACTGACCATAAAATGGAAGAAGCGCGCGATGAACTTTCTTAACAGAGCACGCATTTTGATAATAAAATTCAATGATTTGCAAGCGTTGTTCGTTTGTAAGACGATTCATGGTTAAATTATAGACCAAACTGAAGATGTTTGACAGTGAAACAAAACACGAAACGTGCGTGAGCTGTTTAAACCATTGTTGCCAAAAAGATAATAGCTTAAAAATCACCCTTTAATTAACAATGCAATCGTGGACCTTGTCAACAGTAGATGGGTAGCTTCAGACACGGGCACAACGGCAAAGAAAATCTGGCCAAGGCTGGATAAGAGGCACGAGGCGGCTGTGCTTAAACTCCAAAGAAGTAAGCTCAGCACTGTTATCGGGGTTATTACGGAGCATTGTATTATAGGAATACATGCGAGGCGTATTGATGTTGGACATCTGGCAAATGATTTCTACAGAAGCTGTGGAGATGAGGAGGAGGATAAGACTGTTCTCTCCTACAGTGTACATGCCCGGCACTTGGTCGGAGGAGAAAGAGGCACCTGGGTGTCTCGACATACTTGATCAAACGAGATCTTAAGGCTAATATAGGGAGAGGTGTTCATATTTCTTCTATTTTTCTTTGATATTCCTCATGAAACATCAGGCTTCAACTTCCGTCTAAATGCTATGGTAAGCCGACATTACCGTTACTATAATCTAAAGTACCATGAAGTTGGCTGCAGAGAATATTAAGAATTTTCCAATTTATGCAATCGTTACTGTGTCTTAATCCTCTATGAGCATACATTTTTAAAGTCTTTAACATGGCAACCAACCACTTTTATGTTTTTCGGTCACTTATTCTCCCAAATAATTTCATTCCAACGCTACAACGACAATGACATCGTTGATGCTGAAACTCAATATTTCAAAATCAAAAAAAAAAAAAAAATTAAAACAAATTTTGTTGTTGCCAACAAAAATTAAAGATTCATTCATTCATTATTTTCATACAGTGTAGCACAATTTAAAAACCGTAGTAGTAGGGAGAGAGAGAGAGAGAGAAAGTGAGATACATACGAGAAGAAGTGGAAATTGTAACAGTTTTCCACTTGTAACATAAAAATCCTGGGGTAATATTTCAAATTTTGATTGACATTTTCAGTTAGACTTCAATGATGTATAACAAAATGAAAAATGAAAAGCGAAAAGTGAAAAAAATCGAGAAGAAAATTAAACTAAAAAGAGATGACGAGGACATAAAATATAAACGAACAAAATACCAATGCATGGCTATAATGTAAGAGGGAAAAATGTAACCAAATGGCTAAAGATCATGGCTTGTTTCTCAGTTTTTAGGTGGTTAAGGGAAAAAGCAATGCATTTATGTAAAACGATTAAAGCAATATCACATGAGAACTATGGACCTCTCAATAATTATGTTTTGACAACTGAGAACGTCAAACGTTGACCATAAATCGTTTAACGCCAGAACAATGTTTCCAGATTGTGAAACTTAACTGAAACTGGATTCCGGGTCATAGCGGAATACTCGGTAATGAGACTGCGGATGCTTTCGCTAGGTTAGGTTCACTTTCTGAGGGTGATGTGATAGTTGGTCCTGATCCTTCAATCTGCCACCTCTACGGCCTCATCAATAGATGGACCAGGGTCGAAGAGTAAAGGCGTTGGAGGAATTGATCGGGTTGTTGTGTTTCTAGGCCTGTGTCTATGGCCTTCTATAGACAGTGTAAGAACAGGTTGGCTGCTGGACTTGGATAAGGCCAGCTTAAGGATAGTTATTGGGTTTATTACGAGGCACTGTGAGATTAGATCGCTGACAAGCATCTGGAACAGATCCCAACCGGACTATTGCAGAATATGTTGCGATTAGGAGGGGGATTTGGACACTATCGAACACCTCCTCTGTAACTGTCCAGCCCTTAATAGGTTAAAGCTGAAGACCCTTGGCAGGGACTTCTTTGAGGGTTTGAATTCTGTATCGAGAGCCAACATAAATGTGCTCCATAGATTCATTAGTAGTTTAAGCTGGTTGAGAAGCTTCAATAGCGTAGTCACGCTCTCTTGTGTGTTTTGTTAGTCTGTATAATTCCGATGCTTCCTTATTCTACCTTTCTTGCTCCCTCTTCTTTTTCCTTATATTTTCCCTATTATCCTCTCCCCTTTAGGATGTTGTACAATGGGTCAACTGGTCCTCCGGGTATTGTCTTGTCTCAATTGGCAAGTACACGTCCTCTAAGCTAAACCTAAACAAGAGCAAGGAAACGAAAAATCGAATGAATAATGGCCAGGCAAGTCCTGTCAATAATCCTTGAATACATACATAATTGGTCATTACTACCCATCAGTCAGGATTATTGACCTAGTTTCTCACACCACTTATGTTGTGTGTGTTAATTTTATACATAAATGGCGGGACCTACAGTTTAAAGTCGACTCCGAACGACAGATTTTTTGAGAAACTTTTCATGGCAATTTTGTTTACACTCAGAGTTTTGCTAGAAATCTGCTGAGAGGAAATCGCCGAAGGAATACTTTTTGTATTTTGTTCTGATGTCTGGCATGGGGCTCTAACCCTGGCTTTACGTCTAATAAGCCAACACACTACCTACTAGACTACAGCGACTTCAATCCTTGAATTCAATGCCCAAAAATATGTTGTCTGTGTTCTCGAAACATATTCAGAGGTCTCGTCCTCTTCCTTGTCATTGCAGTTTCACTTCAGAAACCGTTGTAGCGACTTTTCAGCCTTTGGTCGAAGATGCCTGCTATTGTGACTGCCATTACGAATTTTCCTGTCGCTTCTACTGGTTACCGGGCCACTGTGCAATAGATGGAAACGAAAAGGCGAACGAATTGGCACGGAATGGATCGGAGATATCTAAAGGGAGGAGATGCTTCTCTACAGGAATTCAACAAATCGTGGATGGTCCAACATACCTGGTTGCCAAATATCAAAACTGTTGTGGCCCCGCCAATGGACAACCAGGGAAACATGGAACCACTTGAGATCGACAAGAAAACGGTTCGCATGCTAACAGCAATTCTAATGGGACATGGAGCAATTGGGGCAGTTTCAGTGATAAGCTCGGTCTGCCGCACCAGGATTACTGCAGATATTGCGGAGGAAACGGTATCGTTACAACGCCTTTTATTTGAGTGCCCCTGCAACTTCAGGACAAACATCACCGGTTTTTGGTTGACAGAACGTTTAAAGATCTGGGCATAGTGGCAAACGTGCCACTAAGAGAACTGACCGGTTTCGTACGGATTTGGCCACCACTAACGGATCATTACAAGGCTTATGATCTTGCGCTTGTGAACGGCAAGCTACACGCTAACCTAACCTAACCTAACAAGAGCACTTAGTTCAAATAATCGGCAAACATAATCAGTTTCCTGGTTTGTACGCCAGTAAGTAAGAATTCAATCGAACTTGAAATGATTTGATGCAGAGTATAATATTTTTTTTAAACGCCCGAGATTGGCTAAACTGTCATGATGGGGAAGACTAAACTCAAAGTGATTCATGCTCTCATTGTTACGAAAATGAAAAATCTAGATACTTGTGTTTTGCTATTACATCGCTTAACATTAAAATTATAAACAAAAACATTGCAAGTAAACAATTCTGTTTACAAATTATCGTACTGCTTAATATAACATCAAACACCAGCATAAAATAATGGTAAACAAGTAAACAAAAATACACAAACAACACTACAATAACAAACGTAAACAACGATGTTTATATTTATAGAGATTTTGAGAAGGCGAAATCATGAACGTTCGCCTTCAAGAGCATTCATCAGCCTGTTCACTTTGCCATACAAAAGGCAAGGCAAAGCAGGCGAGTGAGTTCAGTTAGTGAAGTTCAGTTAGTCTTGTGTGAAGATGCGATGTGTTTGAAGAGAGTAATCGTGGTTTGAAGATCTCCGTTACAGAGATCTGTCGTATAATTGCTAAGTTATTGTTATTGTTTATGCAAAGGCTGTAAACAAAAGGGAAAAACAAAAACAAAGTCATTGTTGTTGTTTACATCAAGATGTGAACAGTGGCAGACAGAATTTTTACGAATAATAAAGAATTGTAATTAAAACTAAACAAAAATTTATTTTTATTTTTATTTGCAATCTACGAGCTAATGTTTTAAACGGTTTTAAAAGGTAAAAACGTAAGAATATGTATAGGTTAGGTTAGGTTAGAGGACGTGTACTTGTCACTTGAGACAAGTACAGTAACCGGAGGTCGAATTGACCCATTGTACGTATAGGTAGCGGCCCCAAATGTGTTTGGCTGTTTTTATAGAACGTTTTTATTTTAAAGTGCTTAGCAAAGTTCTTTTGCTACCACCCAATAGATTAGTTGCACTCTACTATCATACTCATGTTTCTTCATCTCTTTTTATATTTCTTCACAATCAATGTTTTTACTGCTTGTTATAGTTTTTCTTGTGTTCCTTCTTACAGTTTAAAGGGAAACAAAACAAGAAAATATTTTTTTTATTTTTCCATACATATTTTGCCTCAGACGCCCTGTACTTCCTTTTAGGATGGTTAGTTGCGGTTGTTGTTGTTACTGTTGTATGCATACAGGCAAGTATTATTTATAGTATGACTGTGTATATGAATATACTAGTATGTAGTATGACTGTTAATGTATATGTATGGGTTTGTTTATTTAAAAAAAAAAACAACTGCAGAGTATAGCTAAGAGAGTGGAGAAAGGAGAAACTGTGAGAGAGTGGAGAGAGAGAGTAAGAGAAGCAAAAAAAGAAAAAAAATAAACGAAGGATTTTACTCAATTTGTTAAAGATAATGTAACATGTTGGATAAATTTGTTCAATCGAGTGCATATAAAACCAAGTAAATTGATTGCAATTGATGGTTGACATTTTTATGTTGCTCTTGCTGTTGTTGTTGTTCTTGTTGCTTATGTTTGTTCTTGTGCTTGTTCTTATTATATAGTTTTTCTTGTTGTTGTTGTTGTGCAAGTTGTTGTTACTGTTGTAGATCTGCTTATTCATTATGTTCTGGGTTTTTTTTTTTATAAGAAGCAAAAATCCCAGCAAAACAAAACGGTCTTGTTTAAAGGTTTTTTGTTGTTATTGTTGCAATTTTGTGCTGCCAAAAGGGAATTGTAACTCAATATAAATAATTGAAATAAATCAGTTGATTTTTCTATCTTTCCTTCTCCCTCTCCTTTATGCCTTTATCTGTCTATCTGTTATAGTTTGCATATCTTTTTTGTCATTTCTTTCTTCTTTTTTTCATGTATTTTAATACTAAATAAACAGAGAGTTTTTAAAATGAGAGCAAAGAAAACAATAACAACAACAATAAGTGAGAGAGGAATTGATAAATAAATTTTAAATGAGACTCTACAAAGGCCAAGAAGAAAATATTTTACAAATATACTCAGAGCTTCACTAACGGAAACGGAAATAAAAGCTGACATTAATTAAGAAATTTATATTGAACGATAAGCAAATGAAATGTAATGAGAAAGAACAAAAAAAAACGAAACGAAACGAAACAATCCTGTGAAAATCAATCGTGGTTTTGTCCATTTATTAAAAATAAATACTCAGTGGTTTAAAGCAAAAATGTCAGTAGGCATGATATGTTTTTAAATTAAAGCAAATAAATTTCAGAAGAAAAAGAGCTTTTAAACAGAATTAATATGACGCTTATAAAATGCATGGCAGCATTACATTCTACGTATACATTCTGGTCTGAGGCATTTAAGTTTTCCTTCGTTGCAGGTTTTTTTTTATTCTACGGCTTCATTGATTTTTATATTGTTACGTTTTTTACCTTTTAAAAACGTGCTCGTAAAATTAATTTATACTCTTTTTAATTAATATTCTTTATTATTCGCACAATTCTGTGTGCCACTGTTCACAACTTGATGTAAACAACAACAATTGCTTTTCTTTGTTATTCCTCTGTTTATACCCTTTGCATAAACAATAACAATCACTAAGCAATTATACGACAGATCTTTGTAACGGAGATCTTCAAACCACAATTACTCTCTTCAAACACATCGCATCTTCACACAAGACTGACTGAACTTTACTAACTCAGTCGCCTGCTTTGCCTTGCCTTTTATATGGCAACATAAACAGTCTGATGAAAGTTCTTGAAGGCGAACGTTTATAATTTCGCCTTCTCGCAATCTCTATAAATCTAAACATCATTGTTTACGTTTATTCTTGTATCGTTCGTCGTTGTGTTTTTGTTTACCATTTTTTTATGCTGGTGTTTGTTGTTATATTAAGCAGTACGATAATTTGTAAACAGGTTTGCTTACTGCATTGTTTTGTTTTTGTAGCTTTTGTTTATAATTTTAATGTTAAGCTATGTAAAAGCAAAATACCAGTATCCAGATTCTTCATTTTTATACCAATATTTTTAATCTGCTGCCTGCTCTAGATAGTTATAGAACAGGTTTGCTGTAGGTTAGATTGCTGACAAGGATGTAGAACAGATCCCAATCGTATTATTGGTATGTTGTGACGAGCAGGATTTGGAAAGTATGGAACACCTTCTCTGCAACTGTCCAGCCCTAATTAGATTAAGGTTGAGGAACCTGGGCTGGGGCTTTTTCGAAGGTCGGTACTCTCTGTAGAGAGCCAATGTTAGCACTCTCCATATATTCATATATAGATTGAGCTGGTTGAGAAATGATAGGGCTTCAAGGTTGTAGTCGCACACAATTGTGTGTTTGTGTTTCCGTTTTTTTTTCGGTCTCTTTATCCTCCGTTTCCTACCTTTTCTCTTTTTCCAATTTCCCTATCTCCTTCACAATCCTCTCTCTTTCTCCTCAAGGAGGCCAGATAGATTCGTATGCAGTGACTCGATACCATGGTTAAAGGATTCGACTAAAACCGAAGCATCTCAGTTTCGAATACCTAGATGGACTTACAGTTGCTCTGGTTTAAGACAGTACGTCTATTTAACCCAGTCATGGATGTTAGTGACCTTGCCTTCACCGTTTTAAGCTGGCAAATAGTACCTTGTACCCAATATCACTGAACTGAACTGTAAACACTAAAAAGTGTCGTTCATTAGAGGAGCATTTGTCTGCTGACAACTTTTTGAAAGTTCGAAATTGAATGCCGGTCAACTGGCCACCTGGCATGTTTTGCACAAGCTCGGCATAATTTTGAGAAAATACAGTGCTATACTGGAGCAACATGTGTAAGAACAGTGCGGTTAGTGAACTTCTCAGGAAGATTTTGGCAGAAGAAATATTTTTTCTGTGTGTTTCGTTTTGTTGGAAATGTCTGACTTGGGGAGTTTGAAGCGTGGCCTCACGTCTAATAAACCAACACACTATCTATTCCACTATTTCGCTATAAAGTGTTCATTCTCAGTCTGAGCCTTGGCCGATCAAGGTGAAGAAGTGCTTCTAGTCGCAGAAGAATTATTTTTTTTTTTTGTTGAAGATATTTGACCTGGGGTTTAAACCCGCACTACAAGAGCTGTGTGTGGGTTTCTTGCGCACTTCATATTGGATGCCAAGATCTCATCCTGGACAAAGAATAGTCTCTAAGTGCTTTGATTATAGTTTTGACTTCAATTTTTACTAACGGGACAACAACAGTTTCTTTTCAGTCTTAGGAAACGGTTTCTTCAATTCATATTGCCTTTCTGCAACTGCTTTTAGTCGGTTATTCAAGAAATCGGCTCAACAGTTTATTTATTTCCAGTTTGAATGAGTGGTCAGAGGTAATGTATTCAAGTAGTATGCCTGTCTTGGGTGTTATTCTGGCAGAACTGTGTGTTTTTCATCAATTTTTTTGATTGTAAATTTGTTTGTTTGGTACTCATGGCATTATTTTTTATACAATTTAAATTACAATTCATTTCGTTAAGCATATAAATACAATTTTTAATCATTTACCTGCTTTTTATTCTATTTCCAGGTAAATGCAATGATTCACTCCAGCGTAAGTTTTTCAATTTAAGGAAATCAACCAAAAGCCACAAACTTTTATACCCTCCACTCGCATAATTGTAATTGTATGGTGGCGGTGGTGGTGGTGGTGTTGGTGGTAAGTTCACTTCAAAGATCTGTCGATTATATTTCATAAGTCTTCTTAAGTAGGATTTTAAACCTCATAAGACCACTAAAAAGGAAAGGATATTGTAATTGGAAACCTTGAATTAAATCCATGAAATCACAAAAGGATTGTATTATGAAATGGCCTCATGGAATTATTTCTCTCTCTCTCTCTCTCTCCTTCTCTCTCTCTCTCTCTCTGTTATTTGTTATGAAATCCTTTAGAAATGTTTCTTCCCTCTTTTTTAACCAACCTAGCTCAGCCCTATCCAGCCCACAGCCAATTGAATACAATAATAATTGTTTTTGCCGTTGTTGTTGTTGTTGTTGTTATTTGTAATAATTTATAATCATTTTATTGTTTTAACTGTCATTATCAGTTTATAAGTAAATGGAGAGCCTAAAGACAAACTGATTTTAATTGTCAAGACAAATAATAATGAGAGGAGATACGTACGTATGCTAATGGAAAATACAATAAAAACGTTTCGTTTATTTATGTGTGGCGAGTCGGAATAGGTACAGGGTGAACCTTTAAATGGAAATTAAATTAAAGAAATAGAAGAAAAACTAGAAAAATAAATTTCAAAGTCTTCGTAGTATAGTAGTTAGCTTATTAGACTAAAGGAAGTGGTTCAACACCAGGCTCAGATGTCTGGTACAATATTTCTGAAAGAGTTACTTAAAAAACTGCCATTTGGAATCGATATTAAACTGGGGGTCCCCACTACTCATGGTTAAAATTAACACACACAACATAAGTGCTGTAAGAAACTAGGTTGTAGTCCTGCCTAAAGAGTTGTAATAAACAATTAAGTATTGTTAGATTTTTAGCTTTTAAAAACGATTAAAATATATGAGCTCGTAGATTGCAAATAAAATAAAAATAAATCGGTGTTTAGTTTTAATTAAAATTCTGTTCACAACTTGATGTAAACAACAACATTGCTTTTCTTTGTTATTCCTATGCTTACACCCTTTGCATAAACAATAACAATTACTAGACAATTGTTCGAGAGATCTTTGTAAAGGAGATCTTCAAACCACGACTACTCTCTTCAAACGCACCGCGTCTTCACACAAGACTGACTGAACTTCAATCACTCAGTCGCCTGCTTTGTCTTGCCTTTTATATGGCAAAGTAAACAGTCTGATGAATGTTCTTGCAGGCGAATGTTTGTGGTAGTGTTACGAAAATGAAGAATTTAAATTCTTCATGAAGGTTGTAATCCTGACAGAAGGGTTGTAATAACCAATTATGTATGTATGTAGGTATATAGGGCGTGCAAAATAACAGAACATAGCATTATAATCTGACAGTCGAGCACTCGGCTCTAACAATATTAAATCCAAGATAGTATGACACTATCTGGGAAAGCTGTATCAGCTAGGTTAAGATAAGAGACCTCTCCTGGGTACCAGGTCATGTGGGAATTTTTGGCACTAAGCAAGTAGTTAAGCTTGCGAGGATACGATTTGATGAAACCAGAACTCTTCTGTATTCTGGGCGATGGTATTAGAAACGGTGTACTTAATGAAAGTGAAGATAAAGATAAAGGGAAAACTACAATAGGTGGAGTTCTAAGTGATGCAGCAGACTATTCAGGAATATTGTAAGGAAATTAACCAGTCTATTGACGGGCCACTAGAGAATCAGGATACATTTATTTAGAATGGGGTTTTTCTCAAGCCCTAAATATAGATTCTGCGACAATGAGCAACCAACATCAGAACATATTCCCAGAACCTGTGAAACATTTATGCATCCTAGAAAGTATCACATGGGTATATGGTGATAGGCAGGGAATTATTGTTTATATAGAACAGCTTCCTGAAATTTGTCAGTGTATTTTGTTTACTTATTAGACGAAAGGCGACGGCATAATCTCCAGGACAGACATAACGAACAAAATGAAAATATTTCTTCGGCGACTACTTTTTAGCAGATTTCTGGCAAAAACTCTCAAAGTAAATAAAAAATTTCCATGAAAAAATTTCAAAAAAAAAAATTTGTGGTACGGAGACTGTCATGTAGAAAATTAACACACACAACATAAGTGGTGTGAGAAACTACATAGATTGTAAGCTTCACTAAAGGGTTATAATGACTAATTATGTATGTATGGCACATGCTTGGAGGAGAAGCGCCCTATAAAATTTGAGGGGAGAACAATAGATCGTAGTACTAAAGCATATCTTAACCAATTAAGAAATTGTCTGCAGAATATTGATTTTTAGTATCGATTTTCCAATCTCTCGTACAATATGGCAAATACACAGTGGCACACCCTTTCTGATAAGCTTTCTTAATAAAGAAAACAATTTAAATAAAAGCTTAATACAGGCTTATAACTATCGAAAGCAATAATCACTACTACTTAGGCAAAAAGGCCTCAAAGACACACACACAGCCATCTCTGTAAAATGGTTCACGAACCCATACAAAAGATTAGCTAGACAATCGAAAACGATACGACGGCTTTTAATAAACGAAGAAGACTAATAAGACACACAACAACACAGCAAATACTACATCAATAATAAAGAAAATAATACAAAAACAATTTAAAAAAAACATTTAAAAGGATTTATATCTACGAACAATAAATCAATAATAAAATGTATGTATGTATGTATGTATACAAGAAACACACATACAGACGCATACACTGTACATATACAGTAAATTACTCATACGCATGGTCTTAAATAAAACCATTTTACATACGCACACACTCGCATACAGCAATAATAAATGCGCCAAAAAGGGAAGTATAATGCATTATGCTGAACAAATACACATGCACAGTGGAATATTGTTCTTACAGTGGGTAACAAAAATATTCTTACGAAAATTAATAAAATCAAGATACTGGTGTTTTGCTTTTACATTGCTTAACATTAAAATTATAAACAAATGCTACAAAAACAAAACAATTGCAGTAAACATACCTGTTTACAAACTATCTGTATTGCTTAATATAACAACAAACACCAGCATAAAAAAATGGTAAAGAAGTAAACAAAAATATACCCACAACACTACAATAATAAATGTAAACAACGATTATAGAGATTTCGAGAATGCAAAGTCATGAACGTTCGCCATCAAGAACATTCATCAGACTTTTTACTCTGTCATATAAAAGGCAAGACAAAGCAGGTGACTGAGTTAGTAAAGTTCAGTCAGTCTTGTGTGCAGACGCGGGGCGTTTAAAGAGAGTAATCGTGGTTTGAAGATCTCCGTTACAAAGATCTGCCGAATAATTGTCTAGTAATTGTAATTGTTTATGCAAAGTGTGTGAACAGAGGAATAACAAACAAAGCAATTCTTGTTGTTTACATCAGGTTGTGAAAAGTGGCACACAGAATTATGCGAATAATAAAGAATTTTAATTCAAAATAAACATTAATTTAAATTTACTTTATTTGCAATCTACGAGCTCATAAAATAAAAAAATAAAAAAACTTTTTTTAAAAATATAAAAACTTTTGAAAATAAAAGAAAACATAAGGAAAAGTTGAAGACCCATAATTTAATCCAATTACGCCTCAAAGAAAAATTTAAATTTTAAGTTTAAATTAAGGTTTTACGCAGAAATCAGTCCTAAGCCTTAGTCGAGACAACAAATGTGATTCGATTTCTACAAAATTAATTGCAATCAAAGGAAAGACAGTAAAGACTGTCAGTGGCCTTCTGGCAAAAGCTCTCGAATAAATGAAATTCCCATGAAAACAAAAACCTAAATTCTGTTGTTCTCTGTAGGTTCCGCCACTCATGTGTAAAATTAACACACATAACATGACTCCCGTGGTATATAAGCATGCTAGGGCTTTGTCTACCTCACTGGCTCCAACGGATTAAAAACAGAGGGTTACGGTATAATAGATAGGCGACTGGGAATGACTGCCGAATACACAGGCAATTATGACTCCAGCTTTGGCGGTACGATCTGACACTCAGGAAGCCATTCTCTTATGAGTTCAAATCGAATATAGTATGGCACTGTCTGGAGAAAATACAAATTACTCTGTTGGATCTCATGGTAATGTTAAAATTCTCGACAATGACCAAACAGACAAGCTTCCATGCCGCTGATGAAGCCTTAACCCTTTCATGAAATGACGATGACTCTTCTCAAATGAAATGGGCTTGAGAAAATTACATAAGAGGATAGTATTTTGATAGTGCTTTGTAGACTCAGGCTTAGACTTATTTAGAATGGGACGTGTGTGGCATTAATGTCTTTTAGAAAGAAACACCAGATGCTAGGTATACAATTTGTATTGTTAACACCGAGCAGTATCGTAAAATTTGTCATAGCAATAAGTACAATGGGTCAATTCGACCTCCGGGTACTGTACTTGTCTTAACTGACAAGTACAAGTCCTCCTCTAACCTAATAAGTTTGGAGAATACATTGTAAGGATACCCTACAGTTTGCGGGGAGTACAATAGATCGTAGAGTTCCAGTACGAAGCTACCTCTTGACGGCAATATTAGTGACTCCAGCTTAACAGCAAACGAAGAAGTTCTCTGGCAAGAAAAAAAATAGTGGTGGTATGGATTTAACAGTGTCTGTGATAGAGAGACAAGCACAGCACTTGGGGTTAGGGTATTACGACTACTGTCTCAGGGAAGAAAGAAAACCTGCTGCAACTAAAAACGCTTGACGAAAATGAAATTAACCTGCTGGCAACCGTACATACATACATGCATACATACATAAATAATTGGTGATTACAGCCCTTCCACTTCATTTACTTTCGCAGAGTTTTTGCCAGAAATCTGCTGCCGTAGAAATATCTTTTTTTCATATTTCGGTTTATTGGAGATGTTTGACCTAGAGTTTGAAACATGGCCTCACGTCTAAAAGGCCAACTCAATACCTACTAGACTACGGCATGTACAATCTTACAACAGAACTTTCTATGGTTCATTCTAATCGTTTAATATTTTTTTTTTAATTTTTCTTTTAATGGCAATTTTCAGCTGTACCCATTTTTTTGCCACCCACTGTATAACTATTGGCATGCAATTACAAATACACTGTGTACGTTTAATTATATAGACACTATTCGATACAGAGCAAACACACACACACACACATTCACATACTTAATGTGGTACTTATACATTTTGAAAATTTACCCAAGCATTGTTTGTGAATAGAGAGTGAATATGTACATATATGTAAATACCATATGCGTGTGTGTGTGTTGGTATTTACATTCGTATCATTATTGCTATCAAATGATGTATAAATGAATGCCTGTGTTGTATGTGTGTGTATGTGCATGGATGTGTTCATATGATATGAGCAATGATAACTAATCTATGTAAACTAACAACAGAAACAACAACAATAAGTAAATTATACTCAATACAGAAATGTACACACACAAACACTCACTTCTAATAGCAATGAAAGAGAGAAACAGAAAGAGACAGGGAAACAGATAAACAAATATATGTGAAGAATGCGTACATCATGCTGTTTGTTAATGTAGAAAGAGAAGCGGAGAAACAGAGGGGAAATGTTGATTATGCTGTGTACCCTACGCCAACGCATGTAATGTTGACAACATTCGGAATTAAGTTAGGTTAGGTTAAGTTAAGTGATGCCACAACACATGGTTACATGAGGTCTCCACTTAAGTCAGCCTATTAGCATCTCTTGTTTTATGTGTTAAGCCTACGAAACAGAGTTGTACTCGCCAGTGTCAGAAGTGGGATTGCAAACTTAAAAAAAAAAAAATAATTGTAAACAAGTAAACAAAAATACAACAACAAACACTACGAGAATAAATGTAAACAAAATACACAAACAACAATAATAAAACAACGATGTTTACATTTATCGCGATCTCGAGAAGACGATGCCACTAACATTCGTCTTCAAGAACATTCATCAGACTGTTTACTCTGCCATATAAAAGGCAAGGCAAAGCAGGCGAGTAAGTCAGTGAAGTTCAGTCAGTTTTGTTATGTTATTTGCAATCTACGAGCTCGTTTTTAAAAGGTAAAAACGTAACAATTGGTAAAATGGTAATTTGGCTGAAGAATGAATTCTGTCGGTCTATATTAAACCAGAAATTTCTAGTACTTCCCATGCAAATATCATTCCGTAAAGTGCCGCCCAACCTACGGTTATAACCTGCTTTAGACCGACATAATCCCATTGTACTACTGCTATTGCCTGTTGTATGAAGAGATGTGGATTCTAATCAAATCACTCACCTCTGGCTAGTCATGTTCTTTCAATAAAATCAGGATACCCAAGAATCCTTCGTCTCAAATTCCCAATGGCTGGACAATGACGGGAGAGCTGTTCTGCGGACTCCTTTTCTCTCTCTTTTTAGTGCTTCAAGCATTCAAGTTTAATGTCAAAGAAATTTTTGCGGACAGAAATTGAAATTTCGTACCAAGGCTGTACGTGCTCCTAATTTTTTTATTCCCGTGCCCCCTAATTATTTCTTTACTTAATCTTTGCATAGGTAATTATTTGCTGTGGGTGATTCTGATATAATAGGGTTGCCAGCTTTTATTGCTATAACAACTCCATTTGTGATAGTGTTTTGGGGTGTATTGGTAAGGAATTTTACTCTTTCTCTAGAGGTGTTACTACCACCTTTTGTACGACGCTATCATCATTGTTATGCTTCTTGTCGTGAAGAGCTGCCTTAGTACTGCGACCATACTATCTATTGAACCCGCCACTAACTTCATAGAGTATGCTTTTATATCTCCTCCCAGCCTACTGGCCTGACAGAATACTGCTCTGTATCAACAAAGAGACTTTACTGCCTAGCGCTTGATGTGTTGATTCCCTGCGATGCATGTACGACAAGTTGGCCTTGATGTAACCCCCATTCTGAATATGTGTACGTTGAGCGTAACGTACCTCAGGTTATTTCTGGATTGTCTGATGCATGAGTCAACAAAGGTTTTCATTTCATCAAACTCACTTGATTTGACAAACTTCTCTGTCTCTATTTATCTTCCCTTTCGTTGAGCATACCTTTCCTCCACAGAAGGGGTTCTACGCCATCAACGGCATGAAACCTTGCCTCTCGGCCAGCTCGTCTGCTTGCTCTCACATGTACTGGCACCCAGAGAGTAATCTTATTTTCCAAAGGCCAAGTGCTCCAATAGCGTTCGAACTGAGATGGTTAAGTTATGTCCTGTCTTTTGCAGCTTCTGATCAAGTTTAATTCAACACATCTTGCGTTAGCGTAGACTTCCCGTGGAAGATACTTGCAAGTTTCTCCATGAACTCGGAATATTACATTCTGAGAACAAAAACTTATGATTCTGTTCCAAGATCCATTCTTGACCCATATTTATACCACAAAATAGTTCCTCTTTTAAGAGAGTGTGCAGCTTCCATATTCCTCCATTTACTTTTGTTACAAAGTCTCCAAACTCATTGAATCTTCTGATTCTGTCCAGGGACAGTTAACAAAGGATCTCTTCGCCAAATGATTTTTTTGGTTACGAAATCTTCTAAAGAATCATACGCTAGACTGGTCTCGCATCAAGGTAACCATACTCCAAATCGGACTTACATTCAACGGAGCCTTCAACTCTACTGAGAGGAAAGTTCAATTACCCTTGTTATGCCATAGCCTCTGTATCATGTCCAAATAGATTTTCCTAGAAAGTCTTCTGTATATCATTATGGCATGTCTGGCCTTTTCTGAGTTACTCTCTAATATAAGCCCTCCATGCTAAATGTAGTACTCAATGTTATTCCCAGATACCTAGACGGATTTTTCTGTGAAGAAGAAGAAGCATTCTTCTTCTTGTAACTGATACTCTCATGGTCTTGGCCGAGTTTATTCTCATCTGCATATTCTTAGCATTCAATGTCCTCCGCAGATAGTTTTGTCCGGTGTTAATGTGTCCCTTTCCCCAGTTATGTCGATCCTTATTATCTCGTTTTCTGCTTATATTTCCACAGGTCAAGTACTATATATAGGACCTCTTTCATCCAGTCTATGCCCGCCTCAGATAGTTTTTTTAAGTATTAATGTTGCCATCTCCTAGTTATGTCGAGCCTCATTATCTTGATTTCTTCACACAAGACTGACTGAACTTTTTATAACTCCGTTGCCGGCTTTGCCTTGTCTTTTATATTGCAGGCTATACGGTCTGATGGATGCTCTTGAAGGCGAATGACTTTCCCTTCTACACTGTTCCCCACTAAATCTAGAAGAGCCCAATCAACCCAATGTTACTTAGGGTCCAGTGGTAGCAGTTCATTTGTTGTCAACATTTCGATGGGGGTCAAGAGGTTACCCAAAGGGATTTTTAGCGTGTTGGGGCCTATCTTAATTGGATTTGTAGTTGAGCATTAAAAACACTACAGCATGTCACCTTTCCAATGCCCCTTTGTACTCAAAAAATCTCTCACTATGGTTGAGAGAGAGAGAGAGAGAGTGTCTTAAGGTCGGTATTTACCGCCAATAACTTGTTTTGAATGTGACAATATGCGAGAGTGAATGCTTGGAGTATATTTATTTGAGATTATCACACACACCCACACACAGGTGTTTGTATAGATTTCCTATGCCTGAATATATGCTACGAAGAGGATATGATGGTTACCCAGCCATTTCACATTTCATTGAATTGATATTGAAAATGAATTGAAAATCAAATAAAAAGAAAAAATTATTCTTCTCATGCAATTTATTATCAGTCTTAAGCAAAAAATTGGCTCTTAAGTGCTCTCACAGGTATCTTCAGCATAAATGTTTGCTGGGTTAAGTATTTTATGCATTAATTTAACAACAACAACTGTATGTGTAGGTATAGTTTATATGGAGAAGATTTACATAAGTAAACAATTTTACATTTTATTATACTCGATACCTCGGTACTCTCTCTCACTCTCTCTCTCTGTGTGTAAATATATGTACGTATGTATGTATATTGGACACACATTGTATAGAAACCAACTGTAGTAGTAGTAGTAGTAGTAGAGAGTGATAATTATACAATTTTATGCAAAATTAATTGAAAGTTAAACAAAATCATTGTAAAATGCAAAAAGTCACTAATTGTAGAGGAAGGTTTTTTGTGTCTCTCTCTCTCTCTCTCTCTTTGCGTCTTTGTCTCTGTTAATAGGTTTAGTTTATAGGAATGCTAATAAGCCATTGAAATTGGCTTTAAATTCAAAGAAGTATTTAATATTAAGGACATACATTCATACATAATTGATAATTACAATCCTTTAGTCAGGATTACAACCAAGCTTCGCACAACACTTACGGTTGTGTTGTGTTAATTTTTTACACATGAGAGGCAGGATCTACGGTTTAATGCCTACTCCGTACGACAAATTGTTTTGAGAAACTTTTCATGGCGATTTTATTTAATCTTCCAGAGTTTTTGTCAGAAATCTGCTGAGAGAAAGGTCGCCGATGAAATATTTTCTTCATATTTCGTTTTGTTGGAGATGTTTGACATGAAGTTTTAACTGTGGCAGCAAGTCCAATTATTACGTTTTTACCTTTTAAAAGCGTTTAATATATGAGCTCGTAGATCGCAAATAAAATAAAAATAGATTTGTGTTTTAATTTTAATTATTCACAACTTTATGTATACAACAACAATTGCTTTGTTTGTTATTTCTTTGTTTACACCCTTTGCATAAACAATAACAATTACTAGACAATTGTTCGGCAGATCTTTATAACGGAGATCTTCAAACCACGACTATTCTCTTCAAACACCGCTCATTTTCACACAAGACTGATTGAATTTTTACTGACTGTACGGTTGACTTTAATAAATTGTGTTTTAGCTTTTAGTCTTTGGAGTTCCATGGCAAACGACTATTGCCCGTTCGGCAAGCTACCTGTACCGCGTGGTCAGGAATTGCTTTGCTTCTTAAAAGGCCTGCCCTTGCCTAGAACGCCTTGTATAGGCATGACCTCTGTCTGCTGCTCTTCAGCTACAACTTTTGTAAGTTGGGATTTTAAGTTGAGCCTCTAAAACAGGTTCTAAATCCATCATGTAGAACTGCGAAGTTTAATGGAGCTTAATTGTAAGCATCATTAAGTTTAAAATGATTTCGGAATCGTTAATCGATAGTGTTTTCCGTATTCATATGCATGCTAATGAGGTTACACAAGCATTAGGTGGGCTTCCGTTTTCAGGATGTATGTATAACGCTGGGTTAGACTGCTGATCACAGGCAAGTGCACTCGGTGGCCCATTGTGTAACTCAGTGTAAGGTAAACCCCTTTGCCATAAACGGTCCGGAGTGGTTTGAACCACTTCAAGTATCGAATGAAACATGTTCCCTTAGTATCACATTCGCCTCCATGTCCAGATCTGCAAACCTTCTGTCACCCTGAAACCAATGATGTCTGTTCTGAAGTGCCGGGCACTCGCATAAAAGATGTTGTACCGATTCCGTTTCCTCTACATCATAACAGCTTCTGCAATAATCGTCAATACTTAGCATAAAATCTTTCTATGAATTCTTATATCCATCGTGGAGGTACTAAAATTTGTTATGAACTCTCAGGTTGGCTAGTTCGTTCAGTTGGTCTACAACTATTCTTAGTTTTTCTCTCTTGAGTATGTTGAAAATAATGTTGAAGAGCAATATTGTCTTCCAGCACCCATTACTTTCCATGATATTCAAAATAAGTATGAATGCGTATAAGTATCAAAAATTATGAGTATGATTCGATTCTACTCATCTTTTTGAATACTCACTGAATACTCTCTGATGTGTATTATCTGCTTTCTTTTCCTTCTTAACTTTTCCTTTCTGTTTGGTGCTCGTTCTTTTTTTTTCTTTCAAAATAATTTCTGAAAGGTTTCTTCACAATGGTCCATGTAAAGATACTATGCCTTATTAAATGTGCCTGTGGTAGTGATAGTATTTACTGAGTTGAACTATTTTAAGGATTCTCTTTTAAAACCATTGGTTTTTGTATGTGTGTGTGTGTATGTGTATGTGACTGAGAGCATTGTGGATTGTGTGTGTGCAATTCATTCAGAAGTTTAAAAAGACAAACGTTTAATTGCAAGATAATCAAAATATTTTAAATAAATATTATTCTCCCCTTGAAATTAAGAAACATTTTAAGCCGAACATCGGTATGTGAGTGTATGTATATGTGTATGAGTGTGTGAGTATTTAACCACTAACGTATTACAATAGAAAAGAAGATAATAATTCATCATCCTATAATAACTACTTGGAAAAATAAACATTTCAGACAATTGTCATCATCATCATCATCATCATCATAACTGTACACCACCACCATTCTCAACTTCATTGTCTTGCTTTAACAAATTGTTGCAGTTTCATCTTTGGATGGAAGGAAGTGTGTGTGTGAGAGAGAGCCAAAAATAATGTTAGTGAATATGTAATGAAGAGAGGAGAGAGAGATAATAATGAATATGTCTTGTTAGCAATTTAGGTAAACCAATATTATGATAAAATTTCATTCATTCAAGAGAGTTAAAGAATTAAATCAAGTTGGAAGATTTATTTTAGATTTTAAGATTTACATACAATACTTACCCCCAACACTCCCCTCTCCCTATCTGCCATCATTACCACTAATACTGCCATACTATATATATACCCAGCAAACATTTTTGTGTTTACATACGAACGTACATAAGTAGACACAAAGATAACCTAATTCTTTACTTAAATACACACCCTAACAGAGACACACACCGAGAAACACATGCAGGCACTTTAAATCTTTTGGAAAATTATGACAAATTGATGTTTGCAATTGCAATTTCTTACTCTCTCTCTCTCTCTCTTTCATTCTCTTTCATGAGTATTTATTTTAGAATTTCTTTCCCTCTTCTTTAATACTCTTTTTGTTTCCCAAAACACCAGTAGTAGTTGAAAGACAATCAGAGATTTGCCACTAATTAAGAAGATAAACTCAAAATAATGGCGGAAACAATGCGAAAAAAATGTGTGTGTGTGTGTTCTTTACTGTGGGGAACAAAAGTGTTATGGTAGGGGGGTAGGGTATAAAGTGTACATTCTTAAAGTAAATTTTAAGTTTTTTTTTTGTTGGTTTTATCTTTTTCTTTTAATTTCTTTTTTCTGGTTTTCCTTTCTATTCCATGTTTCATAATGTAAATAAGCAACCATTTTGCTTTTCTTTTGTTTGAACAGAGTATCAATTGAATTTTAGAGTTGCCAAATCTTTACATTCAAAACAAGAAATAATAAAAAAAAAAAAACAATTAAATTTGCGGTCGCCTAAAACAAAAGGGAAACAAATTTAGAAACCAAAAAAATATATATTTTCCTAAAGGCAATTATAAAGAAAATTCTTGAACAAGAAAAGCAATGAATTATTAACAAAAAAAGAAAAATAAATAATAAAATGATGAAGAAGATTTAAGTCATTAAAAATGGATTGTATTCAGACATCAGCAATGAGTATTCAAAAGGATGAGTAGAATCGAATCATACTCATAATTTCTGATACTTATACGCATGCATTCATACTTATTTTGAATATCATGGAACCTCTCATATTCAAAGTTTGAAGTACCCATCATCAGTATTCATACTTAACAATACGTACATATGATGTTATTGATTTCGACTCTCCTCAACATATACATATGTATGAAACACAAAATAAGTATGATACGCGTACGAACATTAAAATACTCACTAGGAGGCTTTTTTGCTTATGTGTCTTTTTCCTCTTTTTGTAAATGCAAGAATAACTAAGACTGTAAATTTTGATGAATGATTCGAGTCACTCATCAATCATTTATGAGTATTATAAATATTTTTGCTAAAGTTATGAATGTAAATGAGTATGCTTATGCATCGAACATATTTCGTCTGATATGAGTTTGATGCGAACATTGTACGCATACTCATTGCAACCTGTACTTATAAATCAACGTTGTAGTGAGTACAAATGAATCAGACAGAGTAGAGGAATTTCAATATTGATGAGTCACTTTTCAAAATTTTATGAGTACTTATGAGTAGCGAAAAAACGATTCATTGCTGATTTTTGATTTTTTTATAGCCTATGTTATCTTATTCATGATTGGTAGAAAAATTTGCTATCAATAAGCACCAGATCTAAAGACTTCCTCAATTAATTTCAGTTTAGGCCATGTCTCTAACGATAACATCTTGAATTCATTTTTCTTCGATTTAAGTATCATTCTCCAACAGAATACGTTTACCTTTAGCTTTATCTACATCCAGTTGTAATGCTAATCTTGAAGTCAACGTCGTATAGACGTGAGGACATGGTTCATCTCCAACAAAACGTCATATGAAAAAAATATTTTTTCAGCGACTTCCTCTTATCAGATTACTGGAAAACCTATGAGAGTAAATGGAAATTGCCATGAAAAGTTTCTAAAAAATCTGTCGTTCGGAATCGACTTTAAACTGTAGGTCGCACCACTCATATATGAAATTAACAGACCTAACACAAGTGGTGTGACAAGATAGGTGGTATGTATGTAAGTACATATGTATGTAGTAGACTATTGTCCGAAATTTCTTTTATCATTACTTCTAGAGTTGATTTTCATTTCACCAGTTCATTTGAAACTTGCCAACATAATCTAATTCGCTAGTCCAAAATAAGGACGCTTAGCATCCCAACCCCTACCACTCGCAGATCAGATGTGTCCCAAAAGTATGCCAATGTTTTCGGTGATGCCGTATTATTCACATGAATTATTATTCTTGAGGCCTTCGGTATAAGTTTCTTGGCAAATTCTATGGCCTTAATCATCCGTAGGATTTCTGCCGGGAAGACACTACATTCCCCTGAATGTCTAAAAATTCCCCGACATTGCCATCATAAATGAAGACACCTACTCATCTGCCCGTCTGCATATTGCACACGTCGGTGAAGATAACGAAACCATCGAAGGGTTTATTTTACCGAGACATGATTTAACAGGGATTTGAATATTTTAAGGGATCTTCACTGTTGTAGCTTCATTGGAACTTGAGCTTTAAATCATAACAGTAGTCGGAGCTGTAAGGCAGGGCATCGTTATATTCTTATTGTTCCTCAACATTATTTTAAACATAGTTAAGAGTGAAGACCTTACAAAAAACCAAGCATAGTTGCAACACAACTAAACGGACTTGTCAACTAAATTTTAATAGTACATGACGAACTCTAGTACCACCATGATGGATATAGAAATTCACATTCACAAGTTTTTAAGCTAAGCACTGACGAATACTTCAGAAGCTGCCATGATGTAGAGGAAACGGAATCTGTACAACACCTTTTATGGGAGTGCCCGACACTTCTGAACAGGCAGAATACCGTTGGAATTCCTATTAGAATGTGAGCCGTTCTCCTGTCGAACTCAAGCAATTCCCCGTTTCTCCCGCTGTCCGCTGCTGAAGACAGCAGTTTTGAAATTTGGCAAACAGATACGTTGAACCACCCAGGGTTTGTTGAATTCCATGCTGCTTCCAATTTAGCAAAGTATTCTCAGACATCTTCGTTCCCTTTCGTGCCATATCGTCCGTCTTTTCGTTTCCCTCTATGCCACAGTGACTCGAAACCCAGTAGATGCGGATCTCTTGTCGACATATACCGTATAGAGTCAACGATTTGAGTTACAGCTGCCTAAAATTCATCTTAAAATGCATAATGGCAGTCACTAACTGTAGGCATCTACGATCAAAAGTTGAAAATTCTCTACAACGGTTTCTGCTGGCATTGCAATGACGAGAAAGAAGGGCAGACCCCGGAATATTCTTACAGAACTCAGACAAAATAATTTTGGGCATTCACAGATTATCCACAGAACTTGTATAGCTAGTAGTCTAGTGGCTTGGTTTATATTCCTTGCCTTCAAAGACAACAATTGACAGAATGTCAGATGTCAATTATACGTAGTACTCTCATAATGAGACCATAGATAGGACCCAAGCTGTGCTTAAACTTCCTAATTAGCCGTTACAAACATTTAGTTAGGATTTCGACATAGCTTCTCAGTCCGCATTTGTTAAGTGTATTAATTTTATGTGGATTCCGATCTACAAATTATGGTCGCATCCCTACAACAATGCCGTAAGGCATTGGACAGAATATTGCTGAGAAAAGGTCATCGAAAGAAATCTGTTTCCATGTTTTATTTTTCAAAATGTTAGAAGTGTTGCAAAAACTCTTAAGCTGTCTTTTAGTAAGTCAACCTACTACTCACTAGACTATGGCATCCAAATTGACTTAACCTAACTATAGCAGACCAAATGAGGGATTAGATATGGATTTAGAGAAGCTATGTTGTAGGTTCTATGGATCATAGATGACAATAGAATGAAATTTAATTCAATTTAATGTCTATAGCCTCACCTACTGTATTGTAATGTCTGACAAAAATTGCTCGTGTGATTGGTAACTGAAAACATTTCGATTGTTGCTCTCACCTTTGCAAACACTTTGTCCACCTTTCCCTCTTTAATAATCTCATAATTGCTTTAAATTATTAAAATATTTGAAATGATTTCTTACAAGAAATTTCTTAATTTTCCAAATTTTTAATAACAGCCCCCCTGACCATGCCCCCTTGTAAATATGAGCTTACCTTACCACAGCCGAAACTGCTTAAACTGCTGTTGTTGCAACACAACTCTAATATTACAACGTTGCAATATTAGATGATGTTGCCAAAGATGAGAGAAAAAAAACACACACAATAAACGAGAATAAGAAAACTGTTAAAAAAAAAGAAGAAGAAAAAGAAGAGAAAGAAATCCCAAAAAAAAAAAGAAAATTGTTGTTACGGTAGTTTGCGTTTAAGGAATCTTTCACTCTCGTCGTGCTTCTTACAGCTTTTCCTTACACATTTTGTTGTTGTTGTTGTTGCTTTTTTACGACGTTTTTCTCAACTTTAATTTTCTTGTAGTTTCTTGGCTATAGTTTCAGTTCTACAAGGTGTTGTTAGAAAATTTGTTTCACTTTTTTTTTTTTTGGAAAAATATCGTATTATTTTTTTTCTTTAAATTGTTTGAAACAACAATAGCGCAACGTAGCATCAGCGTCAGCATGCAGTCAGTCAGTAAGTGAGTCCTTCCAGCCAGCCTTCGTAGTCATATTCTCTTCCATTCTTGTGTTCAATTCTACTCTGGTGTTTTGAGAATTCTTAATGCATTTGTATATGTATGTATGTAAGCATATATGTATGTATATATGTGTGTGTGTGTTTGTTAAAATAGAATAAAAAAAAGTTGCATGAAACTCCAGGTTTTCTAATGCTTTGGTTGGCAGTTTATTTTAAGGTAAAGAAAAAAAAAAGCGAAAATGCTTTCCAAGGCTTTAAAGCAATGTTTTACAAAATGGTATTACAAACGAAAAAAACAAAAAAAAAAACAGGAGAAAAACTCTTTAAAAATTTAGCAGCATAAATGTTTAAATATTGCAGAGGAATTAATTAAAATTTTAGGGTTTTTTTTTTCTGGGATAGAAAATCTTAAATTAGTAAAAATCGTTCAATATATGAGGTTGGACTTTGTACTACGGTATTTCTATGTAAATTTCACAAAGAATGTGTGGCATTGTGAAAAAGCTTTATACCAGAGATCAGCAATGAATCGTTTTATCGCTACTCATAAGCACTCATGAAATTTTGAATATAAGTGGGTCAACAATATTGAAATTTAACTATGTACTCTGATTCATTCATACTCACTACAACGGTAATTTATAAGTACTGGTTGCAATGAGTACAATGCGTACAATGTTGACATCAAACTCATACCATTCGAAATA